>JAUIMM010000065.1:19065000-19792500 GCA_031769625.1 Taudactylus pleione | reverse complement strand
TTTTGCTCCAGGGCCTCAGCCACCCATATCAGACTGGCGTCCATCCTCTGCAGAATCTCCATATGGAAATCCGATTTGAAATTGAGTTCTGTGAGGAGGGCCACTGCCTGCGAGAGGGATTGCCCTGGACTGGCTTCTGCAGGGTCCTCAGCCGGATGTACTGGTTCCTCCCCTGCAGAGCCAGCAGAAATTCTGCGGTCAAGGCTCCCCTCTGGAGCAGACTCATCCGCCTGTGTCTCTGTTGGAAAAATGAGAAAAGAGTTACATTAGAATCTACATATTGGCACAATAACATTTCAGAGTTGGTGACATCAAAATATTTACCTGGGACAACATGAGGAGCCGCAAAGTCTGGCATGTCCGTATCCATGTTGGACACGCCAAACACCTCCACAGGCTGCACACACCCCTGTGCCAGCTCTTCTAAATCCGTCAACTCCAATGACACAGGGGTGGGACCCCCACCTGTCCCCCTTGCATGCCTAGCCCTGTCCGCCAGTTTTTGCTTTAGGCGATATTTGAAGTCGGCCCATCTGTGGGATAAAATTGGAACCATTATCCTTTTGTTTAAAATGGGATTTGTTTTTAGGGGGGGCAAGTGTTTACTTACCGCCGTTTGACATCCCGGGCTAGACGGACATAATCACCCACCCTATTAACAGCAACGGCTACCTCTTCCCACATTCTCCACTTCTGGCTTGCACTCATATTCCTGTCTGCCTGTGGCAGGATGTCCACACACTTCTGAATCAAAACCTCCATCTCCTTTCTTGTGAATTGTGGCTGCCTTTTCTTTTTGGCAGCTTTGGCCGGAATACTGGGCCCAGCAGCCTCTTCCATGTCATCCTCCTCACCTATTTGTGTAAATATGCAGAATTCTCAACTTCACAACTTGCCCAATATTATGTTTCTAATTAATCATTGAGACAAAATGCATGAAATACTTAGCGCCTGACTGTTGTCCATTGTTTCCCTGGTCTGTAGCCATGTCTGAGCTCCAAACAAGAAATACACCAGAATTTTAATTTTGTTTCGTGACGTATTTATACATGCGTCCTTATTTTGCGGCCGCATCATTGATTGTGCGTTCCTATGATCCCTCCTTAATTTGTGCGGGAAACTAAACACTATTTATGGCTTGGTGTGTCTTGAGTCGAGGTGGCGTTTTTGGATTGTTGGAGCTTATCTTGGTCGGAGTTTCTTGTTTGCGGATTTTGGAGTTGGCGTTGTTGGGAGTTTATTTTGTTTGCTATATTTGCGTTTTTATTTTCCGGACGCTTTTTTTTTGGTGTTTTTTTTGGCCTCGTTTCTTGATTTGGTAAGTTTTGGGAAGTCTAACTTTGGTTCAATTTGTGTCTCCTTCTTTTTCATATTTTTCTAAAGTTTTTTTTGCCTAATTTCATCTCTGTTAGGTTTTTATTTGTCTCGGCCCCAAAGACCTTTTGATCGGGTATCTTATATATTAGGTCTTGGTAAGTCCATTTTTTAACTTGTATTTGCGAACTAATTAGCGCATTTTTATCTGTTTGTATAGTGACTTGTATTTGCGAACTAATTAGCGCATTGTTATCTGTTTGTATAGTGACTTGTATTTGCGAACTAATTAGCGCATTTTTATCTGTTTGTATAGTGACTTGTATTTGCGAACTAATTAGCGCAATTTTAAATGCTTATTCATCCTGTAAAATTGTTTGTGTTTTCCCTTTAGCATTTTTTGCTTACATTTGACCCCAATTTGACGTACTGTGTGCAATGTCGTTTTGCTCGTTGGCCAAATGTGTGTTTCGCCTATTTTATGTTTTGTCTTGCACCAAATTTACAAACATAAATGCACAGACTAAACAGATTTTTTTTAATATTGGGAATATTTACAGTTTGGACGTATCATGACAATACCCCGGCATGTAAGCAGCAATGGATGGTATCATCAAGCTAAGTTGTTTTAATTTTATTTTGGGGTGGGTAAAAAGCCTTACATTCAAATCTTGCCATTTCAGGTTGATCTGTGTCGGATTGTTCTGGCCATGCTCCCGGAAGCCGACCAACCTCAATCTCGTCCCAGGCGTAGGCATCGTAGGCGTGCAAGGCCCCAGATATTTCGAACACGTGTCACCCTTTTTGGAATGCCCGATGATGAGGTTTTAAGATGCTACCGTCTTCCTCCCAAAATCATCATAGACACTCTCTCATTAATAGAGAGTGATCTTGAGCAGCAAATTGACAGTCCTACAGCAATACCACCACTTACACAATTTATGGCGGTGTTACATTTCTGTGCCTCAGGATCGTTTCAAACAACAGTGGGAATAGTGGTGGGCATCTCACAATCCTCCTTTTCCAGGATCCTGAGGGCAGTGATGGAGGCACTTTTCAAGCACCTCCATCATTTTATTAAAATGCCTTTGGATATGGGTGCCCTTAGTGTGGCCAAGGCCAATTTTTACCAAATAGCTGGCTTCCCTCACATCATAGGGGTTGTGGATGGTACTCACATACCACTTCAGCCTCCAGCACGGCTGGAGGCCATATTTCGCAACCGTAAACACTATCACTTCCTGAATGTAATGGTGGTATGTGATGCCTCCCTCCAGATCCTGTCCCTGAATGCAAAATTACCAGGAAGTGCACATGACTCCTTCGTCATCCGGCAATCAGGGATATGGCACAAATTAACCAACCTACAAGCTGGTGATGCGTGGCTTCTGGGTAAGTGGAGACCTTTAGTACATAACAATGTTAAGCTTGATACACAGTGATCCTGATGTTGTCTATTCTTTTTCACAGGAGACAGTGGCTACCCTTGCATGCCCTGGCTGCTCACTCCTTATTTGGCTACCACACCAGGCCCACAAAGTGAGTTTAATACCGCACTTACAGCCACCAGGCAAGTGGTGGAGCGCTGTATCGGCCTTTTAAAAGGCCGATTCAGATGCCTCCACCGCTCTGGTGGCGAGCTCATGTATTTGCCGGATATGGTTTCGAAAATTGTGGTCCTGTGTGGGATATTTCACAACATCGCCATAAGGAGTGGTGTCCCAATGCAGCCAGAGGATGCCTTACCTGAGGATGGCCCCCCCCGAGGTTGGTCGGAGGTCAGTATGTGGGGGGGCCATACGCGATGATGTGGTGGCAAGATATTTTAGGTAATTATTGACCAAACAACAGTGTTTATACCCAATGTGTTACGGTTTGTTTGCGTTCATCTTTTTTTTTATTAATTTTTTCCCCATCTTCTGTTTGTTTGCATAATCTTTGGCACTCCCACGATGACTACTTCCTGCTACCCTTCAAAAACCTTTATGTGGAAACTTGTGGAATATATTATGTAACCCATATTGCAACGCCATATTTGTGGAATCATGTGGGCATGGTCCTTCTTCAACCAGTTCTTGATTTGTTGTGTGTTTGTTTCCTGTTTTTGGTATGTGGTATATTTCTGATTATCACTGTGTGTTTTGTTTGTGAGTGACCACTTTGTTTTTTGATTTCTGTTGTGAATAAATTTTTTGAGAGTGTAATTTGGTTCCTTTTTGGGCACGTTAGAAGCAAGTGTAACCAGGCTCACAAACGTTACATTTGCCTAAGGGGTAACCCAGTAATGAAGCAAGTTGAGCTAAAATGTAATATGTTTTCGGGGTACAAACCAACACACCAAGGAATCCTGTACAATCAGTTGGCTTCGTAAGATCGGCCTAAGCAGCTTGCCCACCAAATAGGAACCTGTAAAATGTTGTAAACTATAATGTTGCCCATCCCAAAAAAGTAAAATGACATTGGTACTGGTAGGTGTTTCTTGTGCCTGTTTGCCTTCAAAATACAACACACAATCTTTAGTGAGAATAATTGGCAATCCTTGCTTGAAGAGTCTACTTATGTCAGTGTAAAGAATCTTTGATTTACAAAAAACGCATGAGACAGAGCGTTAATTATAACTGATTTATTTTTAAACACTTTGTAAAAAAAATTAAAAATAAACTAATTCCTAAGGAGGACCGCCAGATGGTCAAGGCCCTGCAGCAGCCCGGTGACTTGCTCCCGCATACGGGCCACACACTGACATATTTCAGCCCAACGCCTCTGTTCCTCTGTGGGTGACAAAAGTTTGGGGATTAATACATCAATAATGAAGCCACATTCAAAAACAACACAAAACAAGCAAACCAAAACTTAAAAGCTTGTGAAAAAAAACATCATTACACGGATAAAACCCAGCACCCCAAAATGTTGTAGGCCAAAAATACAAGGGCCAAAAAAAAATGCCCACAGGTGTGATATGTGTATGGTGAAATCAGAAGGAGCAGGTAAAGACAACCCCAAAAAAAACTAAAAGGCGACAAAAAGCCCACAAAAAAGGGGACGACACATGATTACATACAAACAGTTTGTAGTGCCAAAAAAAACAAAACAAAAACATACCGTTCTGCAAAACGCCAGAGCGAGAAGCCACTCCCTCGACCTCCTCGGAGGTGGCTACATTCCCCAAACCTAGGGGCAGGGTGTTGGCTGAATCCGGGGAGGGGGTATTTGGAGGAGGGGCGGTTGGAGGAGAGGGGGAATTGGGCTGGAGGGGAAGGAGCCCCGAAATCTTGGCCACAGGGTCTGGGTAGGAGGGGGTAATTGAGGAATTGGGGGTTGGCGAGAGGGGCCGTGACCGGCGTCTTGTCTGCCGATGACGCCGTAGTCTTTGCTGTGCCCCTAAAAGATATGAAAAAAATTGTGGTTAGTTTCAACATGAATCCAAAAAATAAAAAATTTTAAGACAACACAAATAGGAAAACATGGCCATGCAGATATGAGTACAATGAATAAATAGGACAGACATGAAAACATGCACATGCAGATATGAGTACAATGAATAAATAGAACAGACATAAAAACATGCACACACAGATATGAGTACAATGAATAAATAGGACAGACATGAAAACATGCACACGCAGATATGAGTACAATGAATAAATAGAACAGACATGAAAACATGCACACGCAGATATGAGTACAGTGAATAAATAGGACAGACATGAAAACATGCACACGCAGATATGAGTACAATGAATAAATAGGACAGACATGAAAACATGCACACGCAGTTAGGGCCCACAAGATAAACATGAAAACCACAGTCCATAAAACTTACTTTCCGCGATCTGCATGCGAAAGCATGCCAGCAAGCGGGGCATCCGCCGGTGCAGGTCCGACCACCTGCGCTCCAGCTGGCCGATATGTCGGCGTGAGCCGAAGGAGCGCAGGCGGTGACGTACCTCCATATATGCGGAACGCTTTCTGCGATTTGTGGTGGGTGGAGGCTGCCTGGTGATCCGCCTGTCCATCACCTCCGTGAGCACCAGCAGCTCGCGCCTGGTGAATGCGGCGGCTCTCATGATGGCAATGGTGTATTTTTTAAAAATTAATTTTAATAAAGCACCAAAAAAAAATTTGATTGGCTAATGTATTTTGGAAATTAACAGGACCAATTCTATTGGTTAGTGTATGAGTCATGTGTTCGACAGGGCCAGAAATCTCTTGAGAGTTATTATAGGCTTGATGCAGTGACATGCGTAAGCAAATTTAAATAAAGAAATGAACCCCGGAAAATATGCGGGGATCCAAACAAACAGAACAATTGTTTAATTGGGGCTAACATGTATTTTGACCAATAAAAGCGAATGTTTAAGCCGTACGTATTCTGCGGGTAAACACAAACACGGACAAGATTAAAGTTTATAGCATTGTGTTGAAAAAAAACAAACAATTAAGCTAATTGATACATTGATTGGCAGGATACGATTGAGGGAGGTAGGCAGAATAAACGAGCAGGTAATCGGAATCTGACAGGCCCACTTCCGGTTTGTACTTGTGCGTGCGTTCCCTTCAAACCATTTCGGGGATGTACGCTCGCTATTTGGCACGCTCGTTAGTTAGAGGAGGGGTCTGTTGAGTTTGGGGCGGATTTTTATCTGCGTACGAAAATACGAGCGAGTGCTTGAATTTAAATATTTTTTTACGTACGCCGAACGTACGTACGCCCACTTGCGTCCGGGTCTGAATCAGGGCCTTAGCACCTTCTAGTAAATATCTCCATTCCTTCATCGCCAACTTAACAGCTAATAGCTCTTGCTCACCTATGGCGTAGTTCCTTTCGGCAGGTGAGAATTTTTTAGAAAAGAACCCACAAGGATGGACTCGGTTGTCCTCATAACGTTGAGACAAGACTGCTCCCACAGCTTCAGATGATGCGTCTACTTCCAACAAAAAAGGCCTGTCCAGATCTGGTTGTCGAAGAACTGGTGCTGTGATAAAGGCCTGTTTTAGAAGATGAAAGGCAGACTCTGCCTCATGTGACCATTGGGAAGGATCAAAACTTCTTTAACATGTTCTTGATGTTTAGCCACAGAAGGTGAAAAAATCAGTATGTCATCCAGATAGACAACAACCGAAACATATAACAGATCCCGGAAAATCTCATTAACGAAACTCTGCAAGACAGCAGGGGCATTGCACAATCCAAAAGACATTACTAAATACTCGAAATGTCCATCTCTGGTATTAAAAGCGGTCTTCCATTCATCGCCAGCTCGGATACGAATGAGGTTGTAAGCCCCTCTCAGATCTAATTTAGAAAAAATGACAGAGCCCTTGACCCTATCAAACAACTCAGTAATCAGGGGGAAAGGGTATCGATTCTTTACAGTAATGTCATTAAGGCCTCGATAATCGATACATGGTCTTAGACAACCATCCTTCTTGCCAACGAAGAAAAACCCAGCTCCGGCGGGTGAAGTAGAGGGGGTGAATGAACCCCTTTGCCAGGTTGTCCCCGATGTACTCGGTCATGGCTTGAGTCTCAGGCAAGGACAGCGGATAGGTATGACCACGAGGTGGTGTCTTAACAGGTATCAATTCAATTGGGCAGTCCCATTCCCTATGAGGAGGTAAGGTATTTGCTCGCTGCTCAGAGAACACGTCAGCGAACATCTGATATTCCTTGGGAATGGCAGAAGAAACTAATGGAACTGTCTTTCTTACAGGTCGAATTTTCGGAAGACAGGATTTCTGACAGTCCATACCCCATGACAGAATCTGCATAGAACTCCAATCAATCCTGGGATTATGTTGACGCAACCAGGGTAGACCAAGAACAATGTCTTGAGAGGCCTCTGATATCACCAGAAATTTTAAGGACTCAGAATGAAGTGCCCCAATTCGGACCAATACTGGTTGAGTCTCCTTGGTGACTATCCCGTTAGTTAGAGGGCGTCCGTCTATAGAGGTCAGAGAGATGGCATGGTTGAGAGACGAACAAGGAATCTGAAATTTATCTATGAAACTAGACGTTATGAAATTTCCGGCTGCTCCCGAGTCAAGTAGAGCAGTAGCATAGACAGGTTTGGGTTTAAGATCCAAAGCTAGGGTAATCATGAAGTCTTTCATATTTGGAGATGGGCACATAACTCCAAACTTGATGTCTCCAGGGTCAGTTAGGATTTGGGCATTTCCCGGTTTACGGGGACAGGAGATCAGCAGGTGACCTGACTCTCCGCAGTACAGACAGAGGTTCTTTTGCATTCTTCTCTGACTTTCTTCTTTGGAGAGGTGCGTATGATTCACCTGCATAGGCTCTTCTTCAGTAAGAGAAGGAATGGGACGGGTAGAAATGAAGGATGTAAATGACCTTTGCCAGTCAGTTCTGTGTTTTTCAGCCTGACATTCCCTGAAGCGTAGGTCAACTTTAATACACAACAAAATCATGTCGTTCAGATTAGTGGGAAGCTCTCGAGTGACTAGATCATCCTTTAGTCGGTCTGACAACCGATGCCAGAAGGCCGAGGTGAGGGCTTCCTCATTCCATTTGAGCTCTGATGCTAAAATTTGAAATTGCACGGCATATTGACTGACAGGACGGACCCCTTGTCTCAGTGTCATGATGTTTGATGATGCCGATACAGTACGCCCAGGTTCATCGAAAATCCTCCTGAAAGATGACACAAAGCCTGCGTAATTATCCAGCTGCGGATCTGAGCGCTCCCAGAGTGGGGAAGCCCATTCTAAGGCCTGGCCGGATAACAGAGAGACTATATAAGCCACTTTAGTTCTTGCAGTTAGAAAGTTGTCAGGCTGCAGGGTAAAATGTATGTCACACTGATTTAGGAATCCTCGGCAGAGTTTAGGGTTGCCATCAAATTTACTTTGTAAAGGAAGATGTAAGCGGGGAGATGATCTGCCTCCTGTATTCCCAGATGCTGATGCGGATGTAGATGCTGGTACTACAGGGGTAGAAAAGGAAGTTTGCAAACTATCCTGTCGCTTGGACATCTCTTGCAGAAATTGAGCCATTTGATGCTGCATGTTTTCCAGATTTTCTAAACTAGCAGAAATGCACCGTAACAAATCCACTCCTGACTCCTGATCTGTGGCCGGCTCCATGGGGCCAGTGCAAACTGTTTTGTTCTGGGTTGTTTGTGGACCCGGGGTGGTAGCAGGAGCGATCACAGAAGCGGGTTTGAATAAAAACTAGGTTTTTTAATAAGTGCTTGAGTAGACATAAAATATGGCAGTAAATAAAAGTTCAGGAATATATAAATGTGCACAAGAGTTCTGTGGTTGGAGTAATGGGTTAATGTCCAAGTAGAAACAATTAGAGCTGTCCAGGTGTGCAGGTAGTGAGACTGAAAATAATCAAGCAGGTATGCAGGTAGTGATGCAGGAAATAATAAGCCAGGTATGCAGGTAGTGAACTAAGGCAAATGAGCAGGATGTCAGCAGGCTCAGGCACTCAGGTATGGGCAAGGGTGATGGAGGAAGCGGGATAGTCCAGCGGAAGCTAGGAGCTGACAGGCAGACTGGCAGACAGCGAATTCACAGGAACAGGATAAGCACAGAGAACTCCCTCTCAGCTAGGCTGAGATACACGTTGCACTGGCAAAGAAGGAAGGCACTGACCCTTCCTAAATACCCCATGCCGTGCTGTTACTGGCCAGAGGGAACATGTGACTCACCAGGATTGGCCAGCCTCATCACATGGCCAGAAGGCAAGATGGCGGCACCCATGCCAAACAGAACGGAGACGCCACCAGGCCTTACCAGCGCAGAGTGACAACAGGTCCGCACAACAACACGCGCAGCCAAAGCCCCCCGCCAGACACAAGCTCCGCCACCAGACAGCCCGCGCCACAATGACCTCACAGGTAACACTCGCCTAGCGCCATGCTGAAATACCCTGGCCGTGACTATATATATATATATATATACAGTGCCGGGGCCACTTGCTTGTGTTTGTCCCCAAGGCTGAAAGTTGCCATCCAGCCCCTGAGTGGGAGCAGGTAGAATGCTCACTGCCGCTGAGCAGCAGCAGTCTCCTCTCCCCGGGATGTAGTTATGAGACCGGCGGGGCACAATGCCGCTGGTCTCAATCCCGACGCTGAAAGTTCGACTTGAGAAGGACGCCAGCCCGAATGAGGTAAGTCAGGGGCGCCCTTAGTGTTAGCCGCGGGGGGTGGGGAAGGGTTAAGTTTATATAGCATAGCAGGGTTAGCATTAGGTTTTGGGGGGTTAGGATTAGGCACCCCTAGGGTGGAGGGTTAGGGTTAGGCACCCCAAGGGGGGGAGGGTTAGGGTTAGGCACCCCTAGGGGGGAGGGTTAGGGTTAGGCACCACTGGGGGGGGTTAGGGTTAGGCACGAAGGGGGGAGACTTAGGTTTAGGCACTAAAGGGGAAGGATAGGGTGCGGTGTGGGGAGGATTAGGGTTAGGCTACAAGAAGGGAGGGTTAGGGGGAGAATTGGGAAGGGTAAGTATACTTACCAGACCCCTGTTGGGATACCAACCATCGGGATGTCGCTGTCAGTATTTTTACAGGAGTCATCCGACAGCCGGCATTACATACTTTGTGCCGGGCTGAGGAGCTCACAGTGCCTCACTCCCCGGCGTGTTTCCTAAGGGGGCATGGCCACACCTCCCACGATTAGGCCATGACTCTATCAGCTCTTGGCATCCCTGTGTACTGGATGTGAACTTTACAGTAAATGAAGAACTGAGGAAAACCCATACTTACAGGCAAGTGTAAACTCACCAAGATGAGTTCATTACTATCTGTCAGTTTATTGCAGGGTAAGATTATTCTGCAATATGCGGCCATATAGATTACATAAAGTCTTATTTCTTTAATCTTTGCTGTCTGCCAATTTGAACCTCTATTAACTTTGTATCCAAATAACTAGGCTGTCACAATTTATTATTGTTCTCCATCAGTTTTGACCCCACAATAATTCTGGCTCCATTTTGCTAGCAGTATGGATTGTTGCCATCTCCCATATCTGGACAACTGCAAGAATTGTGGGCCTGATTCAGACCCGGTCGCAAGCGCTGAGCGCTCACAACCGGGTCGATGGTGGCCCACAGTGCATGCGCATGATGGAGCTGGCTCCGTTGTGCGCATGCACGAGACCCGGCTAGTGACGGGCAATCCGTCGCTCCAGGTCTCGTACCAAAGGGGGCGAGCTGTCGATGTTGAGTGACAGCTCGCCCCGTTGGGTGGGCGGGCCGGGGGTTGGCTGCCCAAACGGAGGCGTTCCCGAGGGAACGCTTGCCGTTTGGGGGCGGCCCCAGTGACATCACGAGCGATGTCATGGAGAGCTTCCGGCTCTGTTAGAGCCAAAAGCTCTCTGGGGCTTGCGATGAACGAGACCCTACCACAAGGGTCTCGTCACAAGCCCGATGGTCGCGATGTCTTGACCATCGCGACCATCATCATGGTCAGGAGGTCGCTCCTAAAAAAACCAGCGCCCGCTTTTTGCGAGCGCCTCTGAATCAGGCCCTGTGTCCTCACTAATTAACATTCGTATAAATTGTTATGAATTGTAGACATGTATATAGTACTCTATTTATTGTAATCTCTTGTAGAACAGGTTATATGACTTTAAGATGTTTAATACACATGTCAGAACCAAACAAGGAATCATGAGGAAAATGCCAAGGAGCATATACTAACTATACAGTGCATACTGTAGGCTTACCATACTATCCCTTTATACTGGGACATTTGTGAATCAGACCCCTTTTACACCAGAGCTAAAACCTGGGTTATTGCAGGGTTTACCCGGGTAGCTCCTTGGTGTAAAAGGGGACTGGGTTGGATTCCGGGTGGAGTAACCCGGCAATCCAACACAGGTAACTTGCAGGGTTTTACAGGGGAATAACCTGTGAAACCCTGCAGTGTAAACGGCACGACTCGGGTCACGATGACCTGGATCATGCCGCATGCCTGCCGATTGGCCGGCTTCAGTGGCGCTTCAGTGGCGCCTTCAGTGGCGTCATCAGTGGCCGGCTTCAGTGGCGTCATCTCCAGACGTCCACTTCAACGCTGGAAAAGCCGGGTAACTACTGACCCGGCTCTGGCGTGAACGGCGCCGACTCTGGAATATTCTGGGTCAGCGCCGGATAAATTCTGGGTCTGATCCGGTTTTGAACCCTGTTCCAACCTCCTAGTCAGACCCGGAATTTAGGTATAAAAGCAGTATTACACAGGTTCTGCCTTACTTCAAGCCTGCATTTCACCTGGTTTTAATCAGCAACAGAACCTGTGTAATTTATGAGTATCCAGGTTTAAAAGGGATAGTATGGTAAGCCGAACTATGCATAACACACTGAGAAACCATCAGCAGATCAGGAAATAGTCAGGACCTGTGACCAAGGGGAAAAAATATACTGGTTTCAGGAGTAGTGCCATGCTCTTTGATAGAACAATGTCAGCTTCACAAATATGCTATATCTCAAGTCAATCAGATTGTTGATTTGTTTCCATGACAATTTTACAGACTTTCATGAGTGAACAAGTGCTACTGTAGACCTTCATTCATTAGTGATAAGTGATTGACCTGGATTAGTCTCAGGTGGGATTATAAGGTTTATATAATGGGTATTGAGTCATAATAGAAAATGACTCAGAAAAAAGAAATTTCCTTTTTTGATGCACTCTTGTTACCTAATAATTAGTACATTGAATATCAGTACAGTATAAAACTTAACTTTTAATTATTGGACAAACAAACACAACAAAAGACATACATACAAAAAATCTGCTCGCAATCAAAGCATATAATGCTGCAGATAACTTGCTCAGCTTATAATGCTGCAAATAATTTACTCCCTTCAGGAGTGTTAATTGTTAAACTGGCTCAAAACAATTAATATAATCTATATAGGTCTATTATTACTCCAATCAATTGTGCTATATCAGCTAGTTTACTAAATACATAATTGGTTATTTCATCAATGTTAATAGACCTTATATTGAACAAGAGAAATTATAAAAAGTGAAATATATCAGTCAAAGGACCAATTTGTATTATCGTTCCTTGAAATATAGATAACAGTCCCGTTACAGGTATAAATTAAACATAGCAGGGTTACTCACATCCTCATAATTAACCCCTGTCAGAGTATTTGCATATGGTATAAGCAAAGGTATCAAAAATAAATGTACATACAGAACCAGGTAGTTGATAGTATATATCATTCCATCCATATATCTATTCTTATTTGTGTATAACAATAATGTTTAAATCCACATGATTAACCCCTGCTCAGAAAGCCACAATCAACAATGTCCAATATTAGATCAATTAAAGAATATAATACTTGATGGCATTTGTATCCACATTAAATACTTTGTAGATCGTAATCTGGAGGCAGTTAAAAGTATAGGGTATTTGTAGAAAATAATATATGGGACCAATCCAGGTAAATTATATTATGAAAAGACCCCCACCCTGTTGGGGGAAGACCACTCACCCCTGTTTCCGTTTACCCTAAAGGGTATTGAACGGATCAGAGGGAGATGGAGACCTCCTGGGTGTAGGGTGAAACAATAGGACACAAAGAGAGTCGTCGGTTCCTACTTTCCCAGCTGACACCGGTATCCCCCTGTTGCAGATATTGCAGCGCAGGGCGGTATAACCGGTGACAGCGGGATGAGGGGGCCGACGGAATTACCTGGTAGCCTGGTATACAAGTCTGGCAGGGGAAGGATGATCGGGAGCAGCGTCCCGCTAGGTAACCTTGCCGCCGTCGGAAGCCGGGTCACATGGGCGCCCTGTGAAGCCCGGAGTCCTGGCGCTGGCTGATGACGCGCGTTTCACATAGAGAGCTTGTTCACATCGGAGCCTATGTTCTCCCTGTGACAGCTTCTCCTTAAAAAGCCCCAGGGTTTATGTTAATTGTCATGATTGACATGGGTAATTTAGAGATTATTGATCTCTCATTATTGGTTTAGTGACTTTTAAATAAAAAATTAAAAAATTAAATCAATTCTAGTTGAGTGTTGGGGTAATTTATCAATTATTACATAGCTGAACATAAATTATAACGAAATTGTAATAGATTGTGTATACTGGACACCAATACAATACTTAAATTAGACATAATTACGTGTAATATCATTATTTGAGACATATAGTCTCTATTATTCTCATAGTTGAGATATAATTAAACAGCCAGACATCAGTCACAATAGAGTGTAGATATATATTATTAAGGCATCCTTATACGTAATAAAATGAATTTATATACTTCACAAAATAAATATAAAACCCCCAATAATCAGGTTATAAATTAGTAAAAAAATGTATTTATATAATTCATATTGCATTAAAAATATAACCACAAAAAATAAAATTCAAGATTAAAGTAACATTATGATTCGATACAGTGGTAGAATGTGATAAAGTATGTGATTCCATATAGTGTTCATTATGTGATCGATAGTATTATAGTTATATAAGGGAGATGACCTCCAAAATATATTCAAGATAATTGTGACATTAAAACAAAAAATATAATAAATATAGATAATGTTAAATAAAAGGTGTTGATTTATGTTAGACAAAAAACTAACTAAATACAAGTGTAAGAAGTGCTGAAGTGACTATCTATCATTTAATATGACTGAAAAGAATCCAAATTATAATATATAAAAAATAAGGGGTATCTAAAAATTAAATAAATAGGATCAAATCATATAAATATTAATAATATTCTAAAAATTACACAATTATATATATATACACTCCACTAGTATAAGGTTAATCAGTCAATGTAGTACCAACCAATAGTTGTTTATTGAATAAAAGTTGGAGAGAAAATACAGAAAATGCCGTTTATAGTGATTAACAGGATTATTAGAGACATTCAAGTCAATTATTCCTAATAGAAAGAGGGAAAATTACCTATATTATCTCCTACCTAAACCAACTTATGTTATAGACGGAACATCTCTACATATACATGTACTGGTAAAGGGAGAGAGAAAGGTTTTTTTAGTTTATGGCGTCCGTATTAAACTTCATGTCGGCAAAAAGACTCCATAAT
Organism: Taudactylus pleione; assembly: GCA_031769625.1. Classification (NCBI taxonomy): domain Eukaryota; kingdom Metazoa; phylum Chordata; class Amphibia; order Anura; family Myobatrachidae; genus Taudactylus; species Taudactylus pleione. The sequence goes on along the minus strand of JAUIMM010000065.1, from coordinate 19,778,137 downwards.
TATTAGATTCATTGAGTCCTTTTGGTATTAATGAACCCATTTGAAAAATCCATTTACTTTCCATCTTTGAAAGTTCTTTAGTGGTATCACCTCCTCTTATGCCCATATGTAATCTCTCAAGTCCAAAAACTCTTAAGTCTTTACTGTTGTTAGGATGAGCACGTAGGAAATGTCTCGCCACTGAGGTGAGTTGCTTATTCTTCCTTAAGTCCGATGCTGCATTCCGAATGTTCCCAAGATATTCTAGGATCCTTGATTTTAACATCCTTGTAGTCATTCCTATATATTGCCTATCACATGGACATCTGATGCAATAGATCACATTCGTGGTTTTACAATTGATGTAATCATTAATTTTGATATTGTCGCCATATTTGTCTTTTACCACCGATTGTTGGATCATGTATTCACATACTTTACATGATCCACATGGGTAAGTGCCCTTAATCCTGTTCTTATTTGTGGATGTTCTGACAAAATGGCTCCCGACCAATTTATCCTTTAGATTCGGGGATCGCCTCCAACTCATCGATATCCTTGGGCCCAATTTTTGGTTCAGATCTACATCAATAAGTAGAATATGCCAATATTTGTTAAGAGCATCCTGAATTTTATACCACTCATAACAAAAATTGCCCACAAATCTCATTTCTGGGGGTTCATTTTGTAGTTTCAATTTCTTTCTTTTGCTTTCCTGAAAAATCAGGGTGTCCCTGTTTGTTATTAGCAGTGAAGATTTAGCTTTTTTGATGTTCCTCATGCTATATCCTCTTTCTACAAGTCTTGTCGCCAATTCTTCGCTCTTTATTTTATACACCTCATCATCAGAGCAATTGCGTCTTAGACGCAGGAATTCCCCTCTTGGGATATTTGAGAGTGTAGATGGAAAGTGTGAGCTTGAGCAATGAAGCAGGCTGTTAGTTGCTGTTTCTTTTCTATACAGCTCAGCTGATAACATATTATTACTGTCTCTATAGAGTTTCAGTTTCAGAATGTTACCTCAGATTCACTTATATTGTGGGTCAGTCTCAGGTTCAGATCATTTTCATTGAGTAATGTAATGAATTCCTCGAGGGGTGCTCTTTCTACCTCCCATATCAAGAGAACATCATCTATGTATCTCATCCACATCATGATGTTTTTTATAAATCTGTCGTATTTTTCATGTAAGACGATTTCTTGTTCCCACCAACCTAGATATAGGTTGGCGTAAGTGGGTGCACATGCTGCCTCCATAGCCGTGCCCCTGATCTGTGTATAGAACATATTATTAAATGTAAAAACATTTTTATTCAAAATGAAATGTAAAAGTTCCAGTAAGAATTCCTTGAAATCGTCTATTCCTTCTGTTTTCAAAAAATATTCAACAGAGGATTATAGCGACATTTTTTCAGATCTTACAATAAAAACAATTACAAAAGATACATGGGAGACAGACTATCGCCAACTACGTTTTCTACTGAAGAAACAAACTCGAATTAATTGGGATTTAATAAGTCTTGACAACTATGTGAAACAACAAATAACCCCAAGAGGACTGAGACCAAAAATTTTCCCACCCTATGACCTTATAACGGACAATCTATCAGAGGAATGGGACAAATGCCTATTAAAATGTTCACATGATTTTATGAATATCCTCATTAAACATCATCATTTGGCATTAGAAGAGTGTGAAAAAGAGATAGGAAATTTGGGGAAAGCCCTAGAAACATGGGAAAAGGATACAGACTTTCAAAATCAATTCGAAAAGAATAGAAAGGATCTGGAGGACTATGAAAAAACTATCATTGAAAGGAAGAAGAGGAAATTCCTTTGGGATAAAAAAGATTATCAGATGGATAGAATTTTTAAATGGAGCAAAAAGAACAAGGAACAGGTACATAGGAATAGGTTTCAAGATAATTACACATCTTCAGAGGCTGAATCCTCAGGAGGAGAGGAGTTACAATCTAATCCGCACATTTCCCCAATGATGGGACCGAACCCCTTGGAACAAATAGAGATTCCTCCTTTTTTAGGCTATGGCCCAGGAAAAAGAGGTCGTCCGCCAAGAGGAAAACAAGGAGGGGGAAGAAGAGGGGGATACGAAACTCCCAGGTGGGATTCCCCACCCATTGTAAAGTACCCAACGAGGAGAAACAAAAATTTTTGATAAATGACTCACAACTGAAGATTATCAATCTCTCAGAGCACTCCCTCACATTTGATCAAACAGAGGTGCTTAGTCGTGGACTAACATTCTCACCCATGAAAAGCTTGAAATAGATTTGGTTGGGAAAGGGATTTGAAATTATTTGGTAGAAAATTACTACTAACCAAATTTGATGCCCAACAAGATAAATTTATACCGCAAGATGGAGAAGACACGGGTCTCTTGACGACACAAGATCAGGAAATGGTTCAAATTCTAGAAGAACTTTCCTCAGAGAAGGAGAGTGGGGCACAATCAGGTCATATAATCTGTAAGAAAAAATCTAACTTTACCCCACAGGACCATATATGCCCAGAAGTGGGAATATTTATTAGTCTAGTAAGCAAAGAACTAGACCAAATGCACAAGATGAGGAAGAATCCGAGATATAGGGATAATCTCAGTAAAAAAGAAAAACAAGCCTTAAATGAAATAACCAAATGGAATGATGTGGTCATCAAGCCCTCTGATAAAGGGGGCAACATAGTGATCTGGCCTATCTCTATGTATATGGCAGAAGCAATGAGACAACTGAACAATCAGGAATGTTATCACAAGTCAATGTTCAATCCAACAGAGAATTGTAAAATCATCTATGATGGGATTATCAATAGAGCAAGATCCAATGGTACTATAACCAAACAGGAATTTGAATATCTTAAAAATGATAATCCTCGTACTCCCTCTTTTTACCTACTTCCAAAGGTACATAAAGATATAAAAAAACCTCCCGGCAGACCAATTGTCTCAGGGATAGGTGGTATTTCTGAGAGAGCAAGTACCTTTGTCGATATACATTTAAGAAAACATGTGGAGAGTTTGTCCTCATACACACGGGACATGACAGATGTACTAACCAAAATCCATGATATTAAATTGGAAAGTAATTCTTTATTGGTGAGTTTAGATGTAGAATCCCTCTATACCAGCATTAGCCATCAAAAGGGGATTAAAGCTGTTGAATATTTTTTGAAAACAGAAGGAATAGACGATTTCAAGGAATTCTTACTGGAACTTTTACATTTAATTTTGAATAAAAATGTTTTTACATTTAATAATATGTTCTATACACAGATCAGGGGCACGGCTATGGGGGCAGCATGTGCACCCACTTACGCCAACATATATCTAGGTTGGTGGGAACAAGAAATCGTCTTTCATGACAAATACGACAGATTTACAAAAAACATCATGATGTGGATGAGATACATAGATGATGTTCTCTTGATATGGGAGGGAGAAAGAGCACCCCTCGAGGAATTCATTACATTACTCAATGAAAATGATCTGAACCTGAGACTGACCCACAATATAAGTGAATCTGAGGTAACATTCCTAGATCTGAAACTCTATAGAGACAGTAATAATATGTTATCAACTGAGCTGTATAGAAAAGAAACAGCAACTAACAGCCTGCTTCATTGCTCAAGCTCACACTTTCCATCTACACTCTCAAATATCCCAAGAGGGGAATTCCTGCGTCTAAGACGCAATTGCTCTGATGATGAGGTGTATAAAATAAAGAGCGAAGAATTGGCGACAAGACTTGTAGAAAGAGGATATAGCATGAGGAACATCAAAAAAGCAAAATCTTCACTGCTAATAACAAACAGGGACACCCTGATTTTTCAGGAAAGCAAAAGAAAGAAATTGAAACTACAAAATGAACCCCCAGAAATGAGATTTGTGGGCGATTTTTGTTATGAGTGGTATAAAATTCAGGATGCTCTTAACAAATATTGGCATATTCTACTTAATGATGTAGATCTGAACCAAAAATTGGGCCCAAGGATATCGATGAGTTGGAGGCGATCCCCGAATCTAAAGGATAAATTGGTCGGGAGCCATTTTGTCAGAACATCCACAAATAAGAACAGGATTAAGGGCACTTACCCATGTGGATCATGTAAAGTATGTGAATACATGATCCAACAATCGGTGGTAAAAGACAAATATGGCGACAATATCAAAATTAATGATTACATCAATTGTAAAACCACGAATGTGATCTATTGCATCAGATGTCCATGTGATAGGCAATATATAGGAATGACTACAAGGATGTTAAAATCAAGGATCCTAGAACATCTTGGGAACATTCGGAATGCAGCATCGGACTTAAGGAAGAATAAGCAACTCACCTCAGTGGCGAGACATTTCCTACGTGCTCATCCTAACAACAGTAAAGACTTAAGAGTTTTTGGACTTGAGAGATTACATATGGGCATAAGAGGAGGTGATACCACTAAAGAACTTTCAAAGATGGAAAGTAAATGGATTTTTCAAATGGGTTCATTAATACCAAAAGGACTCAATGAATCTAATAATTATGGAGTCTTTTTGCCGACATGAAGTTTAATACGGACGCCATAAACTAAAAAAACCTTTCTCTCTCCCTTTACCAGTACATGTATATGTAGAGATGTTCCGTCTATAACATAAGTTGGTTTAGGTAGGAGATAATATAGGTAATTTTCCCTCTTTCTATTAGGAATAATTGACTTGAATGTCTCTAATAATCCTGTTAATCACTATAAACGGCATTTTCTGTATTTTCTCTCCAACTTTTATTCAATAAACAACTATTGGTTGGTACTACATTGACTGATTAACCTTATACTAGTGGAGTGTATATATATATAATTGTGTAATTTTTAGAATATTATTAATATTTATATGATTTGATCCTATTTATTTAATTTTTAGATACCCCTTATTTTTTATATATTATAATTTGGATTCTTTTCAGTCATATTAACTGATAGATAGTCACTTCAGCACTTCTTACACTTGTATTTAGTTAGTTTTTTGTCTAACATAAATCAACACCTTTTATTTAACATTATCTATATTTATTATATTTTTTGTTTTAATGTCACAATTATCTTGAATATATTTTGGAGGTCATCTCCCTTATATAACTATAATACTATCGATCACATAATGAACACTATATGGAATCACATACTTTATCACATTCTACCACTGTATCGAATCATAATGTTACTTTAATCTTGAATTTTATTTTTTGTGGTTATATTTTTAATGCAATATGAATTATATAAATACATTTTTTTACTAATTTATAACCTGATTATTGGGGGTTTTATATTTATTTTGTGAAGTATATAAATTCATTTTATTACGTATAAGGATGCCTTAATAATATATATCTACACTCTATTGTGACTGATGTCTGGCTGTTTAATTATATCTCAACTATGAGAATAATAGAGACTATATGTCTCAAATAATGATATTACACGTAATTATGTCTAATTTAAGTTATGTATTGGTGTCCAGTATACACAATCTATTACAATTTCATTATAATTTATGTTCAGCTATGTAATAATTGATAAATTACCCCAACACTCAACTAGAATTGATTTAATTTTTTAATTTTTTATTTAAAAGACACTAAACCAATAATGAGAGATCAATAATCTCTAAATTACCCATGTCAATCATGACAATTAACATAAACCCTGGGGCTTTTTAAGGAGAAGCTGTCACAGGGAGAACATAGGCTCCGATGTGAACAAGCTCTCTATGTGAAACGCGCGTCATCAGCCAGCGCCAGGACTCCGGGCTTCACAGGGCGCCCATGTGACCTGGCTTCCGACGGCGGCAAGGTTACCTAGCGGGACGCTGCTCCCGATCATCCCTCCCCTGCCAGACTTGTATACCAGGCTACCAGGTAATTCCGTCGGCCCCCTCATCCCGCTGTCACCGCTTATACCGCCCTGCGCTGCAATATCTGCAACAGGGGGATACCGGTGTCAGCTGGGAAAGTAGGAACCGACGACTCTCTTTGTGTCCTATTGTTTCACCCTACACCCAGGAGGTCTCCATCTCCCTCTGATCCGTTCAATACCCATTAGGGTAAACGGAAACAGGGGTGAGTGGTCTTCCCCCAACAGGGTGGGGGTCTTTTCATAATATAATTTACCTGGATTGGTCCCATATATTATTTTCTACAAATACCCTATACTTTTAACTGCCTCCAGATTACGATCTACAAAGTATTTAATGTGGATACAAATGCCATCAAGTATTATATTCTTTAATTGATCTAATATTGGACATTGTTGATTGTGGCTTTCTGAGCAGGGGTTAATCATGTGGATTTAAATATTATTGCTATACACAAATAAGAATAGATATATGGATGGAATGATATATACTATCAACTACCTGGTTCTGTATGTACATTTATTTTTGATACCTTTGCTTATACCATATGCAAATACTCTGACAGGGGTTAATTATGAGGATGTGAGTAACCCTGCTATGTTTAATTTATACCTGTAACGGGACTGTTATCTATATTTCAAGGAACGATAATACAAATTGGTCCTTTGACTGATATATTTCACTTTTTATAATTTCTCTTGTTCAATATAAGGTCTATTAACATTGATGAAATAACCAATTATGTATTTAGTAAACTAGCTGATATAGCACAATTGATTGGAGTAATAATAGACCTATATAGATTATATTAATTGTTTTGAGCCAGTTTAACAATTAACACTCCTGAAGGGAGTAAATTATTTGCAGCATTATAAGCTGAGCAAGTTATCTGCAGCATTATATGCTTTGATTGCGAGCAGATTTTTTGTATGTATGTCTTTTGTTGTGTTTGTTTGTCCAATAATTAAAAGTTAAGTTTTATACTGTACTGATATTCAATGTACTAATTATTAGGTAACAAGAGTGCATCAAAAAAGGAAATTTCTTTTTTCTGAGTCATTTTCTATTATGACTCAATACCCATTATATAAGTACTATCTGTACTTTTCCAATGGTGCACCACCAGCAATTCTATGAGAATTATTAAGGAAATATATCCTATTTTTATTCTTTAAAATAGGCTGGTCTTTGACTATTATACTGAATACTTCTATCAATTGACACTTTAGTCCTGTGCGGTTTCGACAATCCCCCTGTCCCCTTTCCTTTTCTTGAATTAATAAGGGATTATAAGGTTGTCAGTGGGACTCACTCATTGTCTGTCATACTGTTGACATGTCTGTCTTATTCTGTTGATTGTTTGTTATCCTACTTGCTACTGGCCCTGCTTACTTTTAATATTTTCCCTGCTGTCTGCTTCAACTTCTGCTAAATTATTGTATATTCCTGTCTGACACCTCACTTTTGTCAGCTGCTTTCCCTCAACTCGGATCTGTTCATGACTCTTCTTTATTGTGTTACTTTACTCAGAATGGAGTGAGAGAAAAGAAAACTGGTGAGAGTGGGTCATTATACAATATAAACTTAATAAACATAAACCATAATAACATCATAAACAGAATTTTGGCAAAAAATATATAAACAATATTGATTTAGAGTAGCATATGACTGACGATAAATACAAGTATTCTATGTTATATTGACTGGCCAGTCTGGTGCTTCTTCCACTGGACAAAGGGAGAATTTGTGACTGTTCTGAAGTTTGCGTAGCACAAAAAATAATCACCTGCAGTCAATCAAATTGTTAGATGGATCTATCTGTCCACATGAGTGTGAAGCTGAATGTAAAGTAAACTGTCTAATGGCAGTATACAGTAGGAACCTGTCACGCTTGCTTCTGAGGGATGGAAAGCTGAGGTCCAGGGTTGGGGAAGGAATCAGAAGCGAGGGGCCTGAATGTACGACCTCCTCATCCACTGAGTTTGGACGTTAGTGAGACCTTATCAAAGGTGCAAAGTCTAACCTACTGGGAGGTGTTCACCAGTGACCCCTACCAATTGGGATATGGGTATTTAGCTGCACCCAGCAGGCAGGTCGTGGTCCTTTGATCTGGTGTCCAAACCCCATGGGAATAGAAAGTCACAGAAACTGTGGCCCAAGGAATATGCCTTCCACAAGGCACAGTTACACAATAATTTGGTACTTGAGGTACCCACAAGTAGAGGTATATAGACGCACAATTGTGCTGTAGTACACTCCTTGGTATAGGACACAGGCAGAGGTGGTAGACACAATGTAGCTTCAGAAGGAGATGCTAAGTTGTACACAGGCTGAGATGTTAAGATGCACTGTAGCTCCCGAAGGGTATGCTAAGTTGTACATAGGCTGAATGTTATGACGCACTGTTGCTCCGGGAGGAGACTCTAAGTAGTACACAGGCTGAGTTGTTATGACGCACTGTTGCGCTAAAGGTGGCACAGGATTCGCACACAGGCTGAGGTGAAATGCACTGTTGCACTGAAGATAGTTCAGATTTGGCTCACTGGCAGGGATGGTAATACTGAGTAGCTCACAGGCTGAGATGGAATGATGCACTGTTGCACTGTAGATAGCACAGGTAAGCACTCTGGCAGAGATGGTAAACCGCACTGGAGAAGACACAGAGATAATATCAAGGAACCTGGAATGAGGACCAAACTAACTTACACTAACAATGACAAACGTTGTTCAGGCAACTTCCTAGTGTACTGGGGTCAGTATATATACCCAGGGGTAGCATCTGATAGGAGGGCAGCATCAGTTGACCCAAACCAGACTACCATTGGTTGGAGGTATTGACACATGAGAAGGACCGTCATGGCAGCACCCATGACGGGAATCACATTACCCAAGACACAGGGCTGCTCATGTAAGTCTACCAGCACCTAAGGAAGAATCCTCAGCGCGTCACCCGCCGCCGCACCTGACGTCTGACCACATGAGAAGTCAGGGGAAGCCGGCGCAGGAGTGAGCAATGGTCGATCCTAGGCTGAACCCTGACAGGAACCACTCAATGTTCTGATCAGTGTAACTGCTAGATAATTATTTACTTGACTGCAGTGCCCCAGGATTACCATACATGAGAAGAGGAAGGGTAGACTTAATAATAGTAAGAAAATCCAATAGTTGTACAGAGTATCTTTGTATACAAGGATAAACGAAGGTAGACAGCTGAAGTTCTTTGGTATTCTTATTCTCAGTGCGACTTAAAAATAAATTGATTAATATCCATGTGTAGTACAGGTGTGCCTATCATGTCTTTTATCTGTTCTCTCTATATGGGAATATGTTTTGGGGGTGTCATCTGAGTACTTATAGGAAGGCTTTCTATGTAAAAAATGGGGTCTGTAGTCTCTAGTACAGTAGTTTGTGAAAGTGAAATATCATTTTAATAGGGTAATATTTACCCATAGCAACCAATCAGATTCTACATAACATTTATCTAGCACCTTCCAGAAGATAATAGCTAGAATCTGATTGGTTGCTATGAGCAACATCTCCACTTCTAAAATCCCGCACTTTAGTAAATATACCCCATAGAATCTATCTGTAGAACTAAACGAGCTTGGTTGACTGAATTATGTGATGTTCTAGATATAGAATGGATGTAAGTCCTGACTATGACCCTAGTATAGTCATGGTAATCTCCTTGGTACTTCTATATAATAATAATCTCTCATATTCTTTTACTTTAAACTTCGTACGAGAGTCCTGCCTCCATATTCAGCTGTATATTTGAATGATTATAATTTGATTCTGAGATCTATTTCTTTCTCTATCTTATTAACTTTTTGGATCCTGTATTTGACTAAGAGTCCCATGACGGAAAAAGAACAGGCATCTAGATTCTAATTCCAGTTAACAATTCATTCTGCAACATCTTTTAATCATGTTGGCATTATGGAGTCTTCCCATAGGGATCATCGTATTGTCAATGTGTTGTTTTAATTTTATTCTATCTAGCTAACGGCACATTTGCCTTTCAACAGCTCTAAAAAAGTAAGTGGAGAAACCACCAGCCTCCACAACTATGTCAAGGCACAGTGCTAGCAAACACAGGAAGACAAGCAGTCTGGAGCTTACTCTGACAAATGACATTCATTTACTTCAATAACATGTTATGACATGGGCACATCCTGTGATTTAAGTTTATACCTGGCCAATACTTAAGACTAAAGAGAAACTGCAATATTATACTATCACACAATTCTTTTATATATTAAATTTACACTCGGATAATCATAGTTGCATATTGTGTGAGGAAATCGAAAAGGAAGAACTAACTGCGCTATGGATCACAAGAGCCGATGGTACCAGTTTAACAAGAAAAAGCCTATTTATTAGACAATAATGAGCACACAATATAAAACCATTCACATAACTTATAATACATGTTAAAATCAAACTGTGATACAAAGTAGTTTTCAAAGCACAGGAGAATTGCAACATATGAGTGTCACTGAAAAATATCAATTGTATCTGATAAGAATTATATACTGAAAAATGTTCAGCATAAATAACTGGCAGTCTGATTGCTTGTGTGAATACAGTATATCTTCAGTATATAGCCAGTTGGTATAGTACACCTGGTATATAAACAATCTGCATCTATATTCAAGAACCTCGGACAAGAAATGAATTGCATCTGTGCACAGGGTGAAAGTTTAAAAATACTTAATTTCATGCATATGTATCACCTTCATAAATGTTGTCCTTGCTCAGGTGGTTCCTTTGCCAAGGCAATCCACTCAAACACTTGACTGTCATGGCACCCCAATAAAACAACACACAAATACTCAGTGGCAAACGCAGGATTTCTAGAGGGGGGTTTCAAAATGCTTGACTTTAGAGCGAGTGTGCCCAGTCCATGAAGTGGGCATAATTAGCACTTAACCAGCTTTAATATGTGTCATACATAGTGTATAACGTGTCATGATAATTCCAGCATATACAGGACCAGTGATCACAGTAAACCATTGTATTTGAGCTGAATGTTTTTATTTCAGATGTGGGCTCCATTCCAGAGCATTGGAGCAAGTCCGGGAGTCTGGGGGAGCAGCAGAAGAACCCAGCCCTACCCTGGGCATATATGTACATATTGGTCTCGTCATGCATATTATATGGTATTAATAATTAACCATATTGATGGTCTATAGCAGTGCACCCCTAACAGTGCATGTTTTCCAGATCTCCTAGTTGGTGCACAGATGTATGTTAAAAGATCCACAGGCTGGTGTTAATTATTTTATTTGTGATACTGAGAAGCACATGCAGCACTAGTAAAATTATATATTACTATTTCTATTGTGGTCATGGTGTGGGCTGGGGAGGGGGGTTTCCAGGCAACCGGAAACCCCCCCTGCGTTTGCCTATGATACTCACCACTTATATATGAATAATGGGGGTGTGGAATGTGCCTGGTGATGTTAAAAGTACATTGCACATAACATCTAGTAGTTGATAGCCCGAGTGTCCCCGGGCACTCGCTGCAAATCCATACAGAGATCAGAAGCCAGGGGAATTGGTGGAACACTGCCTGTATCCCAGGTGATGTTAGGGAGAATAGAGGGTGGAGTCTAAGGCATTTCATCACGTTCATTACTTTCTCAAAGGCATATTGCGTGATTCAAGCTTATACTGTACCTGGCCTAGTGGCATTACTAGGGTAGTATGAGATGTGTGGACCACACAAGGTGACACCATCTGAAGGGGTGACACCAAAATAGCAGAGCTGCTCTGCTATTTTGGTGTCACCCATCTGAAGGTGTCCCCTGGAAGCGGTGACATTGTGTCCCGGGAGTTGGGTGAGACTGGGGACTACCTAGCAGCTCCTGGAGAACTGTGCAAGCCCCTGGTGTGACAAAAACAGTTGCGTGACATGCAGTCATGCCCCCAAAATGTCATACGAAAGGGGCACACTGGGTGACACCAGCCCCAGTGATGCCACTGACCTGGCCAGCACTGTATTATTCTCTTACACAACATTTTTGTGCTCCAAGTCAGCTTTCTGATAATGGTGTATTTAGTTTAAGCATTCTGATAATGGTGTTTTTAGTTTATTAAAGGTCTGACCTATTGATCTCATAAACATGAACGCCCTCCTGTTAATTTATATTACATCAACTTAAAATTCAATATTGTGTTAATATTATATAGGTACATGAATACTCTATAGCAAAAAAATCTTTTTTAAATATCTGTATATACCTGTTTAATAATTAATTGATAAGTTTTATTGTCATTTTTTTATATATGTTGAATTTGATTTTTTTTTTATCAATTGTGGAATTGAAGAACATTTTCACACATCAAGTGGCCTGGTGCCATGCCATGCAGAAGGACAATTTTAAAATGCAAAAAATATAAGACATACAATATATGAATGATAAAAAAAATATAAACTTAAGGGGGGTATCCACTAGACGATAAAGTTGAACGATTGAACGATAATGATAAAATCATTCGATAATCGATCGATAATCGTTCAAACATCGTTTGAATATCGTTTGCAAATTGTGCAGTAATTGTTTCTAACGATGTACGATGCGTGCTCCCGCTGGTTGTTTGATCGTCTCCTCCATCGACTGAACATGCAGGTCAATTTCACTTGATTGCTTACAAATCGTTTACACATCGTTCATGCTGAACGATCAAACGATGAACCACTATCTGCCCACTATAGCTGAAAGCTCTCAATCACAGATTGAAACAACATAGTTTATCGTTAGATCTTTTGCAAATCTTTTGCAAATTGTTCAGAATGGAAGATCAAATTTCAAGGGAAACTTCAAGGGAAAATCGTTAAGAGGTTGGACAGGGATAAAATCGTCTAGTGGATGCCCCCCATTACACTGCTTTATTTCCCCAAGTGCACTCCCAGTTTTTATTGACTAGCTCTGATCCAGCACCTTGTTTTCTGGGTTTGTGAATCCACCTGAGACTGTGCATTGTGACTAGAGCGAAGACATTACTTCAGATTACAGTTTATTGACACTTTAGGAATACTTCCTTAATTTATTATCCCTTGTCTCTTAAAATTCTGGTCAATTTACTGTAATGTACACATGTGTCCCCATTTACCTATCCCAATATCACACCAAATAGTCATCCTTGGGCCTTGGCACTTTACAAAGCTTGGCATGGTATGACTCGACATAGATCATGCCATGCAGTGCACAGCTCAACTGCTGGGTGGCTAGTGCACGGCTGATGAAAACTTAAGTATAGCTGTGGATGGAGGTGGCACTGTAGTGCGCCCTGGCTAGCGAGCACTCCTGAAGTTTGATACTGTAGTTAAACAGTTGCATGGATGCAACCATGACAGTACATTCATTACAATAACACTTGAACACCAGCTTATCAGTTTTTATTTGTGAGCAATTGCTGGCATATACACTGTGACATACAGAAGTACAGTACTTACGGTCATTTTTAACACCTCAGGAACACATTACACATTAGTGTGTCACATTACTGTAAATGTAAATTTATCCAGCTCCTCCGACTAGACTGTGCAAACTTTTGCACTCCTTTGGTTGCAACCATCTTGGCCACAAATCCATACAGGTGTCATAAAGATAGTACTTGTGTGACATCATGGGGGTATATTTACTAAAGTGAGAGGTTTCAGAAGTGGAGATGTTGCCCATAGCAACCAATCAAATTCAATTTATCATTTATCTAGCACCTTCTAGAAGATAATAGCTAGAATATGATAGGTTGGTATGGGCAACAACTCCACTTCTAAAAACTCTCACTTTAGTAAATATTCCCCCATCATTCAGCATTGCCAACTCACTTTTGCATGCTCATAAATGAGTTTTAATATCTTTAGCAGTTTGGGAACATTTTCATAAATTCCAAATTATTTAACTAAAATGAAACCAGAGAGTTTTCATCAAATATCAATCAGTAGCAGTGCAAAAAGACTGAATACAGTGTAACACCCTTAGTGTTAGCAGAAATTTCAGGGAACAGAATATGGGATATAGAGAGATCTGACATATGTATATGTTATTGTATGTAACTGAAATCATTTATTTTTATTATTGTTATGCACTATGACAGTTTGTTTGGTGAAAGCGTTTATATTGTAAAGTGGTGGGGCAACTCATTTACATACATATTGAGCAGTGTGCACTAATGGGGATATTGCTGGTATTATTATGAGCGCATGCTTTGACAGTTAGAAAGAGCAGTTACCCCTGGAGGGCCCACTGATCAGTATCCTGATCGCAACATCACCTCAGGGCCGGTTAGCGGTGATTGTAGGGACAGGGTTTTGGAGCCAGTGTGGGCAGGGTGACAGCGTGAGGTCCCTTGATCAGGGCTGGTTTCCGAATAGAGGAGCAGTGGCCGGGAGACTCCTCCAGCGGTCAAGAGAAAGCAGTCTGTGAGCTACTATGGCTGTTGTGTACAAACTGGAGGCGGATCCGGAAGTCGTCACAGAGCCGCATCTGCTGAGTGAGGGCAGAGACCGGTTGTTTTTCTGTGGGCGCTGCTGTGGCTGTCGGATAAAGACAGGGGGTGGGTCCAGAAGGCGTCACAGAGTCACGGCTGCTGAATGAGAAAAGAGAATGGCAGTGTACAGTAGTGTCAGTAACCGGTCTCCTGTAAATATCCCTGGGTAGAGAACCGCTTTAGTTCAGAGGAGCAGGTGAGTGTGGATTTATAAAAGCACAAAACAATTGCTGTGTCTATACACTTTGCAAGCACTATTTACTGATATTCAGGAGAGGCCATTAGGAAGATATTGTTATTGCTGTCACACTGTTCCATACCAGGACCGATTGACTGAGAGAGCAGGGGGGGGGGAGCTGGAAGGTTATTGTAAATCACTACCTAAAGACTGTCAGACTATTTTAAGGATTTTTACAACAAGATTGAGGATAAAACAAGGATAGAATATACACGTGTGTATATATATATATATATATTACAACTAATACTTCAACTTCTCTATACAGTTTCCGATGTCTGTGAAAGTGATTAGTTCTTTAAGAGAGGGAGTGAGAGAGGATCACTATGTTTGCTGAAAGCTGAAAGAGAATTATATTATATTTATATTCATTTGTTGCCTACCACTAATTTGCTAACTTGTTATTTATTGCTAGAGGGCTCTATGAAAATTCTATTATAAGTAACTGATAGACTTAATGATCTGGAAAACTGGTCCTACGTACTGTATAAATGATACAAGATCAATACAATATTATATTATAAGTTTCAAAAACACTCTGAAGCAAATGAGAGACATACTGTACTCTACTATTTCTCATGAGCCATTCATCTGCGGTATGCAGTCAGGAAGCCGGCAGACCTATTCCCAACAGCCGGCTTCCTGACTGCTTAATCCCGGCGTTGGCTAAATGACAGGCATCTAAATTTAGACGCCTGTCATTTTACCAACGCTGGGAGACCGGCGCATGGCATCCTGATCAAAGTGATGCCGGGCGCCGATTGCGGACAACCGTGGGGGTGTAGGGTTAGGTTTAGGGTTCCTGGGTGGTACTTAGGGTTAGGCACTCCCCGGGAGGTTAGGGTTAAGCTAGGGGGAAGGAGGGCTAGGGTTAGGCAACCCCCCCGTGGGACTTAGGTTTAGGTGGCTGGGAAGGGGGGGTTAGGTTTAAGCACTTAGAGGGGGGATTAGGGTTAGGCACTGTGGGGGAAGGTTAGGGTTAGGCACCGCTAAGGGAGGGTTAGGGTTAGGGGGTAGAATAGGTTAGTGAACAATTACCTGGGGACGATCAGGATTTTCATCCTTGTCCGGCGGCCGCTGTTGGGATTTGAACCACCGGCCAGGAGTCCGGTGGTAAATCATACCGATTCCTCACCTGCTAAGGATACAGTGAAACAATATAGTAATGAAGTTAACCAGGGGAAACAAACCATTCTCTAAAATTTAGATTTACTAACTGTAGTATCATCAATATTGACATTGGGTACTTAAAACTGTGATTATTGTATTACATGTACAGTATATACTGCAAAGGGAGAAAGGAGTAGAGCATATTTTTATACTAATCAATAAGGTGGTTTGTGTATACGTTGCATTCTAACAGAAGTTGTGTGATGTTGGTATTGGTGTCTTGATCTCTATTGCAATTTAATATTGTATGTTTTATCTATTCAATTGTGTTGTCTATTTCACACTCTACCAAATATATAAATATCCTTTAATTGTATTAGTATAGAGTGGTTACTTACCTGAGGAGCAAGAGTTCTGTATCATTGTATTTGTGAACATGCAAAAGAACAAGAGGGTATAACTAACCAGGTATAATTATCAATAAATCTTACCGATTCATAACTGTACACCATACTCTTCTGGGTTTTCCACAAGCTGGTTCAGAATATATATACATACTAGCTTGGGTGGGGGCACTGTATTAATTCCCCCCAGAAGATGGGTTACAACTGGAGGCACTGCTGAGATCAGACACAATCTTAGGGTTCTGTTGCTTGCCAAGAAAATGGTAAAATTCCAAGGGAAGGATATTCTGAAGTGGTGTAAGGAGAAAGAGTTTCCCCTTAGAATTGTTTAGCTTTATCGGGAGATGTAAACAATGCTCATAGTGCCAAAATAGAAGGTACTTTAGAAAGGTATCCTGGGGTAGTAGAGCCAAGGGTAGTTGACTGCTGGAAGGAAGAATCAGAACATAGGTGCTGATAGTTACTCGAGAACCATTAGAGAGAGAAGTGGTTCCATCTATGATTCCCGCTGTCGACGTTGAGAAAGGAAAATGGAGCGTAATGTGGCCGATATTAGAATGTGTGGAGTCAAGGAATGAATCTTCTACCACTGCCGCTGGTGAGGGGGACACAACCAATTTAGAGAATAATCTTGATCAAAGTCAAAGTGCAGTCTTCCTTATAGAATGGATAAAATAATAGGTGAGCTGGGTAGGAACCATCATGAGGGAGGATACAGACGATTGTGTATATTTTCTGGAATCCGGCCCATCCCAATGGGAGAAGATTGCTATGAGATATGGCACGAGACTATAATACAGTTATCAGAAGAATGGTATAAAAATATATATAGCCAATGGTGCTCAAAAATGGAGCACTATACAAGGCCTAATGGAATCAATATAGGTGTTTCCACGCAGCTGTTGTGGTTGCAAGCCAGAATAAATACAACAAAGGTTATCAACAGCCCTGGGAAAATACCCAAATGTGAGTTTGCAATGTAAATCAATAAAAAATATTTTGAAATAAAACACAATATTTAAGAAAACTATACCAGAATGAGATGAATGATATGTCATGTTATAATAAATGACAATTTAATATTACATAAACAATACTATAATAAAAACAAATAACATTGGCCAATGTGACATACAATAATATAAATACACCTTATATCAAATGATTATAAAAATATAGCCAATGTGACACTGTAAAAAATAATTTGTCAGAATCACCGAAATGAGTCAATGACAGCTGGGATTTTTGATGCAATATAGGAGAATATAGATATTTATAATTCCATAAAATAAATCTCCTTTTAGACAAGCAGGGAGACTACAATATCTAACATTTAAAAGGCAAGAATGTAGCTGCTTGTACGCAAAAAATGTAGCAGCTTTAAACTCCAAGGACGTGAATATAGCAGCTTTTAAGTTATGTTGTAGTCCCTCTACCTTACTGTCATGGCATGTTTTATATGTCATTCAATGATCCTCAGATTAATTCAGGATATACATGGCATTAGTCACTTTAATAAGAGTGGTAGAGGTAATTGCCACTAACATATAGAGTAGTCTTAATGAATAGTGGTATCCCACAATAATTGCAGTCGGTGTTCACTCAGCGGGGAATTTTAACTCCTAGGGAATACTCCGCTCTCACACCGGATATACTCCGGCTTGTGGCTCAAGCCTCATGCTGCGTGGGGCACCAGGACGGTTGCCTACAGGCTCCGTCTTATTTCGGTTAGCAGTGTATGCACCGGTGTGGTGTTACGGCTGTGAATCAGCTACTGGGAAACTTCTGCTGTGCAGCCGTCTGTGACGTCAACAGCGGCGTGCTGGCAGATTGAGGTGGTTCTAAACCAGAGGCTCCACTCGGCTTATTAGTGCAATAGACCACTACTATAATAAAATGAGAAGTGGCTTTACTGAAATGGCTGTGTCTGTCTGTCTTTAGGAGGCAATCACTGCATAACCCAGACTTATGACAGTGATCAAAAAAAGGGGAACAATGTCCAAAGACCCTGAAGCACTTCTTCCCAACAGGGATTTCCTCAGAGGGTGTGTCTAGAAAGAACTCAATTCACCCTTAATAAACCAGGTCCAATAAATATGTCACCTGTATATGATGGTTGATTAATTAGTTGGAATCTCTCCTGGCATAGTTAATAGTAACCACTAATATATGATAGTGTTACTCTTTCTCTAGGGGACATACATCCCAGTGGCTGTATCTATATAAATTTAAATGGTGCATAACACTTCATTAATCATATGACAATACATATACAGTCAGGTGCATAAATATTGGGACATTGACAGAATTTTCATATTTTGGCCTCTATTCACCGCCACAATGGCTTTGAAATGAAACAAACAAGATGTGCTTTAACTGCAGACTTTCAGATTTAATTTGAGGGTAATTACATCCAAATCAGGTGAATGGTGTAGGAATTACAATGGTTTCTATATGTGCCTCCCACTTTTTAAGGGGCCAAAAGTAATGGGACAAACTAAACAATCCTAAATCTAACTTTCACTTTTTAATATTTTGTTGCAAATCCTTTGCAGGCAATTACAGCCTGAAGTCTGGAACGCATAGACATCACCAGACGCTGGGTTTCATCCCTGGTGATGCTCTGCCAGGCCTCTACTGCAAATGTCTTCAGTTCCTGCTTGTTCTTAGGGCATTTTCCCTTCAGTTTTGTCTTCATCAAGTGAAATGCATGCTCAATCGGATTCAGGTCAGGGGATTGACTTGGCCATTGCATAACATTCCACTTTTTAGCCTTAAAAAACTCTTTGGTTGCTTTTGCAGTATGCTTTGGGTCATTGTCCATCTGCACTGTGAAGCACCGTCCAATGAGTTCTGAAGCATTTGACTGAATATGAGCATATAATATTGCACACTTCAGAATTCATTCTGCTGCTTTTGTCAGCAGTCACATCATCAATAAATACAAGGGAACCAGTTCCATTGGCAGCCATACATGCCCACGCCATGACACTACCACCACCATGCTTCACTGACGAGGTAGTATGTTTTGGATCATGAGCAGTTTCTTTCCTTCTCCATACTCTTCTCTTCCCATCACTCTGCTACAAGTTGATCTTTGTCTCATCTGTCCATAGGATGTTGTTCCACAAGTGTAATGGCTTTTTTAGATGTTGTTTGGCAAACTCTAATCTGGTCTTCCTGTTTTTGAGGCTCACCAATGGTTTAGATCTTGTGGTGAACACTCTATATTCACTCTTGTGAAGTCTTCTCTTGATTGTTGACTTTGATACATTGTTCTTGATTTGGCCAACTGTTGTGAAGGGGTTTGTCTTCACCAGGGAAATAATTCTTCTGTCATCCACCACAGTTGTTTTCCGTGGTCTTCCGGGTCTTTTGGTGTTGCTGAGCTCTCCGGTGCGTTCTTTCTTTTTAAGAATGTTCCAAACAGTTGATTTGGCCACACCTAATGTTTTTGCTATCTCTCTGATGGGTTTTGATTTTTCAGCCTAATGATGGCTTGCTTCACTGATAGTGACAGCTCTTTGGATCTCATATTGAGAGTCGACAGCAACTGATTACAAATGCAAATGTCACACCTAGAATCAACTCCAGACCTTTTACCTGTTTAATTGATAATGAAATAACGAGGGAATAGCCCACACCTGTCCATGAAATAGCTTTTGAGGTGATAGTCCCATTACTTTTGGCCCCTTAAAAAGTGGGAGACACATATAGAAACCATTGTAATTCCTACACCGTTCACCTGATTTGGATATAATTACACTCAAATTAAATCTGAAAGTCTGCAGTTAAAGCACATCTTGTTTGTTTCATTTCAAAGCCATTGTGGTGGTGAATAGAGGCCAAAATATGAAAATCTGTCAATGCCCCAATATTTATGCACCTCACTGTATATTATTGTTTATAAAAAACTATAAACAACAAATAATATTAAACTACAGAACAAATATTAAATCTGCAATAAAAAGTCTCAGGAGCCTAGATCGTGTGTTTCTGATGTACATCCTGATTTTTTTATGAATATTATGGAAAGAAAAAGAAGGAAAAAAAAGAAAGAAAGAAAATGGAAAGACTTACTACAATCATAAAAAACATATGAGCAGAAAAACTATATTCTAATGAAATTGTTTAATTCTGGCTTTATTTTTTTATTTTTCATTTATATTTTTATATTTTTTATTTATTATCTTTATTCTTATTTTTGTTTTCATTTATGTTAGATCACATCAACATAAAGTATCAAACCGAAGTCAAGAATAAATTAATTGGTATTCAAACTCAAAAATATAAAGATAAATAATTATATTGATAGGATAGTTCAACAATGCATATTTTTAGCTCTTTCATAATCCCTCACATATTGCTATGACAGAGTTGGACCACACAATTATTCAAAAAGATCTCAACAGATATATACATATCCACATATTATATATTATTTATTATTATATATTATTCCCCATGATAACCAAGAATTTTCTGTGTTAATATAAAAGCTGGCAAGCCTACAACCTGACCTGCAAACATGTGTGCGCCCCAGGTGGACCCAGCACCATTGGTCACACGAGCCACATGTTGGAAACGCAACCCTCCGCAGCTTCCCATGTGGCATGCAGATGCCCCTGCATATCTCCTGGGTGGAACAATTCAACCCTATAGAAGAAATGTAGACAACATTAATCAGAATCCTCAAATGACACATAATGACATTGGCTCAAGCAGAAAACTAAAAGTTGAGAGGATGAATCTTTTTAAATAACTTAATTCAGGTCTCAGGTTTCATTTATACCTTCAAGAAAAAGGCTATTGAACTCATGTATCCAATATACCTCACATGTGCAGAGTCGTTTGAATCTGTCACCCCCCCCCCCCTACAAGTATGCCTGATGTGTTCTATGCCAGTGATGGTGAGTCCCTCTACCTTACTGTCATGGCATGATACAAAGTGTCTAGAGACACTGTGCGTCATGACCTATGTTCTCCAAACCTTATTTTCAAATTTCTTGTCATCCTTCCTATATAAGAAAGCTTGCAACTACACTGTAACAGATATATAACATACTCTGTTTTGCAACTGATGAATTCTTTTATCTTGTAAATATTTTGTAAAAGAATTCAATGTTAGTTCTTTTGTCCTGTTTTTGACAGGAGAACACATCAAGCATATTGTGCTCCCACATTTATAGAAGCATGGTGGAATACTTGGAATCCAAGATGCATTTGTTGGTTCATCCTTTTGTGAAATGGGTTTGAAAAATCTTTTGAGATTGCGATTTTTCTTGAAGATAATTAGAGATTCCTCTTCAATGATGTCCCTCCCCTAAGGAAGGGATAGTTATTTTTTATGAGTTTTTTAATTGATAGGCTGCCTTATTAGATTTACAGATATAGGTATCTTTTCAACTATTTTTCTAGAGTCTCACACATGGCAATGGTGATATTGTCCCTATCTTTGCTTGTCTGAGAGGGTATTAATAAATCATCCCGATCCATTAGAAGGACCTCATCCAAAGCCCTGTTTAGGAGGATAGGAGGATAATCTCTTTCTAGGAAATTTTCTTAGACTGATTTTTAAAGGCTGAATCCAAACTGCAATGCTTTTTCAGCCTCATAAGTTGTCCTTTGGGGATATTATCCCGCCAGGGTTTGTAATGTGCACTTTTATAATGGAGATAATTGTTTGCATCCACCTTCTTGTGGAAAATGGATCTAACAATAGTATTGTTCTCTGCTTTCAAATCAAGATCCAGAAAAGAAATGGAAGTCCTGCTAAATTGATACATGAACTTCATAATATATGTGTTGATATTTAAAGAATCTACAAAAGAATGTGCTAGTGTCTCATCTCCATCCCAAATAATAAATAAATCATCAATATAATGGCCATAGAGGACAAGATTTGCGCCAAATGCTCCACCCCACATGTGATCCTCCTCAAATGTCTCCACTTAGAGATGGAATAGCTTGGCGCAAATATCGTCCCCATGGCCGTTCCCATCACCTGTAAATAATGATCACCATTGAAAATAAAGTGATTATGTGTAAGAATAAACCAAATGGAATCAATAATACATTTCTGGTGTAACACAGATAATTCATTGCAAACTTCTAAAGTGTTTCTTATACCATGCACTCCTCTATCATGTGGAATGTTCATATACAGAGACTCTACATCTAGAGTGAGAAAGCTGTAACTTTCTATCCATTGAAAATTTCTTATCAGATTGAGAATTTGGGTTGAGTCTATGACATACAATTTAAGTGATGTGAGTAAAGGTTGTAAAAAAGAATCAATATAATGTGACACATTACTAGTGATGAAACCCAAACCTGAAATAATGGGACGCCCAGGAGGTGAAGTGAGTGATTTGTGTATTTTTGGTAAGTGATAGTAAGTGGGAGTGATGGGAAAAGCAACATATAGAAATTTCCTTTACTCCCTGGAAATTATATCATCCTTTAA
Organism: Taudactylus pleione; assembly: GCA_031769625.1. Taxonomy (NCBI): domain Eukaryota; kingdom Metazoa; phylum Chordata; class Amphibia; order Anura; family Myobatrachidae; genus Taudactylus; species Taudactylus pleione. The sequence goes on along the minus strand of JAUIMM010000065.1, from coordinate 19,755,530 downwards.
TGCAGCATCTAAGATGTGTTTAAATTCGCTTTGATACAGGGAGGAGGGGTTTCAGTCCAGTTGTGTGTAGAAAGTGGTGTTAAATAGGAGTCTTTGTGCCTCCATAGTGATATTCACTACGGTCCTGAACCACAACCCCTCCTCCCTTATCAGCTGGTTTTATAATTATGGCTGAATCCATCTGCAGTTCTTTAATAGCATTTCTTTCGCTCATTGATAGATTATGATGAAACACTTTTGTTTTTTTGTAACAAATATATTTCAGGCCCTCAAGTGTGCTTCTATAGAAGCATTCAATAGATGGTCTTTTCTCCATCAAGGGGAAAATTTCAGATTGAAGTTTAAAAGTTTTATTTTTTATTTCAAATGGTCCTGTTACATTACAGATGGGTAAAGACTGTTTATTTTCTATATTGGTGTTGTTTTGTTTATATAGTTCTTCTAAGCATAAGACTGCTGCTAAATCTTTCTTGTCTAGAATAATTGGACTTGTAAAGTTATCTTTATCTTTCAATTTCTTTTTAGCAAAATATTTTTTATGGCACAAATTACGTGTGAACCGATTAAGCTCGACAAACAACTTGAACATATTAGCCTCAGTTGAGGGGACAAAAGTAAGTCCTTTATTTAATAATTTTTTTTGGGATTCAGTCAATATTTTTGGAAAGATATTGAATACTCCCTTATGACCCCCTATAGTCTTTTTGCTTATCTTTTTAGTTTTTTGTCCTCACCTTTTTCCTCTATAATTTCTCTTCATCTTTTTGTGCGTCCTGGTGATATGTGGCTCTATGGGTTTGGATATTGAAAATGATCTAAGCTTGTGTTCTGATCTAAAAAAGGAGATGAGGATGTTGAGTCTTCTCTATGATGGATCTTTGTGTGCTGTGTTCTTGGTCTTGCACCCAAATCTCTATGAGGACTCATGAATTTGGTGTTTCTTTGACTTATATTCCTCATTGGTGTTTTAAACTCTTGGTAATATTGGTTGTCTCTATTTGTCCTAAGATTTGTACTGGAATGATCTCTGTTCCTGTTATAACCCTGATCTCTGAGGCGGCTACGTGTGTATCTATCGGGAGTCTTAATGTATGGTCTACCTGAATTTATTCCAATTCCTCCATTATTCTGTTTTTTATGTTAAGTACGTACATTATTGCTCCTATAATCTTCTATGTCTCTTCTAAATTTGTTGTCTTCCTATTCCACCAAGGATCTCTCAAATGCTTCTACTCTCTGATTGCTTGCACAATCTGTCTCACTACATGAAATGTTATTTGTAAATACAATCATTTGTGATTTAAGATCTTCTATTTGTTTGGTGACCATATCTACTTTGGTGCCCCTGTACTTAATTAATAATCTCATCAGAGATAGGGAGCAATTATCTAATATGCTCTCCCATTCTTTAATGATTTCTGCATCATCCTGATAGGATAAAGTTTTGAAGATCCTCAAACCTCTAGGTGCCATGTTTTTATCAAGATAATTTTGTAGATTGATTGCATCCCACCAGTGGTGCATTTCTGTTCTTAACAAATTTTCCATATTAAAAAAAAGCTATCCATATCTATTTCATGGTCAGTTAGCTCAGTGGCGGGATTATTATCATTATTTATTTCTGCACGATTTAAATAAGCCTTCCTTCTATTGAACCTATTCTCACAACAGGAAAAATTCTCCATTTGTGCAGCCAGGCTATAAGACAGCAAAAAATGCACAGCAAAAAATATGTATAAAGATATACTGTATATAGCCAATGGCACTCAAAAATGGAGCACTATACAAATCCTAATGGAATAAATATAGGTGTTTCCACGCAGCTGTTGTGGTTGCAAGCCAAAAGAAATACAAAAAAAGGTTATCAACAGCACTGTGAATATACCCAAATGTGAGTTTGCAATGTAAAGCAATAAAAAGTATTTTGAAATAAAACACAATATTTAAGAAAACTATACCAGAATGAGATGAATGATATAAATCATGTTATAATAAATGACAATGTAGTATTACAAAAACAATACAATAATAAAAACAAATAACATTGGCCAATGTGACATACAATAATATAAATACACCTTATATCAAATGATTATAAAAATATAGCCAATGTGACACTATAAAAAATAATTTGTCAGAATCACCGAAATGAGTCAATGACAGCTGGGATTTTTGATGCAATATAGGAGAATATAGATATTTATAATTCCATAAAATAAATCTCCTTTTAGACAGGCAGGGAGCCTATAATACATAACATTTAAAAGGCAAGAATGTAGCTGCTTGTACGTTCTAAAAGCAAAAAATGTAGCAGCTTTAAACTCCAAGGACGGGAATATAGCAGCTTTTAAGTTATGTTGTCCAGATGTATGTTTTATATGTCATTCAATGATCCTCAGATTAATTCAGGATATACATGGCCATTAGCCATTTTAGTAAGAGTGGTAGAGGTAATCGTCCACTAACATATAGAGCAGCCTTAATAAATAGTGGTATCCCACAATAATTGCAGTCGGTGTTCACTCAGGGAATACTCCGCTTTGACGCAGGATATACTCCGGCTGGTGGCTCTAGCCTCGTGTTGCGTGGGGCACCAGGACGGTTGCCTGCAGGCTCCATCTTGTTCTGGTTAGCACTGTAAGCACCGGTGCGGTGTTACGGCTGTGAATCAGCTGCTGGGAAACTTCTGCTGTGCAGCCGTCTGTGACGTCAACAGCGGCGTGCTGGCAGATTGAGGTGGTTCTAAACCAGAGGCTCCACTCGGCTTATTTTTGCAATAGACTACTCGTATAATAAAATGAGAAGTGGCTTTACTCCAATGGCTGTGTCTGTCTGTCTTTAGGAGGCAATCACCCCAAAGATGGAGTAAAAACAGCTTTTACTTGCCCACTAGGTTTTTTTGAGTTTTTGCGAATGACACAGGGAGTCAATGGAGCCCCCGCCACTTTCCAGAGGAGTATAGAAAAGGCTGTGGGGGACATGAATCTTCGGAAAGTGGTAGTATATCTGGATGATATAGTGGTGTTTGGTCAAACTCTAGAAGAACACAATCGTCGGCTGCTAAAGGTACTTGATCGATTAATAGAACATGGATTTAAGCTTTCCCTTGTAAGTTATGCCAAACATCTGTGAAGTATATTGGGCACATTGTCAGTCAGAATGGGATCAAAGCTGATCTTTTGAAGGTCGAAGTTATGAGAGAGTGACCTACACCCAGGAAATTAAAAGAGTTACGCTCTTTCCTTTGATTTTGTGGCTACTATAGGCACTTTATTCCACAATTTTCCAAAATAGCCAAGCCACTTACCAATGTTACTAAGAGGTACCCCCTTCCAAAAAGATGACGAAGCTTATGCCTAAGAAGGAAGTGAAAACTTTCTTTCAAACTAACGAAGATTTTGGAGATTGGTGGATGGTCCAATGCGAAAAGGCCTTTCAGAGACTGAAGGAGGAGTTGTCTAACACCACTGTGTTGGCTTATGCAGATCCAACTAAGCCCTATGTGTTACACATAGATGCAACATTTGATGGGTTAGGAGGAGTCCTTTATCAAAGCCATGATGATAAACTCCGCCCGGGATTCTACATAAGTCGAGGTCTTACCCGCAGTGAGAGGAATTATCCAGTGCATAAGATGGAGTTTCTCGCTTTACAATTGGCGGCTATGGATAAACTACATGACTATTTGTATGGTGTGGCTTTCGAGGTTCACACCGACAATAATTTACTGCCAAGTTTCATGCCACTGGACATCGATGGCTTGCTGCACTTTCCCATTATGATTTTCAACTAAAATATCAATCTGGAGGCATTAACATTGATGCAGATGCTCTTTCCAGGATCATTCATGATCTGCCCAAATCTGAAGAAAAAAAATGGGTGGAGGTATCTGCTTGGAGGTTAGAGGGATATGTCATCAGACCCATGCATGGCAGTTGGCAGGAGAATGTGTGTTTTCTCTTGGGGCCAAAGGAAGTGTCCTTCCTTTGGCTTATTGTTAGTTATCTCAAATGGAATTAGGAGACCTTCAGAGGATATCCTGTAATGATTTGATATAGGCCAAAAGAGAAGATCCTTATATTGGAGAAGTTTCAAAAAGCTGTGGTGAAAGGATGGAAACACTCACCCATAACTAGGGATAAAATTAGGGCTTGATTTCTTTGCAGACAGTATCCAAGATTATATATAAAGTCCAGGATCTTATACAGGAAGCCACAAATAAGGGTGGAACAAGTAGATTGCAGATGGTCTTGCCAGAAAAATGTCACTGTACTGTCTTCAAGTCTTTGCACGATTATCATTGTCATTTTGGGTTTGATAAAACTTTCGGACTGATCTCTGATCGGTTTTATTTGCCTAAAATGGCAGAAGATGTTGACCAGTATTGCAGGACCTGTGGGAATTGCATATTAAGAAAGACCTTGCCCTGTGAGAGTGCTCTTTTGAAAAATATTCACACCAATGGACCCATGGAGTTGGTGTGTGTAGATTTCCTGAGCATTGACTCAGAAGAAGGGAGAAAACAAGATATTTTGGTAGCCACTGACCATTTCCCAAGCTTTTTTAACCCAGATCAGAGGGCTACCACTGTAACAAAGACTCTATGGGAAATATTTTTCAGTCACTATGGTATGCCTGCTAGGTTGCACTCGGATCAGGGGTGGAAGTTTGAGAGTCGGTTACTACAGGAATTGGGTGAAGTTTGTGGCATATGAAAATCGTGGACACTCCTTATCACCCACAACCTGAAAGATTTAATTGCACTTTCTTGGTATGCTGGGCACGTTGGACCCCAAAATATAAGGCTCAGTGGGGTCAGTACATCTGTAGCTTAGTCACACATACAATTGTACAATAAATGAGTCCACAGGATACTCCCCTGATGTTCAGTAGAGAGTCACGGTTACCCATTGATATCTGCCTGGGATTAAGGTCACCAACTTCCAGTCCCATTCCCCATTCTAAATATGTGGAATAGTTATGGATAGACCTACTAACAGCACATTAGTAGATGGCTGTAAGACTAGGAGAAAAATAAAAGCAGATATGATATAAAAGTGCGGAAGACAAAGAGACAAAGTGTTTGTCCGGAATTTAGGGCCAGCACAATGACATAAATTAAGCAATAGATGGAAACCCGAGCTCTTTGTAGTCATCGAACAGCTTCCTGGATAAAGTTAAGCCAGACAGAGCACCAGGTCCTATCAAAACCTATCACCGACAACACCTACTTCATTTGGGAAGAGAAATCAGGATTCCTCCTGGATCTCAGATTGAAGGAAGTGTTGGAAGTAGAACTAAAAGAAAATCAACTAAAGGAGATAAAAGGGAGGGTTCATCTGTTGGGGACAAGATGTCCAATAAGTTACAGGTAGAAAGACACACAAGAGGAGATCTTTTACAAAATGAATATGGGGATGGGTGTTATTTCAGAGATACTTTGAAGACTGAGGATACTGATAAGGAAGGAGGTACCCATGTTGAGTATTTAGAGCTGTCTAGTTCTATTGGAGGAGAGTTGGGTGAAAATTAACGTAATGAGAGTATAGGGGAGAGTAGTGTAGAATCTGAATTATCTGCTAGTGGATTTAGGGAACAATCTGAAATTTCAGATGAGATGGAGCCCAGACCAAAAAGAAACATCAAGCCCCCCACTATACTAACCTATAATTATCCAGGGGAACCCACCAACCAACCACGACAAATTCATCCCAGCATAGTATTTTCTTGGCCCTACTTCGGGTGGACCCTGGAGGTAAGTAAGAGGCTGGGTGAGAAATGTATCAGTTATACATGAGTGGTGTCCAGACAGGGGTTTTCTTTTGTTTTCCCTCTTTCTTTTCTCTCTACCCCTGCCTTTACAAATCCACATTCACCTCCTCCTCTGAACTAAAGCGGTTCTCTTCCCAGGGATATTTACAGGAGACCGGTTACTGACAGTACTCTCCTGAATAATAGCCCAGCGGATATCTAAAGACATGCATTGGCCTAGATCATTGCCCCCAAGAAGGATAATGACTACTTTCAGGTGCCCAAAATGACTCACCATATTCAACAAATGCCTCTTCGATTTCTGCCACAACATAACCAAATATCCCAGCCATCACACGTTTGCTGGGTGCGGACCTCTGCAACAGAGGCATTGGTGTAGAAAACAACACCGAGGACCATTCCTCCAAACAGCTCAGTTGAAAGCATAGAGTAACCCTTCCTGCTCCTGTGTCAGGATTAGAAGGGTGGTTCTTCTCTACAACCTTACAACCAAAGTCAATAACTGCAACTATTGACTGCTTTTGACAAAACTCTTTATTGTAAGAGTGCTATATTGTACCTTTAGAAGAGTAGAACATACCATGACTGCAGATCTCAAACTGCTCATACTATACAATCGTGATCAATGTTCCCAACATCTACTGTATGTTTACAAACTTTATGTCTGGGCTACTTAGGTGTGGATTCCACTGAACCTACAGAATCTGTACTAGAGAAGGAAAGGGATGAGCTGGTGACTGTACTTTCACTGGTTCCAAGACACTCTAACTCACCAGATGGACAAGGAACCTCACTCTCAGAAACCATCCCACCAACACCTGGAGTAACAGATAATGCCACATGACCTGTAAAAAAATCAGAAACAGCACCAGTCCCCTCCATCTGTCAGGGACGGGGGACACACAGCAGGGGGAATAGAAGGAGAATTGAAGTGGAAGACAGAGGAAGATGTGCAGAAATCCCTAATACTTGCAAGAGTTCTCCTATCTATGATGCAGATATCTGAGATGCCAAAAAAGGGGCTTAAGCACCCGCTAGCACAACTAAAGTGTTAGCTGTGGCCAGCAGGTAAAGTGCAGGGGTTGCCCCAACTGGTTGCAAAACTGGGAGAATATCTTTTTCTAGGCAATATTGAAGCCATCACTGTGCCCTTTTTGGGAAATACTGGTGAACACAAAAAACATGTGCAGACAATTGGTAATGAGGACTGAGAACCAGTAGCAACCATGTGCAATAAAGTGTGTGAGATTACTACTCTCACTGTTAGCAGCAGCCAATGTGTTAATATGTTCCATATTTCTTACATTTGCTACCATGGGGCCCCTCCCACATTTGGTGTCATTATGTAACATATCTTAATGGATGGTGATGGGTGGCACGCAGCAGGGCTGACACACCCCGTCTCCACTATATTGAGGGAGGGAGGTGCAGCTGCAGTATAGAATGCTGCTGGGCCATGCCTTGGAAGTATTCAAAACCCCATACCATGCCCCCCCGCACATGTCCTCCGGGCAGTGGAAGACTGTAAAGCGAAGTTTATTGCAGTAAGATTGGTGGTGGGAGTATTCAGAATTGTCTCATGCATTTCTCCATTGCATGAAAAATCAGGGAGCTTCCTCTGTATTTCTTTCTTGAAAGCCATTTAAAGGATCACAGGTGAACAAGCCTAAATGGTGAAACGCGTGTCCTGCAGTTTCTCCCATGGCTCTCCATGTGGGGGGAACGCTATTCAGAACACTAGGAGACTATACCCTGCACCTCTTTCTCAGGTATTCCTTTCTGTGAGGGTGGTCCTCTCACGGTGCTGCAATGTCACACTGATATCAGAAGCCACCTTACTCCTGGCACAAGAGTGAATGTCCCCACTTTACTGTTGTTTCCATCAGCACAGTAACTGGCTCCTCTCTCATCTGGTGTCCTCTCCAAGGACGACGCTGGAAAGCAGAAGGAGCTAGAGCATCTTTTGTGCTGTACTTGATCTGCTTATACTTTCCTCACAAATATTAAGAACCAAGTATGTTGATTTATCTAAAAATCTGAATTTATGACATATTTGGTGATAATGCCTTAATTGTATAGGATTTGCATTGGAAACACAGTGTGTGTCAAAAAAGAGTTTGTATATTTTATATACACCGGTCACCTTTAAGCTGCGATAGAGGTGTGCTCATGTGACACATTCAAATTTTAAACATCCACAGTATATATATTAAATTTATAAGACCTTTAAGGTCAATTTACATAAAGATGTGCAGTGGTGCTAAAGGATGCTTATAGGATTTTTCTGTTTCATATTTTAGGATTAATAAATGTTCTCCATGTACCAATAATTTTGTGTCAATATATTTGCTATGTGGATACAGTGACATACAGAATTTTTAATTTTTTTAAATTAGAGACAACAGATTTTGTTTACTTGTTGAATACCAATCAACTGTGTATACTTATACACACATGCTCTGCTGACATTCAGTGATATGTATAATTTCGCCAATCAATAAGATTTAACATAATTTGATTATTTGTACATTTGTGTTTTTTTGTTTACTAGTTTAGCTAGAAAGGAGAATATACTCTTTTCCAGCTATTGAATTGATTTTAATATCTGGATGGACTCGTCGGATGTTAGGAGTCCATATGCCCTATTATTTTAGATGAGACATTATTAAAAGGTACATTTTATTACTTACCATTACTTACATTCTTCAATTTTATATATTCTTTTGAATGACTGCTCCCGAAAAAAGGAATTTCTTCTCTCTTTTTGGCGCTTGCCAGAAACATATTGAGGAGCCATTTAAAAGCATCTGTGTGGAATGTACTGTATGACTGTTTTGATATTTGTTGTCAGCAATTATTATGTCAAATGAAACTTGACCAATTTCTCAGTCAACTCCTGTTGTTATGTGTTTTCAGTTATTAGATAAGTATGTTGTATATCTTAAAGGGGTATAACCGCAATAATATCAACCTGATGTACAAAAAAACTTTTTTTAAAAAATAGGCTGACCGTTTCTTCTCCAATTGAAATCCAACCTTTTTCCAGTTTGTTGCAATGTGCAGCATTCGTTATCATTACAAGAGTTACTTTATAAAATCCACCATTGAATGTTCAGTTTTATCGGGTGAACACAAATTGATCTGGACAGGAGCTAAGAAACACAGATGCATTGGTAGGCAATTCTAACACTGTGAACTAAATGTTATATTGAATAAGACATCAGCAAAGAATATAATGACTAAATTAGCATACATTTAAATTTTATTTCTGTATAATAAGGGCACAGGATTGTCAGGTTATGGGTGAAATGTACTTTTGTTGTAGTATAGCTTAGCAAAACGGCTTGGAAAGAGGGTGATGAGATGCAAAATTTGAGAAGACTTTAATTAGGTAATATTAAAAAAATTGTTTCCTTTTCGATTTGATATATTTACATATTATATGGACCTCATTCAGGTTTGGGCGTATTTTTTTTACCTGCAAAATGCAAATCTTTTGCAAAATACACGCACAAAAAAACTGTACTATTTATTTTGCCTCTCCGACTGAGATGAATAGGATGGGACGGGGCATGTAGACACCGCCAAAGTACAGTGTAGGTGTGTTTGCGCAAAATGCATCTAATACCCCTTTTACACCAGAGCTAAAATCTGGGTTATTGCAGGGTTAACCTAGGTAGTTCCTTGGTGTAAAAGGGGACAGGGTTGGATTCCTGGGTCGAGTGACCCGGCCATCCAACCAAGGTAACTTGCAGGGTTTAACACCGGAATGACCTGTGAAACCCTGCAGTGTAAATGGCGCCATGTTACGATGGCCGGGAGCGCGCTGCATGCTGGCCTATTGGCTGGGTCCGGTGGTGCTTGGAGATGACGTCATCTCCAAGTGTCCACTTCCATGCCGGAAGAGCAGGGTCACTGCAGACCGGGCTCCAGTGTGAACGGCGCCGACTCGAGAATATCCTGGGTCGGCGCTGGTTAAATTCTGGGTCTGATCCGGTTTGGAACCATGTTCCAACCTCTGGGTCAGACCCAGAATTTAGGTGCACAAGTGGTACTAGTCTGACAACAAAAAGGATACAGATGTGATTTCAAATGATGCATCTGCTAAAGCAGGGGTTCTCAAACTTTTTCGCTCTGGGACCCCGTCTAACAATAAAAATTATTACAGGACCCCAGCATGTTACTGCAGAATGACTGCAGACCGCTCATGCACAGTAACACTATGGAGACACAAAACTGTGAGGTGTCCTATTATGCAATCATTTAATTTTTTACACATTGCAGGGACAAGCTATTTTCAAAGCCCCTGTCCCTGCAAGGTGAGGCAGAGAGTGACTGAGGAGACAAGGCCGTAGCTAGGATAGTGTGGCCGGTGCCATCGCACAGGGCACCACAGGTCAGGGGGAGCTGTTCGGGTCTGTCAAATTTCTGTTTATTATCATTCTTACTCGCAGTTTCCTCTTATTTCATCCCCAGTATCTCCTGGCCTCCCCTATCTCTTCCCTGGCCCTTCCCCATGAGGCAATTCCACTTTTTTAGGTGTATTATGTATCTATGAAAAATGAGGGGGGCGCCAATGCTCTTTCTGGCACAGGGCACCAAAAAGTCTAGTTACGGCTCTGTCAGAGGAGACAGTGGGTTACTGGTGAGGCAAAGGGTGACGCAGGAGGCAGTGATTAACAGGGAGAAGCTGTGAGTAACAGGGAGAAACAGAGGGTGACAGGGGTGAGGAAGATGATGGTAGAGGGTGAGGGAGAGGGTGGCATGGAAAGGCAGAGGGTGACTGGGGAGGCATTAGGTGATGTAGGAGGCAGGGGCTAATAGGGAAAAGCTGTGGGTGATGGGGAGGCAGTGTGTCGGAAGGTGATGGAGAGGCAGGGAGTGGCAGTGGCTGGCAAGGAGCAGCATAGGGTGGCAGGGAGAGGCATAGGGTGGCAGGGGAGACAGTGGGTGACTGGGGAGGCGGTGGGAGGCAAAGGGTGAAATAGGAAGCAGTGGGTAACAGGGAGAACCAGAGGGTGACGAGGGAGGCAGATAGTGTCAGAGGGTGAGACAGAGGCAATAGGTGATGTAGGAGGCAGTAGGTAATAGGGAGGAATAGTGGGTGACAGGGGGAGGCAGAGGGTGTCTGTGGGTGACAGAGAGGCAGTGAGGGTCAGGGAGAAGCAGTGGATGACAGGAAAAGGGAGTGGGTTGCAGGAGGAGGCAGTGGAAGGCAGCAAACAGCAGTGGGTGACAGGGGAGGAAGTGGTGACAGAGAGAGGCAGTGGGTGGCAAGGAGCAGCAAAGGGTGGCAGAGAGCCAGAGGATGGCAGGAAAGACAATGGGTGACTGGGAGGCAGCAGGGGGGGGGCTAAGGGTGACATACAAGGCAGTGGGTAACAGGGAGAACCAGTGTGTGACAGGGGGAGGCAGAGGGTGAAAGAGAAAGACAGAGGGTGGCAGGGGGTGATTGGGTGACGGGGAGGCAGAGGGTGACGGGGAGGCAGTAAGTGAGAAAGACAGAGGGGGCAGTGCGTTTCAGGGGGGAGGTGGTAGATGACAGGGGGGAGCCAGTGGGTTCTTAATAAATTAATTTATTTTCTGTTTCCCCCCTCCAGTTCCCACACTATGTGCTCACTTGTTGCTCCATGGGATCTGTGCTCAGCACTCCCCTCATTCCTCATGGCTCCCCTGCTGATGTTTCTTCCCCCTCCACAGCAATCATCACACATTCTGTGTCCTCTCACCCTGGCAGCAGTGGTCCCCCAGACTGCACTTACTTAACAACATCTGCACTGACTGCAGAGAGAGTCTGGCAGCTGTCTCCTCTGAGTCTGTCTGCTGCTGATGCTTGCTGCCTGTGTGTCAGTTTCTGCTGCTGAGCAGGAATACAGGAGACGCTGAGCACTGGGGTGGGGATGGGGCTGCCTGATGACCAGGGCCGGTTCTCCCATTACGCATGGTATGCAGCTGCGTAAGGCGCCACATAGTGAAGGGCGCCTCAGCTGCATACCATGCGGGACGCGGGCAGACTGTGTCTCTGTGACACAGCTGCACCGCGTGTGTAGCGCTGACGGACGGAGTTCGGTCAGCGCTACACAGCACAAACACACAGCCGTCGGCGCCGGCAGCTGTGTGTTTGCTTTAGCAGCTGATGAGAGTCAGTCAGACTCTCATCCGCTGCTGCTCCCACTGCCCGAGCTGGACATCTTCCGGCTCCTGCAGTGGGTAATGGGAATGTCGCGTCACTCCCATGACTCTCGCTCCTGTTGCTTCTATTAGCTGGTGACATATCTCCAAATCCAGGCCCAACCCACATGCCTCACCCACAACGAACTATAAATCCAGCTAACCTCATAAACATTGCGTGCCTCCCTTCACCCTCCAAGTCACTAAAATGTGCCTTATGGAATGCACGCTCTGTCTGCAACAAACTAACATCCATCCATGACCTCTTTATTTCAACTAACCTCAACCTTCTGGCAATAACAGAAACATGGCTCACACAATCAGATACTGTCTCCCCTGCTGCACTTTCACATGGTAACCTACACTTCTCACACACCTCCAGGCCTGGCAATTGTAAAGGAGGTGGGGTAGGAATATTACTCTCCCAATCTTTCACATTCACAGTTCTCCCACAGGTACCTTCACTCACATTTACATCATTTGAAGTACATTCTATTAGGACTTTCACCCCTTTCTCTCTGCGAGTTGCTGCTATCTATCGCCCGCCTGGGCCACCGCAACAATTTCTGGAACATTTTTCAGCCTGGCTCCCTCACTTCCTATCCTCAGACATCTCCACCATCATTATGGGTGATTTCAATATCCCCATTGACAGTCCACAATCTCCTCATGCCTCCAAACTACTCTCTCTAACCTCCTCTCTTGGCCTCTCCCAATGGACTGACTCCTCTGCTCATCAGGAGGGCCACTGCCTTGATCTTGTATTTACCAGACTATGCTCAGTTTCTGATTTCACTAATGCACCTTTCCCTCTCTCAGATCACAATCTTATCACCTGCACACTTTCCTCCATTACATCAACCTCAATGTCAGTGAAATCAACCAAACCTCCTAAAACCCGCAGAAATATTAATGTGATTAACTTTCAACAACTGTCTACCTCTCTACAACAACGACTCTCACCAATTTCTGCATTCACTTCTCCTGAGACTGCTGCATCACACCTAAACCAGATTCTAGTAAAAGCCCTCGATGAAGTAGCTCCAGCTACCCATCACACTCCGCGTAGACTTAGACGTCAACGGTGGCATTCTAACTTAACAAGGCATCCAACAAAACTCTCACGTAAAGTAGAACATCAGTGGCGAAAGTCTCGCACTCCAAGTGACTTGCTCACATATAAGTCTATCTACAACTCTTATCGTACTGCTCTGGACACTGCCAAGCAAACGTATTTCCAATCTCTAATCTCTGCTCAAGCCTCTATCCCCAAGCGACTTTTTAATACATTTAAACTGCTTCTTACCCCTCCCTCACCCAAGCCACCTGCTACTATCTGTGCACAAGATCTTGCTTCCTATTTCAAGGACAAGATTGATAATATCCGAAATGAAATGTTATTCTCTTCCTCAGCTAGTGACCTACTTAATTCCCTACCTGAACCCTCTGGCACATACTCTTCATTTGACCCCACAAATGAAGATGAAGTATCTACACTCTTCTCATCCTCCTACTCTATTACCTCTCCTCTAGATCCTATACCCTCACAAATTAGTAAAGCTCTGTCTCCTGTGCTCATCCCAACCCTAACTAAAATCTGTAATCTCTCTCTTTCTACTGGCATCTTTCCATCACTGTTCAAGCATGCGGTGATTACTCCCATTCTGAAAAAACAAAATTCTGACCCTAGCACTCTCTCTAATTACCGTCCTATCTCCCAGCTACCATGCCCCTCCAAGCTACTGGAGAGACTTGCCTACACCCACCTCACACACTTTCTTAACACCCACAACTTATTGGACCCACTTCAGTCTGGCTTCCATTCCCAGCACTCCACAGAGACAGCACTGACTAAGGTAGTAAATGATTTGGTCACTGCCAAGGCTAAAGGCCATTACTCACTCCTAATTCTTCTAGATCTCTCTGCTGCTTTTGACACTGTTGACCACTCTCTTCTCGTACAAACATTACAATCCCTAGGTCTTAAGGACACAGCTCTTTCTTGGTTCTCTTCCTACCTATCTGATCGCTCTTTTTCTGTTCGTTTTTCTGATTCTGCCTCCTCTTCGCTACCTCTATCAGTTGGAGTACCGCAAGGCTCTGTCTTAGGTCCTTTGCTATTCTCAATCTATACCATCTCTCTTGGCGAACTAATCCACTCTTTTGGATTTCAGTACCATCTGTATGCGGAAGATACTCAAATCTACCTATCCTCTCCAGATTTATCACCATCTGTATTGGTCCGTGTCAGTGAATGTATTTCTGCCATTTCATCTTGGATGTCATCTCGCTACCTGAAACTTAATATTTCTAAAACAGAATTAATTATATTTCCACCAGCCAATAACAGTTACCAATCTGATCTCTTTATCACTGTTGATAACTCAACAATCCACCCCACCCCACAAGCTCGCTGCCTTGGTGTCATCCTTGATTCTGAACTGTCCTTTGTTCCCCACATTCAATCTGTCTCAAAATCATGTTGCATACATCTAAAAAACATATACAAAATTCGACCATATCTCACACAAGACACTGCAAAAACTCTAATCCATGCACTCATTATTTCCCGCATTGACTATTGCAATAGTCTCCTTACTGGTCTTCCCAAAAACAGGCTATCGCCATTACAATCCATTATGAATGCAGCTGCGAGGCTTATCTTCCTTGCCAAACGTTCATCGTCTGCTGCCCCGCTCTGTCAGTCCCTCCATTGGTTGCCGGTTTTCTACCGTATTCAATACAAAATACTGTTACTTACACATAAGGCCATTAACCGAATTACACCAACATACATCACTTCACTCATCTCAAAATATCTCCCAACCCGACCTCTCCGCTCAGCACAAGATCTGCGTCTTTCATCCCCGCGCATTACTTGCTCCCATTTATGGTTACAGGACTTTCTTCGGGCTGCACCCACTCTATGGAATGCCTTACCACACACAATAAGACTTACCTCTAGTCTTCAATCCTTCAAGCGTACCCTGAAAACTCACCTCTTCAGACAAGCTTATCAGATTCCAGAACTGACCACATAACCTTCAAAGCTTCCATGTCTTATTCCATCCCCTCTCACAGTCCACACATAACCTCACATATTGTCTTTTTTTCACATACTCCTGACATTTTGCCAACATTCCTGTGTGACTGGATCATGCAGCCCACCAAGAAACTGCATTCTGGCTGGACCAAATTGCAATATATAGCACCTATCCTTGTGTATCAATGGCTATTTCCCTTTAGATTGTAAGCTTGCAAGCAGGGCCCTCTTACCTCTATGTCTGTCTGTTATTACCCTGTTTTGTTCTATCAATGTTTCCAATTGTAAAGCGCAACGGAATATGCTGCGCTATATAAGAAACTGTTAATAAAATAAATAATAAATAATGCAAAGTGGCGGACGGAGGAGCTGATCTCGGCGGCGGGACCAGGAGCAGGACCGGGTGTCAGGTAAGTGTTTTTTTTTATTTTTTTATTATGTCTCTACGGCTGGGGGAGGTCGATTACTACTGGGGGTGCTACAAGGGAGGCACTACTACTGGGGGCACTACAAGGGGGGGAATACTACTGGGAGCACTACAGGGGGGGAATACTACTGGGAGCACTACAGTGGGGGGAATACTACTGGGAGCACTACAGTGGGGGGAATACTACTGGGGGCACTACAAGGGGGGAATACTACTGGGAGCACTACAGGGGGGGAATACTACTGGTGGCACTACAAGGGGGGGAATACTACTGGGAGCACTACAGGGGGGGAATACTACTGGGGGCACTACAAGGGGGGGACTACTGGGAGCACTAAAGGGGGGAATACTACTGGGAGCACTACAGGGGGGGAATACTACTGGGGGCACTACAAGGGGGGGACTACTGGGAGCACTACAAGGGGGGGACTACTACTGGGAGCACTACAGGGGGGGAATACTACTGGGAGCACTACAGGGGGGAATACTACTGGGGGCACTACAAGGGGGGAATACTACTGGGGGCACTACAAGGGGGGGAAATACTACTGGGGCACTACAAGTGGGAATACTACTGGGGGCACTACAAGGGGGATACTACTGGGGCACTACAAGAGGGGGGACTATTAATAGGGGCACTATATAATTGGGCACTGCATAGGGGGGTACCACTGCTGGGGGCACTGCATGGGGGGGAGTACTACTGGGGCACTATATAAGGGGCTTACTACTGGAGACACAAGGGGCACTGCACTGGGGGGACCACTACCAGGGGCACTGTAAAAGGGGCACTGCATAGGGGGGGGGCGCAAAAAAAATACTCGCTTACCAAAAAATTTGGGCTAGGACCGGCCCTGCTGATGACACCTTGGATCTCTCAGCCAGTGATCCGAGGAGTCTGAAATAATAGACCAACTGGTTTCACTCTCCTCAGATCACTGGCTGAGAGATCAGAGGAGTCATCACCCTGACCCCGTGTGAGTCGCGACCCCAAGCTGAGATGGCCGCGACCCACTTTGGGGTCACGCCCCACAGTTTGAGAACTGCTGTACTAAAGGACTGGTGCAGACTACGCATTGATGATGATGATGATGACCAGCACTGTTCATTACTTGCTTCTCATTGCTTACAGCAGAATGTACCTGTACTTGCTTACAGCAGATTTTACCTCATTTGTTTATATCATTCCCGATATCAGGTGTCAGTTTCTTATTATTCTAATACACAAACTGCAGTGGAGATTGTTTGTGCCCTGTTTCTCAACAATCCTGCCCTAACATTACTAGGTAAGTAAATGTTAATGCTATACACACAGAGAATACAAATGGGTTTTTTTTGGTTCTGTATTCCCAAACATCAGTCTTGACATGTCTTAATGCAACAGGCATATAGAAAGCACTAATCCACTGTTTGTGGGTACTGCACTCCCTAAGCGTGAGTCTTGATATGTATTACAGCTGCAGGAATATTAAAAAGCAACAAAGTGTTTTTTGAGATACAGTACATGGGGGTAAGCATCCTTCTCACAAAAGCTACTTATTATTATTAATATAATATTCCCACATATATGCTAAATAACCTTTCTTTTGCAAAATAGCAATAAATACTAATTTATGTATGCAAAGTTCAAGTTGACCAATACTGTATATTTAAAACCATTTTGTGAAAGAGTCTATTTTGACTCTTAGTATAAACGGTATGCAGTCGGGAAGCCGGTGAACGTAATCCCGACAGCCGGCTTCCCGACTGCTTTATCCCGGCAAGGGTTAAATGACAGGCACCTAAATCTAGACGCCTGTCATTTTACTGACGCCTGGAGACCAGCGCCCGGCATCCCGATTGAAGTGATGCCGGGCGCCACTGCGGACAGCCGCAGGGGGGGAGGGTTAGGTTTAGGGCTCCCAGGGGGGATTTAGGGTTAGGCACCCCCCGGGAGGTTAGGGTTAGGCTAGGGGGAGGGAGGGTTAGGGTTAGGTACCCCCGGGGGGAGGTTAGGGTTAGGCACCCCCCCGGGGGGACTTAGGTTTAGGCAGCGGGGAAGGGGGGGGTAGATTTAGGCACTTAGAGGGGGGATTAGGGTTAGGCACTGGGGGGAAGGTTAGGGTTAGGCAAACCTAAGGAGGGTTAGGGTTAGGGGTGGTGGAGTTAGGTTAGTTAATACTTACCTTGGGACGATCGGGATTTTCAGCCATGTCGGCCGGCGGTAATTCTTACCAATTCATACCAATTCCGTATAAACACATATACTGTAAGTATGGATTGGTGGAGCCTCTATAAAACTGTAATTGTGGCTCTGATGAATGCACTCACCACTTTTCCTGAGGTGTTTGTCCCCACATCTATGAAAAGATATTTGAACCTATTTTCCTTGAAAAAATCCGGTTCATCGGAAGAAACGCATCAGAAGGTCTGCTTGGGAAGCGTACTATCTTTATTGTCCCATATTTTGCTATAAAGGACTGCCTTCTACAATTTTGTTACATTCCTGGATACTTCTTTTCAAATCTTCACTTGACTTGTGTTCTACCATCTAGGAGGACACTGATTACTATGCCGCTGCATTGGTAAGCGTACTTCCTATCCCGCTTAATAGAGTTCCAGTATTTGAGGGATAAGGGGTGTGACCACATCAGAGTTATATTGGGCAGGTCGCAAGCCAGCTCCGCTGGTCCCTACAACATATTATTTTATCTGGAGACCAGCGGTGAGTGACTGTACTGGAGTATACGGCAGGTCGCAAGCTGACTCTATTATTAAAACTTTGGCCCTGATTCAGAGCCTCTCGTAAGCAGCCGCTCGTTCATTCTGACCGATGTTCGCACATCTGTGCATGCATACGGATTTTAATACGCATGCGCGAACCAGTCAGTGCGGCCGAAAATCGTTTGTTCGCTATATAGCGAATGCCTGCTATTTTGAGTGACAGAAGGAGGCGTATGTGGGTGGTAACAGGGGAAGGTGCTTGAAAACGGGGGTGTGGAATTCGAACGCAGGCGTGCTTAAAGGTCAAAACGGGCGTTTTAAGGGAGTGCATAATTAATACAGCAGCGTCATTGACCACGTCACTTGGTTTTATTTTACTCAGAACTGCTCGCAAACTAGCGCTTGAAAAAACCACCCACTAGAATAGCGAGCAGTTCATATGCTGTTCGATGTACTCGATTAATCTAATAAATAGCGGACATGACGTATGGTGCGAGCGGCAAGGGGGCGTATATTTCAAAATTACAACCGCAAGTTTTGCTCGCTCGTTCAGACTTAGAGGCGTAAACAGACCGCAATTAGCGAACGGTTCATTTGAATAGCCACCCCTTGTTTTAGAACGAACGACCGCAAATAGCGAGCGGCTCTGAATGAGGGCCTTTGTCTACAAACTGCTTGTTTATTCTAAATATCTTTTCATAGATGTGGGGACAAACGCCTCAGGAAACGTGGTGAGTGCTTTCATCGGAGCCACAATTACAGTTTTATAGAGGCTCCACCGATCCCTACATATATACTATATGCTACATATACTGTATGTGTATATACAGTACACAGAGTCAAAATAGACTTTTTCCTCAAGTGGTTTTAACGGGATGTGCAGGCTCGGTTCTACTCGGTTCCGTTCGGTTCTTTTTACCGAATCTTATTGGCTATCCAAAACTCGTGACAGCTGAAACCCAATAAGATCCGGTAAAAAGAACCGAACGGAACCGAGTAGAACCGAGCCTGCACATCCCTAATTGGCCGATTTGGACTTTGCATACATATACTGTATTAGTATCCTTGGGATTTATTGATATTTTGCAAAAGAAAGGTTATTTAGCATACAGCCAGTGGCGTAACTAGGGTATTTGGAGCCCAGGGCAAATTTGAAAAGGGAGCCCCCTCCCCCCCAACATCCCGAGATGTGCGCGCGCCGAAGGCGCGCGCGGGAATAAATGGGCGTGGTCACTCAAAAATGGGGCGTGTCAACATGACACACCCCTTTATTTTCACGCTGAGCATTCCTATCCATATGCACCTTAACCCCAGTAGTACCCCTTATACAGTACCCCCAGTATGCAGTTGTGGTCCCTCTTATGCAGGCCCATAGTAGTGCCCCTTATTCAGTATCCCCAGTAGTGGTCCCCCTTATACAGGCCCCAATTAGTTCCCCTTACTCAGTACCCCCAGTAGTGGCCCCCCCAAATGCAGTGCCCCCAGTAGCAGTCCCCACAATGCAGTGCGCCCAGTAGCGGTATCCCCTTATGCAGTGCCCTTTATATGGTGCCCCCAGTAGTAGTACCCCCCCATGCAGTGCCCTTTATATAGTGCCCCCAGCAGTAGTCCCCCACCCATGCAGTTTTCCCAGTAGTGGTCCCCTTATGCAGGCACCCTGTAGTGATCCCCCCTATCCAGTGCCCCCTGTAGTGGCCCTTCCTATTATTGCCCCCAGTAGTGGTCCCCTGAGTGCAGTGCCTTTAGTAGTAGGCCCCTTTTATAATGCCCCCAGTGGTAGTTCCCCCCAAGTAGTAGTCCCCAGTAGAGTAAGAGTAGGTCCTCCCAATGGCGCCCCCAGTAGTAGCCACCCCTCCCCTAGTAGAGGTCCCCCCAGTAGTAGCCACCCCTCCCCCAGTAGAGGTTCCCCAGTAGTAGCCACCCCCCTCCCCCGTTTTGCAGATAGGTTAAAAAAAATATATATATATATATATATATAAAGAAAGAAGGAGTCAGCACATCCATATTAATCCATAGAAAATGTATTAATCCAGTGTAGAACAAATGTCAAGGTTATTTGAGGGGCTTGTGAGCAAAGTCATAGCAATAGTTCATCATGGCACAAACAGCAGGTAATCATGAAAATACTCATCACAAGTCCTCCCTCCAGAGTGTAGCGCCCGACAGCCGTTTCGGTGTCAATCCGACACCTTCATCAAGGGCATATCACATAAACAACAACCCCTGCCTACATATACACCCAACAATCAAAGTAAAGCATAATCACCTGTACATAAACGCACGGCGGTGGGTCACGAGACCATGGCTCAGACACACGCCGGGTATGCTGGAAGTGACGCTCCTGGACCGGAACTGGTCACTGGTAACCAAGACAACCTAACAACAACACGAGCACCGGAAGTGACGATCCGAAAAATGGATCGAGTCACTAGTAACCAGGGCAACGCAACTCAATGAGCAGTGTAAACTAAATTAATAATAAATAACTCCTTAGGTAATAGCTCAAATAAACACTGTCTACAGAGAGAGCACCAGTATAAAAGCGCCATGAACTCCAAAAGGTTGGTTACTCCAGCATATTGGTACGTAATGTGACATAGCGAGCATGATCCACATCATTGGTGGGTGTATAATAGACAAAAAGATTTTTACAAAAGAAACCCAAAGAAAAAGAAGTAGAAAAACATAATGCAAAAACAATACAATAAAAAACAACAACAACATTTCCGTTACAGCGAAACCACCAATATAGAGAGACTAAATAAAGTATACAAAAAACTATAAAAAAACAACTCAATGACAGCCCCTCATTAAGTCCGTGCGGGGTTACAGTGTTAAGTCGACTAATCCAGAAACATTCACGTTGTAAA
This sequence comes from Taudactylus pleione, assembly GCA_031769625.1. Classification (NCBI taxonomy): domain Eukaryota; kingdom Metazoa; phylum Chordata; class Amphibia; order Anura; family Myobatrachidae; genus Taudactylus; species Taudactylus pleione. The sequence continues at coordinate 19,734,544 of JAUIMM010000065.1, read as the reverse complement.
AGCAATTTATTGTGATCTCCTCCTCTCCTTAATGGAGCAATATGGTCAATAGGAAAAAATAAAAAATCTTTCATAGTGTGACCATGTGCTGCAAAGTGTCTCGCTACCGGAGGTGTATTGGCATCAACAGCCCGTAAAGCCTTCTTAATGGACGACCGGTGTAAGGCAATCCTCTCCTTGAGGAGCCTTATGGTTTTACCAACATAGAGCAATAGACAAGGGCACCTGATGAGATAGATAACGAAACGGCTGTCACAGTTCAGATGGTATCCAATATCATATGAAATGTTGGTACTTGGATTAATGAATTGTGCTCCAGTCTGAAGAAACGGGCAGTTCACACAACCATGACATTTGAAAACTCCATTTTTTCTTTGTAACCACGTATTGAGCTTCGTGGCTCCAATATCGGTTTTAGCCACTGCATCTTTAATATTACTGCTACGTTTGTAGCAGAATAGAGGTTTTTCTTTACAGAGATGCCCTATGGTATCATCAGCTTGAATGATGTGCCAATGCTGTAACACAGCTTCTCATATACGCTTAGACGCAATGGAATAAGTGGAAGTAAACACCATACGTGAAATCTGATCACCACGGTTGCTACTGACCAATGCTTCGTCCTGCGTCAGAGTTGCACAATATGAAATGGCCTCTTGAATCTCACTAATAGGGTAACCCCTGTCTATGAACCTCTTGCCAAATCTGTTGTAGTGCTAAGGGAACCTCAGTAATGTCCGAAGTAATCCGAACAACTCTCAGTAGTTGTGATAGAGGAAGTTCTTTTTTAAGTGATAGAGGATGAAAGCTATCAGCCTGTAACAACGTGTTTTTGTCTGTGGATTTCCTGAATAATCTAGTCGACAATCTGCCCCCAGATTTATAAACACAGACATCCAAATAACAAATGGTGGTTTCACTGTAAGATAAAGTAAATCTGATACTGGTATCCAACGTATTGAGTGAATCAATAAAATCAGTGAGTAGACTCACACTGCCAGTCCACACAAGGAAGAGGTCACCAATATAGCGTACAAAAAAATGTATATATTGAGAAAACTCTTCATGTGCAAAAATATGTTGATTCTCGTACATATGCATGTACAGATTCGCGAATGCCAGGGCCATATTCGACCCCATCGCAGTTCCCGTTAACTACAAAAAGAAAGAGTTCTCCCCTTCTACAGGGTTTTTGTACATGAGAATGATCCGAATCGCTAGCAGAGGTATGAGTATCGACCTCAGAAAATGACCGATCAACTCTGTTCCTCCGGAACCTACTATTAATAAACTCAGAGCATTGGGTTCACTCCCTGACTCCAGTTTACTTGTAACTCTCAACATTACTAGCCTATATTGATGACCTCTTCCTTGTGTGGACTGGCAGTGTGAGTCTACTCACTGATTTTATTGATTCACTCAATACGTTGGATACCAGTATCAGATTTACTTTATCTTACAGTGAAACCACCATTTGTTATTTGGATGTCTGTGTTTATAAATCTGGGGGCAGATTGTCGACTAGATTATTCAGGAAATCCACAGACAAAAACACGTTGTTACAGGCTGATAGCTTTCATCCTCTATCACTTAAAAAAGAACTTCCTCTATCACAACTACTGAGAGTTGTTCGGATTACTTCGGACATTACTGAGGTTCCCTTAGCACTACAACAGATGGGCAAGAGGTTCATAGACAGGGGTTACCCTATTAGTGAGATTCAAGAGGCCATTTCATATTGTGCAACTCTGACGCAGGACGAAGCATTGGTCAGTAGCAACCGTGGTGATCAGATTTCACGTATGGTGTTTACTTCCACTTATTCCATTGCGTCTAAGCGTATATGAGAAGCTGTGTTACAGCATTGGCACATCATTCAAGCTGATGATACCATAGGGCATCTCTGTAAAGAAAAACCTCTATTCTGCTACAAACGTAGCAGTAATATTAAAGATGCAGTGGCTAAAACCGATATTGGAGCCACGAAGCTCAATACGTGGTTACAAAGAAAAAATGGAGTTTTCAAATGTCATGGTTGTGTGAACTGCCCGTTTCTTCAGACTGGAGCACAATTCATTAATCCAAGTACCAACATTTCATATGATATTGGATACCATCTGAACTGTGACAGCCGTTTCGTTATCTATCTCATCAGGTGCCCTTGTCTATTGCTCTATGTTGGTAAAACCATAAGGCTCCTCAAGGAGAGGATTGCCTTACACCGGTCGTCCATTAAGAAGGCTTTACGGGCTGTTGATGCCAATACACCTCCGGTAGCGAGACACTTTGCAGCACATGGTCACACTATGAAAGATTTTTTATTTTTTCCTATTGACCATATTGCTCCATTAAGGAGAGGAGGAGATCGCAATAAATTGCTTTTACAACGTGAATGTTTCTGGATTAGTCGACTTAACACTGTAACCCCGCACGGACTTAATGAGGGGCTGTCATTGAGTTGTTTTTTTATAGTTTTTTGTATACTTTATTTAGTCTCTCTATATTGGTGGTTTCGCTGTAACGGAAATGTTGTTGTTGTTTTTTATTGTATTGTTTTTGCATTATGTTTTTCTACTTCTTTTTCTTTGGGTTTCTTTTGTAAAAATCTTTTTGTCTATTATACACCCACCAATGATGTGGATCATGCTCGCTATGTCACATTACGTACCAATATGCTGGAGTAACCAACCTTTTGGAGTTCATGGCGCTTTTATACTGGTGCTCTCTCTGTAGACAGTGTTTATTTGAGCTATTACCTAAGGAGTTATTTATTATTAATTTAGTTTACACTGCTCATTGAGTTGCGTTGCCCTGGTTACTAGTGACTCGATCCATTTTTCGGATCGTCACTTCCGGTGCTCGCGTTGTTGTTAGGTTGTCTTGGTTACCAGTGACCAGTTCCAGTCCAGGAGCGTCACTTCCGGCATACCCGGTGTGTGTCTGAGCCATGGTCTCGTGACCCGCCGCCGTGCGTTTATGTACAGGTGATTATGCTTTACTTTGATTGTTGGGTGTATATGTAGGCAGGGGTTGTTGTTTGTGTGATATGCCCTTGATGAAGGTGTCGGATTGACACCGAAATGGCTGTCGGGCGCTACACTCTAGAGGGAGGACTTGTGATGAGTATTACCTGCTGTTTGTGCCATGATGAACTATTGCTATGACTTTGCTCACAAGCCCCTCAAATAACCTCGACATTTGTTCTACACTGGATTAATAAATTTTCTATGGATTAATATGGATGTGCTGACTCCTTCTTTCTTTATTACATATCAAATTATGTGTTTGCACTCCGCATTGTTGCTACTACCAAGAGTGTGCTGCTGGTCTCATTTGCACTACTATGTATATACATATATATATATATATATATATATATATATATATATACTTACCTGAATCTCTGCTCCTGGTCCTGGTCCTGCTCGTGACGCCGCTCCCGCCCGGGCTGGCGTGCTCAGCATTATGGGACAGACGTCATGACGTCAGTCCCATTACCCACTGCAGGAGCCGGACGGAAGTCCGGCTCTTGCAGTGGGTGCTGCAGCAGTCAATGAGAGTCTATCTGACTCTCATTGGCTGCTGTTTAACACACGCATCGCCGCCGGGCTCAGGCGTGCAGTACAGGACCGGCGCTGGGAGCCTAGCGCCGGTCCTGTGTAAATGTGTAACGCTGACCGCACTCACTGCGGTCGGCGCTGCATTAGCTATCTAGGGCGGGCCGGTACTGTGGCCGGCGGTGGCCCCCCCGCGCTGCTAGTCTCACGGCGCCCAGGGCACATGCTCCGCTCGCCCTGCCCTAGCTACGCCACTATATACGATGATGCTTTGAGAGAAAGGGGGAATGCCGAGGTCATCGCTGAGGTCTCAGAAAATAAACTGACCTGTTTACTAGATTGGGGGCTATGGATAGAGATTGCAATCAGCCCCCTCAAGACGACATGCCTTTTTAGTATCATACACTACTCAAAAAAACAAAACAAAATGAAATGATATGAAAGCCCTCACATGTTTTGCTCTCGCTTTCATTTATTTTCATGCTGGTAATACTCTTTGAGAAAATAGGAAGTGCAACAATGTTGTGCTAATTCATGGGCAGTTCATAGATGAATAAATAAAAGGCATGCCAATGATCAAAAGTATTAAAAAAAAAAAAACAATTCTGCACTTTTTTTCGACAACTATTCAATGGTAAAAAGTTATCCCCATTTTTTATCAAAGACTATTCAAAACTGCGAAAAGTCTTTAACATTGAATATGGTGTAAAAGTAAAACCTCCGATAATGACGTCATAGCTCCGATATTAACGCAAAAACTATGTTTTCGCTCCCATATTGTATACCCTTATAAGAGTGTTAGACTGAGCTCACTGTAGCTTCGGCTCAATCTATTCATGTCAGTGCCGTGAGGGAGAGGGAGTGGGAGGGAGATCTATTAGTGTGTATGTGTGTGCATGTGTGTGTGTCTCTGTGTGTGGGCATCTATTAATGTGTGTGTGACAGTGTGTGGGCATCTATTAATGTGTGTGTGAGTGTGTGATACTATTAATGTGATGTGTGTGTATGTGTGGGAATCTATTCATGTGATGTGTGTGTGTGAGACTGTGTGTGTGTGGGAATATATTAATGTCATGTCATGTGTGTGTGTGTGTATATATTAATGTTATGTGTGACTGTGTGTAGGGAATCTAATCATGTAAATATGTGTGTAGGGAATCTATTAATGTGAATGTGTGTAGGGAATCTATTAATGTGAATGTGTGTGTAGGGAATCTATTAATGTGAATGTGTGTGGGATTCTATTAATGTGAATGTGTGTGGGGGGGGAATCTATTCATGTAAATGTGTGTGTCAGGATCTATTCATGTAAATGTGGCAGGGCAGAGATATATTAATGTCACTGGGGGAGCTAGGGTGTCAGCTTATAGGAATATATACATCCATAGGTGGAGCTAGACACGCCTTTTCGGTGGAGCAGACCAAGCACCCATAACGGTGTGTCACGCATTCTAAAGCCATCTGCAATCTCAGTCAAAGTCATTTTCAAAAGTAGGCAAGTATGATACACTGTATGAGTTTTAGGTGCCTTTGTGTGTACACTCTGTGTAATGCATGTTCTGTACTGTATGAGCTTTAAGTGCCTTTGTGCGTACACTCTGTGTAATGATTGCATCATATGAGTTTTTTAATGTGCCTTTGTCTGTACACTCTGTGTAATGCATGCACCGTTTGAGCTTTAAGTGCCTTTGTGCATACACTCTGTGTAATGCATGCACCATATGAGTTTTTTAATGTGCTTTGTGCGTACACTCTGTTTAATGCATGCACCGCATGAGCTTTAGGTTGCTTTATGCGTACACTCTGGGCCTGATTCAGAGCCAGACGCTATTTGCGGACGGTCGTTCCAAAAAAGGGGCCAGCTATTTAAATTGAGCGCTCGCTCTTTGCGGTTTGTTGACACCTCTATGTCTGAGCGAGCGAACGAAAAATGCGCTCGCTATTTTGTAAAGACGCCCCTTTTGCCGTTCGCATCACACGTCATCTCCGGTATTTATTAGAATAATCGGGTACATCGAAAGGCATCTGAACTGCTCGCAGTGCTTGTGGTAGGATTTTCTTACCGCTATCACTGTGAGCAGTTCAGGCTAAAAGACAACCAAGTGACGTGGTCGATGACGCTCCTTTACTAATTATGCACTCCCATTAAACGCCCTTTTTACCGATAGGCACGCCTGCGTTCGGATCTCCACTCCCACGTTATCAAGCACCTTCCCCTGTAACCACCCACAAACGGTACATTTTGTCAATCAAATTAGCAGCCCCTCGCTGTTTTGCGAGCGCACGATTTCCGACCGCAATGACTGGTTTGCGCATGCGCATTACGACCCATATGCATGCGCAGTTGTGCGACCATCACTCATAGCGAACGAGCGGCCGCTTACGAGCGGCTCTGAATCAGGCCCACAGTGTAATGATTGCACCATATGAGTTTTTAGGTGCCTTTGTGCATACACTCTGTGTAATGCATGCACCTTATATGTTTTTAGGTGCCTTTGTGCATACACTCTGGACCTCATTCAGAGTCGGTAGTTGCGGCCGCACAATCGTAAGGGAAAAGGGGTCGGATATGCAAATGATGCACTCGCAAGTTGCGTCCCTAAAATCGGATCGGTAGCTGGACGACCAAGGGGAGGATGCGGCCGTAAGACAAAAAAATATGCCCCCTTCTCGTACACATTACACGTCATCTCCGGGCATATAAGGATTAATCGTGACCATCGGTAACCATCGGAACTGGTCGTAGAGCTTAAGGTTGACCATACCCTCTCTTAAGCACTACGATCATGTCAGTGTAAAAGCCTCCCATGTCACATGTGCCATGACGCTACTTTGTTAATTATGCACACCCATAAAACGCCGTTCACATAATTAGGCACGCCTGCGTTCGGATCTCCACTCCCCCGTTTTCAAGCACCTTCCCCTGTTACCACCCACAAAGGCCTCAATCTGTCATTCAAGCTACCGACCTGGCTGTGTTCAAGGAGAGAGAAATTTCTGATCGTAGCAGCTAGTTTGCGCACGCGCATTGCGAACTTTACGCATGCGCAGTTTAGCGAACATCGGTGGCGTACGACTGTGCGGCCGCAACGACCGACTCTGAATGAGGTCCTCTGTGTAATGCATGCAGCATATGAGTTTTTAGGTGCCTTTGTATGTACACTCTGTGTAATGTATGCACCGTATGAGCTTTAAGTGCCTTTGTGCGTGCACTCTGTGTAAAGCATGCACAGTATGAGTTTTAGGTGCCTTTGTGCGTATACTCTGTGTAATGCATGCACCTTATGAGCTTTAGGTGCCTTTGTGCGTACACTCTGTGTAAAGCATGCACCGTATGAGCTTTAAGTGCCTTTGTACATACACTCTGTGTAATGCATGCACCATATGAGTTTATTAATGTGCCTTTGTGCGTACACTCTGTGTAATGCATGCACCGCATGAGTTTTAGGTTGCTTTATGCGTACACCCTGTGTAATGCATGCGCCGTATGAGTTTTAGGTGCCTTTGTACATGTGCAGTCGCTAAAAATTGATTAATTAAGTAGACATTGGCATAATGTGTGGCTATATATGGAATCGGTATGTAATGCGTGCAGCGGGAGCCCGATGGGTCGGAATCCCGACAACATCAGGTAAGTACTCTAACCCAACCCTCTCCCCCCCTAACCCTAACCCTCCCTTAGGGGTGCCTAACCCTATCCTCCCCCCATTAATGCCTAAACCTAACCCCCCTCCCCGCACCCTAAACCTAACCCTCCCAGGGGGAAGCAAGCTCTAACCCCCCCCTTAATGGTGCTTAACCATAACCCTGCCTTTCCCTTCACTAACCCTAACCCTTCCGGGGGAGTGCCTAACCCTAAGTCCCCCCAGGGGTCCCTAACGCTAAATCTCCCCCCCCCCTCGCGGCTACACACTAAATTCCCCGGCTTACCTTCGTTCGGTAAGCCAAGTTCCGGGATTTAGTAGTGGGGCTAATGATAGGCATTGGGATTTTCGATGCCTATCTTTAGACCCATGTCGGGATATCGGTGGGCGGCATAGCGCCTGTTGGTATCCTACCTACATCCCATATATATATATATATATATATATATATATATATAGATAACATACATATAAAAATACATTATACACCAGATGCTTGTATTATCAACACATCTAAATTCTTTTGTATTTTATTTTTGTGTCTTATATAGTAGGTATACCAGTCCTGCTATCAGAGGCGCCATCGGCAACTGCAACAAAAACAACAGACCAAGTGGGGAAAACATGTCTTCAGGCGTAAACCACTTTGGGATGCTTGACACAGATTCTCCCACTTCATGTCATTCCTGAAAGACGTGGAGCCTATAAGCCATATTCAATTAGAGGCGAAGTTTTCGCCTGTCCGACTGTTCGCTTTATTCGCCTGTTTCAGAGGCAAATTTATTCTGTGCTCGTCCCCGCTTTTCGCCTAATTCAATTGCAAAACAGGCGAAAACGGAAATAAGCAAATGCGGAACAGGTGAAAAGTACTGAAAGAATTGGGAAAATCAGTCTGTACCCCAGAAAAAGATGCACTAACATAGGGAATCACTATAGATGTGTACTAATAGCCCTAATAAGACTATTTTGCGTACTTAAGTTGTGTAAATTGCTTGCTATTAACGTCTTTGTAAAAGTGATGAAGAATAGCATAAAGCTGTATTTTTTGGTGAAAATAAGTAGTCCTGTCAAATTTGGGGTGCTTGAAAATGGGTGCAAGCATGTTTTTATGTCTCTAAAATGAACTTTTAAAAAACGTGTAAAATCCACCTGCTGCATGCACGTGCAATCCCAAAAACACCTGACCCATACTTGTGGACCCCCAAAAAGTCTTTTTCACTACTTTTAATGTTTATCCCCCCACTTTTAAAATTTTCACCCCAAAAATTACATATCTTTTTTGGGGTGTTCTTAGGTTTTAGTTTCTGTTTTTTTTGCGTATTTGTCCTTTGGGGGGCTGTCCCAAGGGGTCTGAGTTGTTTCCCCACGTTTGCACCCCAAAATAAAGATTTTGCATTTCTTTTCACCAGCTATTGATTGGAGAATCATTTTTGGAGAATTGTTTCCACTTAGGCGAAATTGTCCTGGAATTGAATTTGGCAAAAAAAAATTTAGGCGAATTTTTCACAATATGGATTTTCGCCTCTAATTGAATTCCCCTCTATGATTGGCATCTAGATAGCTATTCCACCACTGACTAAACTATTGGCAGTGTTGCATTTCTGTGTGTCTGGTTCTTTCCAAACCATAGTAACTGTTGCTGCAGGAATATCCCAGACTACATTTAATCATGTACAACACCTTTATAATGAGGCAATCAGATATATGGAAAAGATTAATCATATTTAAAACACATTTAGACCACTTTTCATTCCCCATTTTGGTGTCTGATCTGAACAACAACTGAACCTCTTGACCTTGTCTGCAAGCTTTTATACACTGATTTACTGCAGCATGATTGGCCAATTAGATTTTACATTAAAGAGCAGTTGTAGCTAATACAGAGGTAAGATTAAGATGTGTGGCTATCATGTAAGTTTGTAATGTACTCACAGTCCCTATTGTGTGTATCCTGTTTGTGACTTACATTAAGATGTAAAATGCTTGAAATGTATGTAGGACCATTAGTGCATGGGTGTGTTTTTCTAGTATGGTTCTTAAGGAATCCTAACAGTGCACCTGCTCCCTTTCTTTAGCTGAAACACAGGTGTGTTAATTATTGACAATTAGCAATGTAAAGAGCGACAGATAATAATAATATATGTTAAGAAATTATCACCTTAATTACAAAGCTAAAATATTAATAAACCTACTTTCCCCCTTTAGAGCAGCTGTGCAAAATTGAATTGACTCCAGCTAATATGATGATGCATACAGATACATTTCTGCCAACATTTGCCTCAGTAAAGATTTATCAATTATTTTGGCAAGCTGTTCACTAAATCTTTATTCTAATACATAATTGTCATAATTGTTTACTCTCGGTCACAACATATTAGGGTACATGTGCAGAAATTGCAACCCCTGATCAGTTCATCCAAGGATGTAAATTCACCATATTTATGTATTCTTATGAAATGTCCATTGTAAGCAGACTGAAATTTGTCCCATTGATGAGATGATGCACATACATTGCTCCTTTTATTAAACATTTATGTTTGTAATTTCAGGAGACTGCACTTATCCTTCCCAACTCTGGCTTCTCACTCCTATATTCCACAAGCCACAGAGAATTCATTTGCTTACAATTCAGTAAATACAGTACCTATACCAGATATTGAGCAAACTTTTGGACTCCTGAAAGGGCGCTTCTGGTATCTTGACTCCTGATAGGGTGCTGCTGGTATATGGAGCACCTATGTATGCTGCAAATATTGTCTGACAAATGATTGTTCTGTGTGCTATATTTCATAACATTGCAATACAGAAGGGGTTATCTTTAGAGAATTATAATGAGCCAGAGATTCTGTGATCATTTTATCCAACATTACATGTTATCCAACCTTACTTCACTACAGTACGCTACAGGATTGCATACAAGGAAATGTGTTGACAATATTTTTACTATTTTCATATTTGTTTTTAATGCTTGTTGCTGCTAACCCTGTATACCAGGTCATATTTCATAACGTGCATGTAACAAATGCAGCTTCAAATACTATTCAATTGCTTGTTTATATTCAATATATCATTGAGCTTAGAAGAGGTCACCCTCCAGAGTTTGCAGCAATCTCCCACACACTGATGGGTTAATCCGATTAGGTGCAAATTGCGAGCAGCTAGTTTGTTTCTTGAAACTCGTAGACTTCGCATTAAAGCGCTCTCCCGAGAACTCTCCAATCCAATTAAAAATGCCTATTGGCACTACTCGCAGTGGAGGGGTGCGAATTGACTGCCAAATGAGATTTTAGAGAAGTGCATGAAAGAGTGCGGAGACCATCCTGGACCCCCCAAAATGGATAATTTCGTTAGCAGGACCATATAGAAGGCTGTTTGTGAGCATTAGGAAGGTACTGTAGGTCTTTAAATGGTGTCAAGTGGCTGATTTGTGCTTTTTTAAATAAATACAAGAAAATTATAAAAAAAAAAAACGTTTTTTGTTTAATCGCAAATGAATTTAACGAAAAATACAAAAAAGTAGGAAAAAAGGTGATTTTGGGGTACCTTGAGTGCACTCTGAAAAATTAAAAAAAAATTATAAAAAAAACAATTATTATTCAATTAAAAAAAAATTTTAATTAAATTTGTGGTACCTAAACTAACGAAAAAGTTGATTTTTGGGTAATTTGAGTACAATTTTTTTTAACCTCAAAAAATGACATGTAATTATTGGACTAATTAAGCTACTGTAATTGTAAACTTCCAATTGCCTAATTAGTCATTAGGAGGGGGTCCAAGCGGTTCAGCACAGTGTCCCAACATTTTAACCTTAAAATAAATATTTTCCTTTCCACCTCTCACCCTCAGGGAGGTGCGAATGGAAAAATGCAAATTCAGTCTCACTGGTTCAGTGCGAGTTGTTAATTAGATTGCAAAATAAATTCGCTATGCAAATTCAAAGAAAAAATAGCAACTCGCACCTTGCAATTCACACCTAATTGGATTGACGGGATACGTTTAGGAAGCCGGCAGCTACAATACCGACCGCCGGCTTCCCGAATCCTCAATTCCGGCTAGGGTTAAATGACAGGCGTCTAAAATCTAGACACCTGTCATTTTCCCGATGCCGGGAGACAGGCGCCCGTCATCCCGATTGAAGGGATGCCGGGCACCGCGAGCGGACAGCCATGGGGGGGAGGGTTAGGTTTAGGGCACCCGGGGGTGACTTAGGGTCAGGCACCCCCCCTAGAGGGTTAGGGTTAGGCTAGGGGGAGGGAGGGTTAGGCACCCCCGAGGGGAGGTTAGGGTTAGGCACCCCCCCGGGGGACTTAGGTTTAGGCAGTGGGGAAGGGAGGATTAGGGCTAGGCACTTAGAGGGGGGAGGTTAGGGTTAGGCACTTGGGGGGAGGTTAGGGTTAGGCACCCCTAAGTAGGGTTAGGGGGGGTTGGTTAAATTAATAAGTACTTACCTTAGGGACGATCGGGATTTCCAGCGCTGTCGGGCTTCCGCTGCCGGGCTCTGCTCTTTTGTCGGGCTGCCGCTGCCGGGAATCGAGCTGCCGGCCATGCGGCAGCTGGCATTTCATACCGAATGCGGATTGACCCCTAAGCATTTGTGGAAAATACCTAATTTTATAATTTTGTCCACCATTATTATTTTGATGTGCAGCTGATGGGGCTGCAACATCCAGTAAGTACAGTAATATACCCTGCCTCTAAAAAACACACAGTCTTCCCTTTAAATATTTAAATTGAATTAAAACAATTTATTTATAAAAAAATTATAACTATGATCCATACCCTCTCATTTAAAAGATTTATGATAATATTTGTGAAGTATTCCTGATAACAGTATGATGGAATATGTTTGACTGCAAGAGTTAATAAAATAGATGAGCAGTTTGGATTCGGAAGAATCTGACAGGATCGAATTTGGGGTTTCAAAGTGGATTGGAGTCCAAACTTGGGTCCTCTTGCCATTCGATTTATAAAACGAGGCAAAACATAATTTTCCCGGAATGTCATATCTTGTATGTTTTGGATTGCTTATAAGTCCTTACTTGGTGATTTCAGGCACCATTATATACAGGAAAGTGCATGGAGAGAGTTTTGGGCTGCAGTTGCGCTTTACCATTACACTATTACAGAGAGTTGTAGGGGGTTGGAGTTGGTGGAAAAAGAATGTAATGAAGGCACCATTAAACACAGGAAAATGCATGAAGAGGGTTTTGAACTGTAGTTGTGCTTTTACAATCGCCATTGCAGAGAGTTCTAGGGGGTTGGAGTGGATGGAAAAAGTAAAGCTGCACTTACAATTGTTTTTTTTACAAGGGTAGCTCTATCATCTACACTGCAATATATATTAATAGAAGACATATTTAATCTGTGTGTCTGCACTACAGAGTGCTCTTGTTTGTTGAAGTAAGCTGCACGTACAATTGTTTTTCACAAGGGTATCTCTATCATCATCACTGCAGTATGTATTGTGCATTAGGGGCAGAGAAAGAACTGTGCTGACCAAAAAAATGTGTCTAAGTGAGCTGCAGTCCAAAGAAGAATTTTGTTTCTGGTGTAAATGAAAATCTCAAGGCTTTAATTCAATTTAGATATTTAAAGCAAAGACAATATGTTTTTGAGATGTAGCTTATATTACTGTACTTATTGGGTGTTGCAGCCCTGTCAGCTGCCCCCCAAAATAATAAAAGTTGAAAAATACATTTTATTTGTGGTTTAATAAAAATTCTCAAGTGTTTTAATTCAATTTACATATTAAAAAGGAAGACTGTGTTTTTGAGATGCAGGGTATATTACTGTACTTACTGGATGTTGCAGCCCCATCAGATACACATCAAAATAATAGCGGTGGACAAAAAAAATTCTGTTTTAAAAATAAATCTCAAATCTTTTATAATCCAGTTTAGATATTTCAAGATTATGTGTTTTGGGGAGATTTATCAAAACTGCAAGCAAGAGTTGCTTGCAGTCAAACTAGCATTGGAGGAGTGGTGTTATCTCCTTGAAGGAGCAGATTTTCCAGTCACTATCTACACAGACCACCAGAATCTATTATTTCTAAGAATATCCAATGTCTAAATACCAGCTCGATGGGCTATGTTTTTTACACAATTTAATTTCACATTGATCTTTCGTCCAGAATCCCAGAAGCAGAAAGCTGATGCTCTGTCTCGCGCAATCATCCCAATAAATCCAACTGAAACCCAGTCCTAGAACCCATAATTTTTGCACAGAATTCTTACAACGTTCTTATTGGTGGACATCTACAAAGTCTGACATAGTGGAATTCATATCGTCTTGCACTAAATGTGCACAGCATAAAACCTCCAGGCAAACTCCAGCTGGAAACCTTGTACCTTTATCAATTCCTACTTGGCTCATGGTGTAGCCATGCCCCTTAGGAAAAAAAAGGAAATATCCTAGTTGCAGCACGCTGGGAAGGGGAGTGCTGTGAGCCCCTCAACCCAGTGCTAATCAAGGAGGGTCATGATCATTGTGATCGCTCCCCCCCACAGGCAGAGGAAACTGCTGCTGCCAAGCATTCTCCCACTGCTGGGCTGTCGTCAGGTAAGAGGGAGTGGGGGGGTAGTGGCGGACACAGGTCCCCGCCGAGCCCCTCCAACAAGCCTGGGTGAAACGACATGGTGTGAAACGACATGGTGTACATCTTTGAAAACCCATTGGTGGATACAAATCTTCTAATGGTTGCACACACATTTAGTGTATAATTTTTAAACTTTCGACATTGATTTGTCTATCCCGATGTCCATCGGAGTGATGAAAAATATTTACTATAACCAGTCGAAAAAATCGCAAAAAATAAAAGGGCCCGGTTAACAGGGGATTAAAATAAAACTTTATTAGTAAAAATAAATAGTGTATATTTTTGCCAATATAAACAGGCATATTAGAATGCAATGTAATTAAATTCTAATAAACCATAACCTATGTATATTAAAATTTTATTTTGCATTTCAGTTCAAAGTTCTAATTTATAATTATTTAAGAATGCCACCACCAAAAATAAAATGTCAGTTAACTTATTAAATTGCATAATGACTTTACTTTTATTAAGATATTAAAAAAGAGAATGTCAATAAAAATGTGTTATTCTCAATGTGCAGTGCTGTGTTTTCAATTGGCAGTGGTGGGAGGTCTGACATTATGGACCATATAAAAACAAAGAAACACAAACTTACATCTCAGACTTCTTTATCGTCCAGGAAGGTGACCGTTTTTATACACCTGCCAAAGGGGATAATGAGTCATATGAATTGGTTACATGTGAGGGAACCATGGCTTTCCATAAGGTACAGCATAATCATAGTATCAATTCAATGAACTGAACCTCAGAAATTGTAAGGGAACTCTTTGGGAAAAAGACATTTATGTGTGCACGGCAAAAGTGAACAAAAATTGTTGTACCCGTCACCATATGCGATGCAAAAAGTTCTTTGTGAACTGGAAGATGCACAATTTGTAACTGTTATGATAGATAGTTCAAAACATAAGGGCATAAGGTAAAATTTGTGTCAGGTAAAGTTATCATGGTGAAAATTATTCACTTTACTAATCTCTGGAGAGAAACTTCTGACCTGATTATGGGTTTGCTTATTGTAAAACTAAAATCCCATTTAAAAAGACACAACAGTATTCAAAGTGCCAGTCATGTGTTACCAGTTGTTATAGAAACAATTGTATGCAAGATATTTTTATATTTTCATCTAATACTGTCCGTGTGGCAAGTCTACAAGACTTTTGTCATTTTTGCTGAAGTACAATACAAAAAGATATTTTACGACATTCAAAAACAAGGTGGTTGTCGTTGTCTCCCATCGGCAGAATAGTATCTATGTTTAATGCTTTGAAACTTACTTCCTTTCCCAACCAACCTGTCCCAAAATCCAGAAAAAGTTCTTTGCATCCAGCACTTCCATGTTGTGGCTTACATTCCTACAGTGCCAGCTCAAAGTCTTGCTACAAGCATTGTACAATGAAGGGGACGTAACCAAACAATGTTTTCATAGCCAGTGTGACATGTCTTAGGATGCCTGCATGAACTATATTGAAAAGTGGGTAGCTCAAAATTCTACGGCTATATTATTTTTTATATCTAACCTCAATGGAAAATATAAGTTGGTCTAGTGCTAGATCATTTTTGGCCGTTGTTCAGCACATTTCTTCCATTACTATTGATGAAGAATAATATTTTGACCAGTATAAAATAGTTGAAAGGCGTATTAAATTAAATTGGGAGATGTGAACTTGTAGTTCAGAAGCCAGTCTATCCTTTGAAGATAAATAGGTTCATATTTTCGAAACATTCATTGAGGAAGGAATTGATGTAACTGTGTTTTCATCTGTGGTAGAATTTCTATTCTCATTTCCAGGTACAAAATCTTCAGTGGAATGTGCATTCTCACTTATATACTCACTGTGGACAGACGAGAGAAACAGATTAGGGATTGATACAGTAGGAGCCAGTCTAATAGTGAAGATAGCTATCCTGTATGCAGTTCTACCACAAGATTCTTAAGAAACAAAAATTGCTGCAACAAATCCATGGTTCATGCAAATACTTCTACTCTCAAAACCAAAATGAAAGAGAAGGAACATCATCATCTACATAATAAGAAAGCTTTTAATAAAATGTCTGTATTTGCCCAGTAGACATTAAATGTCCAAACACCACTAAATTCAATGTACAGTCTGTATTTTGCCTTCACAGTAATATAATTCCCATATTATGACTGCAGAGACAGGATCCCGGTGAATGTAAAATATAGCAACCCTATTCGAAAGCTGGCAATAGAGATGGGGCACTTCAAGCATTGCTATAGGGAAATAAGGTAAGACAAGATAAGAGGTCAATGGGATATAGGGATAAATGTATGAAACCATCTACAGAGAGGAGAAGTGGACATAGTGGCAGAACTATGGGAGACAATGGAGGCGCCTGCCACCGGGCTCCAGGTGTGAAGGGACACCTCCTCCATTGTCCACAACATCTTCACCCCCTTAGGGCTATAACTATTTACCTGGAGTGTACCGTCATGACCGCCCAATACATGACACCCCTTCCCGCCACCTGAGAAGCCACCATACACTAATGCAGAGCTCCATGTCAGACCATCAGCTCCTGCCTTCATCTATCTATAGCCTGTCTGAATTACAGTATCGGCAGCTGCGACGGGGGGGGGGGCACCGAATTATAAATTGCCTCTGGGCGTATGGGATGAATTTATGCCACTGAGTGGACAAATAGATAAGATGTCCTTGGCAACCAATCAGATTCTAGGTAGTTTTTATCAAGTGCATTCTATAAAATGATAGGCAAAAGCTGATTGGTTGCTATGGGCCTCTCGTCACCCTGTTTAGACAGCTTTATCTATATAATAAGCAAGAAAGCATGTCAGTCTGTCTCTCTGTTTGTCCTTTATGCATGGCCAGAGTTCTGGACCTCCACCAAATTTGGCATGGTGGTGTAGTTTGACCAGGATTAGGTTTTTGCCTAAGTTTAAATTTTGTCAGGGCCACATACTGCCACACAATCCCTAAAACTGGGGACACTATTTAATTTAAACAAGTTTCGGGCTGGCTCCAGTGGAAATTGGCAGTTTGCCAAAAACCTTTGTGAGAGCTATAAAAGTATCCTTTTGACCTCTCAGTCTGGGCAAGTGTCAAACTTTATGACTCATGCAAGTTTTAAATTGACCATATATATTAGTCAGCCCTCTATGTTTGCATGCAAGGTGTAACTAGAACTTTGTGGGCTACATAGCAAGCTCTTAAAAGGACCTCTCTGCAGAGGTAAAAAAAATACATATATTTGCCCCCATACAGAGCCCATTCATGTTATGCCACACAGAGCCCATTCATGTTATGCAACACAGTAGTACCCCTTATACACATTATGCCATGCAGTAGTATTGCCTCTTATACATTATGCTACACAGTAATGCACCTTACACTACACAGTAATGTCCCTTACACATTATGCCACACAGTAATGCACTTTATACCATTATGCAACACAGTAATGCCCCTTATAACATTATGCCACACACTAATACCCCTTACACATTATGTCCCCCCCAGCAACTCATCTTCATGTGTCCCTCCAGCAGCCTCTTACTTCTCTCTGTGTGCCATCAGCAGCCAGCAGATATGGATTTGGTGTTGGGCCGCCAGCTAATTACAGCTGATGCACCAGCAAACAGCAGCAAGCATTGACAGACAGCGCAATTTGAATCTGGCACCGGTCGCAAACCAATTGGAGCTTATGGACTGGCAGCCAATCAGGAGCCACCACTGCTGATTGGCTGCCAGTCTGCGAGCTCTGATTGCCTCATGATCGACTGTGCTATCTCTCCATGTCAGCTAGCCAGGGTGACAGCTGTAATCAGCTGGCAGCAATTCAACAGTGCTGACACCCTGGCCCCCCTCAGAGGCCCTGACTGGAACGGCCCACCTTGTGTGCGTGACACAGAGAGCAGCTGCACCCCTTGCACCCACAGTAGTTACACCACTGTTTCCATGCATGTTAGCAAACAGTGGGGTCCTTTACAGGATCAATGAAATGGGGTTATAGATAAGGACAATGTTAACAAATAAAGGCTATAGGTGTTCTTAAGGGGGCAAGTTTTCAAGCCGGGCAATGGCAGGTATCCCAGCTAGTTTTACATATTAGACTAGTAAGAAATTATTAGGAAAATGTATCTAATCTATAGAGTAAGGCTGCCTAATGGGGTGAAATTCCATTTGCAGTGAGTGGTGTGTGTAGTGGATGTTATAATGGTAAGGGGGGTGTATGTGGTAGATGTTATACTGGCAAAGGGGGTGGGTGTAGGAGATGTTATACTGGTGAAGGGGGTGGGTGTATTGGATGTTAATAATATAATGAGGACACTGTAGTGTGGCATAATCTGAACTAGGGGCACTGTCATGGCACAGTATGAACTGAGAGTCACTGTAATGCCATATCATATTAACTGGGGCTCTGTAACTTGGCACAATATGTACTGGAGGCACTATAGTGTAGCATAAACTGAACTTAGGGCACTGTTTGTGCCATAACCTAAATTGGGGGCATTGTAATGTGGCATCATTTGAACTGGGTGCACTGTAAATATGAACTGGGGGACACTATACTGTGGCAGAATACGAATTGGGGACACTTCAATGTGGGATAATATGTACTGGGAACACTGTGTGAAATATTATGTACTAGCAGCACTACAATGTGGCATATTGTGAACTGGGGAAATACAATGTGGTATAATATGAACTGGGGCACTGGGAGGTACAATATGAACTAGGCACTACTGTGGGGCACAAAAGGAACTAGGCCACCACTATGGATCATATAATGAAGTAGGGCACTATTATGGGGCATAAAATGAACTAGATCACAACTATGGGGCATAAAATAAGCAGCCAATGTGGTGGGGGTCCCTTCAAAATGTTGCTATGGGGCCCACAAAGTTCTGGCTATGATCCTAGTCCCAAGCAAAATTAACCTGTTGCAAGCTCACTGTTGTTCATTACTTTCACTTTATTCATATTATTTTTAGCATATTAAGATGTGGATATGTGTCCCATGGATTAAATGATTTTGTCTTGCTCCAGACCAAAGGTGGTCAAATGTGTCCTCACTTGAAAATACCAATAATGTGTTACTATATGGTGACCAATAAAGTAATAACAAAGAATATTTTCTTAAGATACAGCATAGGCAAACACAGGGGGGGGCGTTCCGGTTGCCTGGAAACCCCCTCCCCAGCCCACACCATGATGACCACAATGAAAGCATATAATAGCACTAATTAATATTACAAATTAAATAATTAGCACCACCTGTTAATCTTTTAAAATGTGTGAGCCAGTAATGAATACACTTATGCACCAACAAGGAGATCTGGAAAACATGCACTGTTAGGGGTGCACTGATATAGATCATCTATAGGGTCTTTACTATCCAGTGCATAAGAAGACCAATGTGTACATATACTGTATGTTGAGGGCAGTGCTATGTTCTTTTGTTGCTCTCCAGAGTCCTGAACTTGCTCAAATGAGCTGGAATGGAGCCCATATATGAAGTAAAAACATTCAGCTCAGACAGGATGGCCCTACTTCCGCATATACTGTAATCGGTTACTGGGATTTCTGGTCCTGTATATGTCAGTATTACGACTTACAGTACATTATACTGTGTATGACGTATATTATAGCTGGTTAAGTGCTTATTATGTCCTCTTCGTGGATTGGCCACACTTGCTTTAAAATCACGCATTTGGAAACCCCCCTCTAGAAATCCTGTACAGTACTACAAAATGTGCACTTTGTTCTCTGTGCAGGGCCTGTAAACTATACTGAAATGTATTTAAATTTTTGTTTTATATAATCACTTATAAAATTAATTTAGTTAATAATATAACAAAAATAATTAATAGCACATTAAAAGAAAAATTATATCTGAATTAATTTCTTAGACACTTATAAGAGATCTATTATGCATAGCAACACAAAATGCAATAATAAGGGGGTTTCCACTTTTTAGAAATCCTTTTCCTTCCTAATGATACTATTTTGAGGATTCCCACCCCTTGCACTCCAACCGTTTGCTTTATTCAGCAGTGTTTCTGTGGAAAGAGGAGCGCGCTACTGCGCAGACTCCATCCTAGTGTATACAAATCAGAAAAGCTTTTGCTATCGGCGCTAACAATAATATACTGCAAATCTATGTGTGTGCTCCAGGGAGGCTTCATTCCGTGTACCAGTATAAAATACTGTGCATGTGTGGGCGCCATCTTACCACTGTGTAGAGTGACATGGTGGGAGAGCTCATGTGAGACCCAGCAATATACCATCCCAAACACTGGACCTGATTCAGACCCGGTCGCAAGTGCTGATCACTCGCAACTGGGTCGATGGTGGCCCAGAGCGCATGCGCACGATGGAGCCGGCTCCATTGTGCGCATGCGCGAGACACGGATAGCGACGGGCAATCCGTCTCTCTGGGTCTCGCACCAAAGGGGGCGTGCTGTCGATGTTGAGTGACAGAACGCCCCCTTTGGTGGGCAGGCCGGGGGGGTGGCTGCCCAGATGGAGGCGTTCCCATGAGAACGCCTACCATCTGGGGGCGGCCCCACTGACATTATCCTGGCCTCTCGCATTAGCTGTGGGTGGCAACCCACAGCAATACGAGCGGCCAGGAGGCTGCTCCATAAAAAAAAAAAAGACGCCTTGATTCAGAGCGAGCGCTCTGTCAGAGCGTCCGGCTCTGAATCAGGCCAACTGTTCCAGTGTCCTGTACCGCCCGCAAGAGTTGTGCACTCCCTGTCTGGTGATCTTAGGGGCCCTGATCTGCTGAAGCTCCGCTCCTGAACAATGTGTATGTAACAGTGAGTAAGGATGTTACCTGCTACTGCTAAATAAACCACAATCACTGGTTAAGTACAATGGTTGTTCATAACTCGAGTCATGCGCTGGTGTGTACCTATCACCTCTGCAGATTACAAGTTACAACACCTGCACACATATTATTTCCAACATTTTCAGCACTTATTTATATAGCTAGAACCTCTGCCAATCAGAGCAGGGAAGATCAGCCGCATCAGTTTCTAAGGCATTACAATTAAAGATGCTTAAATCTCTATTCCTACGTACATACCAGTGCAGTGCCTAAGATGAGAGACAGAGGTCCTGGCTATATGTCAGTGCCCAGACTCCGCTAAAAAGAGCAGCAATCCAACTACTGTAGCTTTTATCTGTCTAGTTACTCTAGTACAAATTAGACAATTAAATCATGTCTGGTGGTTGCTATGGTTTTAATGCTAATTGTTTTTCATTAATTACTCTGAACTTTTTATTTGCATCCCTTTCGCCATTATTTTTAAATATTTATATTATTTTCTTCTTGTTCTAAAATACATAAATATGTTAGCAGTGATCCAGTTGTGTATCTATATTAGAAAAAAAAGACTAAACAATAACTTAGAAAAATAATGAAGTTATTATAATATAAAATGTTTCAGTGTCAACCAATGTGTTGGGTAGTTCCCAGTACTTGTCTTGTTGATGGTTTGTCTTTTCCCACTGACCCTGAATACCCAAGCCTTTCCTCTTGGAATCATGTCATTCTTCAACCTTTGATACTGTTATCAATGCATTTTATTTCTATTGAATAAGGTATTTATTATAAGTAAACAGAAGCTGTGTTGTATGACTTCATTCATTATTTATATTCTAAATAGGCTACAATGACAATAATGCCTAGCAGCCTGCAGGTGTCTCTCATTGGAGGCTTTCCAATCTCCACAATATCATGTGCTCATGTTAACAGATTTAACTCAGCATCCTGGCTTCCTGAGAGGCAGAGCACATATGATCTTATCAGCACACTGTGACATCTTTAGGTAGCTGGAGTGCGCGCACCAGGCATCTTATCTGCAGCCTCTTTACAACTACATAACAATGTTACACTGGCAGCTAAATGTTCATTTCATCCTTGTCGCAGCTTAGTTGGAAACTGGATTTGCATATATGTTTGGAATAAGGGAATCAGAACTGAAAGCCTTTCAGCATCATTACGCAAACTGCATGCCATTTGGGCATGGGTGAATTATGAGGAAATCAAAGAGAAGACACAGAGCGCTGCTTGCTGTGTGTTTGAACTTAGTGGCCCTTTTGTTTTCAACTACAGCATTCATTACTACATACTGGTGTGAGGGGACCCAGAGAGTGCCTAAGCCAAACTGTGGGAAAGGCACAAAGACAAACTGTATCAACTACAACGGCGATGACAGTCACAACGAAAGCAACCCCAATGTGGTGCACTACAGCTGGGAGACAGGAGATGACAGGTTTCTGTTCAGATACTTTCACACAGGAATATGGTACTCGTGTGAGGAAAATATTAATGGATCTGGTAAGTTCCTATGAATTCATCTCAGATTTTGTTTGCTAGTCTGTTGCATTTGGATGATATAAGAGTGCTGGCTTTTCAATTAAGACAGAATTATTCACAATGCTACTAAGTGTTGGGAAGCTGTAATGGCATCATCACTATGCCGTGTACATTATACATATGACATTTATTACTGATCATTATAAAACACATTGCACAGGAGACCTCCAGTATGCTGGATCATATTCATTAGTTATTATTATTGGTGAAAGTAAGGCTGCATGATTAGTAATTGCTCAATCATATGTTTTGGCTGATTAATTTATCTTGAATGTTATTATTTCACTTGAAAATCAGTTTTTTATATTTCAAAATGTAAATGAGCTGCAATTACATGAGCTATAAATAATCCTTCATTTACAAAGTGGAAAGGTCTGTATAGCACTAAATGTATGCGGATGTTTTTTTGTTGATTTCAGCTATATTTCTATAAGATGTGATGCACTATATTATTATAATGTCTATAGATGTAATTAAATTACTGTGGCTTGGAGATATAATTCAAATATAGATAGACAGGCCAGTCAAATTCTTCTGTTATAAAAAGTTTGCCAATATAAAGTGCCAGATATCTGCCAGACAGCTCATCGTTGACTTAATAAATCTCAAATGAATTAACTTATTGAAGTTTGCAGACATTTCTGTATATTTTATTCTTGGCGTAAGTCTGCCATCAGTCTGTGTATTTTAAGGTTTTTTTCTGTTTTGAAATTTTAATTTGGATGTATTTCTATATAATGACTACAAATGGCCCTTTGGCCATACATTTTATTTAAATGCATAATACCTGTTATATTTGTAAAGGATGACACTTGACTAGAATTTGCTTTGAGTTACCAGTCATTGGCTGTAGGGTGGCCTGTAAGTATGCAAAACATCATATACTTTGAGTGCAATAACTGGTAGAGACTACTTAGTAAAAGAGAGCATAGCTGTAGCTTAAGAGACAGCTGGGAGCAGTTCTCTGGCTGGATCTTCAAAGGATGAAAAGTAAAATAGACACCTGCAAAGCTAGATGTCTTCCAGCTGGCCCACCTTCATCAGCTCCATGTCCTTGATGGGCTTTTCAAAACCATTGAAACAAATTGACACAGATGAAATAAAGTGTATGTAACTGGAACACACCAATCCAGTGGCTGGCTAAATGCATTCATGTGTACACTCATTAAGTTACAATATTCACTTGAGGCTTTCTCATGCCTTTCACAGGTGGGAAATACAGTATATTGATATGGATTACTCTATTGTGTGCATAGGGATGTTACTTTTGACCATATATTCAAACATTCATACTGTACTTGGTCAACAAATACAAACAGTACTTGCTATCTGGTAGCTGCCATATTTGAAACAGAGATCTGACTTAAGGAACCGCTAAACCTAAACTACGGTAAGTTCCTTCACAGTGACTGTGTGCTAAGCAGGTCTTCCCGCAGAGAATTTGTGCTAAATAACATGACTGACAACATAATGTTTTTTAAATGCTTTATTTACATAAAATAAAAGAGAAATTCACTATGTACTTATCTACATTAAGTGTTGAAAGTGCTGTCCCTTGTTTTCGAGGCACAATGCAGAGGAGATTTGCAGCCAGAGACACCGCACTCTGTGGAGGGACTTTTTGAACTCACTGTATAACTTGGCTTATAGAAAATGTATTCTAGTATATTTGCCAATAAGTTTCAGGATTCAAGAATATATTTGAATTAAGGTTTTGTATGTGGGGAATAGGAGGGTCTTGTTCTACACACAGCAACATCTATTCTCTTTAAATGATTCTGAGTAGACTCTCTTAGCAATTGCAGAAAATGACTGATAACAGAGAACAATAGATAGCACTCACTGAACAATAGAAGTATATAATGTACAATGTCAAACATCTGAATCTCTGTTATGGTATAAAAATGGTAATGTATATTTTTGAATGATTTTAGCATTTTAATAAAAAAAACGTTAATGGACCGTTAAGAATGCATAAATCGTTATATTTAAAAAAATATCATACATTAAAATTGTGCTAGTTTAAAAATCCTTTTAACATATTCACTTATCCACTTATTAGTTATACAGTGTCATTTATGTTTCTACTCTCATAGACACAGTAGCCAGTAACCTTGCTATGGCATTACTAATGTACTGTAGGAAGCAGGTGGAAGTGTCATAGCACAACTCTTCATTCCTGTCCTCATACTGTACCTGACAGTTTTTTTCTAAAGTAAAAAGGAACCTGAACTTGTACGAAGATCTATATCCCTTGGCGGTTCAGTTATATGACCCAAGGCCCATTGCAAGAGACCCATGCCGTGGGTGGTTAGAAGCAGTTTGTCCTGCAGGGATATCTATTATAAGCAATTTTTGAATTGCTGTCACAGCTGACAACTGGAAGTATTTTCTATTAGTTACTGTTTTGGGCAAGTGCAGAGGTGTACTTAAATCCTCTCAACATATAAGAAGGAAAATTAATGCATTATACTATATGTATACTGTATACAAACCACACGCAAATACAGAACAGAATAAATCAACTTTAAGGTTTACTAAGTGTGAGTTTTTAGAAGTGGAGATGTTGCCTATAGCAACCAATCAGATTCTACTTAACATTTATCTAGAAGTTAATTGCTAGAATGTGATTGGTTGCTATGGGCATCATCTCCACTTCTAAATACCTGCACTTTAATAAATATACCCCTAAGTGTTAGGGAAGCTACAGTATAGGTATCAGATTGGTAAATCCAAAAGAGTACACAGAATAATCGGATGGGTAGAAAGAGCTGCGCTTCCTCTTGCTTCAGATGTGCTTGGAAAGTTTCTGTGTGCCATTAGGGTTGGTGGCTCTTTCCAAACCCACCATTTACAGACAATCACAGAGAGCTACAGCAGCAGTAACATGCTGTAGGATGTAGGTGTGCTGTAATATATGCACATGTAAGAGGGGCATGTTATAGTTATGGCAAATATACATTTTATGGCATTAAAATAAAAGTGAATTTATTCGTATAAAATAAAGATAAATGTTTTAAAAACAATAACATCTCAATATATGAAATATATATATATGAAATGATCTGAAGACTTAAATGTTCTAAGGTTTTTCTGAGATTAAGTGACACATTTCATATTGTTAAAGTAAAGATAAGAACAATAGAAATGTGCATTTGCATAAAACAAATATTATAACAATAGTAATAATGCAAAAAGACAATGTTAAAATGCTTCATTTTAAACTTTGTACATTACAGATTTATGTTTGTAGACCAGATTATTGAGGTTTGTCAAAGTGTGTCATTTAGTTCACTATTCATGAAAGGTTGATGTTCCAACAACTCCAGTCTGGATCTTGCAATGGTCTTACATGATGGAGCTGATCTCTGGAGCTCCCTGTGCTGATTGGGGTGATCTCATGAGCTGTCCTTTCTGCATATATAGAACATCAGGCTGCTGTATCTTCATGCAGTGTTTGTCACATGTTAGTTGTTTCACTCTTCCATGGGCTTTATCTTTAATTAGCGACCCTCCATTCTGTTATGAGAGTGGACAGTGTTTCAGTGGTAAATCCATCCTTCCTGGCAAGAATGTTATTAACGTTAGATGAGGGAGAGTTTCACTATCAATAAAATGCTGTATTCCAATGCATTTCATCTGCAATTGGCAGACTTCATCAGAAATAAACAGGTGGGGAGTGACTTCTCCAAAATCCAAACATTAAGCCATTGTCCAACTAGGATTAATTAATAAAGAGATCAATTTTATTGGTAACAGTTGTTATTGAGGTGCAGGACTAGTTTTCACCTTTGATTCGTAGTGAAAGGTCAGCAAAGGTCAAAATAAAATCACAATATTTATATAACTCAACTATATATTAAATTAAATACTAGTCAAATATTATACTATAATCATGATTCCTCAGATCATTGAAACTGTGCACATTAAGATTAGCCGCTGGCTAAATAGTATTTTCCCCGCTAACCCATTCCTTCACCTTTAAGTGCATAGTCAATGGGTTTTACCCGTGCGTTAACCCCAACTGAGTGGCTTTAAATTTCCCAGCATGGGAAATAATGTACAGGTCACGAACAAGTCAGGTTATACACTTGATCAGGCAGCTGGAAAGTCTAAGTATGAGGGAGCTAGGTTGTGATTCTGATACGCTGGAAACCATTTGCAACATGAGCAGTGCTTTTTCAGGGATTCCAGGTTTGAACAGCCCACCTCCATCATGGCATTGATCAGGTGACTATGTGGATAATGTCAAGAAAGTGGCCTGTGCCGGCCTTGCCCCCTGAGAGCATAATGTGGCACCAAGGGGGAAATACAGCATTGACTGGAGCATCCTCAGGATGCTGTGGGCGCCTGCCAGCTGTACAGACTGCATGGTGCATACCTGGAGAGATGCACTGGTGACATTGTGCAGTAGTGATACAGTAGTGATACAGGCAAGCACCCTGCTAGCCAGATGCAGGATTCTAGGGGCAGCAATGGTGCCACCCACAGACTGCATGGTGCATGCCTGGAGAGAGGCACTGGTGACATTGTGCAGTAGTGATACAGTAGTGATACAGGCAAGCACCCTGCTAGCCAGATGCAGCATTCTTGGGGCAGCAATGGTGCCACCCACAGAGCCCTACACTCTGTGCAATGGCACCACTTGCACAACCCTAGTAATGGAACTTTTGCCTACCCTTATAGCAGAAGGGAATGGTGCCAGACCTCAGAGTCAGAGTGAAGCTTGATGAAGTTGCTGAAAGAGCTGATGCACATGGAACTGGTTGGCACAAGCATTATGCCAAGTGCAGCCTTTCATGACTTCATGACAATAGTATGGAATGTGATGGAGCAATTATATTGTATGTTTGCGTATGTCTTCAGAGCAGGCACTCTGCATCTTTGCTGTCTACTAGCAGGGCCGGACTGAACATCTGGTATTTCTAGCAAATGCACCGACATTAGCACTTAGCCGTGGGGGGTCGGTTTAGGCACTCCCGGGGGAATTTAGGGTTAGTCACCCCCCCAGGAAAGGAATAGGTATGGGGAAGGGGAGGTTTAAGGTTAGGCACCACTAGGAGGAGGTTAGGCACCCCCCCAGGAGGGTTAGGTTTTATGGTGCGGGGGGGAGGGTTAGGTTTAGGCACCCCCTGGAGGGGGACTTAGGGTTAGGCACCACCCCAGGAGTTTTAGAGTTAGGCACCTCTAAGGGAGGGTTAGGGGGGAGAAGGGTAGGGTTAGGGTACTTACATGCTCCATTGTGATTCTCCTCTGTCGGGCTTCCGGCGTCGGCATTTCATCCCGGCAGCTATTAAGCCGGTGGGATGTCATACCCAACCCAGTGTAATTAGCCAAGGGTAAAACCCATAACCTAATTTACCTTAAATAATAAAATTCACTTACAAATCTCACACCTGTAGCATAGTGATATATAAGTCATGACATGAATCAGAACAGTATTCTGATATACAGTATACAGCATTCTGATATATTCGTATATACTTGTGGTATAGTTATATATGAGTCATGACATGATACAGCATTCTGATATACTGTATACATATATTTTGCCATTGCACCTACTGGCTCAGTTAGCAGATATATGTATGTGTGTGGTGTAGACAGCCTAAAAATCAGCACCTATTTTGTCCCAGTGCAATCACTGTCCTTTTTGCCCATAACTGCATTTGTGATTACTTCAGTACTAATTACCGAGAGCGGGAGGGCATTCCTGGGATTCTTCTGGACAGTCCAGAAATCTTCAGCTCTGTCCTGTGGCTGAGTAATCTTGGATGGGTGGTGTACAGGCATCCCACAGTGTAGCAAAGCTCTGGTGACATCACTGTTAGTGCCTCACCGGCTTGATCTCTCTGCTGCTCCAACTTGTAGAGTGGCTGCCTCCTCCACTGACCTAATGGAAGACCAGTTTAAATATACAGTAGCAAGGGATTGAGAAACCCCTTTGTGCTCAGGGTTGTCATTCATCTGGGGTTCCACTGGACAGTCTGGAAATCTGCAGCGCTGTCCAAAGTGAGAGGTTTGCTAATCCCGGACTAATGGTGTGGAAATCCCATGGTGGGGCACAGAGTTGACCATGCCACTATTAGTGCATCACCAGTTTATAACTCATCAGATGGGCCTTATAAGGGGCATATAGTAACACATAATTTTCTATGGTCACTCCCCCTCATGTCAAATGTCGGCTACTGTATGCCTCTGATGTATGTGACAGCCTTTGTGTGCACTTAATACTTAGGAAAATTTATCTGAAAATGTTCCCTGTATAATGTCTTACAGTTATAAGAACAGGGAATAAAATAATCTTTTGTGGCCATGAGGTGTAAAGCAAACAAAATAATTTAAACAGGCCAGAAATCGCATTGGATTATGTAGCAAAGTCTCTAAATCATCGATCACATGGGCATAAACATTTATGACGTTTTTACTGTTGAGACAAAAAAGATTTATGACGTTTTTACTGTTGAGATCTGACAGAGATCACAGGGCCAACCTTTACATTAAATACAAGAAAGGAAAAAAGCGCTCTATGGTAAGGAGATATGTAGACGTAAGGATGTGCAAAGGATTTGGGGTCTGGGTATTGTGAATGGCTAATGGCTATAGTGAATGGAGAATTTGAGTATTATAGTGAATATATGTAAATATATACATACACACACATGTGTATACACATATATATGTACATATGACTATGACTCTATATCAAAACAAATGTATGATGTCAGGTGGGCAATAACTTGAGGCTGGTAGTTGATGAATAATTCGGAATTTTTGTCCAATAGTTATTGTGAATGATGTTTTAATAATTAAAGCAATCAGTCTCTCTGCTTCTGAGAGGTGGGCAACAACTGTGAGCTGGATGTTGTAAAATGGAAGGTGATACGATGTAATATAGTCCTTATAGAATGCCAGAGAATAGGATCGACTGGCCTTATGTAAATGGTATGTACAACACTGTCAATCTGTCTGGCTATGCAGGTAGACAAAAACTGTAGGCTGGGTGTTGGAATGCGAACTCTGTTTTATGGTGAAAACTGTATGCTATGGATACCACCTCCTCTGTAGTCAACGCCACCTCAAAGATAGGAAACGCAGTATCAGGATGTCTTGTGACACTATATTGCAGTTTTTAGGTAAGTTTAGACCTACTTACCCTGGGTGGATGTCTGCTGGTCTGACTCCTCCTTGCGTCCAGGTGGGCTAGGTGTATGTAATCGAGGGATCCATTTTGGTAGCATACAGATAAGTCAGTGTTTAACTAAAACTAATTTATTGAAATATAGTTGAACAAATTAACCATACACTGTATGGTATTACAATCTTAAAAAGTCAATATATGTCAGATAATTTTCCAACGCGTTTCATCCCTAATTTGGGACTTCTTCAAGGGCAAAAGGTCTTTGGTGTACATTGCGCATGTCCGCACATAGAGCTATTGCTTCAGTAGTAAGATTGTGTCTCCTAGTCTGTAGATAGGCGGAGTCCTCCCATAACATAACCTGGCCCTGTGGTTACACTATTGCAGATTGTCTGCATTTATGATGGCGGCCATCTTTGGTGTGTTCTAAACAAATGGAGCCTTATCATATCTATCAGTTGCTGTGTCACTGACCGTGATGATTGGTAAACAAGGAGCGGGGGCGTAGGGGAAGGAGGGGGGGGGAGAGAAGGGAGGATGCCTATATGTATAATTAATACATTAATGGTAAACATAGCAAAAATTGGATCCAAATCTGATTAATAAATAAATAAATAAATGGGATATTGAATAAATGAATGCTTTACCAGAGCCCTACTTTGAACAGGGAAAATAGGGTGTCCGTAAATGATTCTATCAATTAATTACACACCGATAATTATGGGTTAAATGTGGAGTGGGGTGGAGATCTCTGGTTGGTCACCAGCGATGTGACCTCACTCTACACGATTATTGACCATCAACAGGGACTCAATAGTGTTAGTCATTATATACGTAAAGATGGAGACCTGGATCTAGAACAATGTAACTTCCTACTACGTGGAATAGAATTTATTTTGACCCACAACTACATGTGGTTCGATGGGAATTTTTACTTGCAGCAGAAAGGGACAGCTATGGGGACCAAGTTTGCCCCAAGTCACGCAAATCTCTTTATGAGCCAATGGGAGGACAATAAGATCTGGTCCTATGCAGGACTTGGGGCAAACTTGGTCCTATGGAGGAGGTACATAGACGATGTGTATTTGGAGAGGGGATGAAACATCTCTAACACAGTTCCTTGATTATATCAATGACAACGATAGGAACATTAAATTTACCACCAATTACAGTAGAACGAAGGTGGAATTTCTAGATCTCGAGATTTTTGTCCAAGATTCTAAACTACATACTAAGACACATTATAAACAAGTGGATGTCAATAGCTACATTTTTGCACACAGTAACCACCATCCGAATTGGATAAAGGGGATTCCAAAGGGGCAGTTTACTCGCCTACGAAGAAATTGTACCAACATATCTGACTATAGAGAACAGGGTTTAGAGCTAAAACAAAAATTCATGGAGAAAAAATACAACATGGAGGTAGTAGAAGGAGCTTTTAAACAATTGGAAGCTACACCAAGAGAAGAACTGATCGATCCTTCCAAAAAGGTTCTGTCAAACAAAAACGAGCAAGAGAAAGCCTATTTTGTGACACAATATACCGGGGCATCACAAAAAGTCAAGCAGATACTTAATAGACACTGGCACATTTTGGGCATGGACAGCAGCCTTAAAACCTTCCTACGAGCTAAACCAGATGTAGTCTTTCGTAAAGCCCCTGATATTAAGAGCAAACTAGTCCGAAATCATCTTAAGGTAGAAAAAGGAGATAGACAGGTCACCCTAGCAGGGGATAACATCAAAGAGGGTTTTTACCACTGTGGGAGATGTGGCAATTGCACCAGATTGGGTTACAAGAGCACAAAACCCACTTGCAAGCTAACATCCCACCAGAATAATAAGGAATTTAAAATCAGAGGATCCTTATCATGTGACAGCAACAACTTAATATATCTTTTGGAATGTCCATGCGGACTACAATACATAGGACGCACTACAAGAACTTTGAAAGTCCGTATTTATGAACATGTGAGAAATATTTTAAGGGGTTTTGATAATCACAGTGTCTCCGAACATTTTAAGAACAATCACAATTGCGACTCCAAAGGTCTCAAATTTTGGGGGATCGACAGGATGAACTACAACTGGAGGGGAGGGAATAAAATAACACAAATAGACAAATTAGAAAGTAGGTGGATTTATGATCTGCAAACATTACATCCTGAAGGTTTAAATATAGACCCTTAAACCGATACAACCAGATGTGTGTTCCACCAGCATATATACATCTCTTGATCAAGACACATAGATAAATGTACATTTTGTATTGATGTCCTGTGTAGTGTCACTGAACCTGTGGTTTCTAGTGATGATTAATCAAATCATCAACTTAATTGATACACACACCCATACATCATCAATATTACCATATTACTATGATTTTATTAAGCTATTTATATCAACTGTGTGACGGCTTCTAGTCTCATCTATCTCTACCTATTCAACCCCAGTCATGCTATCATTTCCCCAAGTACACCTATTTAGATGTAATATGTTCATTGATCATTAAACTGACTATAAAATCTTATGATAGCTACGAGCACATACAGAATTGAATTCATCACTATATTATTATTTTTTTTATTATTTTTATATATATTTTTTTTTTATTATTATTTTTATTATATTTAACCCATAATTATCGGTGTGTAATTAATTGATAGAATCATTTACGTACACCCTATTTTCCCTGTTCAAAGTAGGGCTCTGGTAAAGCATTCATTTATTCAATATCCCATTTATTTATTTATTTATTTATTAATCAGATTTGGATCCAATTTTTGCTATGTTTACCATTAATGTATTAATTATACATATAGGCATCCTCCCTTCTCTTCCCCCCCTCCTTCCCCTACGCCCCCGCTCCTTGTTTACCAATCATCGCGGTCAGTGACACAGCAACTGATAGATATGATCAGGCTCCATTTGTGTAGAACACACCAAAGATGGCCGCCGTCATAAATGCAGACAATCTGCAATAGTGTAACCACAGGGCCAGGTTATGTTATGGGAGGACTCCGCCTATCTACAGACCAGGAGACACAATCTTACTACTGAAGCAGTAGCTCTATGTGCGGACATGCGCGATGTGCGCTTGCACAGACCACAGAACCCGGAAGTGCGGCTCACCACCGCATTCTGGCACTTTTTACTTAATTATTGCTCTATAAATAGAAGGTAGGGTTACACCAAAGACCTTTTGCCCTTGAAGAAGTCCCAAATTAGGGATGAAACGCGTTGGAACATTATCTGACATATATTGACTTTTTAAGATTGTAATACCATACAGTGTATGGTTAATTTGTTCAACTATATTTCAATAAATTAGTTTTAGTTAAACACTGACTTATCTGTATGCTACCAAAATGGATCCCTCGATTACATACACCTAGCCCACCTGGACGCAAGGAGGAGTCAGACCAGCAGACATCCACCCAGGGTAAGTAGGTCTAAACTTACCTAAAAACTGCAATATAGTGTCACAAGACATCCTGATACTGCGTTTCCTATCTTTGAGGTGGCGTTGACTACAGAGGAGGTGGTATCCACAGCATACAGTTTTCACCATAAAACAGAGTTCGTATTCCAACACCCAGCCTACAGTTTTTGTCTACCTGCATAGCCAGACAGATTGACAGTGTTGTACATACCATTTACATAAGGCCAGTCGATCCTATTCTCTGGCATTCTATAAGGACTATATTACATCGTATCACCTTCCATTTTACAACATCCAACCCACAGTTGTTGCCCACCTGTCAGAAGCAGAGAGACTGATTGCTTTAATTATTAAAACATCATTCACAATAACTATTGGACAAAAATTCCGAATTATTCATCAACTACCAGCCTCAAGTTATTGCCCACCTGACATCATACATTTGTTTTGATATAGAGTCATAGTCATATGTACATATATATGTGTATACACATGTGTGTGTATGTATATATTTACATATATTCACTATAATACTCAAATTCTCCATTCACTATAGCCATTAGCCATTCACAATACCCAGACCCCAAATCCTTTGCACATCCTTACGTCTACATATCTCCTTACCATAGAGCGCTTTTTTCCTTTCTTGTATTTTCTGCTATTGGGAGAGTTTAGAACACCTTCCGGAGAAGCAGCTAGTGGTAATAACTGTCCCTTGCATGTGAGCGCTGACTGCTTCTTTTCTGTGCCAATTACCAACCTTTACATTGCCAGGCTCTGCCTTTGCTGACACACCAGAGCACATGCGATTGTTCCTGCGGCTGCATCTGATCATCTCTCCAAGTCCTTCTAATCCTTTCCTATTTCTAAATATGCCACAGAGTAATTACTGTAAGCCAACCAAACCAGCCATCTTACTTACCACTCTAACCAATCGGAACCATGTCTGTAATGTTTCTATTTTTTGGTGGTATATTGTGTGGTTTTGCAGACTTCAACTTCATGTATTGTATGATTTGTATTCTTTCTTTTAATAAACACCCATTATAGTGGAGAGTTAAATCCATTTCTAGTCCATAGCATATTTATATTCTCTTACTTGGTTTGTGATGCTGAGGAAGTACAGTATATTCTATATGCAGTTTCCACAATGATACATGATGAAAATAATATACTTTTTTCTGTGAAAAGCAATTGACAGATTTTATATATGTATTTATGTAGTTTGCCATTGTATGGATGTAGTGCATACATGTACAGAATACTTTGTGTTTTAGTTTTAGGATAGTAGATGTAATGTCCACATTGATAATTATCTCTGGGAAGTGCATGCAGCCAGGAAGGCTAGGAACCTAAATTAAAGTTACTCAGCTGTAAATATTCCTGCAGAGATTCAGTATTTTTCTATTACAATTGTGATGTTTGTTGCATTCATTTGTTAACCAGTCAAAAAGTTGCCAACTGTTTTAATTATATTTTAAATGCTTGAGTCCCTGAATTCACAAGTCATCAGTAAATTAAACCGTAAGTCCTCATAATATGTACAAAATATAATTGTATTGAAAACTAAACTAAAATTTTGCCCACAATATCAAATGTTAAAATTGTTTTCCAAAGGATTATAAGATAAGATTATGTTGCATACTCCTGGCACTGCTCTGCTTGCTAACTTCTTGTCCAGGAGCAAAACAGTCCCAAAATATCTGCTACACTGTTCTGGTTCTTGCCTGCCTGGGGGACAATACGCAGGTGTGCATGAGCAAGGGAGAGATGGTCAGGGTGGAACCTAGGTATACATTAGTTAGATGTACAGATGTGTCCACATCCATCTAGCCTCATTATGCCACGTAGTGTGACTTGCCTGGCGCGAGTGAGCCTTCAGGTCCCGTGCTATTCTGCCAGCGTCGGGCGTCTTTTTTTTTTTATGCAGAAAATGCATGTACTGTAAAGTTGCAATGAGATGTGACTAGAATGCACCAGTAGACTGATATACAACACTTTTATATCTGTGTGCACCTGAGTCTGCATATGAAGCTCAACGGAACTTGGATTGAAAAAAGCTGCGACCACTACCACTTTGTATACAGATTCAGAGACTCAGTTGCTAAAAGGGGGTGATTGTGAGTTGGACGCAGGGAAAGCACCCAATGTTTTCCCTCTGAGCATGCATCTAAGATGTACTGTGCATGCGTCCTGTTGGTTACCACATAGGGATGCAGATCAAAATTGCATGGAGATACATGACATTTCAATAGACATTTTTTGGTGGAAACTGTGGGGGTGGCTAACAGGCAGGGGCGTGTCATGGGTATGTCAGTGTCAGCGATTGCATCTAAAGACAG
Organism: Taudactylus pleione; assembly: GCA_031769625.1. Classification (NCBI taxonomy): domain Eukaryota; kingdom Metazoa; phylum Chordata; class Amphibia; order Anura; family Myobatrachidae; genus Taudactylus; species Taudactylus pleione. The sequence goes on along the minus strand of JAUIMM010000065.1, from coordinate 19,699,453 downwards.
AGTTCCACTGACACCAGTGGCCAAGGTCCCTCAGACATTCTGCATCTGCCATAGGCAGGTGCAATGTCCGATGGTGTGGCTGCAGCATTAACATAAAGGCAGTAGAGCTGCAACAAAAGTCACAGCTGCTACTGCAACTGTGTCCACGTCTGATCACCCCCAAATTGGGATTATAGACAGGCAAGGGTATATAAAAGGAAACTACTACTACTCCTATTCACTGTCTAAGGTGAACACTTAACAATAGAAGTTGATTTGGTGGCCATGATTGCACTTCCACTGGATGGCTAGCTGATTACATTTTATCAAGTCCTGTACTACACATTTACACTGTTTTAAAGAATTTCAACTTCTACCTATGGGCCCGTCACTCTCTTGGGGTCATTCTGTTAAAATTCCGGAGAGAGAGAGAGAGAGAGAGAGAGAGAGTGACTAGCGCATTAAGAGATTTCTTAACAAATAATGTCTTTGACTAACCCCTATATACTGTAAATGAGAGTAGATAAATTGTTAATTCAGACTTAAGGGGGGCTACCACAGACAAAAGAGAGATTCTCCAATTTGTACAAAGAGGAAGGGGGCTGTAAATGGTGCACTAACTCATAAAACATAACTTTTATTAAACAGTTAAAATAATGGAATATGTGTGTTAAAAACAAGCAGTTAAATATTTAAAAAAAATCTGTACAGAAAGAATTTAAATGAAAATAAAAAAAGTTTCTCAACCGTGTAAAAATATGTAGCAGCACTAGGACTATGCAACAGCTGGTTAATGTAAAGATATTATAGTGGTCTTCCGGAGTTAAAAAAATACCCAATTTATTTGTACATCAATATATATATACATAAATATTATGTAAATTAGTAAATGACTATAAATAATGCTTGTACCAGACTCAAAAATATAATATTTAAAAACCTCAAAGTTAATAAAGCCAAAAAACATAGCTATCAAAACAAGTGAGGTTAAAACTTAAAAGTCACAAACAGAAGTCCAGCTGAACCGATACACTCTATTGCAGCCAGTGTAACCAGTATCATATTATGAAAACAGTACCTCTGCATTGGAACTATAAACTCTACCTTTACAAAGAGAGCAAACAGCAGTGGACCTATGTCACAAAAGCGATATCAATGTGTCCACTGTTGAAACAGATTATTTGCTGAAGTCAGCGGCTTTAATTCCACACAGCAGGCTGTCCATCATTAAGGCAGGGGAGCTAGAGATGCCTAAGTTGTGGCAAGACGAGCTGGATACATGTTTCTTCACTTAACCTCCTTTGCCACTACTTGCATGTCCAACAGCCCATGTTACTTTAGGGCCTGATTCAGCATGGATTGCAATTGCAACCGCGTATGCAGATCGGCTGATTGTTGCGTACTATGCTAGTGTATGCACCTCATTGCACGTGTGCCGTTATCGCACTGCGATTACGCACACACACAGGAATCCATCGCAGAGTGAGTGACAGGCCGTGAGTGTTTGGGGGTGATGACGGTTGAGTGGTTGCAGAAAAGCAGTGGTGCCTTTCCGTTTGAACATGATTGCATGGGCGTACAAAAATTAGCCACTGCAATTGAATACGCAGCTTGAGTACTCACTGCGTGTAATGCATACTTGCCGACAATCAGCTCCCTCCTTCCGGGAGAGAGCTGATTGTCGGCTAACAGCGGGGGGCATATCCGGACAGCTGTGACACATTGGGTTCAGAGATGGGGGCGGGGCTGCATGATCACATCATCGTGGCCCCGCTCCCTCTCCACAATGCCATTACTTTCGGCACTGTGAAGCAGGGGGCGGGGCCATGATGACGCGATTCAGTGCGTCACCGCCCCCCGCTGCGGGGATTTCTAGTGTATTCTGGGGGAGGTCGGGAGGGTTGGGGAATGTTGGGAGGCTTGCCTGCCTATCCGGGGGGCCGGGAGCGGCGCCCAATATTCGGGAGGCTCCCGGCCAAATCGGGAGGGTAGGCAAGCCTAGTGTAATGACAGTAGCAGTTTCTGAGACAGGTCAAACCTGCTGTAATTGTGCATGACAGGCCGATGTTCTCCCATGGTACCGATGTACTGCAAGGTATTACAGATGTGAGAAAGCAGCAGTGAACGTCTCTATGCTGGCTGAGCGGTGGTAGACATTAGCATATTTTTGCAGCTGCATTGCATGTGATTACGCAATTGTGATTGCTGCTGAATCAGGTCCTTAATCTTTTTTATCGGAGCCATTTACAACTTAGCTGGGTTACAGTAGACTTAGGGGCCTATTTATCAACGAGTTTTATCATATGTAACAAGAGAAAAAACTTGTTGCATATGATAATGGCGCTCTAGCCAATCAGCTCTCAACTGTCATCTGTTTGCAAAATGCCAGTTGGGAGCTGATTGGCTTGAGAACGATTTATCATACGCAACAAGTTTTATCAATTGCTGCGTATGATAAAACTTGTTTATAAATAGGCCCTATAGGGGTCTATGCATGTAAATCCCCAGAACCCTTTTGTTACTTTACACTATATATCGCATCAGATCAATGCAATATGGCAATTCATGTGTTTATTTAAATAGAGAAAAGTGCGCTCAACTGATTGAGATTTATATTGTGGAGTCAGAAATAATGTTCTCAGGCTAAGTGTAAAACAAATCTACACTTTTATTTTAGAGATGTGCGCCGACCCCCATGTTTTGGTTTTGGATCTGGATCTCCCTTGGTTTTGGATCTGGATCTGGTTTGGGATTTTTTCCCTTGGTGTTTTGTTTTTCGGTTTTGGTTTTGGATCTGGATTTTTCTTAAAATATCATAAAAACAGCTAAAATCACATAAAATGGGCCTGTTTTTGTTCCTACAGTATTTTTAACCTGAATAACATTTATTTTCAGTCATTTCCAATCAATTTTGACCACCTCACAATATTATTTTTTTCATCTAGTTAAGGCCAAAAGGTTGCATCCAGCTAGCTGGCTGACTAAGCTAAGCGACACAGTGGGCGGCACTAACATGTGGCAGTTCAGTTTCTAATTTCCAACACGTATACAGTGTGTTATACAGTGTGGGTTGGATACACCAATAGTGCACTTACTGTGACAGCAGTGTCGGCAGTGCGGGTTGTTGGCAGTGTACTCAACACGAGAGTGCCAGTGGTGTCCTCAATGTTGAAGTGCCGTCAGTGTTGGTAGTGTGGCAGTGTTGGCAGAGTGGGGACCCTGGCAGTGTCCTGAGTGCATTATGCCGGCAGTGTCCTCAGTGCAGGAGTGTTGACAGTGTCGGCTGTGCAGGGATGCCCTCGGTGTGTGAGTAGTGGCAGTGCAGGAGAAGTCCACTTTAGATTACTCTGTGACTGCAGACAATGAAGGAGTGAGCCGGAGCATGTGACCATACTCAGCAGGCACCAATAAAGCAGAATGGAAGCAGAGTTTGCAGACTGCTACACACTGTAGAACAGTCTGAACCTACAGAGTGCCTATATATGGACCTTTGAACAAAAAGGATTTTCTAGTGGACATTTCTAAAAACTTTGATGATACAGAGAGTGAATTGAACTAGGCAAAACGTGCTAAGGATTGCATCTGGGACATTAAACCCAAATAACACCCGGGACAACAGAATTACTGACAGCACCTATACTGAGTGGCCCTGGAGTGGTGAGTATATGTGCGGGACGCCGCCAATATAACATAATCCCCATCCCCCCTCTGACCTTCACTGATGGTTGCACAGCAGTGTCTCTAGGGGACATATAATAGATGCCGAGAGCACAAATTATACTGAGAGCTATCCCTGAAGGACACGCTGACTCCCCGCAGTGAATTAAGGCAGAGGTGACCACACACATATTTCTTATCTCCCCCTACCATCTATACTCATTGACGGCTGCACAGCAGTATCCCTGGGGAACGTATGGCAGTTGCCAAGAGCACAAACTATACAGAGAGTTATGCCTGAAGGAGACGCTGACACCCTGCGTTGAATTAAGGCTGAGGTGACCACACACATCTTTCTTATATCCCCCTACCACCTATACTCACTGACGGCTGCACAGCAGTATCCCTGGGGAACGTATGGCAGTTCCCAGGAGAGTATTATATTCATCATACTTAACCGACAACAGGGGTCCAAAGGCCACCTGACCATTTTTAAGAATAAATAAAAGTGTAGATTTGTTTTACACTGAGAACATTATTTCTGACTCTACAATATAAACCTCAATCAGTTGAGTGCACTTTTCTCTCTTTAATTATTTGCAAACAACAGAGGTGGACCCCTCTGTATTAAGTGCCGCCACAGTTTGTGGAATTAGTTTAGATCCCCAGAGCGCACTATATCCAAATATCATAACAATTCATGTGTGCTTACTTTTCCTGCAATGCGATCCGATAACCAGGGCTTTGGCGATCCAGTCTTATCTTGTTTTCTTCTGCAGAGGATTCTGGCAGGACGTCATCTCTTGCCTGCGCGGTCTTCTGATAGTAGTTTCTTTCTGCGCATGCACATCTGTCTGCTATCCTGTCCTGTGTGTGCATGTGTCGGTATCTAAGCACAGGAGAGGTTGCAGTGGCTGCTGGTTGTCAGGTTTGGATTATATTTTGAACCCGGGGTGGATGCAGGGGAAGAAACTGGAATGGGTTTGCAGTATAGAAATGCAGCAGGTTTAATAGAAGTCCAAGTGATGTGTGGCTGAAAACAAATATCTGGCAGGAAAATAAAGTCCAATTAAGTGAGGCTGGGAACAGGTGTCAGACAGAAAAACAAAGTCCAAATAATGAGGCTGGGAACAGGTGTCAGGCAGAAAAACAAAGTCCAAATAATGAGGCTGGGAACAGGTGTCAGGCAGAGAAATGGAGGTGTGACTGATGAACAGAGGTCTGAAATTCTGGAGTGGGCTCTGAGTCCGGAGAGCTGAAGGGATCACAAACTGTGGGGTGAGTATCAGGATATAGCAGGGTAGATGCGGGTATCCGGGAACAGCCTGTGAAGGAGACTGCTGGGTCTGCAATTATCACACCGAGCTAAGGAGCACAGAGAACTCTCAAACAGCTTGTGCTGTGTTTACGTTGCACTGGCAACTAGAGGGTGTGCTGAACACCCTTAAGTACCATGGGAAAGTGCATGATAGGCTGCTGAGAGTAAACACAAGATGCTCCAACCTGATTGGCCTATTCAAGTCACATGCCCAAACCAAGATTGCGGCGCCCAGCAATCCCCAGCATGGCAGCGCTGCCAGTCTTACCAGTCACCACATGCCCTGTACCTCTCAGACATCCACGTGCATCTCGCGCGAACCTCCATACAAGTACCCCTACCGGTATGACCACGCCAAAGCACCTGCACAGGCAGAGACCGCGATCCACCAGGTACAACAACTCTGGTCGTGACAGTACCCCCTCCTTTACAAGTGACCTCCGGACACTTCCCAGGCTTCTCTGGGTTAGAGGCATGGAACTTGCGAATGAGGCCAGGAGCATGAACATCGTCTGCTTTAATCCAGCAACGTTCTATTGGGCCGTAACCCTTCCAGTCCAGCAGGAACTGTAAATGTTCATAACGAAAGCGGGAGTCCAGGACTTGTTTCACTTCGAATTCTACACCCTTCTCAGTGAGGACTTTAGGAGATGAAGGTCGAACTTTGAGGAACTTATTGAAAACAAGAGGTTTTAGTAGGGAAATGTGAAACGAATTAGGAATCTTGAAGTAAGAAGGGAGTTTCAGGTGGTAAGCCACAGGGTTAATTACCTCAATTATGGAGATAGGGCCGATGAAACGGGGTGAAAATTTCATGGATGAAACCCTGAGGTGTAGGTTGTGGGTGGAAAGCCAGACCTGATCCCCTGCTTGCATCTTGGGAACAGTTCTGCATTTCCTATCTGCCCCTGGTTTATAATACTGAGAGGTCTTGAGGAGAGTAGCATGAATTTGTGTCCAAATCTGAGCAAATTTCCGTAAAGTAGAATCAACTGCAGGAACATCATAGACTGGCAGGTATTTTAATACAGGAACTCTAGGATGGAAACCATAAACCACATAGAATGGTGACTGACTGGATGAAGAATGGTAAGAGGAATTGTGCGCAAATTCTGCCCAAGGCAGAGAGTCAGACCAATTATCTTGAGAGGACGACATGTAAATTCTTAAAAAGGTCTCCAGGTCCTAGTTCACCCTTTCTGTAGAACCGTTACTTTGAGGTTGGTAGGCTGTAGAGAAATTTTATTTGACTTGTAGAGTAGAACAGAGAGCTCTCCAAAATCTGGCCATGAACTGTACTCCACGGTCCGATACAATCTTAGTTGGGAGTCCATGCAGGTGGAATCTGTGGTGTACAAACAACTGAGCCAGTTCAGAAGTGGTGGGTAGTTTTTTGAGTGGAACATAATGGACCATCTTAGAGAAATTGTCAACAATCACCCAGATGGTGGTGTAGCCATTGGAAATCGGCAAGTCTGTCACAAAATCCATTGACAGATGGGTCCATGGATGGGTTGGAATAGGAAGAGGCACCAGATCTCTGGCAGGAGCTTGTCTAGATGTTTGGTGTTGAGCACATTGGGTGCAAGAGGCAATGAACTCAGCCACCTCTGATTTCATGGCAGGCCACCAATAGGAGCATTGCAGGATCTCTAACATTTTACAGATACCTGTGTGGCCAGCGAAGCGAGATGAATGAGTCCAAAACAGAAGTTGTTTTCGTAACTCCGGAGCCAAGAAGGTTTTCCCAGGAGGAGGTTGTACTTGTATGGTAGCCAAGATCTTAGAGTCTAGGACCGGCGTCTCTCTGTGGACTTCCACATTGCAATCTGAAAAGGAGCGTGACAGAGCATCAGCTTTTTGATTGAGGGGTGCAGAATCATAAGTCAGAGTAAAACTAAAACATGAAAAGAATATGGCCCAGCTGGCCAACCTAGAACTGATGCACTGGATATAATTTAGGAACAGGTTTCGATGGTTGGTGTATACTTGGCACCTTCAAATAGGTAACACCACTCCCCCAGGGCTAACTTGACCGCCAGTAATTCATGCTCTCCAATTGCATAATTTCTCTTTTCTGGGGAACATTTTTTAGAAAAGAATCCACATGGGTGGATCTTATTTCCTCGAATTTCTGCAAGAGAACAGCTCCCACAGCCTCAGAGGAAGCATCTATCTCTAAGAAGAAAGGCCTGTTGGTGCCTGGTTGTGTTAGGACTGGAGCCGATATAAAGGCCTGCTTCAACATTTGAAATGCCATCTCTGCCACAGGAGGCCACCAGGAGGGGATGGCCCCTTTAAGGGTTAAAGCGGTGATGGGAGCCACTAATGATGAAAATCCTTTAATAGACTTCCTGTAATAGTTAGAAATCCGAGAAGTCTTTGTACTGCCTTTAGAGAAGTGGGACGAGCCCAGTCCAGAGTTGCTTGAACCTTTTTAGGATCCATCTCCAATCCAGAGCCTGAGATAATGTACCCTAGGAATGGAATGGAAGGAACTTCGAAGACGCATTTTTCAAGTTTGCAATATAGATTATTTTTCCTCAAGCGAGTCAGGACTTCTTTAACATGACGTTGATGTTCTTGGAGGTCAGATGAAAAAAATTATGATATTGTCCAGATACACAACTACGTACACTTAAAGTAAGTCTCTGAATATTTAATTTACAAAAGAAAACTGGAAAACTGCAGGGGCATTACAGAGTCTGAATGGCATCACTAAATATTCAAAGTGCCCATCTCGAGTGTTAAAGATGGTTTTTCCATTCGTAGCCAGAGCGAATTCTGATGAAATTATAAGCCCCTCGTAAATCCAGTTTTGAGAAGAATGTGGCGCCTTTGACACAATCGAATAATTCTGTTATAAGAGGATATGGATATCGGTTTATAAAGTGATATCGTTTAGGCCCCGATAGTCAATACAGGGTCGGAGACCCCCATCCTTCCTGGACACAAAAAAGAACCCGGCTCCAGCAGGAGAAGTGGATGGTCTGATGAAGCCCTTCTCCAGGTTCTCCCCCGAATATACTCCAACATGGCTTTGGTTTTGGGCAAGGACAAATAGTATGTACGACCTCGGGGAGGAGTCTTATCCAGCATCAAATTGATTGGACAGTCCCAGTCTCGATGGGGAGGTAAGATATTAGCCTTACTTTCAGAAAACATGTCAGTGAAAGACCTGTAAGAATTGGGAAGGTGTAGATCTCCTGATGTCTGAATTTCTCTTACAGGTTTAATGTGTGGAACACAAGACTCTCGACAAACAACACCCCAGGAATGGACTTTCATGGAGTTCCAATCGATTTTGGTATTGTGTTTACATAGCCAGGGGTATCCTAGAATCACATTGTGAGATGCCTTAGGTATAACCAGGAAACTGATGAGTTCTGAGTAAAGGGCTCATATATGAACCAACACAGGATGAGTCCGTTTGGAGACTATGTCATTGACAATAGGGCTGCCATCAACTGCAGACAGGGTGAACAAGGGAAGTACAGGATATTTTGAGTTTTTTGACAAATCCGAGAGTAATAAAGTTTTCTGCTGCCCCAGAATCTAGAAGGGAGGTGACAGACACAGGACCTTGTTTCGATTCTAGGGTTATGGGCAGAACAGATTCAGCACATTTTGGGGACGGAGTCACTACTCCTAACCGAGTGCCCCCAGGACTGGCTAGTACTGGAGGATTCCCGGATGGCGGGAGCAGGAAGCTACAAGATGGCCGGACTCCCCACAATACATGCAGAGGTTATCTCAGCGTCGTTTCCGCCATTCTTCATTAGTGAGGCGAGCCCAGTTAACCTGCATAGGTACGTCATCTGTGGATCCAAGGGTTGAAGTGATGGGAGGGATAACAGAACGAACCCTGGAATGATCACTTCTGCTTTTCTCTGGCTGTCATTGCCGAAAGCATAAATCCACCTAGTTACTCAAAGAGATAAGGTCATCTTTTAGCTGATCTGAAAGGCCGTTCCAGAAGGCCGATGTTAATGCCTCCTTGTTCCACTTTAATTCTGATGCTAGCGTTTGAAACTGCATAATTTACTGACTGACAGGACGAATCCCTTGTCTGAGGAACATAATTTCGGAGGATGCAGAAGACTTCCTTCCAGGTTCATCAAAGATTTTCCTGAATGATGCTAGAAAGTGTGAATAATTATCCAGTAGAGGATCTGATTGATCCCAAAATGGGGAAACCCAGTCCAATGCGGGTCCGGACAACAGGGACACAATATAAGCCACTTTGGGCTTAGGAGTAGGGAAGTTGGAGGGTTGAAGGGTAAGGTGAACATCACACTGGATAAGGAAACCATGACACATCTTGGGGTTGCCATCAAATTTACTGGGCATAGGTAAGTGCAGACGAGGTGGAGTACTGGGAACCGGAACCGTCGGTGTGGGCTGATTGGTGGTCGCTGGAATCTTAACAGTGACAAGGGAAGCCTGTAAGGCATCTTGTCTGTGAGACATCTCCTGGAGGAATTGTGCCATTTGCTGCTGCGAGGCCTTCAGGCCTTCCAGTCGATTGGCAGTACCCTGTAGCAAATCCATTCTAGACTCCTGTCCAGTGGCCGAATCCATTTGGCCAGTGCAAACTGTCAGGTTTGGATTCTTTTTTGAACCCGGGTGGATGCAGGAGAAGAAACTGGAATGAGTTTGCAGTATAGAAATGCAGCAGATTTAATAGGAGTATTGTAATTCATGAAACAGTGATAGATATATAAACTGGCAGAAATAAACAAGTCCAAGTGATGTGTGGCTGAAAACAAATGTCTGGCAGGAAAATAAAGTCCAATAAGTGAGGCTGGGAACAGGAATCAGGCAGAAAAACAAAGCCCAAATAATGAGGCTGAGAACAGGTGTCAGGCAGAGAAATAAGTCCAATGGAGGTGTGACTGAGGAACAGAGGTCTGAAATTCTGGAGTGGGCTCTGAGTCCAGAGAGCTGAAGGGATCACAAACCGTGGGGTGAGTGACAGGTATAGCAGGATAGATGCGGGTATCCAGGAACAGCCTGTGAAGGTGACAGAGCAGGAAATGGAGCACTGCTGGGTCTGCAATTATCACACCGAGCTAAGGGGCACAGAGAACTCTCACACAGCTTGTGCTGTGTATACGTTGCACTGGCAACTAGAGGGCATGCTGAACACCCTTAAGTACCATGGGAAAGTGCATGATAGGCTGCTGAGAGTAAACACAAGATGCTCCAACCTGATTGGCCTATTCAGGTCACATGCCCAAAACCAAAATGGCGGCGACCAGCAATCCCCAGCATGACAGGACTGCCAGTCTTATCTGTCACCATATGGCCTGTACCCCTCAGACATCCACGTGCACCTCGCGCCAACCTCCAGACACCAGCACCGCCACCAGTAGGACTGCACCAAAGCACCCGCACAGGCAGAGACCACGACCGGCCAGGTACAACAACTCTGGTCGTGACACTGGTCTATAAAGGAGCGACGATTGAGCCGATGATGTACATACAGACGAGAAAGTTATCAACTTCTCTGTCCAGATTACTCCATCCTCAGATGGTGAATCTGTACACTGCAGAGGAACAGAAAGCTGAGCTTTCCGTTCTTCTATGAATCACTCTCCCCACACTACTCCATATGGGGTAGCGATCCATGAACGGAGCGAGGTCGCTGTTGGAGAAGTCATTAACTTCTCCACAGTAACCCACTTCATGAATAGAACAAAGCAGTAAAAAACCCTGTTTTCAGTTAAACAGGGTTTTTCACTACAGTACTTCATGAATACGCCCCTTACTGATGGACAGCCTGCTGTGTGCAATTATATTACCAAGTCACTGATTTCAGCAAAGAATCTGTTTCAACAGTGGACAAATTGTGATCCAGGCTGTTTTATTTGCTTTTTTAGGGTTAGGGTTAGGTTTAGGCACTTTCCGGAGGGTTAGAGTTAGGCATTTATCCCAACAGTTAGGGTTAGGTGCCTACCCGATGGTTAAGGTTAGGCACAAGGTGGGAGGGTTAGGGCTAGGCACTTACCAGAGGGTTAGGGTTAGGCACGAGAAGGGACGGTTAGGGTCAGGCACCTACTACGATAGTTAGGATTAGGCACCAGGAGCAGTGGCGTAACTAGGGAGGGTCGGCCGTGGCACGTGTCCCGGGTGCAGTCGGACCGGCGACACTAGGGTGGGTCGTGGTCCAGGTCAGTGGTTTCAGTCAGTGTAGTGTGGACCGCACTACACAGTAAAACAAACAATGAGTGTATCCTCAGCAGCAGTATGTTTGTTTTAGCAGCCAATGAGAGTCATACAGACTCTCATTGGCTGCTGCACCCAGGGCCGTGTTTTATGTGTGTGTGTGTTTGTGTTATACAGTATATGTAAGGGGCACTATATAAGGAGCACTACTAGCCGAGAGCACTATATAAGGGGCACTACTGGCTGGGGGCACTGTATAAGGGTCACTACTGGGGGCACTGCATAAGGTGACCACTATTGGGGCACTGAATAAGTGGCACTTCTCCGGGCACTGCATAAATGGCACTACTTGGGGCACTGCATAAGGGGCACTTCTCCGGGCACTGCATAATTGGCACTACTTGGGGCACTGCATAAGGGGCACTTTATAAGGGGCACTGCATAAGGGACACTACTGGGGGCACTGTATAAGTGGCACTACTGGAGGTACTACATAAGGGGCACTACTGTTCCATTGTACAGTATAAGGGGCACTTCTGGGTTAACTGTATAAGGGGAACTACTGGGGGCACTGCATAATGTGAACTACAACAGGTGGCATTGCATAAGGGGCACTACTACTGGGGGCACTGAATAATGTGCACTATAACAGGGGCATTGTATAAGGAGCACTGCTACTGGGGACATTGCATAAGGGGCACTACTACAGTGGCATTGCAAAAGGGGCACTACTATTGGGGGCTTTAAGGTGCTAAAGGAATGGAAAGGAATGTTCCCAGAGTGACGAGAAATGGTGGTGTGTTATGTCGACACGCCGCCATTTTCACTGCCCACTTTTGCAGCAAGCGCACATATTTGATGGGCTCCATTTTTTAACTTGCCCTGGGCTCCAAATACCCTAGTTATGCTACTGACCAGGAGGGAGGCTTAGGGTTAGGCACCAAGGGGAGGGTTAGGGTGAAGATTAGTGTTAGAAAAAAAAGTGTCAACCTTTTTCCATGTCGACAAGTGTGTCGACATTTTGCTGGACTTCTGTTTGTTATTTTTAACCTCACTTGTTTAGTTAGCTATATTCGGTGACGCCGAGGGGGGGTGAAGAAGGTACTAATTACCCGGACCCGGACTGCTAGATGGGCCCGGCAGAGGGCCTGGATATGGTGCACCGCCCCCCCTCCCTCTTAAAGACTGCTGCTGTGTGCTGGGCTGCAGTGGGAGACTGCTCGCGGCTGCTGAGAAGCAGTCACAGCAGTCACATTTGCCTGTGTGGGGAGCGATTGATTGCGTGACCCCCGCGGCTTTGCAGGGGCTTAGGGGCTCACAGTGCTACCCTCCCCAGCGTAGAGGAGCTGCAAAGTTTTTTTTTTTGTTGAATCCTAAGGCGGCTATTACGCCATGCCCCCCTTCACCCGAGCCCAGCCGGCATCTCTATGCCTTTGGCTATGTTCATTATTGGCTTTGTTAACATTGTGGTTTATAAATATAATTTTTTTGAGTCTGGTACCAGCGTATTTATAGTCATTTTACTAAGTTTATTTATGTATGTGCAAATAAATTGGGGATTTGTTTAACTCAGGTTGATCATTATAATATTTTTACATTAACTAGCTATTGCCTAGAATTCGCACTGCTACATCTTTTTAGATTGTTGTCATTCTCTTTAGCAGCTGCAGTCAAGGTACTGTATTTGTGCTTTTGCGCACAGTTATCCTTTTTTCTGTTTCTCAACTGTGTGTCTGTCTTGTGTCCTATCATTTATGTATGTTAAATTTTTTAAATGACATAATTAATGATAATGCTGCTGTCTAACCACATATATAGCAAAAAGCAGATCTGCCTCTGAAATCTGTGATAGATCAAAGTATTAATTGAGTATGCAGTCTAATTGACTTGAAAATTATATGTATACAGTTATTGATGTCACGCTGAGCTGATTACCCAATAATGATCATGGGACGTTTGCATGAATTAGGTGGTCATAAACCCCTTATAAATATTTTCAGCAAAATGTGTTCATGAAAATCAATTTTAATGTATTATATTTATTGAGATGACTATATTCTCTTAAACACTGCAGATATTCCCTATGAATAATGTATTTACATACAGTATATATACTCATTTCATTAGATATATGTCTTGTGACATAATTGTTTCAGCTCTCGTACATAGATAACTGTATGATGAGTGACTTATTTTTCCTCTGATGCCTATAGGTATAGCTCCTAAATTATTGTAAATTATAATTAAATTATATTGTAATTAAATTATATTCCAAATGTATCAATCCAGAGAGGTCTGAGAAGTTTATTAGAGTTCATAGGAAAGATTCCTGGACTGCACACCCTGAATATATATAATGGGAGGTGCTACCTGTGTGAGACTTTTATTGTAGGCACAGAAAAAAACAGATCACAGGTGCACAACTCCAAATTACTAATTGTATATAAATTAGGGGTGAGCGGGTTCGGATTTCTGAAATCCGAACCCCCCCGAGCCCCCCCGATCCGAGTCCGATCCGAGTCAGGCTCGACTTTTCCCGACTGACTCGGATCTGAAATCGAGGCAAAACGTCATCATCCCGCCTTCCGAGTCTCGCGGGTTTTGGATCCTATATAAGGTACCCGCGTCGGCGCCATTTTCTCACTCGGCTGTGGACAGTGAAGAGGGAGGGTGGGAGTTAGGGCTGTGTAGTGTAGTGTAGTGTAGTGCTGCTGTTGTCCACTACTTCAAAGTCCATAGGGGCTGGCTGTGTTGTGCTGTGCTGCTGTTGTTAATAGGGGCTGTGTCCACTACTTCAAAGTCCATAGGGGCTGGCTGGACTGTGTTGTGCAGTCAGTTCTCCATAGGGGCTGTGTCCACTCCAAAGTCCTGTGCAGTGTCCCAGTCCTAAAGGAGTGCTGTAGTGTTGTCCAGGGGGTGCTCTGTCCATCAGGGGTGCTCCCCCCAAGTGCTAAAAAAAAATATATTTTCTGTGTTTGTGAATTGTGTGCGCAGTAGCCGCACGTGCATCAACAAAGTAGTGCCAAGCGTGCGCCTGTGTCATAAGTAAAGGGCCGGCTGGCTTGACCGTTAAAGGGTGCTGTAACCCCCGAAAGTACACTCCAGTCCAAACCAAAAAAAAATTATTTTCTGTGTTTGTGAATTGTGTGCGCAGTAGCCGCACGTGCATCAACAAAGTAGTGCCAAGCGTGCACCTGTGTCATAAGTAAAGGGCCGGCTGGCTTGACCGTTAAGGGTGCTGTAACCCCCGAAAGTACACTCCAGTCCAAACCAAAAAAAAAATTATTTTCTGTGTTTGTGAATTGTGTGCGCAGTAGCCGCACGTGCATCAACAAAGTAGTGCCAAGCGTGCGCCTGTGTCATAAGTAAAGGGCCGGCTGGCTTGACCGTTAAAGGGTGCTGTAACCCCCAAAGTACACTCCAGTCCAAACCAAAAAAAAAATTATTTTCTGTGTTTGTGAATTGTGTGCGCAGTAGCCGCACGTGCATCAACAAAGTAGTGCCAAGCGTGCGCCTGTGTCATAAGTAAAGGGCCGGCTGGCTTGACCGTTAAAGGGTGCTGTAACCCCCGAAAGTACACTCCAGTCCAAACCAAAAAAAAATTATTTTCTGTGTTTGTGAATTGTGTGCGCAGTAGCCGCACGTGCATCAACAAAGTAGTGCCAAGCGTGCACCTGTGTCATAAGTAAAGGGCCGGCTGGCTTGACCGTTAAGGGTGCTGTAACCCCCGAAAGTACACTCCAGTCCAAACCAAAAAAAAAATTATTTTCTGTGTTTGTGAATTGTGTGCGCAGTAGCCGCACGTGCATCAACAAAGTAGTGCCAAGCGTGCACCTGTGTCATAAGTAAAGGGCCGGCTGGCTTGACCGTTAAAGGGTGCTGTAACCCCCAAAGTACACTCCAGTCCAAACCAAAAAAAAAATTATTTTCTGTGTTTGTGAATTGTGTGCGCAGTAGCCGCACGTGCATCAACAAAGTAGTGCCAAGCGTGCGCCTGTGTCATAAGTAAAGGGCCGGCTGGCTTGACCGTTAAAGGGTGCTGTAACCCCCGAAAGTACACTCCAGTCCAAACCAAAAAAAAATTATTTTCTGTGTTTGTGAATTGTGTGCGCAGTAGCCGCACGTGCATCAACAAAGTAGTGCCAAGCGTGCGCCTGTGTCATAAGTAAAGGGCCGGCTGGCTTGACCGTTAAAGGGTGCTGTAACCCCCGAAAGTACACTCCAGTCCAAACCAAAAAAAAATTATTTTCTGTGTTTGTGAATTGTGTGCGCAGTAGCCGCACGTGCATCAACAAAGTAGTGCCAAGCGTGCGCCTGTGTCATAAGTAAAGGGCCGGCTGGCTTGACCGTTAAGGGTGCTGTAACCCCCGAAAGTACACTCCAGTCCAAACCAAAAAAAAATTATTTTCTGTGTTTGTGAATTGTGTGCGCAGTAGCCGCACGTGCATCAACAAAGTAGTGCCAAGCGTGCGCCTGTGTCATAAGTAAAGGGCCGGCTGGCTTGACCGTTAAAGGGTGCTGTAACCCCCGAAAGTACACTCCAGTCCAAACCAAAAAAAAATTATTTTCTGTGTTTGTGAATTGTGTGCGCAGTAGCCGCACGTGCATCAACAAAGTAGTGCCAAGCGTGCGCCTGTGTCATAAGTAAAGGGCCGGCTGGCTTGACCGTTAAAGGGTGCTGTAACCCACAAAGTACACTCCAGTCCAAACCAAAAAAAAAATTATTTTCTGTGTTTAGCCGCACGTATATATCAAATCGATATAACATAAATGGAGGACCAAACTTTCTCCGATAAAAATAAAATAGAGAAAGATCAAGAACCACTTCCTCCTAGTGCTGAAGCTGCTGCCACTAGTCATGACATAGACGATAACATGCCATCAACGTCGTCTGCCAAGGCCGATGCCCAATGTCATAGTAGAGGGCACATACAATCCCAAATGGCAAAGTTCAGGAAAATGACCTTGAAAAAGACATTTAAATCAGCTGAAGAGAAACGTAAACTTGCCAATATGCCATTTACGACACGGAGTGGCAAGGAACGGCTAAGGTCGATCCCTAGTATGTTCATGACTAGTGGTTCAGCTTCACATGACGATGGAAGCCCTCCTCCCACTAAAAAAATCAAAAGAGTTAAGCTGGCAAAAGCACAGCGAAGAACTGTGCTTTCTAAGAAGATATCACAAATCCCCAAGGAGAGTCCAAGTGTGGTGGTGGTTGCGATGCCTGACCTTCCCAGCACTGGACGGGAAGAGGTGGCTCTTTCCACCATTTGCACGCCCCCTGCAAGTGCTGAAAGGAGCACCCACAGTCCACTTGCTGATATGCAAATTGAAGATGTCACTGTTGAAGTACAACAGGATGAGGATACTGGTGTAGCTGGCGCTGAGGAGGAAGTTGGCGAGGAGGATTCTGATGGTGATGTGGTTTGTTTAAATCAGGCTCCGGGGGAGACAGTTGTTGTCCGTGGGATGAAAAAGCCCATCACGGTCATGCCTGGGCAGAAGACCAAACATTCCACCTCTTTGGTCTGGCAATATTTCTATCCAAATCCGGACAACAACTGTCTTGCCATATGTACCATATGTAAAGGTGAAATAAGTAGGGGTAGGGACGTCAACCACCTAGGAACATCCTCCCTTATACGGCACCTGCAGCGCGTTCATAAAAAGTTACTGTCAAGTTCAGAAACTTTGGCTAAGACCGTAAGCAGTCCAGGGACACCTAAATTCCGTTGTCCTGTTGTATCCAAGCGCCTGCAAACCACACCGTCAACTCCCTCCTCGTCAATTTCCTCCTTAGTCAGGATCGGAAGTAGTCCTGCAGGCCATGTCACTGGCATGACTGACTCTCCTATCCGGGATTCCTCTGGAGGATCCTGCATTGCTACGCCTACTGCTGCCGCTGCTGCTGTTGCTGCTGCTGGGAGTCGTTCATCATCCCAGAGAGGAAGTAGGAACACCACTACTTTTACTAAACAATTGACCCTCCAACAGTCCTTAGCGAGGAGGATGAAGTACGACTTCAGTCATCCTGAAGCAAAACGTATAACTGAGGCCTTGACTGCTATGTTGGTGTTAGACGTGCGTCCGGTATCCGCCATTAGTGCAGTGGGATTTAGACAATTGATGGAGGTAGTGTGTCCCCGGTTCCAAATCCCGTCTAGATTCCACTTCACTAGGCAGGCGATACCGAGACTGTACAGAAACGTCAGAAAAAGTGTCCTCAGTGTCCTGAAAAATGCCGTTGTACACAATGTCCACTTAACCACGGACATGTGGACAAGTGGAACAGGGCAGACTAAGGACTATATGACTGTGACAGCCCACTGGGTAGATGTATCACCTTACGCAGCAACAGCAGCAGCGTCACCAGTAGCAGCATCTCAGAAATGCCAGCTCGTTACAAGGCAGGCTACGCTGTGTATCACCGGTTTCAGTAAGAGGCACACCGCCGACAACCTCTTAGAGAAACTGAGGGAAATCATCGCCCAGTGGCTTACCCCACTTAGACTCTCCTGGGGATTTGTGATATCTGACAACGCCACCAATATTGTGCGGGCATTACATCTGGGCAAATTCCAGCACGTCCCATGTTTTGCTCACACAATAAACTTGGTGGTGCAGAATTTTCTGAAAAGCGACAGGGGCATGCAGGAGACGCTTTGGGTGGCCCGAAAAATTTCTGGCCACTTTCGCCATTCAGCGACTGCGTGCCGAAGACTGGAGCGCCAGCAAACACTCTTGAACCTGCCCCGCCATCACCTGAAGCAAGAGGTTGTGATGCGGTGGAACTCAACACTCTATATGCTTCAGAGGATGGAGGAGCAGCAAAAGGCCATACAAGCCTATACATCCACCTATGACATAGGCAAAGGAGGGGGTATGCACCTGACTCAAGCGCAGTGGAGAATGATTTCCGTGTTGTGCAAGGTTCTCCAGCCCTTCGAACTTGCCACACGTGAAGTCAGTTCAGACACTGCCAGCTTGAGTCAGGTCATTCCCCTCATCAGGCTTTTGCAGAAGCAGCTGGAGAAAGTGAAGGAGGAGCTAAGACGGAGCGATTCCGCTCGGCATGTGGGACTTGTGGATGAAGCCCTTCATTCGCTTTGCCAGGATTCCAGGGTGGTCAATCTGTTGAAATCAGACCACTACGTTTTGGCCACCGTGCTCGATCCTAGGTTTAAAGCCTATGTGGTGTCTCTCTTTCCGGCCGACACAAGCCTGCAGAGGTGCAAAGACCTGCTGGTGAACACACTGTCAGCTGAAGCGGAACGTGACACGTCAACGGCTCCTTCTTCATTTTCTCCTGCAACTGGGGCTGCCAGGAAAAAACTTAGGTATCCTATGCAACCCGCTGGCGGTGATGCAGGGCAGGCAGGACCAAGTTTGGACATCTGGTCCGGACTGAAGGACCTGGCAACAATTTCTGACATGTCTACTGTCACTGCATATGATACTGTCACCATTGACAGAATGGTGGAGGATTACATCGGTGACAGCATCCAAGTAGGCATGGCAGACAGTCCATACCTGTACTGGCAGGAAAAAGAGGCAATTTGGAGGCCCCTGTACAAACTGGCTCTATTTTACCTGAGTTGCCCCCCCTCCAGTGTGTACTCCGAAAGAGTGTTTAGTGCAGCCGGGAACCTTGTCAGCGAAAGGCGTAGGAGGTTGCTTCCACAGAATGTGGAGAAGATGATGTTCATCAAAATGAATTATCAGCTCTTCCAGGGAGACCAGCCTCCAGAAGGTACAGAGGGACCTGTGGTGGTGGATTCAAGTGGGGACGAGTTAATACTTTGTGAGGATGAGGATGTACACACTGAAGAGGGTGAGGAATCGGTGGATGAGGAGGATGAGGATGACATCTTGCCTCCATAGAGCCAGTTTGTGCAGGGACACATTAATTGCCAGCTTGTTTTGTGGGGGCCCAAACGAACCAATCATTTCAGCCACAGTTGTGTGGCAGAACCTGGCGCTGAAATGATTGGTTTGTTAAAGTGTGCATGTCCTGTTTATACAACATAAGGGTGGGTGGGAGGGCCCAAGGACAATTCCATCTTGCACCTCTTTTTTTTCTTTGCATTATGTACAGTTTGGGGCCTAGTTTTTCAAACTGCCATC
This sequence comes from Taudactylus pleione, assembly GCA_031769625.1. Lineage (NCBI taxonomy): Eukaryota > Metazoa > Chordata > Amphibia > Anura > Myobatrachidae > Taudactylus > Taudactylus pleione. The sequence continues at coordinate 19,680,204 of JAUIMM010000065.1, read as the reverse complement.
CTGTCTGCCACTGCAGTTTCACGCCTAGATGGGTCACGTGTTTGTGCCGCCCACTCGTGTCGCTTAGCATAGTCATCCAGCTACCTCGGTGCAACCTTTTGGACATAAAAACACTATTGTGAGGTGTGAGGTGTTCAGAATAGACTGGAAATGAGTGGAAATTAAGGTTATTGAGGTTAATAATAGCATAGGAGCAGAAAAACCTACAAATTCTGTGATTTTAGCTGTTTTTATGCTTTTTTAAAAAAAAATACAGATCCAAAACACAAAACCCAGAACCCAAAACACGGAAGGGTGGTTTTGGCAAAACCAATCCAGATCCAAAACACGAAGAAAGATCCAGATCCAAAACCAAAACACAAAACACGAAAAGTGGCCGGTGCACACCCCTAATATAAATATATTTGCAATCAAATTTTGCAATCAATAGAGGTTTTCAGCATAATCATGGCCAAGGTTATGGGCCTACCCACCATATCCAGGTAACCTATTTCGGGTAGGTCCCTAACATACTAGGGTTCAAATCCAGAGCACAGGACACCCCCAAACTAGCCCAGCTGAGCCACCCCAGGGCACCGCCATAGTAGGAAACGTGAAGCGTAAGAGAGATAGTTAAGAGCAGCCACTTCTGCATATAAAGAAATGAAAATAAAAAGGTGAAGTACATGTATAATAAACAAACAGTGAAGGGATAAAATGTGTTATCAAAGAAAAATGTGTGTTTTGTCTTTTTTTAACTATTTATTTGCAGTGAAGTTACAGGTGCTGCATGTCTGCTGGCACTTGTTGTTCCACAAGTGCAAAATGGCAGGCATGCTAGCACTTGTAGTTCCACTGTAAAACACAATAGTTTTCATTATTTGGCCCCCCATATCCACCCAACCAGGGGTATGGGGAAGAGCCCCGGGCTTCAGCGTAAGCCTATGGTGCTCGGGAGGGGGGGGACCCTTCTTTGGGGTGTCCTCGACTCCCCCGAGATCACCGGCTTGCGCTGACCGATTTGGGGTGCTAATGCTTTGGACCTGGAGCCCCGGTGATTGGGTCTCCGGGCTGTGGCATTACATCCCAGTTGGTTGGGTCTGGTGCTGGTCTTAAATACAGTATAGGGGGATCCCCACGTTTTTTTTAACCACTATATTTAAAACCAGAACTGGTCCCTGCAGCCTTGGGTTGGCTTCTAAAATACGGTGGAACCTTACACATTTTGATCCCCATATTTTTAGAAACCACCACTGGCTGGCAAGCCTGGGGCTGATTTGGCTTTTGGGGGGGACCTTGTATCATTTTTTTTGTAAATTTTTACAGGTTAAACAAAACTGGAATTTTCGGGCAATATTCTAGGGACCCCCTAAAGATGTGTAGACATAGGGGATGACAGAGAGTACCCCCATTTTTAACTCCTGAAGGAAGTCGGGGTTTCTAATAACCGCGGCAGGTGCATAAATGCGGCTTTGACTAAGGTGATGCAGAAGAGCATTTAGAAGTTTTCTTTAGATCAAAACAACTATGCCCATCAAATTTGGGGTACTTGAAAATGGGGTTCAGCATATTTTAAACTTGCTAAGGTGACTTAAAAAAATCGTGAAAAATCCACCTGACACAAACACCAGCAATCAAAAAAACACTTGGGGCATACTTGGGGACCCCCCCAGAGTCAAGTTCGCTAGGTTTTAAGTTTGTACCCCAACTTTTTTTTATTTCGCCCCCTTTTTCAAAGTAAATTTTTGGGGTGTCCTTAAGTTGTTTTTTTTTTTACACAGATTACCTTTGGGGGACTGTCTGAAGGCTGCACGGGGGTTCCCGAAATGTTGCACCCCAAAACCACAACTCGCACTTTTTACCACCTACCATTCATAGGCGATACTTTACCGCCTATTACATTGCATTGAAGTCTTTCAAACTGTATACGGGGTAAAACTAAAACAGGCGATAATGACGTCATCGGCGGTAAATTACCGCGGATCCAGATTTAACGCCTCAAATTGATTACAGCCCTTAGAGTTAAAAAAAAAATCTAATTTAAATATCTATGAAATCAACAAAAATGTTCTGTTTTGAAGAAAGCTGCCCCATTTTTGCAACAATGTAAAAAGGGAATTGTACAGTAGTCATGGTTGCATGACAAGTTCTATTTTAGTAAATAGGGATGAGAGGAGGATTTGAGTGCTGAAAATTGATATATGCCAACTGAAAGTGAAGTGCAAAACATATTATATGCTTATTTTCCCAGCAGAAACAAATAAAAAAGTGAATGCATTAACGCTTAAACATTTTGGGGCTCATATGGTGTTGGGTATGGAATGTTGTTGCTCATAATCCCGACGCTGGCATCCTGACAGGGTTAAGATACTGGCACCAATCTGTAAGTATCCTTACTCTACCCCTACCCCTCCCTGGAGCTTAAACTTAACTCCCCCTCCCGCAGCCTAACCCTAACCCTCTCCCCTGCAGCCTAACACTAACCCTCCCCCTAGTGCCTAACTCCTAACCGTCATCCTAACCCCAACACTTACTGTCGGGATGCCAGCAGTCGTATGCTGGCGCTGGGATTCTGACTGCATTCCGCCGTGATATAAACTATATTCCCTCGTATATCCATATAAACAGTTTTCAAATCTTCTAACACCTGGAGAGACAGGCTATGATGGGCTAGCATACTCCAAGTACAGTATGTTCACATAATTGTGACACGTTTGTTGCCCTTTAGGAGGTGTATCTCTTGAGTATACAGATGTGCTACTAACCTGGGCTCCCGCTGGGCCCCTCCAGCTGGTTCAGGAAAGTATCAACCTCAGCACCCCTGGTACCTACTAGGGTGGAATGGGAAGACCCAAAAATATGAGTGTGCCAGGTCCCAAAATTTCTGTTGCTGGCCCTGCTCACTGGAATATCATGCCCTTGGATATTATTTTGTAGCCTTTTCCTATCTTGTGCATGAGCATCTTGAGCATGTCTAACTTTTGTTCACAGCTTTCCTTTAGATTCACAGTATGACCAATGCTGGTTGATTTAGGTGGTTTTTAGCCAAATAGCTGACCATTTTTTAATATTTCACCAGTAGAGGCTAAATGAAAGCCAAATATTAGGGCAATATCTTTTATCTGTGTAAACTAGGAGCTTCCACAGCACAGGTGTTGAAAGCAAGCAGCATTTTTCTGTTTTTATTTTTTAAAAATGTACAAAATTAATTTATTAGTTTGAAAATGTACTTTTAAGTGCTTACTAGTTCACAATAAAAATACTATCTAGAACAATCATTTGTAATACAAATCTGAAAACTTTTTACACTGTTGAATATTTTGCAAGTCATTGTATATGAAACTGTGTTTCTTATAATGCACCCATTTTGTACTCCATGGAGACGTGTATGAGTTGGAGCCATCTGCAGATATATGTTTTAGGTGTTTATCCACCCTATGCCTAGCAACCTAATTTAAGACTTCTTGCCAAGGCATTGTGTATGCTACTCCGGGCAGCTTGAGATGCTCTGAACTAGATTGAAGCTGATCCTCTCTTGGAGTCTAGAGCTGGGTACACACTGGCAGTCGCTGACCCAACAGCCAACCGGCAAAGTGGCTGTCCCGCCGACCGGGCAGTTGATTTGGTAAGCTATATACACTTACCAATTGGCTGCTCTGTTTCCCTGCCCAGACATCACAATTGGATGAGCATTTAAGGTTGCCTGCCCAAATTTGATGTCAGTGTCAGCGGTTCATGCAGTTATCTTCAAGATACAGTATATCAGCATTGGCTATGCTGCAGGGCTGACCTGATATGTCTGTGAAGGACATTGTTCACAGACATGTCATCTGTATATAATTGCAGATGCACTTAGCGATATGTCATTTGTCGGCTGTACGAACGACATGTCACTTAGTTTATACCCAGCATAAGGCTATTCTGTGAGTGGCAACACAGCAGTAAATATTCTTAAAACTACAAGGAAGACCAGGTAATCCAGCAAGAATTTCTGTTTAGTTTATGAGAGCCTGGCCAGGCCCAGGTAATGATTGGGGGCGTGGCCTAATGTAAGGAGACGTGGCCACGCCCCTGCTAAAAAAAAAACTGAAAGTATTATCTGCAGTGTCACGTAGCGACGCCATTTTGCCCCTCAGCCAGGGTCAGATCCAGGGAGGTGGCGAGATCAGTGCGATCGCTCTCCATCCTACTATCTGGTACATTGCTGCTGCGCTTAGTAGCAGCAGCAGTCTCTCCATACTCACTGCAGCCCAGCGCTGCTGCTACTGACAAGTGGGGGGGAGCAATAGATCTGGGCTCCTTCAGCAAGCAGCAAGCCTGGGTAAAAAGTACCCGCCCTATCGGTGTCCCTGCCCCTGGCACAGTGCTTTATGTGTGCTGATATCTCAGGTCAAAAAACACCAGACTGTAGCTGCTATTCATATCCAAAAAAGGCAGTGTCTAAAGTTGTTTAAGCCATCATTGGCCAAGCTGTTCACTGTGATGGAATTAGTACACGTGTCCTCATTTATTGATTGTCAGTGCGAGACACCCGGAGGAATAGCATTCCGCATTTTTGTAGTTGTGACACTTTTATGTGTGTTAATTATGCAAAAAAGACCCATTTTGAGCAAAGAAGATGCTCCACAAGGTCCAAGTTGTACAGGATCCAGAGCTGGCCCTAGGCATAGGCATGATAGGCAATGACACTGCTATGGGAGGGGGAGACAAATACATATTGGGAATGGGGGCTCAGGGAGCTAATGATACTGCTATAGGGGAGGGGGAGGGAGATACATATGGTGAGTGGGGTCTCAGGAGGCTGATGACACTGCTATGGGACGTGAAGACAAAGACATATAGGGAGTGGGGACTCAGGGAGCTGATGTTACTGCTATGGGGGGAGGGGGAGGGAGATACATATGGGGAGTGGGGGCTTAGAGGGCTGATGCCACTGTTATGTGGGGGCAGAGACATGGAGCTGTGGGAGCTCAGGGCTGATGACACTGCTATTGGGGGGAGGGCAAGAGGCAGAGATACATGGGGAGTGGGGGCTCAGGATGCTAATGACATTGCTATGAAGGGGATGGTGAGACATATTTGGAGTGGGGACCCAGGGGTATATGACTGCTATGGGCATGGGTGGACTCCATCATCCACATTGGTAACAGGACCCAGTGTGTGGACTAGTGATGATGATGGTCACCAGGATGGAAAGGTGTAGGGAGCAATAACAAGATGAAACTATCGGCTACCATTCTACTGAGATTTGTGGGTAAGGGGTGCTGTGCTGGGTGAGGGGTGCTGTGCTGTGATCTGTGCTGTGATGGGTAAAGGGTGCTGTGCTGAGAAAGGGGTGCTGTGCTGGGAGAGGAATTTTAGTTGAGGGATGATGGATGCTGTGCTGTGATCTGTGCTGTGCTGGGTGAGGGGTGCTGGGCTAGGCGAGGTGTGCTGTGCTGGAAGAGGTTTGGGTGAGCTGTGATGGGTTCTGTGATCTGTGCTTTGCTGGGTGATGGGTGAGGGATGATGGGTGCTGTGCTGTGTGAGGGGTGCTGGGCAAGGCGAGGTGTGCTGTGCTGGAAGAGGTTTGGGTGAGCTGTGATGGTTCTGTGATCTGTGCTTTGCTGGGTGATGGGTGAGGGATGATGGGTGCTGTGCTGTGAGGAGTGCTATGCTGGGAGAGGGGTGCTGTTCTGGATAAGGGTGCTGTGCAGGGAGAGGGGTGAGGTGCTGGGTGAGATGTGCTATGATGGGTACTGTGAAGTTAGGGGAGAGGGACGCTGTGAGGTGAGAGCCAGCAGTGCTGTGCTGTGAGGGAGAATGTGTCCTATATAGGGGTGTGCACCGGCCACTTTTCGTGTTTTGTGTTTTGGTTTTGGATCTGGATCTTTCTTCGCGTTTTGGATCTGGATTGGTTTTGCCAAAACCACCCTTCCGTGTTTTGGGTTCTGGGTTTTGTGTTTTGGATCTGTATTTTTTTGAAAAAAAAGCATAAAAACAGCTAAAATCACAGAATTTGTAGGTTTTTCTGCTCCTATGCTATTATTAACCTCAATAACCTTAATTTCCACTCATTTCCAGTCTATTCTGAACACCTCACACCTCACAATAGTGTTTTTATGTCCAAAAGGTTGCACCGAGGTAGCTGGATGACTATGCTAAGCGACACGAGTGGGCGGCACAAACACGTGACCCATCTAGGCGTGATACTGCAGTGGCAGACAGGATGGCAGTTTGAAAAACTAGGCCCCAAACTGTACATAATGCAAAGAAAAAAAAGAGGTGCAAGATGGAATTGTCCTTGGGCCCTCCCACCCATCCTTATGTTGTATAAACAGGACATGCATACTTTAACAAACCAATCATTTCAGCGCCAGGGTCTGCCACAGAACTGTGGCTGAAATGATTGGTTCGTTTGGGCCCCCACAAAACAAGCTGGCAATTAATCTGTCCCTGCACAAACTGGCTCTACGGAGGCAAGATGTCATCCTCTTCCTCCTCATCCACCGATTCCTCACCCTCTTCAGTGTGTACATCCTCATCCTCACAGAGTATTAACTCGTCCCAACTGGAATCCACCACCACAGGTCCCTCTGTACGTTCTGGAGGCTGGTCTCCCTGGAAGAGCTGATAATTCATTTTGATGAACATCATCTTCTCCACATTCTGTGGAAGCAACTTCCTACGCCTTTCGCTGACAAGGTTCCCGGCTGCACTAAACACTGTTTCGGAGTACACACTGGAGGGGGGGCAACTCAGGTAAAATAGAGCCAGTTTGTACAGGGGCCTCCAAATTGCCTCTTTTTCCTGCCAGTACAGGTATGGACTGTCTGACATGCCTACTTGGATGCTGTCACCGATGTAATCCTCCACCATTCTGTCAATGGTGACAGTATCATATGCAGTGACAGTAGACATGTCAGAAATTGTTGCCAGGTCCTTCAGTCCAGACCAGATGTCCAAACTTGGTCCTGCCTGCCCTGCATCACCGCCAGCGGGTTGCTTAGGATACCTAAGTTTTTTCCTGGCAGCCCCAGTTGCAGGAGAAAATGAAGAAGGAGCTGTTGACGTGTCACGTTCCGCTTCAGCTGACAGTGTGTTCACCAGCAGGTCTTTGCACCCCTGCAGGCTTGTGTTGGCCGGAAAGAGAGACACCACATAGGCTTTAAACCTAGGATCGAGCACGGTGGCCAAAATGTAGTGGTCTGATTTCAACAGATTGACCACCCTGGAATCCTGGCAAAGTGAATGAAGGGCTTCATCCACAAGTCCCACATGCCGAGCGGAATCGCTCCGTCTTAGCTCCTCCTTCACTTTCTCCAGCTGCTTCTGCAAAAGCCTTATGAGGGGAATGACCTGACTCAAGCTGGCAGTGTCTGAACTGACTTCACGTGTGGCAAGTTCGAAGGGCTGGAGAACCTTGCACAACACGGAAATCATTCTCCACTGCGCTTGAGTCAGGTGCATACCCCCTCCTTTGCCTATGTCATAGGTGGATGTATAGGCTTGTATGGCCTTTTGCTGCTCCTCCATCCTCTGAAGCATATAGAGTGTTGAGTTCCACCGCATCACAACCTCTTGCTTCAGGTGATGGCGGGGCAGGTTCAAGAGTGTTTGCTGGCGCTCCAGTCTTCGGCACGCAGTCGCTGAATGGCGAAAGTGGCCAGAAATTTTTCGGGCCACCCAAAGCGTCTCCTGCACGCCCCTGTCGCTTTTCAGAAAATTCTGCACCACCAAGTTTATTGTGTGAGCAAAACATGGGACATGCTGGAATTTGCCCAGATGTAATGCCCGCACAATATTGGTGGCGTTGTCAGATATCACAAATCCCCAGGAGAGTCTAAGTGGGGTAAGCCACTGGGCGATGATTTCCCTCAGTTTCTCTAAGAGGTTGTCGGCGGTGTGCCTCTTACTGAAACCGGTGATACACAGCGTAGCCTGCCTTGGAACGAGCTGGCGTTTCTGAGATGCTGCTACTGGTGACGCTGCTGCTGTTGCTGCGTAAGGTGATACATCTACCCAGTGGGCTGTCACAGTCATATAGTCCTTAGTCTGCCCTGTTCCACTTGTCCACATGTCCGTGGTTAAGTGGACATTGTGTACAACGGCATTTTTCAGGACACTGAGGACACTTTTTCTGACGTTTCTGTACAGTCTCGGTATCGCCTGCCTAGTGAAGTGGAATCTAGATGGGATTTGGAACCGGGGACACACTACCTCCATCAATTGTCTAAATCCCACTGCACTAATGGCGGATACCGGACGCACGTCTAACACCAACATAGCAGTCAAGGCCTCAGTTATACGTTTTGCTTCAGGATGACTGCTGTCGTACTTCATCCTCCTCGCTAAGGACTGTTGGAGGGTCAATTGTTTAGTAAAAGTAGTGGTGTTCCTACTTCCTCTCTGGGATGATGAATGACTCCCAGCAGCAGCAGCAGTGGCAGCGGCAGCAGTAGGCGTAGCAATGCAGGATCCTCCGGAGGAATCCCGGATAGGAGAGTCAGTCATGCCAGTGACATGGCCTGCAGGACTACTTCCGATCCTGACTAAGGAGGAAATTGACGAGGAGGGAGTTGACGGTGTGGTTTGCAGGTGCTTGGATACAACAGGACAACGGGATTTAGGTGTCCCTGGACTGCTTACGGTCTTAGCCAAAGTTTCTGAACTTGACAGTAACTTTTTATGAACGCGCTGCAGGTGCCGTATAAGGGAGGATGTTCCTAGGTGGTTGACGTCCCTACCCCTACTTATTTCACCTTTACATATGGTACATATGGCAAGACAGTTGTTGTCCAGATTTGGATAGAAATATTGCCAGACCAAAGAGGTGGAATGTTTGGTCTTCTGCCCAGGCATGACCGTGATGGGCTTTTTCATCCCACGGACTGTCTCCCCCGGAGCCTGATTTAAACAAACCACATCACCATCAAAATCCTCCTCGCCAACTTCCTCCTCAGCACCAGCTACACCAGTATCCTCATCCTGTTGTACTTCAACAGTGACATCTTCAATTTGCATATCAGCAAGTGGACTGTGGGTGCTCCTTTCAGCACTTGCAGGGGGCGTGCAAATGGTGGAAAGAGCCACCTCTTCCCGTCCAGTGCTGGGAAGGTCAGGCATCGCAACCACCACCACACTTGGACTCTCCTTGGGGATTTGTGATATCTTCTTAGAAAGCACAGTTCTTCACTGTGCTTTTGCCAGCTTAACTCTTTTGATTTTTTTAGTGGGAGGAGGGCTTCCATCGTCATGTGAAGCTGAACCACTAGTCATGAACATACTAGGGATCGACCTTAGCCGTTCCTTGCCACTCCGTGTCGTAAATGGCATATTGGCAAGTTTACGTTTCTCTTCAGCTGATTTAAATGTTTTTTTCAAGGTCATTTTCCTGAACTTTGTCATTTGGGATTGTATGTGCCCTCTATTATGACATTGGGCATCGGCCTTGGCAGACGACGTTGATGGCATGTTATCGTCTATGTCATGACTAGTGGCAGCAGCTTCAGCACTAGGAGGAAGTGGTTCTTGATCTTTCTCTATTTTATTTTTATCGGAGAAAGTTTGGTCCTCCATTTATGTTATATCGATTTGATATATACGTGCGGCTAAACACAGAAAATATAATTTTTTTTGGTTTGGAGTGTACTTTGGGGGTTACAGCACCCTTTAACGGTCAAGCCAGCCGGCCCTTTACTTATGACACAGGCGCACGCTTGGCACTACTTTGTTGATGCACGTGCGGCTACTGCGCACACAATTCACAAACACAGAAAATATTATTTTTTTTGGTTTGGAGTGTACTTTGGGGGTTACAGCACCCTTTAACGGTCAAGCCAGCCGGCCCTTTACTTATGACACAGGCGCACGCTTGGCACTACTTTGTTGATGCACGTGCGGCTACTGCGCACACAATTCACAAACACAGAAAATATATATTTTTTTGGTTTGGAGTGTACTTTGGGGGTTACAGCACCCTTTAACGGTCAAGCCAGCCGGCCCTTTACTTATGACACAGGCGCACGCTTGGCACTACTTTGTTGATGCACGTGCGGCTACTGCGCACACAATTCACAAACACAGAAAATAATTTTTTTTTTGGTTTGGACTGGAGTGTACTTTGGGGGTTACAGCACCCTTTAACGGTCAAGCCAGCCGGCCCTTTACATATGACACAGGCGCACGCTTGGCACTACTTTGTTGATGCACGTGCGGCTACTGCGCACACAATTCACAAACACAGAAAATATTATTTTTTTTGGTTTGGAGTGTACTTTGGGGGTTACAGCACCCTTTAACGGTCAAGCCAGCCGGCCCTTTACTTATGACACAGGCGCACGCTTGGCACTACTTTGTTGATGCACGTGCGGCTACTGCGCACACAATTCACAAACACAGAAAATATATATTTTTTTGGTTTGGAGTGTACTTTGGGGGTTACAGCACCCTTTAACGGTCAAGCCAGCCGGCCCTTTACTTATGACACAGGCGCACGCTTGGCACTACTATGTTGATGCACGTGCGGCTACTGCGCACACAATTCACAAACACAGAAAAAATATAATTTTTTTAGCACTTGGGGGGAGCACCCCTGATGGACAGAGCACCCCCTGGACAACACTACAGCACCCCTTTAGGACTGGGACACTGCACAGGACTTGGAGTGGACACAGCCCCTATGGAGAACTGACTGCACAACACAGTCCAGCCAGCCCCTATGGACTTTGAAGTAGTGGACACAGCCCCTATTAACAGCAGCACAGCACAACACAGCCTGCCCCTATGGACTTTGAAGTAGTGGACACAGCCCCTATGGACAACAGCAGCACAGCGCAGCACAGCACAGCACAACACTACACTACACAGCCCAGCCAGCCCTAACTCCCACCCTCCCTCTTCACTGTCCACTGCCGAGTGAGAAAATGGCGCCGACACGGGTACCTTATATAGGATCCAAAACCCGCGAGACCCGGAAGGCGGGATGATGACGTTTTGCCTCGATTTCAGATCCGAGTCAGGCGGGAAAAGTCGAGCCTGACTCGGATCGGCCTCGGATCGGGTGGGCTCGGGGGGGTTCGGATTTCAGAAATCCGAACCCGCTCACCCCTAGTCCTATATAATGCCTTCTGAGGTAAAGATATAAGGGACTTTCCCTTAAAACCTGTCCCTTGTTATTTAGTTACAGCATTGTGCTGTGAGGGAAGAGCCTTGGATTATCTGCTGGGGGCACCAGGCAAAATCTTGCTTTAAGCTGGCCACACATCTAAAGATTATCTGTCCAACCAGCCAACTAGTTGATTGGTTGGAATGAAAATCTGGTAAGGAATACAATCAGCAATTTGCTCCCAAATGCTGGAAAATGGACCAAAACTGTTGTTTGAACAAATAGTTTGTATCAAACATTTAACAAATTTGTCTGACACCATTTTCATCTGTTTTCTGGCATTTAGGAGCAAACTGCTGATCATCAGTCACTCCAATACATTACCAGATTTTCTTTCCAACCAATCAACAAGTTGGCTGGTTGGATGTAAGTTGGTCTAGTGTGTGGCCAGCTTTAGTCACCAAATTGGTTAGGGTCAGCTCTGGTGCTGAAATTAGTTATTTGGTGTGACTGGAGCAACAGTAAGAAATTACACATCTGTATTAGCAGTTGAGGCTCACAGTCAAAATACTTGAGGTTCCTTGTGTAAGGATGTCCCCAACCAAATCATTTAATACAAAAGGGGGTGGGGGATTTGATAACTAAAAATAACCTGGGTTAGACTGAATCCAATTATGTAAGAAACATTTTTTTGGCTAGTGCCAAGAGTATAAGAGATTACTGTACTGTTACCTTTTTTTTACCACGGTATATCCAGGATAGCTCACTCCACAGAGAGGGATAAAGAGCCAAACAGTTTGTAGCATATGCTTAATTACATATAGGGATCTATGTACTAAGGGGAGAAAAGGGGTAAAAATACTAAAGGCAGAGAAAATCCCTGTACATACCGCTTCTCAGTGTGTACTAAAGGGATTTTCTCTGCCTGTAGCCTGCCAGCGCTAAGTGCAGGCTACAATATCACACTGGACCTGGGGCACTTAGCGCTGCCATAAACACCTATGGCAGCGCTAAGTGTCCTGGGTATTACTAAGAGGAGATGTCAATTACCGTCTGCTGACTTCTCCAGTGCTGATATCGCCTCCTGTAGCTGCCGTTAACTGCTTCTCCTCACTGGAGAAGAATGACTTCAGCTGTGTCAGGTTGGCCGTTTTTAAATAAAGTTTGTTTAAAGAAAAAAGTCACTGCTGCTGCCGGACGGAGCCTGGAGATGGTGAGTCACACACAGGGCTGTAGGGGAAGGGAGTCTCAGCTGTTACCACTGAGGGGGTGACTTAACGTTCACCCTCCTCAGCTGGTCTAGTTTTAGTAAGTGCTGCACTAGCCAGCTCCTGCTTCGCAGCGGTAGCAGGCGAAGCAGGAGTGGCATTAACGCAGCGTCTTAGTAAATAGACACCATAGAGCTAAGAAATAGTGAAATAGACAAGAAGCAGCACTAGAGCACTTAGAAATACATGTTAACCTCATAGTGACCTTGATATAGAGTCAGATAGCCTCAATAGAAGATTCTATATACAGATGGGTCTACATACATCTAGCCTCCTGGCGCATTAAACAGCCCTTCTAGTTGCGCCATGCTGTGGCGTGACTCTGTAGCGCCGAGTGTCTTTTCATGCGTCTTTGTACCTTCAAATGCATCTTATTCGCACAGCAATGCGAATTTATAGCAAAAGCAGCTGCTGCTGATTATAATGATATGCAGCTTCCCTATGTTCTCTGGGCCTGATTCAGAGCCGGACGCTATTTGCGCTCGCTCGTTCAGAAAAAGGGGCCGGATATTTAAATAGAGCGCTCGCTCTTTGCGGTCTGTTGACGCCTCTATGTCTGAACGAGCGAACAAAACATGCGCTCGCTATATAATGGAAATTGCTAACCTCGTCGCACGCAGCGGGAGCTAAAGCTGTGTATGCCATTGCAGTGGGTAATTAATGCCGCCCCTGTAACGGCGTTCAAACCCACTGACACGCCTGCATTTTGCCGATCCCCCCCCCCCCGTCACCACCCCTAAATGGTCACTTTCTGTCAATTACTCTGCGATGGGTCTGCGTAGTGTCTGCGATCGCAATGAGATCTTTGTGCATGCACACTGCGATGCATATGCATGCGCAGTACGCAACAATCGGCCATCTGTGTGCGTAATCACAATTGCAATTGCAATCGATAATGAATCAGGCCCCAAGTCACACATTTACTAACAGACAATTTTTTTATTGATTTTTAAGTGTTAGTAAATGTGTAATGTATCCCCTAAGATATAACATTGATGTTGATTAATTTAGATAGATTTCATTAGATTAAAAACAATTAAAATTGACCTTTAATAATCTTACCCCTAAGGGACAATAATATTACTGGCTTTGGGAGATGAGGGAAATGCTTTTGCCACCGTCATATTTTATATTTTTTCACATATAAAGTGGGGATAACAGTTTTATAAAAGAGCAAGATTGCCTTGGAGAAGATTTATGTTTTGTAGTATAAAATTTTGATTATTTTAAACAATAGATATTTTAATCTACTTCTGCAGTTTTTTTCAAGGTACAGTATAATAATTGTGTATACGGAGTTGGGGTATTTTTAAAAAGAAAGAATGATTAAGGGGCAGAATACCATAAGCTTGCATTTCACATTTTTGTGCACATTACGGTAGGCAGAATCTGTTTGCACCTCCCCGAATCTGCATCTTCCAATCATTTCCTTCAAACACACATTGCATGCACCACAGTTAGGTACATGTAACTTACCATTCTAGCAGGGCAGCATGATACTCCCAACTTTTCCCAATGATTGCTAGGGCCGGCTCGAGGCACGTTCGACCAGTTCGGTCGAACAGGATTACCACCCCATAAAGGGACCACCCCACCCATTCATCCCAATTTTCAGCGGGACAGTCCCGTTTTTCGGGCACTGCCCCGCTGTTCCACCCGCAGGCCAAAGTGTCCCACCGGTGGTCGGGAGGTTGGGCACCCCCACTGCCACAGCTGTGTGGCGGTGCCTGCCCCGGAGAAGAGGAATGGATGCAGCATCCATACAGTGTAGAGAGTAGGCTGAGGTCAGGCCAGCTACTGAAGGAGTGATGGGCTCGCCCCCAGCCTGATGTTGCATGGGAGGCATGCCAAACGGGCACGCCCCCAATTAGCATCATTTAGGGGGCATGGCCTATGGTAATTATACCACACCTCTTTCTTGACACGTTGGAGGGGGGTGGCATCGGAGTCCCTCTCTGCACAGGACGCGGCTCCTCCTCAAGCCAGCCCTGATTGCACAAGAGAGTACCATCACAAATAATACAAATGTCATACACTCTCTCCTACCTGATTTTGCAGTTTTCACTACTAACTGGTGACTTCAGATCCTGCCCTGTTTGGAAAAGGGATAGATACCATTCACCTCCTGGAAATAGGGATAACTACTGAACAACACAAGTCAGTTCAAACATTAAATCAATAGCATTTAGATATCTATATGATATTTTCCTTGGTGGTGAGAATACATATTATCTCACTGGAAAGCACGCATGTTGCTGCTAACTTTCACAATGCGAGTCCCCCCATTGAGAGTCTCTACTGCCACAATGTAAAAAAAAGAATTCCCACAATCTGACCATTAGCGCGAAGAGTCACACGGAGACAGGAGAAATGAAGATGAAAGAAGTTAAGAATGCAACTGTGTCTTGGGTTGGGTAGCAGTCATGACCAGCTGGTGGTGGTAAGACCCATTTTGAGGAAGTAAGTTGTGGGGACTGGGGCTGGTCAGTTCTTGTCATATTCATGACAGGTTTGTTTGTTTTTGGGAATGTATAGTGTAGGGGGGAGACAGTGGGGAGAGGGAAGAAAATAACTATCACAGTCCACACACAAAAACAATACACCCACGCAACATCTTGCTAGACTGCTCCTAATCTGCATGTATATTTCTCCTAATGACCACCAATATTAAATGTATTAGTACCACTAATGCAGTAATACTCCCCACACACACAAATGCACTACAACAATTAGCAATCCCATTCACATTATAGCAAACCCCTAACATTTCAGCAAAACTGCCAAACAACAATAATCTCCCTTCCACCAACAATTACAGCTATAACTACCCACTTTCAGCATTCCACAATTGGTTATTTATATGTCCCCCATAGTACTGTTATATACATCTCCTACATTACAGAAATATATTAGAGGTTATTATTGTATGACGTTATGCATATATTTATGCTCATTGTGGCTGTTCACGAATAAGAATAATAATAGTAAAAAAAGCTAATGAATAGGTTGCTATAGTCTACAGAAGTTTAGAATTAATAATAATAATAATAATTATTATTATTATTTCTAAACTTCTGTAGACTATAGCAACCTATTCATTAGCTTTTACTTAGTGTGGTTGGTGGTTACTTTACCCATTTTATAGCAAACTTCAAATATACCCTATATACAATTTCTCCATATGTACTTATATGTCCTCCCCATATTTATTCAGAATATCTGTTCAAAAAACATGTACTTACTACATCTCATAGTGCGAGGGGTATCTCCATCTGTGCTTGGGGTTCAGCTGGGTTGATTCAGGGAACCTGGAATGCTGCAGGATTTGCTCATAGTTGTGGCAGATAGCTAGCACACAAGGCCTGCCCAAGCTGAGCTGTATGGACAATGCTACACTCTTTCTTTGGTATCATAAGGTGCATTGCTGCACTGCCATGGTGGGGAGCCACAATGGGAGACGAGGGAGATGAGAAGCAGCATTGGTAGGGTCAGATCAGCCATGAGCTGACCCACACAACACAATAGTAAGCAGGGCCACCGACAGCCACGCCGGGCCCAGGTGACAGGGAGTGTGGCCTAATCGCGAATATTTTTGCAGCACTGTGAAGCGGTGCTGCGCACTGGGGAGGGGGGTGCTGTGTGCCCCTAAGCCCTGCGCACAGCCAGAGGGGGGCGCAATCAGCGTGATCGCTCCCCCCATAGGCATAGGAGACTGCTCCGGCTCCTGCTTTAGCAGCCACGAGCAGTCTCCCAGTGCAACCTAGCACACAGCAGCGTGTGCTGGGCTGCTGTGAGATAAGAGGGAGGGGGATCAGTGCCAGGCCCCCCCCGCAAGCCCAGGCCCGGGTAATTAGTACCCACTCCCCCCCCCTCGGCGCCCCTGATAGTAAGGTGACTTTGTCCTTGGGGTAGTGACATCCACCAGGAGGCAAATCAAAGTTGGGCCAGTCACTAATCAGCCATGGCCATCCCTAAGTAGTGCAATCTCCATAATTAAAAAAAAAAATTTGCTTTCAGTGGCCGTAAAACAGGCCGTTCTTCTGAAAAATCTCACAGCGAGGTCGATGGCCAATATCCCCTGTCTCAGGGTCAAAATTAATATTAGTTATGTATTTTTTATGGGTTTGTCCACTTCTGTTTGTTGTAATGTTCAAAGATCCCAACCTAGATCCAAGTACAACCAAAGATGTCTCGCTAGGTATCTGTCATGGCACTAGGGGTTTGTTGATTCTGGTCAGGGACCTTTGGGCCAGCAGTATGAGCTAGAATGTGGATGAAGCTGGGTGGTTTAATAATGCTTTTCCTCATGCAGGTATGCTAGCAGCAGAAGACTGATGCTGGAGAAGATGCAGGCTAGCAAGATTGCCTAGATCCAGCACAAAGTTCCCTGCACCCAGAGTTGGCTACTCCACTGAAAACTCAGCACAAACCTCATCACTCTGTGAGAGAACTATCAGGAAAATTACCACCTTCGATGGTCACACTGATGGTTCGATGAGCAGAGAGTCCCAGACGCAAGCTTGGAGCAGTCATGCTGTGAAGAGTAGGGAGATAAAATGGAACTTTCAGAGCAACAATATAGGCTGAAGTATCTAATACAGTATCAGTCTACTTGAAGTTGCAATGAGCAGGTGAGTTGTTCAATGAGCAGGTGAGTTGTTAACAGCAGACCTGCTTGAAGTCACAAATGGTAGCAGACTGAAAACTTGGCACTTGGAAGCACTATTACAGTCAATGCTAGTAAATGGATACTTCAGGCTACTGCAGGAATAACAAGGCTGGCACCTGACTGGAACCGGAGTGTAGGCAGCAGGCTTGAGCAGACTGAAACCGGGATTATGGAAACAAGCTGGAAATATGTAGATTAGAACAGTCTGGTCTGGAGGAGACAGTAGGTGAATAGGACTGGACTGGGACCGGAAGAACACTGAAGAAACCTTGAACCGGACTGGAACCGAAGGGATAAGGAGGTGACTTGAATTTTCATGGAACCGGAGTAGTACTTGTACTGGAATGAACCAGTGGAGACAGGCAACGGACTATAACTGGAGACAGCGGCACTGAACACAGGAGATTGATGATTTGCAGTCTTTAACTACACACTGCAGTACAATTTCTGACCTGCAAATTATTAAATACTTTGCATTTCATGATCACAGGATCATTTCAGTCTGTGTGCTCACAAGTGTTAGGTACACTAAAAAGCATGTCACTCACATGTATCTGCTCCCCTAGCAAGGATGCACAATGGCATGAGCCAAATGTAGCTTACTATAATATCTCAATGTCTTGAGATCTATAGATCACATGTTGATTTGAGGCCACTTCATCAGAGATATACACATTTTAACACATTGGGATAGCCCATGTGCAGTGACCCCCCCATGCAACATTATCCCCCCATGCACAGAAGACATCAACGACTCTGGGACGGTGCAACATTTTTTGCTTTCTACAACATATTTCTATTTTTAAGGGTTTTTTTACACTATTATAGTATTTCTTGTTTTATATAAAAAATACTACATGTGATAAAGAAGAACACTTAAATTCTGTGGGACTATGCTTAAGGAAAAAGATACATCCTTAAGTAATGTATTTAATCCTATTATATATTTTCTGACAAGTTTTAGCACCATATTGTTATAGAATAAGGTCATGATTCATGAGTGTGTAAGGACATTCCTTTAGCAATTCCCACATTTAGAGAGCATTTTGTGTTCTCTATCCATTGTGTATGATGCACCATATGTACATATCTGAAGACCTAGCATGTATGTGCAAGTGCACTATATCATCCAAATAAAAAATACTTCCTGTGTTTGTTAATTGGTCAATATAGTGCAGTAAACTGTCTCGGCAGTAGTACCTGGAACACGTAGGCCACATCAGAGCATATGGGTATACTGGAGAGATATTGGCAATTAGTAAATTTTAAGATGCCAGTGCCACATAATGTCTGCGTCACAGTACAGGGAATATACATACTAGTAACAGTGAAATCTGACACATCATACGAACACCAAATATATGTTGACATATCAATGAACGGTATACGTTTATGAAGCCGGGGGACGGAATCCCGACCGCCGGCTTCTAGACTACTTAATCCCGGCAAGGGTTAAAAGACAGGCGTCTAAATCTAGACGCCTGTCATTTTACCGGCGCCCGGTATCCCGATCGAAGGGATGCCGGGCGCCGAGCGGACAGCCGCGGGGGGGAGGGCTAGGTTTAGGGCTCCCGGGGGGGACTTAGGGTTAGGTATCCCCCCCGAGATGTTAGGGTTAGGCTAGGGGGAGGGTGGGTTAGGGTTAGGAACCCCCCGGGAGGTTAGGGTTAGGCACCCCCCGAGGGGCTTAGGTTTAGGCGACGGGGAAGAGGGGGTTAGGTTTAGGCACTTAGAGGGGGGATTAGGGTTAGGCACAGGGGGGGAGGTTAGGGTTAGGCACCCTAAAGGAGGGTTAGGGGGGACAATTAGGTTAGTTTATACTTACCTGGGGACGATCAGGATTTCCTCCTCTGTCGGGCTGCCGCTGCCGGGATTTGAACCGCCGGCCGCATACCGATTCCCAAGGAACAACACAGAGCAATAAACCAAAAAACAAGGTAGAAATTATACAAGGGTCAAGTGTGGGGACATTTTCTGATTTGTCTGTGGGATTGTGTACATTTCAGTCTAGAGACTTCTGAGACATTTTCCAAATTTAGGTAATTGTAACGGGAATCTCTGAAGATCTGTGATGTTTTAGTAATTAGAATTATCGTCTTCATAGTACAGCTGCAATTTACTATAACTTTTTAACAGACTACTTTTCTTCTCTAGAATGGCTATTGCTTTCATGTTCTCTGTTATATTTTTGCAATAAGAAAATATAATAGAAAGTGTGACTTTGTATGAGTTTGTCTAGTTTATTATCTGGTCTCATGAGATGATCCACAAATAAATAAATATATATATATACATATATATATATTTGCATGAGAAAGTCCCGGCACTCCATAGGCCCCAAGCTGGGCAAATACCTTGCTCCAGGTGCCCTCAGTGAGGCGGAGATCACTCCCCTCTATCCAATCCACAGCATACAAAGCGGCACACTGGGGTGAAATAACGTGTTTACATCAACGTTTCGGGATACGGAGAACCCGTCTTCATCTGTGTGTTCCTGAAGACGGGTTCTCCGTATCCCGAAACGTTGAAGTAAACACGTTATTTCACCCCAGTGTAAAGTCTCCTGAGTGCCGCTTTGTATGCTGTGGATTATATATATATATATATATATATATACACACAGTACCTCTTGCGAAAGGATTCATCCCCTTTGCATTTTTTGTTTTGTTGCCTCACAACCTGGAATTAAAATGGATTGGTTGAAGGTGTGCATCATTTCATTCACAAAAAATGCCTACAACTGTGAAGTTCTGTTTTTTTTAATTATGAATCAAATGTTTAGGACAACATAACAGAAAACTTCAGCATGCATAACTATTCACCCCCTAAAGTCAGTACTTTGTCGAGCCACCTTTTGCGGCAATTACAGCTGCAAGTCGCTTTGGATAAGTCTCTATGGGCTTGCCACATCTTGCCCTTGGGATTTTTGCCCATTCCTCAAGGTACAACTGCTCCAGCTCGTTCATGTTGGATGGTTTCGGCTTGTTAACAGCAATCTTCAAGTCTGACCACAGATTCTCAATTGGATTGAGATCTGGGCTTTGAGTAGGCCATGCCAACACATTTAAATGTTTCCCTTTAAACCACTCGAGTGTTGCTTTAGCAGTATGCTTTGGGTCATTGTCCTGCTGGAAGGTAAACCTCCGTCCCAGTCTCAAATCACAGGCAGACTGAAACAGGTTTTGCTCAAGAATATTCCTGTATTTAGCACCATCCATCTTTCCCTCGACTCGAATCAGTTTCCCAGTCCCTGCTGCTGAAAAACATCCCCACAGCATGATGCTGCCACCACCATGTTTCACTGTGGGGATGGTGTTTTTGGGGTGATGGGAAGTGTTGGGTTTGCGCTAGACATAGTGTTTTCCTTGGTGGATGAAAAGTTCAATTTTAGTCTCATCTGACCAGAACACCTTCCTCCATACATTTGGGGAGTCGCCCACATGCCTTTTGGCAAACTCAAATCGTGTCTTCTTATTTTTATCACTAAGTAATGGCTTTTTTTGGCCAATCTTCCATAAAGCCCATAAGGTCACATGCTCAGATACACCAGTCTCTGCTGTGGAACTCTGCAGCTCCTTCAGGGTTACCATTGGTCTCTGTGCTGCCTCTCTGATTAATGCCCTCCTTGCCCAGTCTGTGAGTTTTGGTGGGCGGCCCTCTCTTGGCAGGTTTGTTGTGGTACCATGTTCTTTCCATTTGATGATGATGATGGATTTGATGGTGCTCTGGGAGATCATCAAAGATTTGGATATTTTTTTATAACCCAACCCAGAATTGTACTTCTCAATAACTTCGTCCCTGACATGTTTGGAGAGCTTCTTGGTCTTCATGGTGTGATGCCTCTTGCTTAGTGGTGTTGCAGCCTCTGGGGCCTTTCAGAAAAGGTGTGTTTATACTGACAGATCATGTGACACTTAGATTTCACACAGGTGGACTTCATTTCTCTAATTATGTGACTTCTGAAGGTAATTGGTTGCACCAGAACTTTTGAGGGGCTTCATAGCAAAGGGGGTGCTTACTTATGCACATGCCAATTTTCAGAATTTTATTTATAAAGATTATTTTTTATATATATTTTTCTCATTTCACTTCACCAAATTAGACTATTTTGTGCAGACCCATCACATAAAATTCATATTAATCAAATAAATAAATTACTGGTTGTAATGTAACAAAAAAGGTAAAAAGCCAAGGGGGGTGAATACTTTTGCAAGGCACTGTATATAAGTTCCTCTTGTGTCCACATATCCTGCTGGGGTACTACACAAGACATTGGTGTAGGAAAAATCCATATTCCAAAAGCTGTATAGTAAAATGCATGGGTGCACTCTCCAGGCTTTCAATCAAGGAAGTATCAAGGTAATTTATTCCATCACATCAAAAATATGTTCACTGACGTTTTGGTCCTCATAGGACCTTTGTCAAGGTACAATAAATCATTACACACACAGACCTTAAATACCTAAAAGCCTACCCCCCATAAGAAGACATATACACCACATAAAACATGGACACATACTGTAACTAACAATGGCCCTGATTCAGACCCGGACGCAAGTGGCCGTTAGCACGTTCGGTGTACGTGCAGAAAAATGTAAATTCAAGCGCTCGCTCGTAATTTCGTACGCAGCTAATCTTCCGCCCCATAGTCTCCCAACCCCTCCTCTAGCTAACGAGCGAGCCAAATTGCGACCGTACATCTCCAATTTTGCTTGCAGGGAACGCTCGCACAAGTACAAACCGGAAGTGGGCCTGTCAGATTTTGATTACCTGCTCGTTCATTCTGCATACCTACTTCAATCATATCATGCCAATCAATATATCAATTAGCTTAATTGCTCTTCACATGTTTGCAAATCGTTTTTTTTTCTTTTTCAATAAACTTTACTCTTGTCCGTGTTTTTTTTTTCTCGCAGAATACGTACGGTTTAAACAATGGTTTACTTTATCCAAAATACATGTTTTATCCAGTTATCCTATTGTTTTCCGTGTTTTGTCTTACGCATATTTTACTTGTTTCATTTCTTTATTTAAATTGGCTAACGCATGTCACTGCATTAAGCCTATCATAACTCACATTAGATTTTTTAGCCTGTAGAACACATGACTCATACACTAACCAATAGAATGGTTCCTGTTAATTTTCCAACTACATTAGCCAATCAAAATTATTATCTGGTCTTTATTAAAACTGATTTTTTAAAAATACACCATTGCCATCATGAGAGCCTCTGCGTTCACCAGGCGGGAGCTTCTGGCACTTACGGAGGTTATGGACCGGCGGATGACCAGCCAGCCTCCCCCCTTCAGCAATAGAGAGAAGCGTTCCGCCTATGCGGAGGTTCGCCGCTGCCTGCGCTCCTTCGGCTCACGCCGACAGATCGGCCAGCTGGAGCGCAGGTGGTCCGATCTGCAACGCCGCACGCCACGCTTGCTGGCATGTTTTAGACAGCGAATAGCTGAAAGTAAGTCTATTTTTTTTTGGTTTCCTGTTTTTTTTTGCGGCCCTATCTGCGTGTGCATGTTTTCCTTCTTGCCCTGCTTCTTTATTTAGTACATATCTGCGTGTGCATGTTTTCATTCTTGGCTTGTTTGCTTACTTAGTACATATCTGCGTGTGCATGTTTTCATTCTTGCCCTATTTCTTTCTTTAGTACATATCTGCGTGTGCATGTTTTCCGTTTTGCCTTTTTTTTTTTCTTCAATTTTCTAAAGGAAAAAAATTAAACAAAAGTTAAATTGTTATCCATCATTTAGGGGCAGAGCGCAGACTACGCCGTCATCGCCAGCGACGACATCGGCCTCGTCCCCTATCCCCAACTCCCAGCCAATCCTCCTCTCCCCAACCTTCCCATAATTCACCCTCCACCCCAGCCTGGCCAGACCCGGACGCCCCTCCCTCTCGGATAATTCCCATCCCTCAAAATTCCCCCTCCCCTCAACCCCCCTCTCTTTTCATCACCCTCCCCTCCACCCACCCCTCTCTTTTGCACCCCCTCACCACCGAAATAAGCTCTCCTACATCGGACCTGCATTGGCCTACCTCCGAGGAGGACGATGGTGGGGCTACAGGTCCAGGCGTCATTGTGAATGGTATGTTTCCCTTTTAAACTATGTTTTTTTTTATATATTTTTGGATTTTGGGGGATGTTATTCTTTGCCTGTGCATTTTTAAATTTTTAGGTATTTCTAATGTTTGTTATATATATCTTTGTTTAAAAAAGTCTATGATGTTTTCCCCTTACACATATCACACATGTCCAAACACTCATACTTGTATCTCTTGTTTACGGTACCAACAAATGTAGTTTTTGGGCGTACATCTCCATTTTTTATAAAAAAAAATTTTATGAGTCATTTTTTTAAATTTACTTTGGCAAAGAATTTTGGTTTTGATTTGTAATTTTTAATAAAATTGTCACTTTTTTTTTAGTCCAATTTGCTTTTGAAGTTGCTTGGAAACAAAAATTAAGGTTTCATTTTATTAAGCACCAGAATTTTTTAACCCACAGAAGACCAGAGGCGGCTGACGGAGTTAGCAGCTTGTGTGCAGAGGCTGAGGGGCCATGTTATAGGCCTGCTGGTGGTCCTCGATCAGATTACCCAGATTTTTTCATGTTTTAAAAAATAAAATAAAAAATGTTGGTTTAAAGTCTCATTCCTTCTCTGTAAATATTAGATTGTTTAACCTTACATAAGTCGACTATTGCAGCAAGTTTTTTAAAGTAATGTAACTTAGATTGTAGAAAGCTGAATTATGTAAGATGGCACATTAAACACCTAACAATACCAATAGGTTTGTAGAATTACCAGCATTTGTTGTTAAAATTATTTGGTGGGTAAGGTAAATATTAAATGAAACCTGCTTAGGCCGAGATTAGAAAACATACTGATTCACCATAATACCTTTGGGTGTTTGTTTTTAGCCACAAAGCATGGTAAAATACTGAACAATTTTATTCATTACAGGATTAGCCATTAAGCAAGTTTTCCTTTTTGGAACCTGATTACACTTGCATGTAATTTAGAAATGAAATGTTTGTTTAAACTTAACAAAAAATTTATTAGTCACAAATAAGAAACACAAAGTAATTTTTCACAATCAATACACACAGTGAAAACACTCTCAAAAATACAGCCTACACCCAAAAAATAAAATTAAAACAACAATCAAGAACTGTTTTACGAAGTAGCATGCCAACATGATTCCACAAATGAGGCTACGACAAATTTGTTCCAGAAGTTATATCCAATGTGTCCACATGAAGTAAATTTTTAGGATCAGGTAGTAGTCATCGTTTTTTCGAAAAATATTATGGAATAAAACACAAAAAGATAAAAAAAAATGTTAAAATTTAGAATTAAATTATTACATGTCTACATTGTGTCAAATAACTTCATTTGGGACAATAATTACCTAAAAAATCTGGCCACCACATCATCGCGTATGGCCCCCCCACATACTGACCTCTGACCAACCTCGGGGGGGCCATCCTCAGGCAAGGCATCCTCTGGCTGCATTGGGACACCACTCCTTATGGCGATGTTGTGAAATATCCCACACAGGACCACAATTTTTGAAACCATATCCGGCAAATATATGAGCTCGCCACCAGAGCGGTGGAGGCATCTGAATCGGCCTTTTAAAAGGCCGATACAGCGCTCCACCACTTGCCTGGTGGCTGTAAGTGCAGAATTAAAATCACTTTGTGGGCCTGGTGTGGGAGCCAAATAAGGAGTGAGCAGCCAGGGCGTGCAAGGGTAGCCACTGTCTCCTGTGAAAAAGAAGTTACAAAATCAGGATCACTGTGTATCAAGCTTTGCATTGGTATCTAATAAAGGTCTCCACATACCCAGAAACCATGCATCACCAGCTTGTAGGTTGTTTAATTTATGCCAAATCCCTGATTGCCGGATGACGAATGAGTCATGTGCACTCCCGGGTAATTTTGCATTCAGGGACAGGATCTGGAGGGAGGCATCACATACCACCATTACATTCAGTGAGTGATAGTGTTTTCAGTTCCTAAAAATTGCCTCCAGCCGTGCTGGAGGCTGAAGTGGTATGTGAGTACCATCCACAACCCCTATGATGTGTGGGAAGCCAGCTATTTGGTAAAAATTGGCCTTTGCCACACTAAGGGAAGCCATATCCAAAGGCATTTTAATAAAATGATGGAGGTGCTTGAAAAGGGCCTCCATCACTGCCCTCAGGATCCTTGAAAAGGAGGATTGGGAGATTCCCGCAACTATTCCCACCATGGTTTGAAAGGATCCTGAGGCACAGAAATGTAACACCGACATTAATTGCGTAAGTGGTGGTATTGCTGTAGGACTGTCAATATGCCACTCAAGATCACTCTCTATTAATGAGAGAGTGTCTATGATGATTTGTGGCGGAAGACGGTAGCGCCTTAACACCTCATCATCTGGCATTCCAAAAAGGGTAACACGTGTTCTATATATCTGGGGCCTTGCACACCTACGATGCCTACGCCTGGGACGAGATTGAGGTTTGTAGGCTTCCGGCAGCATGGCCAAAATAATACGACTAACATCAACCTGAAATGGTAAGTAATGTAGTTAATGTATGTTGAAATTAAAATAAAAAAAAAAATACTTATCTTTCCGTTAAAATCCAAAGATGCTTACATGCTGGGGTATTGTCATGATTGCAACAACCTACATTTCAACATAAAAAAATTAGTTAAGAATTTTGGATGGTCATTTTGTAATCTTAATAATTTTGAAAATGGGCAAAAATATAGGGGGGGAGCACACATTTAAAAAAATTGTAAACCTACATTGAGATGACTTACAAAATTTGCAAATACAAATACCCCCAAAAAATTTGAACGAGAATAAGTTCGCATTTTTACAAGGGGGAAGAAGGAAACAAAAGTGCGCTAAATAGTTCGCATTTTTACAAGGGGGAAGAAGGAAACAAAAGTGCGCTAAATAGTTTGCATTTTTACAAGGGGGAAGAAGGAAACAAAAGTGCGCTAAATAGTTTGCATTTTTACAAGGGGGAAGAAGGAAACAAAAGTGCGCTAAATAGTTCGCATTTTGAAGATCACAAAAAAAAAAAAACTTACTGAGTCCAAAATATGCGAAGAACAATACATGAACATTTTAAAATCCAGTTATAATCAAAACTTACCATTACACGATAAATAAGTCACAGTCCAAAAACTTCGTTGGGGCCCAGCCAAAAAAAAACTACAAAAAAAAAAACATATTTTAAGAAAAAAAACATCTATTTTGTAGATCCATAATTTAAACAAGGATGACGGGAAAAAACTTACTCCAAAAATAAACCACCAATAAAATAACCACACAAAAAAATGCGAACGGAAAATTTTAAAAATAAAGCGCCTCGAACCAACTCCAAAAAACCGCCTCCAAACACTGCTCCCTCCAACACTACACTCCTAACCACGAAACCTCCAACAAACAACACCCGCCACCTCGACTCGAGTCGCCAAAAGCCATGAATAGTGTTTAGTTTCCCGCTCAAATTAAGGACGGATCATAGGAACGCACAATCAATGATGCGGTCGAATAATAAGGACGTATGTATAAATACGTCACGGAAAAACACACACGGTCTGGTGTAGTTCAAGTTTTTACAAGCAAAATGGCTACAGACCAGCCAAACAATGGCCAAGAGGCGGCCGGTAAGTATTTCTCTCTTTTCTATTCAAGGATTATTTAGAACCAGAATATAGTAATATATCTAAATTTTAATTAATTTAATGTAACTAGGTGTTGAGGATGACATGGAAGAGGCTGCTGGGCCCAGTATTCCGGCCAAAGCTGCCAAAAAGAAAAGGCAGCCACAATTCACAAGAAAGGAGATGGAGGTTTTGATTCAGAAGTGTGTGGACATCCTGCCACAGGCAGACAGGAATATGGGTGTAAGCCAGAAGTGGAAAATGTGGGAGGAGATAGCCAGTGCTGTCAATAGGGTGGGTGATTTTGTCCGTCTAGCTCGGGATGTCAAACGCCGGTAAGTAAAAAAAATAAATAAATAAAAAGTGGATACAGGGCCAAATAATGCAGGAATAATGCCAACTTTTTCACCCACAGATGGCAAGACTTCAAATATCGGCTGAAGCAAAAACTGGCTGACAGGGCTAGGCATGCAAGGGGGACAGGTGGGGGTCCCACCCCTGTGTCATTGGAGCTGACTGATTTGGAAGAGCTGGCACAGGGGTGTGTGCAGGCTGTGGAGGTGTTTGGCGTGTTCCAACATGGATACGGACATGCCAGACTTTGCGGCTCCTCATGTTCTCCCAGGTAAATGTTGTGATGTAACCAACTCTGAAATGTTTTTGAGACAATATGTAGATTCTAATGTGACTCTTTTCTCTTTTTTCTCACAGAGACACAGGCGGATGAGTCTGCTCCAGAGGGGAGCCTTGGCCACAGAATTTCTGCTGGCTCTGCAGGGGAGGAAAAGTACATCCGGCTGAGGACCCTGCAGAAGCCAGTCCAGGGCAATCCCCCTCGCAGGCAGTGGCACTCCTCACAGAACTCAATTTTAAATCGGATTACCATACGGAGATTCTGCAGAGGATGGACGCCAGTCTGCTACGGGTGGCTGAGGCCCTGGAGCAAAATGCTGCGGCCAACGTGACCATTGGTCAGGCCCTGGCTGAAAATACCAAGGCCAACATCAGAATAGCCAATGCCCTGGAGCAGCTCGTTCGCCAGCACATGGTGGAGCCAACCTCCCTTCCTGCCGGAACATCAGGATCCTCCACCTCTGGGCCCAACAACAGCCATTCCTCCAAATGTGCTTAGCCCTGTGCCTAGTCCAGAGGCCACAACATCTGCCTCTGGACAGGCCAGCCTACCCCAGCCAAACGGGGAAAAAAACGATGACAGCACTGGCTACTTTTCCCACACTCCTTCTGTGCTTGCCCCATATTCCTTTAGGGCCAAAACTTCCCTCTCCTTTCTTGTGAATTGTTTTTAATGTGTTTTTTTAATTTTGCCAAAACTGGCAATATTTTTGGCATAATTCTTTCCGTTATCATTGGCTAACAATGACCAAAAAATTTTAATTGCCAAATGCACATGAAATCTTAAAAAATGTGTTGATGAAATTAAAAAATTGACAAATGTTCTCCATTGTATTGTGACATTATTTGAAAGATGGTTTAGAGTTAATCCTGGCCTACAAGCCAAAAACTAAATAAAAAAAGAAAAAACAAAGGGTTAAAAAAAAAAGGTTTCTTTAAGGAACACTTTGATATTAAAAAAAGGATGCAAATTTTCCAGGCCAAAGCAAAATGGTAAAATACACACAAACATGATGACATTATTGTTACAATATCACAAAACCCCCCAAAAATTGTAAAGAACATTCCTAAAAATGTACGCTAATTGATTGTGTAATCCTGAAATTAGCAGCTGAGATTTTCACCTGCGTACGGTTTTGTGCTAACCAAAAAAACTCTTTTCAAAACACATTACAAGCTGGTTTTCAATTCAAAGTTGATTGTTTTTCTGACAAGCCGTGATATATCGATGAAACATCGAGGAGGCCCGGACCGGAGGACAAGCCCATCGACATTGTGGTCGAGTAATCCACACCCCAAGCTGTGCGAGCAGTTTGAACGGAAAGGGGATCAGCCAGTGACGTATGACTTGGTACGAACACATTTGACGTTCGCATGAGCTAATTTATGTACGCCCCAAAAACGCCTCGCCACGCCTGCGTTTTCCCATCTCCACCCCCGTCAACGGCCAAAAACGTCCTGTTCTGTCAATCACATTTCACATGTCACTTCCTGTTCGCAATTTGACGAACGAGTCAAAAAAAGCTCGCAATCTGCCGTACACACATGCGCAGTGTTACACCGGCGCATGCGCAGTTTCACAACATCGGAATGCAACGAGCGTACTGATGCTAACGAACGGCTCTGAATGAGGGCCAATAAGTACTGAAGTAACTAATTACCACATACTCAATATATTTGCTATCAATCCAGTGCATATCCAGAATCCAGTACTTATCCTAATCGGGCATCTCATAGCACCTGTTGTAATCTGTGTCATGTAGATGGATTGCGCGCTCCTGACAGCGCGTCCTCCATCATCAGATCACATGTGTAATCCCAATCAGCCCATACAGCACAAAGCTTGCGGTAATTGATGCCGCATCATTACTCAGCTGTCGCCCTCAACTGAATGTCAAGTCGCACTACAAGTGCGTCACACGTAAACATCTAGCTTAGCAACAAACTCATCATGTGATCATATGATCACTAGGCAACGCTAAACATAGTGTACGGACCTGTTGGATAAAGCACAGAGGTCTCATATACTGTATATACATATAGCAAACACCTACTTTGCCTAACATAATCCCAGGATCAATGGTGGTCTCATGGAATATATACTGCAGGACAACCATATAAACCTATCACACCATAAAAGTATCAAATGCATAATGTAATTACAAACAAATATATGCAATTACATCTCCCCAAAACATAGCATATATTGCTTATTGCACATAGTTAACCATATATAAATAGCCATATATATATATATATAAACATATATCAATCATCATTTATATTAATATTAAAGTGGACAACTAGGACACCGACTATAGAAATAAACAAAAAGTAAAAAAAGAATGAAAAATGAAAAAAATATATACCCCTCCCCAAAAAAAATTCCAGAGTAATCAGTTAGGCCACATTGGATAATCATGCTTGGGAGTGCCCCCTACAGAAAAATATTCAGATGATTAGATTCATTTTGGCCAGACTGTGTCCAATTTGTATATCCACTGGGCTTCCCTACGTAAGAGCATTTTAGCTCTATCACCACCACTCTGTGGTGGTGGCACCCTATCGATAATCATACAGCGTAGTGAAGCTAGTTGATGGTGGTTTTGCACTAAATGTCGCGTTACTGGTTTGTCGGAATTACTAGTTTTCAAGGCCAATCTTATAGACGAACGATGATTAGCGATTTGTTCACGAAACGGACACACCGGTTTGCCCACATAAACCAATGAGCACGGGCATATAAGGATATAAACCACGAAGTCTGACAAGCATGTAAGCCGATGTTTAATGGTGATTTTTCGCCCATTGTGTGGATGCGAGAAAAAACTTCCTGCATTCATGCTCCTGCAGGTCATACAATTTAGGCATCTCAAGCAGTTTTTAGTTGTAGATAACCAGCTTTCACTCTCCTCTCTCAAGGACATATTAGGCCGCATCAATAGATCTCGCAAGTTACAGTAGGTCCTCTCCTGTATCTGATCAAAGATTTTTTAGGAAGGGATTTGCCCAGTATAGGATCTGTGGCTACTATCTCCCAATTTTTCTTAATGGCGGTTCTCATAACATGACTGCCAGTGTCAAATGTGATTAGGAATACAAAATCCTTTTCATCTTTATTCACCTTTTTATGTGAGGTGTTACTCTTAAAGATAGTTCATGCCTTCTCCAGGCATCTTTCAACAATCTTTGGATGGTATCTTCTCTCCAGAAATCTCTGTTGCATCTCCTTAAGCTGGAGCTCCATTGTTTCAATATCCGAGTTGTTACACATAACTCGGATAAATTGCAAAACCGGTAAATTCTCCTTAAGTGGTCTTGGATGGTAACTATTATAGTCCAACAACGTATTCCAATCTGTTATTTTTGTATATAGTCGGTGTCCAAAACCTTTTGCAGTGGCGAACACGGTCACATCTAAAAAATGTATCTGTTGTGAATCACATTGAATGGTAAATCTAATCGGTGAGTCTAATTTATTGAGTAACTCAACCATCTCAGTGGCTGATGTCTCATCGCCACGCCACAGCAGAAACACATCATCAATATAGCATTTATAGTAACCGATGCCAACTCCAAACCTCGGGTAGATATAGTGCTGTTTGTATTGGCTCATGAATATATTGGCATACGCCGGTGCGATGTTACTCTCCATGGCAGTCCCAGAGGTTTGGAGATAGCACCGGTCACCAAACTTAAAGTAATTACATGTCAGAGTAAAATGTAGAAGTTCCAGCAGAAAATCAATAGGCGGTTGGCCGTGGTGATATTGTAATAAGGCCTTTCTGACTGCCTGAATACCAGCCGTGTGGGGTATGACTGTATATAAAGATGACACATCCATAGTCATTAACAGGTGTGTCTCCGGAGCCACAGATACCATCTTGAGATCTTTAATAAAGTCACCAGTATCTTTTATATAACTTGGAACATATCTCACACAAGGTTGTAAGTAAGCATCCAAAAAACGTGCCACTGGTTGAAACAAAGACCCCCGGGCCGATATAATTCATCAACTCGGGGGCCTCTGTAAACATTTGTGTACCTTATGCAGTAAGTACAATATAGGACTTATCGGAAAGTCTGTGGCACATAAATTCAAACTCCATTTCAGTGATCCAACCACTCTTTAGAGCAGCCTCAAGTAATGTATCCAATCTGTTTTTAAAGACAGTGGTTGGATATTTGTCTAAAACTCTATAAGTATTTGAGTCAGACAACTGTTTCAGAAGCTCCTAATTGTAATCACATGTGTCCTGAACCACCACAGCCCCACCTTTGTCTGCTGGTCTTATAGTGATCAATTTGTTATTTTTTAACTCTCCTATCGCTTGTCTTTCAAGTCTGGTAAGATTATAATTATAATTAATTCCTATTTCTCTGGACCAGTTCTCCAACAGAGTGATCAGTCATACGTGTGAAGGTCTTAATATTACTATTATTAGAGTCTGGGTCGTAAAGACTTCTCTTTCTAAATGTAGGTGTCATAGTTTCAGATTTGTTGCCACCAAATTTCTCTATTAGTCTTAATTTACGTGAGGTGCAATAGTTATCGATATTCCACCTCATATTGTCAAATCTAACTGTTGGAATGAATGACAATCCACGTGCCAATACCCTTTCTTGGTCCGGGCTAAGAACTGTTGAAGAAATGTTTATGATTTTATCGGAGTGTTTTTTGGGTGTTTTTTGGTATTGCCCCTTCTCGGATGGGGTCTCCTATGCTTGCCTGCGTTGTATCTATCTGTGATCTTGCAGTGCCGCGAGAAAAAGGCTGGTAACGACAAGTCTGAATATCCGAGAAATCTCTATCAGAGGAAGAGAGTATTTAAGGTCTGTGTGTGTGTAATGATTTATTGTACCTTGACAAAGGTCCTATGAGGACTGAAACATCAGTGAACATATTTTTGATGTGATGGAATAAATAACCTTTGATACTTCCCTGATTGAAAGCCTGGTGAGTTACCCCTACATTTTACTCTCTCTCTCTTTCTCTCTTTATATATATATATATATATATATGTACATATATATATATATATATATATATATGCACAGCAATTACGGCCGGCACTCCAAAGGGCTAAAGATATAATGTGCGCCTGGTGCCTTCCTAGATTACCTATCCCTGTGTTGGGAAGGAGAAAATATATGCAGCAATGGGCGGCACTCCCGGCAACTTCACAAAATACACAAACGCTCGTGATATTAAATCACTCTATTAAAGGTTCAGAACTCTATTAAAGGTTCTCTCCTCAGGATACAAGGCTCATTGTATCCTAGGGAAGAACCTTTAATAGAGTTCTGAAACGTTGATTTAATGTCACAAGCATTTTTGTGTTTTGTGAAGTCGCCGGGAGTGCCGCCCATTGCATATATATATATATATATATATATATATACAGTATATATATATACAGTATATATATATATATATATATATATATATATATATATAGTGTATATTCATATAAATTAATTTAAGTAAAGATATATGACTAAAGATTACTTCTTCTGTTTTACAAGTATACTTTGATTGTAGAACAGAGCAGTCTGCTCTTTCTGGATCTGTATTGTTTTAAGTATGTGGATGTTGCATTACAGTACATGCAGTGTTTGTTCTCAGTGGTTGGACATTGAGCCATATGTCTGATAACACATGTCCAACTCGAACAGGTTGCCTACACCATTATCCAAACCAGGGTGTGGCAATGGAGCCTCAAGTTTCTTTCCTGTACTTAACTGCATTGATCAACAGCTCTTTCTACTATGTCAGTGACCCCATGGCCGGATTAAAGGCAGTTTGGGTAGGTGGGTGGAAATAATCAAGGTCTTATTGTGAGAAGTAAGGAGATGTGACTAGTGATGTGTGAGCATGACCAGCTCCATATGAGCATGTTTACTCTTACATTTTCAGCCCCAATGTCTTGATAAAAAAGAAAAATTGGAAAAACTGCAGTATTTCATGAGGAATATGGAAATACAATTTAACACTTATTATCTATGCATGTCTGGGTGTGACTACATGCTGTCCTGTCATATGGAGACTGTCACTCTTCTCTCTTCAAATAAAGGCAGTGTGCAGTGACAACCTCGAGTGATGGGAATCCACAGGATATAAATTGGTTTTGGGTCACTAAAGTGGATTAGGGGCAGTCTAGAGGGGGATCACCCTATCCCAGGGGTGGGTCCTTTTTTGATTTTTCTGATTTCCATAACAATTTATGGTTTTGTGTAAAATCTCCTTTGTAAATATTTCCATCAGACCTCCTTACATGGCTATGCCCCTTAAATTCCCCTCAGATCACCCATACATGCCCCTGAAATGTCTCATCCGAACATACCACATACAATCATTCCACCCCACATACTCATTGAATGTCAGACCCCCTCATGATAACTTAAATCTATCTAATCATATAGAAGATAAATAGGATTAATGTAATATTTTATCTTCTAGCAAGGTTAATCGCATAATTTAAAGTACTCTCTTTATTACAATAACATATGTTACAAATATACTTGTTTTGGAACAGATGGAAGAAATCTCTCTGTTGGAAATTCATTTTATATACAGTATCTGCAATATGATCCATTTTCCATCATAATGTAGCCCCTGCTCACCAGTATTGTGTAAGCTATGAACTCTTTTGGTGATTTCTTCTCTCTTGGCTGATCTGTCAATGATGCCATCACCCAAGGCGGGTTACAAACTACAGGTGTGTTCTCTGTGTTCTTCCATTACCTCATACTTCTGGCCATACTCTGGCAGCCATTTCAGCATGTTCCTTAGTCCCTCCTCCTGGGGGTCACCAGCCATATCCATCACATATCTCTGTTACAGTTGCAGGTTTCACAGGAGCTTGTTCCCTCACTCAGGCCATTAACTCAGGAACTGCTCTCACTTTTCTATAACCAGATATAAGGGAGCCAGCAGGACAGTACCTGTCCAGTCAGCTACCTCAGACCAACTGTCACTCTCCTTGCCTCAGTGCTATTTATAGCTCCTCTTGGGTAGCCATGGAAACCTTCAAATCATCCCACAGCTAACTGCATAATGGATACTCATACATTTACCCCCTCACTGCTGCCTAAATCCTGGCATGTTGGGCTTCTGGAAAGTGGTAAAAGACTGACAGCTGCTATCATTTACATGTATAGTGCCCCTCAGGTATAATGGGCACTGCTTCAGTGTCCTCTCTATTTAAATAAAAAATATTTTTTCTGGTCCCTATACTAATACTAGTTATTAATACTGCATTAAGTTATTAATACTGCATAAAATTATTTACAACACTACAAACCATTTATTTTACATATATCATAGATAATACTGTATCACCAAAAGGAGGTTACACTTTCCCCCTAATGCATTGGCAAAAAACTTTTCGCAAACATAGCATACTAATATATCCTAAAAAATATAATATTTAGATCCATTCATAGCTCATTCAAGCATATCAGCATACCACCTTAATTCAATCTTTTGGGCTGATCGCCAACTGGAGGGGATGGTACCAAAGAAATTTCTTGCCTCCCCATTGTGGTGTTCTATTGGGCTTTTATTTCACAGTCTTCTTCTTCTTGTGCTTCCTCCCTGTTTAGCTCTTTGCAGACCCACAAAGGTCTTCTACAACTATGCTATTGTGTACCTTTACATAGTTACCTTTCATGGAAGCTTTGAATTTCTGTATCAATGAAAATTTAGGATGAACTTAACTTTGATAATAACTTGGGTGATGTTCTCTAGTAAAATGTCTGAATGTGTCCAATCATTAGCATCTAAATTTACAACAGGTTGACCCTGGGGCCTAGTGGCTCTGTCTCTCCACTTAAAACATGGTTGGTAGAGTGATGAAACAGGTTGTTTAGTCTAAGGAAGGAAACATTCATTAACCATCCTTATCTCTCACCTCTGTTCTGCATATACACTTTCTCCCCCAACCTATCTTTTCTTGGCTGGTGACAACATCTGAAGGTCCCTCATTGACTTGGACCAAATTGCCTCGCTTTCACCAGTACACCTACAGGGCCTGTCATAATGGCAGCTTGCATCCGCTTCACTCCTTCCACTACTTCAAACTCTACCCTTTCTCCATCTCCCAACACTGCAGCAGCTTCAGCAGTTTATTATTGGTTATGCCGATCCAGTGACAAAGACATCCCTCCTGGTGTCATGTGGTCATGTGAATTGGATTGAGTGGGGATACAAGAATGTGCAGTGAACAAACAGTATTCTGCTTACTTTTCCATCAAGATAGGTTACACACCATAACCTAGAAATTCATATGGTAGAATTTTTTGTATTGATGGAAAAGACTGCGCTCCTACTTGACAGATGTATAATAAATATCTTATCTTAAGTTTTACACTTTTAAAATACTGAGGTCTGTATTACCTTAAAAAGGTGATTTTATTAAAACAAAAAATAAATATAACGTTCTTCAGCACACATTTAAAATACAATTTAAAACACATGAAAATATATTACCAACACATGGCAAAATAAAGTGCAATGTAGTAGGTCCCCCTGAATCGTTCCATTTGAGGCGGGTGGTGTGAGCAAACATACAGTGCATTCCCAGATCCTGAAGAGGTAGGCCGGTTCTACTGTACACCACCATGCTTAGCCTTAATAATTTGGCAGAGTCTCTCACTGGGGGTTCTTCATAAACAGCATAGCAGCACAGGTACAATGCGTTTCGGATCCTCCTTGATCCTTTTTCAAGTGCAAGATGCTATGCCATCTTACCCTCGGCTATTTAAGCTGCTGTATCCGGAAATCATGACTCTCTATTTCCTGTTTGTTCTCCTGCGATTTGCGTTCCACCGCAGGAGCGGGAACCGGAAGTCATCACGGCTTGCATTCCAAACACCAGAAGTGGACGCTGTTAGTGTGTTATAGTCTCACAAAGAAGCGGAAATTATGTTATTTGTGTTCCACTCAGTATCCATAGTTACATGGCTTGCGTTCCACTCATTATTATTCTTCATTAGTAGGAATGGATGTAGATTCTTATTTTTATTTTGGTCTTTTTGTGTAATATATATGTTGGAGTGCACATGTGGGCTCATATACGAGAAATTTGAAAACACGTATGTCTGAATACATCTATAATCTTCGTAAGGGACTTTTAGGACATCTTTTTTCAGAGCACTTTATAACCACTCACAACAACTCTGAAACCAGTATTAAAAGATTCATGGGGATAGAGCAAGTTAAGGAGAACTGGAGATCCAAAGACTTAGACAAGAGACTTGCAGAAAGAGAAATGCAATGGATCTATAAATTGGATACCGTTTGGCAGCTGGGATTAAATTCAGATTTTGAGTTGAAATGGCTTTTAGAATAAGTGAATTATATATGTTCTTATTGCTGTTTCTCATTCCTGTTTTATAAATAATTTTACCACTTCATAATTCTGTTTTTAGATTAATACTTACTTTCTTTTTGTCTTGTTTTTTGCACGCTCTGTAGACAATTTTTCCAAACATCCAATATGAGGGAATCTCCCATTTACCCCAAGGTAGGGATGGACTATATGGGAATACATAGTATCATATTAGTTATATGGGGTATCTGGTATTTACCCAAAATAAAAATAAGAATCTACATCCATTCCTACTAATGAAGAATAATAACGAGTGGAACGCAAGCCATGTAACTATGGATACTGAGTGGAACACAAATAACATAATTTCCGCTTCTTCGTGAGACTGTGACACACTAACAGCGTCAACTTCCGGTGTTTGGAACACAAGACATGACGACTTCCGGTTTCTGGCTCCCACGGTGGAACGCAAATCACGGGAAACCAAACAGGAAATAGAGAGTCATGATTTCCGGATACAGCAGCTTAAATAGCCGAAGGTAAGATGGCATAGCATCTTGCACTTGAAAAAGGATCAAGGTGGATCCGAAACGCATTGTGCCTGTGCTGCTATGCTGTTTATGAAGAACCCCCTGTGAGAGACTCTGCCAAACTATTAAGGCTAAGTGTGGTGGTGTGCAGTAGAACCGGCCTACCTCTTCAGGATCTGGGACTGCACTGTATGTTTGCTCACACCACCCGCCTCAAACAGTACGAATCAAGATGACCTACTACATTGCACTTTATTTTGCCATTGCACTTTTATGTGTTGGTAATATATTTTCATGTGTTTTAAATTGTATTTTAAATGTGTGCTGAAGAACGCTATATTTATTTTTTGTTTTAATAAAATCACATTATTAAGGTAATACAGACCTCAGTATTTTAAAGGTGTAAAACTTAAGATAAGATATTTATTAAACATCTGTCAAGTAAGAGCGCAGTCTTTTCCATCAATACAAATATTTCTACCATATGTGGTCATGTGAAGCTTTAACTTTTCTTTACATGGAACCATTCAACAGTGCCAAATATTGTACGGCTATTTGCTGTTTTTCCAGTAAAATAGCAACCCCTTTTTCAGCGATTGCGGCTTAGCGTCCAGGTCTGAATCGATCCCTTTATCTCTAGTCACTTTCTCTCCATCCAAGACTTAGTAAATAGACCCCTAGGCTCTCTACCTATCCACAATACTTAGTTATTCATAGTAACATAGAATTTGACGGCAGATAAGAACCACTTGGCCCATCTAGTCTACCCTTTTTACCTTGTGGTAACCTCAAATCCATGCAATCCTCAGTTCTTTGTAAGGTTATTGCAATGTAACTACCATGGGGCAAATGCAGGATTTGTAGGGGGGGGTGGGGGTATATATACACATATATATATATATATATATATATATAATATACTTACACATATATATGTATGAGCAATATATATATATATATATATATATATATATATAGACACTGTATATATGTGAGACACACATGGTATTTTATTTCATCTACCACAACAAAGGCCTTCTAATTTTATCAGCTAGTCTTTTGTGAGTTAACATACTGTTATTTACAAAATACAGAACATAGAGGAAAATCCACTAATTGCATTCCACTGAAATTTTGTATCCTGAACTGACATTCTTTTGTCTGCTCATTACCTCTTCTCTTTCTATCCAGCAACCTGATTTTATCCTGACTGACTCTTTTCTGACTCTTGTAGCTTTCATTCCCCTTCTCAGGGGCAAACGCAGGACACACACAACATACACACAGAATACAAAACATTCACACACAGCATACTTACAAACACACACACATCGAGTATACATAAACATAGCTTACTTACACATGCTAGGTGCCTGGGTGCCGGGCTGCTGCTAGGCGCCCACGATCCTCTATCTTTTTTGCTCCCTCTGCCCGGACTGTCAGCGTCAGTTGGTATGAAAGCCCCTTGACGCAGAAGCGCTGATAGCTGAACGGGCAGTGGCAGGGCAGCTCCAATCGAGGGTGGCCCGCGGCTGGTCCAGAGATGGACACGAGGCTGTCTCAGTGTCTGAAAAAAATATGTAGTCAGAGGTACTCAGAAACCCCCCCTGCATGTGCTAGTACTCAGAACGCCACCTGCGTGCGCTACTGCTACCCTCTACCCACAGCCCTATTCTCGTTGGTGCACATACTCCTTAACGAAACAGGATGTTGATAATAAACTAGTAATCTTCTGATATGTAAGCAGTTAGGGCCCTTGCAACTATTATACTGTCTAGCTTTGGTGCCTCTGGCCAGAATGTACTAAAGGAAAAATGCGTTAAAAATTAAATTTTCTGTGTTTTTACCGCATTTCCATATGTACTAAGCCCAGGACGCCCTTTTATCGATGCAGAGGTAAGAGACCGCCCTTTTATTGATGCAGAGGTAATCCTATAGAACCCTATGGGTCCTCCGCCTCCATCTCCCCCTAATCTTCTTCCAGGTGCAGGGAGGAGGAGGAGGAGCCCGGAACTTCCTGCACAGGTCACCAGCAGGCAGTTCCCAGGCTAGGAGGGGGTGGGGTCCCACTGCTTCGCAAAGGGCAGCTCTTACCGCAAGAGCTGTCCTTTGCAATACTAATCGCATATGTTAGTACTAGGGGTGTGCACCGGCCACTTTTCGTGTTTTGTGTTTTGGTTTTGGATCTGGATCTTTCTTCGTGTTTTGGATCTGGATTGGTTTTGCCAATACCACCCTTCCGTGTTTTGGGTTCTCGGTTTTGTGTTTTGGATCTGTATTTTTTTTTAAAAAAGCATAAAAACAGCTAAAATCACAGAATTTGTGGGTTTTTCTGCTCCTATGCTATTATTAACCTCAATAACCTTAATTTCCACTCATTTCCAGTCTATTCTGAACACCTCACACCTCACAATAGTGTTTTTATATCCAAAAGGTTGCACCGAGGTAGCTGGATGACTATGCTAAGAGATACGAGTGGGCGGCACAAACACGTGGTCCATCTAGGAGTTACACTGCAGTGGCAGACAGGATGGCAGTTTGAAAAACTAGGCCCCAAACAGTACATAATTCAAAGAAAAAAAAGAGGTGCAAGATGGAATTGTCCTTGGGCCCTCCCAGCCACCCTTATGTTGTATAAACAGAACATGCACACTTTAACAAACCAAACATTTCAGCGTCAGGGTCTGCCACACGACTGTGTCTGAAATGATTGGTTCGTTTGGGCCCCCACAAAACAAGCTGGCAATTAATCTGTCCCTGCACAAACTGGCTCTACGGAGGCAAGATGTCGTCCTCATACTCCTCATCCACTGATTCCTCACCCTCTTCAGTGTTGTGTACATCCTCATCCTCACAGAGTATTAATTCGTCCCCGCTGGAATCCACAACCACAGGTCCCTCTGTACGTTCTGGAGGCTGGTCTCCCTGGAAGAGTTGATAATTCATTTTATTAACATCATCTTCTCCACATTTTGTGGAAGCAACCTCCTACGCCTTTCGCTGACAAGGTTCCCGGCTGCACTAAACACTCTTTCGGAGTACACACTGGAGGGGGGGCAACTCAGGTAAAATAGAGCCAGTTTGTACAGGGACCTCCAAATTGCTTCTTTTTCCTGCCAGTACAGGTACGGACAGTCTGACATGCCTACTTGGATGCTGTCACCGATGTAATCCTTTAACAGACAGACGCACACTTGTCGCTGCTGCTTTAAGGATGCAGGTGCGGCTACAGCCCACACATTTCACAAAGACAGAAAAAAAAAGAAGAATATTTTTATTGTTTGTGGAGCACACTTTGAGGGTGTCACCACCCTTTAACAGACAGATGCACGCTTGTCGCTGCTGCTTTAAGGATGCAGGTGCGGCTACAGCCCACACATTTCACAAAGACAGAAAAAAAAGAAGAATATTTTTATTGTTTGTGGAGCACACTTTGAGGGTGTCACCACCCTTTAACAGACAGACGCACGCTTGTCGCTGCTGCTTTAAGGATGCAGGTGCAGCTACAGCCCACACATTTCACAAAGACAGAAAACAAAAGAATATTTTTATTGTTTGTGGAGCACACTTTGAGGGTGTCACCACCCTTTAACAGACAGACGCACGCTTGTCGCTGCTGCTTTGAGGACAGTATCATATGCAGTGACAGTAGACTTGTCAGAAATTGTTGGCACGTCCTTCAGTCCGGACCAGATGTCCAAACCGGCCCTTGACTTATGACACAGGCGCACGCTTGGCGCTGCTACTGTTTTCATGCACGTGCGGCTACATCGCACACAAGTCACAAACACATAAAAAGAATTGTTTTTTATTTTTTGGAGCACTTTGAGGGTTACACCACACTTTAACAGACAGACGCGCGCTTGTCGCTGCTGCTTTGAGGATGCAAGTGCGGCTACAGCCCACACAATTCACAAAGACAGAAAAAAAAAGAATACTTTTATTGTTTGTGGAGCGCACTTTGAGGGTGTCACCACACTTTAACAGACAGACGCACGCTTGTCGCTGCTGCTTTGAGGATGCAGGTGGAATCTAGACGGGATTTGGAACCGGGGACACACTACCTCCATCAATTGTCTAAATCCCACTGCACTAATGGCGGATACCGGACGCACGTCTAACACCAACATAGCAGTCAAGGCCTCAGTTATACGTTTTGCTTCAGGATGACTGCTGTCGTACTTCATCCTCATCGATAGGGACTGTTGGAGGGTCAATTGTTTAGTAAAAGTAGTGGTGTTCCTACTTCCTCTCTGGGATGATGAACAACTCCCAGCAGCAGCAACAGCACTAGGAGGAAGTGGTTCTTGATCTTTCCCTATTTTATTTTTATCGGAGAAAGTTTGGTCCTCCATTTATGTTATATTGATATATACGTGCGGCTAAGGCGCACACAAACACAGAAAATATTTTTTTATTTTTGCTGGAGAGTAGTGCACTTTGTGGGTTACACCAGCCTTTAAGAAATGAGCCAGCCGGCTCTTTACTTATGGGACACAGGCGCACGCTTGGCGCTGCTCCTTTGTTGATGCATGTGCAGCCACAGTGCACACAATTCACAAACACAGAAAATATTTTTTTATTTGGTTTGGAGTGTACTTTGGGGGTTACAGCACCCTTTAACGGTCAAGCCAGCCGGCCCTTTACTTATGACACAGGCGCACGCTTGGCATTACTTTGTTGATGCACGTGCGGCTACTGCGCACACAATTCACAAACACAGAAAATATTTTTTTAATTGGTTTGGAGTGTACTTTGGGGGTTACAGCACCCTTTAACGGTCAAGCCAGCCGGCCCTTTACTTATGACACAGGCGCACGCTTGGTACTACTTTGTTGATGCACGTGCGGCTACTGCGCACACAATTCACAAACACAGAAAAAATATTTTTTTTTTAGCACTTGGGGGGAGCACCCCTGACGGACAGAGCACCCCCTGGACAACACTACAGCATCCCTTTAGGACTGGGACACTGCACAGGACTTTGGAGTGGACACAGCCCCTATGGACAACTGACTGCACAACACAGTCCAGCCAGCCCCTATGGACTTTGAAGTAGTGGACACAGCCCCTATTAACAACAGCAGCACAGCACAACACAGCCAGCCCCTATGGAATTTGAAGTAGTGGACACAGCCCCTATGGACAACAGCAGCACAGCGCAGCACAGCACAACACTACACTGCACTA
The DNA here is from genome assembly GCA_031769625.1 of Taudactylus pleione. Lineage (NCBI taxonomy): Eukaryota > Metazoa > Chordata > Amphibia > Anura > Myobatrachidae > Taudactylus > Taudactylus pleione. The sequence goes on along the minus strand of JAUIMM010000065.1, from coordinate 19,637,843 downwards.
CACTACACAGCCCTAACTCCCACCCTCCCTCTTCACTGTCCACAGCCGAGTGAGAAAATGGCGCCGACGTGGGTACCTTATATAGGATCCAAAACCCGCGAGACCCGGAAGGCGGGATGATGACGTTTTGCCTCGATTTCAGACCCGAGTCAGGCGGCAAAAGTCGAGCCTGACTCGGATCGGCCTTGGATCGGGGGGGCTCGGGGGGGTTCGGATCCGAACCCGCTCACCCCTAGTTACTACATATGCGATTAGTAAGGTTGCGGTGACTGGCGGTAAGTACACCGTAACTTTAGTACATCCCGGCCTCTGTGAGGTGTTGGAGTGGGATATCTTTAGGTATAAGCTTAGTAAAGTGCTCACAGATATGTGGCTATTTGTTCTATGACTGGCAGTCTTAAGGTGCCTAGCCTGTGATGAACTATGTCATTAAGCTGTAATTGTTTGTTGCCCCTATGCAAAATATAGTGAAAAGTTCCTTGCAGCCAGTGAGCTTTCTTTTACCATACTCAGGACAATGCACTGTAAACTATAAACTCTATCTCCTCTTATAAAGTGTGTCTCTTAGCTCAGAGGACAGGTTACTACATAATAAGGTAGAAGTGTGCAGTAAATTGTGGGGATCAGATCCCTCTGACTGTGAGGTATGCAGTTATGAGTGTGAAATTCTAAGGGAGACACAGAATTTGTGACTGGTACCCACTACCCTTTACAGGTCTCCAATGTCTCCCCCAAATTGGGCTCCTCCAGGTACAGTTCCTCTAAGGCAGGGATGGGGAACCTCAGGCCCGGGGGCCGTATAAGGCCCCCGGAATCATTTGGTCTGAAGCTTTTTTCTGCTAGTCTCATCTGGCTAGCAGGGTGCCTAGTATGGCTCCCCGCAGCCAGAATCTATGCAGCAGTGCCACCTGGAGTGTGTTTAGGATGCTTCAGACGGTCACACCGCTGCCCTTACAGCTCCCCAGAGCATCCTGAGGATGATCAGGGTATATCTGTAATCACTGGCAATTATGGCCACGCCCCATGTGACATCACACAGAGGGGGTGTGGCCTATACCAGGCCCTCAAATAATGTTATATATATCAAAATGGCAGAAAAAAGATTCCCCCCCTGCTTTAAGGGTTCTTACAGGCAGTGTCTCCCTCAGACAAAGGCAGGTGTGTCCTCTGTGTTCTGCCATTACCTCAGACTTCTGCCCATACTCTGGCAGCCATTTCAGCATGTTCCTCTGTCTCTCCTCTCTCCTCTTGCATATATCTGTTACAGCTGTCACTCTCCTTGCCTCAGTGCTATTTAGAGCTCCCCTTGGGTTGTCATGGAACCCTTCAAATCATCCCACAGCTACCTGCATAATGGATACTCCTACATTAACCTCCTCACTGCTGCCTAAATCCCAGCACATGGGGCTTCTGGAAAGCTGTATAAGGCTAACAGCTGCTGTCAGTTACATGTATAGTGCCCCTCAGGTACTCCAGGCAATGCTTCAGTAATAAATATTGAAGTTCAGTAGTGTACACTCTAGCACCCTTCACCTGTCACAACCTGTGCAGTTCATCTTTCCTGTCTGGGGTGTCACTATTTGCTCTGGTGCTTTTGGATTTTGTATTTCACATTTGTTAGTAATTGTCCTGATGCATTTCTCTCTTAATTACATTATTATATTTATTATATTGTGTACAAATAGGATAATGTGACTTGTCAACCCACATCTCTTCATGCTTTCTCAATGCTATAGTCAGGTGAAAGTTTACACACTTATTAGTTAATAAATACAGTAAATAACAAAATATAATCAAATAAATCCATCTCTAACTAATTCAGTGGTGGAAACAGTGCTGATGTTTTGAAAGTTGAGTGATTATTTGCTACTGCGTATGGGCGAAAAGTCCTGAAAACCCCTACGGTGCATGTATTACACAAGTGCACTCAGAGTCTGCTACTGCACATGGAATCACATGTATTAGAACTCTTGTCACAAGATTCATGTTCATTCCTGGGAGGCGGCTTGAACTGATCGCAGAAAAGCCATCTCATGGGCGTGTAATGGGAGTGTCACAGATGTGTCTGTGAACGGGGCTGCATTCCCAAATGCAGAGACGCTACCACAGAGGCCATGTTTAAAACAATTTCTGAAGGAGACTGGTGCAAGTGTCACCTATGGTGGAGTGTTTGAAACCACCAGCGGATTTGTGCTGTCCACAGACAATGAAAGAGGGTGTCTTGGGGCTTGCACTATCTGGCTCACAATAGTGCACAAAGGGGAGACTGAAACTAGCATTTGTATAGTAACGCCACTGCAACTCTGTAAAATAATTGCAACCATGCATGCATTAATGTTCACCTCTGAATTGGACCCTAATATAATGTCTCTCTCTCTTCACGGGGGACCTAGGGCCTCATTCAGAAGTGGTCGTAGGATGCAAGCGGTCGTTCTGAAACAGAGTGGCCGCTTGCATCCTGAATGGCCACCTCCATGTTGGTCTTTAGGCTGTGGGTTAACACCCACAGCTCTAACGACCGCTAAGGGTGATGGTCGCGATGGTCAAGACCATCGCGACCATCAGGGCTTATGACAAGACCCTAAGGTAGGGTCTCGTCAACCTTAAGCCCCAGGGAGCTTCCTGCTCTGTTTGAGCAGGAAGCTCCCCACTGACATCACTGATGATGTCAGTGGGGCCGCCCCCAAATGGCAAGCGTTCTGACAGGAACGCCTCCGTTTGGCCGGGCACGTCCCCGGCCCGCCCAGCAAACGGAGCGAGCTGTCACTCAACATCAACAGCTCGCCCCATCTGCTATGAGACCTCTAACGACGGATCACCCGTCGTTAGCCAGGTCTCGCGCATGCGCACGACGGAGCCGGCTCCATCGTGCGCATGCACACTGGAGCAACATTGACCCGGTTGCGAGCTAGTAGAGCTAACGACCGGGTCAGAATAAGCTCCCTAGAACCTAGACCATACATAGAATTATTATCCCACAAGTACCAAATGTCTCACAGCATAAGTTTGTCTGCTCCCTTATCCATGTAGTTATACATAGACAGCAGGCTTTACTCTTTTATTAGATCTTTGCATGTTGTCAGGGAAGATAGAAGACCCAATCTGGCTCTCAGGGATGGAGGCTTACCTTCTCTCTTCCATTCACTTCAGTGACCCTTAAACTCTCTTACTTAATCCAAACTTATTGAAAAGCTGTCTTTCCAAAGTGCTGTACAATTTCCCTGGATATTAAAGACCCTGAACATACATTTATTATTTTCCCAGTGTTACCCTCACAAATACTCCTACACTTGTTTGAAGGACCCTACACTTGTTTGCTCTTAGAACTTGCTACTTCCAGGGTAAATTGAGGGGTAACTTACTGTGTTTGCCGCTGCCAATAGAATATTCAGTTGGTTTCCTTAATTTCATGTCAACAGGATGAGAAGGAGAGAACGTTTTCATTTTAAAGGTAGACATCTGAATCGAGACTTAGGGGGAGATTTAATAAAGCTTGTCAAGCCAGCTTGTCAATCCTGCAGTGTCCAGATTGCTTAGCAACCAACAGAACTGGAACCAGACTGCCAGAAGGAGGTAAATTGCTTGAGGGAAGCAAGTCATGACCACGACTTGTAACAGTTCCCTTCCCTTGATGCAGGGTTGAAGAACCCCCATAACCCGGTTTGTCAGGAAAATCTCGGAAGAAAAGTCTCTTCAGCCTAGGAGTATGTAGGTCACGGCACTCTCAGGGACCCAGGAGCGTTCTTCTGGGCCATAGCCCTTCCATTGGACCAAAAACTGGAAATCCTAGAGTCCAAGATCTTCTCAATGACAAATTCATGTTGACCATGGACCACAATCGAAGCAGGTCTGGATGGAAACTTGGGCTTGAATTTGACGGAGCTGAAGACTGGTTTAAATAAGGAACAATGAAAGGTGTTGTTGATGCGGAGAGACTTGGGTAATTGAAGCTTGAAAGCTACCGGATTCACCTGACAATGATGTAAAATGGGCCAATAAACCTATGACCTAATTTCTGAGTAGGTTGACGAAGCTTGATGTTTTTCATAGAAAGCCAAACCAAATCACCCTTCTTAAATACACATGACCTCCACTGCCTATCAGCAGACTTCTTGGACCAGAGAGAGACCTTCCAAAGGCTTTGATAAACCTTGCTCCAAATGTGCCAGAGCCAAGAGACTGAAGGCAAAACAGTCAAACTGGAGTCAAAAGAATTTGCTCTGGGATGTTGACCAGTGACACAAAAGAATGGAGAAACTGCATAAATATTAACATGCTCAGTTTGCCCATTGGATTGAGGATGGTACCCTGAAGAGAGGCTGAGGCAGATGCTCAAGGAAGAACAGAGGGCTCTCCAAAACTGTGCCACAAACTATGTTCCTTGATCTGACACAATATCTACAGGTAATACATGCAAGTGAAAGATATGTTGGAGGAACAAGCTGGAGAGTTCGTTGGCAGACGGTAATTTAGTCAAAGGAACGAAATGTGCCATCTTGCTAAATCGGTCCACCACAGTCCAGATAACAGAGCATCTAGCAAAAACTGGGAGATTGACAATAAGTCCATGGCTATATGTGTCCAGGGTCTCTTAGGTATGGAGAGAGAAAGCAACAGGCCAGAAGGAGCTGTTTGAGATGTTTTATTTTGGGCACAGACCTCACATGCCAGGACAAATTCATGAACATCTGTGGTCAAAGAAGGCCACCAGACCGAGCGAGAGAGAAACTCTAGAGTCTTATTAATGCCTGGATGACGAAAGCTTGTCAAGAGTGGAAATCTAGTAGAACTGACTTCCTGAATTTTTCTGGAACAAACAGAAGACCAGGAGGTTCATTGGGAGGTGATTCCAATTGACAGGATTGAATAAGCTCAGCCAAATTCTGGGTGATAGCACAGAGAATGCCAGAATCCAGAATAATAGGTTAATCTGCAATAATGGCCTGTTGCACTGGTACAAAGCTCCTGGAGAGAGTATCAGCTTTGATATTTTTAGACCTAGGAAGAAAAGAAATGAGGAAATTGAACCGGGTAAAAAACAACACCCAACGTGCCTGTCTGGAATTCAGTCTTTTGGCAGAATGAATGTACGATAAGTTCTTATGGTCAGTAAGAACTGTGACTTGATGTTTGGCCCCTTCTTGCCAATGCCTCTAGTTTTTGAAGGCCCACTTAATAGCGAGCACCTCCCGATTACCCACATCATAGTTGCGTTCAGCCATGGTGAACTTGCGGGAGAAGAAAGCACAGGGGTGCAGTTTGTAGTCCACAGAATCTCTCTGGGACAAGATGACTCCAGCTCCTATCTCGGAGGCATCAACTTCCAGGACAAATGGGAGATCTGGATTAGGATGGCGAAGCACTGGAGCCCATGTGAATGTGGCCTTAAGAGCCACAATAGCAGATATTGATTTGACAAACCTTCGATAATAAGTAGCGAAGCTGAGGAAGTGCTGAATAGCTTTAAGGGTACTGTAGTTGGTTGGACCCAATCCAGTATGGCTTCAACTTTACTTGGATCCATAGAAAATCCCTGGGAAGAAATGATGTAGCCTAGGAAAGTGACTTGAGTGACATAGAAGTCACACTTCTCCAGCTTGGCATAAAGATGGTTCTCTCGCAACTTCTGCAAAACTTGGCAGGCATGCTGATGATTTTGATTCACTGACTGTGAGTAAATGAGAATATCATCAAGGTACATGACCACGAAAACTCCCAGGAATTCACGAAGGGCATCGTTTATTAGATCTTGGAAGACTGTTGGAGCATTAGCTAGGAAGAACGACATGACCAGGTATTCATAGTGTCCCGAGTGAGTACTAAAAGCCGCCTTCCACTCATCGCCACTCCTAATTCAGATCAGGTTGTAAGCTCCCTGGAGGTTGAACTCAGAATAGATAGTGGCTTGACGCAATTGATCAAAAATGACCAATATGTGAGGCTGCGGGTAGGAGTTTTTTACAGTTATATTGTTGAGACCCCTGTAATTGATGCAAGGATTAAGGGAGCCGTCCTTTTTCTCAACAAAGAAAAAAACATCCCCAACCGGAAACTTAGAGGGGCAGATAAATCCTTTCACTAATGCATCCTCGATGTATTCTTTCATAGCCTTATCCTCAGGAACAGACAAAGAATACAACCGGCCTTTAGGTAACTTGGCACCAGGGACTAAATTGATGGCAAAGTCATATGGGCGATGAGGAGGTAGGGCATCTACCTTTTGTTTAGAGAAGATATCAGTTTATTCTCTGTACTGTACAGGAATGGTTGGAGGAGTTTCAGCAACAGCAAACTGAACCACCCGAACAGGTACAGCAAGAAAACGAGACTGGCAGACACAACTCCATTTCATGATTTCCTCAGAAGTCCAGTCAATAATGGGATTATGATCCCTGAGCCAAAGGAGACCAAGAACAATGGGTACTAACACACACTGGAGAAGAAAAAATGAGATAATCTCAGATTGTAGAACTCCTACGGACACCCGAAGAGGAGGTGTTTTGAACTTGATAAGACCATTAGAGATCAGTCCTCCATCCAGTCCACAGATAGGAATCTCTTGTTCCAAAGGGACAGTGGGAACACCCAGAGACTCAAAGAAAAAGAAATCCATAAAATTGCCAGCTGCACCGCTATCCAAAAAATGCAGAAGTGGTCAGAGTGGAATTGGAGAGTTGGATAACTCCAGGAACTAGTATAGAGTTTTCAGAGAAAATGGGAGCCAGGCCTAAATGCAATTCCTCCTGAACACCTAGGCCTTGCCTTTTACTGGTTTGAGTGGACCCAGATGGGAGACCGAAGCAATCTTGTAGGAAGATTCTGCTCCTGTCTACGTTCATGGAGACGATGGTCAATTTTGATTGCCTTATGCATGAGATCATCCAAAGATTCAGATGGCCTCAGAGAATCCAATACGAAATTGGCTGCGCAAGGCCAGGTCATTCCAACCAGAATCCACAGCCCATCTACAGAATTCTGAAGAATAATCCTCGCTGTCTTTTGTCCCTGCCTGAGGGAGCGTAATTTTGACTCCGCCAAGCAGTTCTGTCAGGTTCATCATGCAATAATCCCATAGCAGAAAAGAAACATTGGCAGATTGTAAAGCTGCATGTGTTGAGGGTAACCCAAAGGCCCAAGTCTGAGGATCTCCCTGAAGAAGAGAAATGACCAGACCTACTCATTGAGACTCTGACCCAGAGGAGACAGGACATAACCTGAAGTAAAGTTTACAACTTTCTCGGAGGTTGAGGAATTGTTTGCAATCCCTGGCAAAAGGATCTGGCAAGTTCATCTTAGGTTCCTTTAAAGCAACTGGAGCTGCTGGAGACCGAATCTCCTCAACATGAAGGGAAAGCTCTTGAACCTTTTGTGTGAGAACTTGGATTGATGCAGCAAGCACCTGGGCAGGATTCTGTGCCTGTTCCATATTATCTTTTTATGGCCGACTATAATGTTATGGATTCCAAGGCTGTTCCATGCAAACCCCTAGAACGAAGGATAATGAGGTCTTCTGCCACTAACAGCCACCCGCTGTTCCCTTAGAACTGGAAGCCATTCACCGGTACTTAAGTGGCCGTCTAGACTTAATACTGGAGGTAGTAGAGGTTTACACTGATTACCTTCGGAAACCAGGGAATAGCAGGAGATACTGGATACTGGGAGGAAAGTCAGTAGTATGGCTAAGGAGCCAATGGTGCGGCTATGAGAGCTGATGGTGCGGCTTTGAGAGCCGATGGTGCTGCTTTGTACGATGATGGTGTGGCCAAAGCCAGTAGTACAGTTTGAAGAGTTGATGCAGCGGCTTGGAGGCCTGTGATGCAGCTTTGAGAGCTGATGGTGTGGCTTTGTACACCGATGGTGTGGCTAAATACAGTAGTACAGTTTGATGAGTTGATGAAGTGGCTTGGAAGCCAGTGGTGTTGCTTTGAGAGCCAATGGTGCAGCTTTGTACGCCAATGGTGTGGCTAAAGGCGGTTGTACAGTTTGAAGAGTTGATGAAGTGGCTTGGAAGCCAGTGATGTGGCTTTGTGAGATGATAGCAGCTTGGAGGCTGATGAAGCGGCTGTAGAGCCGGTGGAGCAGCTTGGAAGCTGCAAACAGCTTGGAGGCTGATGGAGTGACTAGAGAGCCGGTAGCAGCTTGGAGGCTGATGGAGCGGCTACAGAGCCGGTAGCAGCTTGGAGGCTGACAGAGTGGCTAGAGAGCTGGTAGGAGCTTGGAGGCTGACAGAGTGGCTGGAAAGCCGGTGGAGCAGCTTGGAAGCCGGAAGCAGCCTGGAGGCTGACGGAGCAGCTAGAGAGCTGGTAACAGCTTGGACTACAATCCGGAGAGATGAGAATGCTGACCATGCAGCAGAGCAGAGAATTCCACTAGGAACACTATAGTCAGCAAGGCGGCAAAAGGCCAGCGTGTACAAAAAGGGGAAGGAACCAATCATTCTGTGCTGTGGACAGCACATGACATCCTGCAGCGTCCAGATCACCTAGCACCCGACGGAACTGGAACCAGACTGCCAGAAGGAGGCAAATTGCTTGAGGGAAGCAAGTCGTGACCGCGACTTGTAACAATAGGGACCTAAATAATATGTTAATAATTACAACTAATTTTCATTTATTTGCTATTTGACTATGGAGCTCATTCAGACCCGCTCGCAAGTTGAGGTCGCTCACTTGCAAAAAGGGGCTGGATATTTAAATTAAGCGCTCGCACTGCGTTGCGTAAAGCCGCCCACTATATTTTAGCGAGCTATGGCAAAGTGCGCTCGCAAGTGTCTAAAGATGCTCCCTTGCCACTCGCAGCACACGTCATCTCCAGAAATGAAGGATTAATCGAGACCATCGAGAGCCATCGGAGCTGCTCGCAGCCCTTGGGGTTGCCTTAGCCTTCCGCAAGCACAGCGATCAGTGCTGGCTGAAATACATGCAGGTGACGTGTACAATGACGCTACTTTGCTAATTATGCACGCCCTTTAAACGGCATTTTCATGGCCTGACATGCCTGTGTTCGCACATCCACTCCCCCGTTCACAAGCACCTTCCCGTTACCACCCACAAACGGCAATCTGTCACTCAAAGCTGTGACCTGATAGTGGCTTATGAGCAACCAAATTCAGATCGCAACGAATGGCTTGCGCACGTGCACTGCGAATTATACGCCTTAGCGGGCGGGTCTGAATCAGGTCCAATGTTTACTACTTCTATTTTTAGATTCAGTTTGTAAAATAAAAACTTTTTTTATACTTTTGCTCCATCTTGGGTGAGTGAATAAAGCTGCCAGCTCTGCAGCTATGTCCTGCATGGTGCTGCTGATGTGATTTGACAGCAGTAGCATTCCATGAACATCATCCCCCTAGCTGGCTGAGGAGTTAGGATTCAGGTCATCATGTCTGACAGTGATATCCTGTCTTTGCGTATGCTGCATGTATCAATTAATGTAATTGGATCCAGGTATTAAACAGGGAAACTGCTATTTAATGTGGCTATTCATAAAGTGATTGTTTTTAATGTATGATTAACTTAACAGGCACTTTACTGTTGAATCACTGATGTTAGTTGAATTGAACTGCTAATATGTTATTTATATTATAAATATACTGTACATATTTTACATATTTAAATGTATTCTTTCTTCATGTTCTATTATTTTTGTGCTGATCTTTGGGCTGTACAATTATCACAGGAAACAAAAAAATTGTTGAACTAGGGAGTATATTTCTCAAGCTTCATTACATTGTGCTTTACTGCTTAATAAGCTGCAAACAACTTTTTCCGCAAGAAGTATTTACTGGATATCAGTTGTTTGTCAAAACCAAAAATGCACATACAGTAGTTCAAGTGAACTGAGTAAATGTCCTGCATAATTACTAAGGAAAAGAAAATTTTATTTGATGGAATAATTAATTTCAAGGAAAGTAGCTGCAGCAAAATATTGCTGGTACCGTAGCATTACCCAGTATTCCCTGACTACTCTCTGTAGGGATGGCCATTGGTGTATTACACCATTGGTGGCTGACCTTGATGGTGTGAAACCATCAGTTGGCAATGTTTGATGGTTTCATCCAACAATGGTCATCCCTGCCAATCAGGGAGTGGGACACGGCTTTGTGGGTCATGTCGGGGAGAGGAGCTAGGCTCCGTGTCCCAGCATATGAGAAACAAAAACAACGCGTTACTATGTGCCATCAATTGCAAAGAACCATTGGATCTCCATCATCAATGGCAAAATCATTGACCATCAGTGGTTAACTATCGATGATTGTTAATGATAGATGGTCAATAGATATCCCTAGCTCTCTGCACACTGAGACACACATACACCCATCAGCCATAACATTAAACCATCTGCCTATTATTGTGTAGGTGACCTTCGTGCCACAAAAACATCTCTGACTTGTAAAAGGCATGGATTCCACATGACCTCTGAAGGTATCATATGGTATCTGGCACCAAGGCATTAGCGGGAGATCCTTTAAGTCCTGTTAGTTGTGAGGTGGGGCCTACATGGCTCGGACTTGTTTTTCCAGCATAGTTGCTCAATTGGATAGAGATCTGAAGACCAAGTAAATACCTTAAGCTCTTTGTTATGTTCCTCAAACCATTCCTGAACAATTTGCAGTGTGGCAGGGCACATTGGCCTGCTGAAATAGGCCACTGCCTTCAGGGAATACCATTGCCAAGGGGTGTACTTGGTCTGCAACAATGTTTAGGCAGGTGGTACGTGTCCCAGAAAACATCCAAAAGAATGGGAGGACAAATGTTTCCCAGAGAATCATACTGCCTCCGCCAAATTGTCTTTTTTCCCATTGTGCATTCTGATGCCATCTCTTCTCCAGGTAAATGATGCACACAGACCAGGCTATAATGTAAAAGAAAATGTGATTAATCTGACCAGGTCACCTTCTTACAATGCTTCATGGTCTAGTTCTAATGCTTACGTGCCCATTGTAGCCAGTGTGAGCTGGGATCACCATGGCCACTCTGACTGGTCTGCAGCTCTGCAGCCCCATATTCAGCAAGCTGGATGCAGCAAGCTAGGATGCACTATTTGTTCTGATACCTTTCTATCATAGCAAGTACTTTTTCTGCAATTTGTGCTACAGTTGCTCTTCTATGGGATAGGAGCAGACAAGCTAGCCTTCACTTCCCACATGCATCAATGAGCCTTGGGTGCTCATGGCCCTGTCACCGGTTCACTGGTTGGATTTTTCTTCCTTGGAACACTTTCGGTAGGTACTAACTACTGCATACTCAGAACACCCCACAATACCTGCCATTTATGTAGATAATCTAACCCAGTCATCTAGCCAATACAATTTGGTCCTTGTCAAAGTTGATCAGCTCCTCACTCATGCCCATTTTTCCTCCTTCCAACACATTAACTTCAAGAACTGAGTATTCACATGCTGCCTAATATATCCCACCTCTTGACAGCCAATGTAACACCCTGTCAGGTAAGTATGGATTAGAGGAAATATACCCTGAGAGTACCTGGGGATTCTGGCCTGGACTCGGGGCCTGATTCAGACCCGCTCACTAAGAAGCGTTCGCACACAGCCAGTGATTGCTTGCATTCTGCGCATGCGTATGCATCGCAGTGCACGTACCAGAGATTGGGAAGCGTTTACTCGCTGAGCATAGACAGCCCGGTTGAATGAGTGACAGGAGAAGCTATTTGTTGGTGGTGACAAGGGCAGGCCGCTAAAAACGGGGGAGTGGAGGAGCGAACTCAGGCATGCCTCAGCGTCTTAACGCCATTTCAGAGGCGTGCATAATTAAGAGGCAGCGTCATAGTACACGGCACTTGGCTGAAATCTGCACTGAAGCATTCACAGTGCTTGCAGCAGGGTATGGTCAACCACAAGTGCTGCGATCGCATCCGATGGTACTCGATGTTACCGGTTGCATACACTTACTGAACATGACGTGTGCAAGTGGACATCTTAAGACAGGCTGGTGGGCATCTGCATACACAATGCGATCGCACGCCAAGACATAGTGCGTGTGCTAATGCCTGCCTTTCTGAATTTGCATATGCATCTAGCGAGCAAACGCATCTAGCGAACGGGTCTGAATCAGGTCCTCAGATTACTCCTCTTCAGAAGCCTTAATCTTGGATAGAGCTGAATTTTTACCTAGACAGAGGTGTAAGGGCACCACCTCATAGTAAATGAAACAGCCAGTACTGCAAGGATTGACTTATATTTTACTGGAACAGATTGTTGTGAGTTATAGAGCAAAGACGATAATCTCTAATATAATTGATTTTTAGTAAGAATAATGGTCATTGCAATACAGTTTAGATATTCCAAATATACTCTATCATGAGCAGTATCACTAAGAACACGTTGCAGAATGGATCATGGTTGTTCTACATTACAACTTTTTTACTTTTTTAAGCATTTCTACTCAATAGTATACGGATAAACAACCATAAAGATTTCAAAGGTCCATATAAATGTCCAACAATTTGATCACAGTTTTTTTTCCACTCCCACTAAGTGATGAGATTTAGGAAATTCAATCAATCATGGGGTTTACACACTGGCTAATTACCCGTGCTGGCCGATTCAATTAGCAGGGTTTACTCCATGCATTACAGGTCTTAACGATAAAAGGCACCCTGATGGAGTTTAACACTGGGAAACTCATGGGGAAAAGGCTAGTTGAATAACTATTTAACATGCTGCGCGATCAATTAGATATCCCGCAGCTAATTGAATTCCCTCCTTAATGTTGGTGCACTTTCCAAGCACTTTGGCATTATTACAGATGCGTGTACCTGCTTCACAGAAGACACTGAGTTGTAACAAAGATCCTTAGACCTGGTTAACACTGGACTTTACTATCACTGAAATAGCCATGAAACATTTGGAGCTGTAGACAGAGCCCCTAACAGTGTATTGAGTCGTTGTAACCTTCCTTAATTCCTTTAAAACAGTGGTTATTTATTTTAAGGTAGTAATAATAATAACTATATTCTGAAAGTTTCTGTGGTGAAAGTTGACTGTAAATTAAGGTAAAAACCATCTCTATATTACACACTACCTCTGTAGTGAAGGCTGGCTGTATACAATGTATCCAATAACACAAAATTCAATCACACATCTCTGACATAATCTCAGAGACACGTCTTCCTCGTCTGCCATGACGAAACGTATGAAGATCTTCCACTCGCTGTGATCAAACAAAGAAGACTATGGCATTTCAACCGCAGGTTCAGACACATCAATGTATGAGCTTCACAATGACCAGCATATCATTGACACGTCTACCTATGGGACAGAAAAACAGAGGTAGTCTCATTACTTTTCAATCAGCCCTCGTATTTAAGCTGGCTCTGAAGTAAAAAGCAGTTTCTATAGTTATTATCTTTTGTCACAGCTTTCTCCATGTATGCTGCACATAAATTAATGAATTTGGGCAAATAATAATGTAATCGCCCACCTCACTGGCAATACTGTCAACAATTAGCAAGTTGGACAACTCCAACAGTCTTTCTACCTCCTTCCCCACTGGGTATCGAGATCTCTGTATCTTGTTTTCCCAGGCTACAGCCAGGCCCCTCTTAATATGGCTCCTCCTGCAGGGTGAAGCTAGAACCTGGATTCCCATGGGTGAGCCCTCCACATTTCTCAGCCGATCTTCATCAGGGCACAACTTAAGTTGATCAACGGAAAGGTGACCATCACCTTTTATTCAGATTTGGCATGCATTGATATTTTGTTTTGGCACGCTTGTCATCGCATAGGGGATTGCTTCCCATTTACTCTCTAAATTACTACACCTATGGATTATTTTCTTCTAGACCTGGTCTCCAATATATTAGGGACAGCTAGAGTTCTCGCATTGTAATTTTCCATTTGTCATAGATGCACAATATCCATTCGCTGTTTTACCACCACTTTTGCAGTTTTGATTCCTGACTGTACAGTCCATTTGTTTTAGCAGTTTGACCAATCCTGGGTTGTCTTTTGTACTTGCTTCCAGTAGTTTTCTGTTCGCTTTTGTTCGAGGCTACTGGGGGCAGACTCCGGCAAAGGTGAACTAGACAAGGTAATAGCTTACTTTCTACCTATTGATGAATGGAAATCATGGAGTACATCTGCCTCTTATGGATCTTTGGGCCTCATTCAGACCCACTCGCAAGCGGCTGTCCGCTCGCAAGTGGGTCGATGGTGTGCACTGCGCATGCGCACGACGGAGGGAGCTCCGTCGTGCGCATGCGCCAGACGCGACGAGCGAAGGACTTTCCTTCGCTCGTTGTGTCTGATCAAAGGGGGCGTGCTGTAGATGTTGATTGACAGCACGCCCCCTTTGGTGGGCGTGCCGGGGGCGTGCCTGCCAGACGGAGGCGTTCCCAAGGGAACGCCTACCGTCAGAAGCCGGCCCCACTAACATCCCTAGTGATGTCAGTGGGAGTGATTTTGGCTCTGATAGAGCCAAAATCACTCCAGGGCCTGTGGTCGAAAAACCCGACCACAGGCTTATGGTTGCACTGGCGATGGTCGCGATGGTCAAGACCATCGCGACCATCATCCTGCACGCTCGTATGTGCTGTGGGTGGTGACCTACAGCTATACGAGCGTCCAGGAGGACGCTCCATTTTTATGGAGGACAGCCCTCATTCAGAGCGAGCGCTCTGCTCAGAGCGTCCGGCTCTGAATGAGGGCCTTTGTTAGTTTCCTCTTCCTCCTAATAGGGTAGATGAGAAAGGTCATCTGCATTAATATTGGATTTAATATGTGTATAAATAGGACAAACAAACAAAATTGATTAAAGGGTCTTTTACTTATTTAAAAAGTGTCATATAAAGTGCAGGATAAATATAAACTCCAATTGGGTGTATAATGTTTATTTTAGAGTAGGGTACGAGTAAGGCAAAAAAGCAAATATAATTACATAAGAAATTAATTAATTATAACATATATCTGCAAGATTGCAGTGCTGTATAAAATTTAGTTGAATTAAACGTTAATAGTAACAATGTAAAGAGGTGTGGCGCCCCACACTTCTAAACTGTTGTGTCAGAGTCAAAATTTAAAAAAGGAAATAAGAAGAAAAAGAGAAATAAGTCTGTGTTATTGAAAAAAAACCTGCACCCAGATACTACTCTGTTCAAATGATCAATAAATGATCATAATAGAGACTGGGGATTGTGGAATGTGGAATCAAGGGAGAGACTCCGGACTGTGCTGCCCAAATCCGCCGGATAGACGGCCGGTCACCAGTCCCAAGGATCTGACCGTCGTCCTGTTGAAACTGCAGCTGTAGTCTGGGGAGGAGACAACCTCGTCTAGACTAACCCTTCAGGGAGGGGAATCCCAGCCAGGTGCCCCCTCCTCTCACAGAGTCTTACCTCTATCCACTCGATTCGCGTGTCCCGTGCTCAGTTACATCCGCATGGTCTTCTCGCCGTGCGGGCATCTCAGAGTCACTGGCCCTTTCCGTCCTCTCCATCCTGCTGAGATGTCTTTAGCTTGATGATCCTCATTCCTGCTCGGCTGTCTTCCATGCGCGTTCCGGTCCGTACATGCACTCTAACTTCCGGGTCACATGTTGTTAGTCCTGCCGTTGACTGAATCCGGCTGGGGCAGTTTCGTGTAATTCTGATGGGGGATTGAGTTATAAGTTTGGTGTGCCGCTTGCTCCTACGCGTATTGACCCCTTAGGGTCTTCGTCAGGGATATAACTGAGCACGGGACACGCCATTTTGCATGTGCGGCCTAACATTTCCCTCACCCGACTTCTCATCTCCCTTGCTTATTTACCAAGCCCGCTAAGCGGACAGCAGGACAGAGCTGGGGTTGACTGTCGGCGGGTGTATACTTTCATCGACTGGAGGCTGTTTACACTGTGCACCTACAACATTGTAACAAAGGTCTGGCACCTGCTCCCGGGTCCTTTGAAGTTATCAGTGTCCCCCGGCAGTTGATCTGGTCTACTTCTGGAACCTGTCCTCTCTCTGACCTTCTGCTGTATCCACCCACTTCTGGCAAAGGGGCTAGAGCTAGCCTACTGGGTTGCCTTCTCACCCAGTGGTGCAACATCCATCCATGGTCTTTGAGGTATTGTGTTTCCTGCTCCCTTCCGTCCCCTCTCCCACCTTCCTGCTACTAATACATTGCTGGTTTTCCCTCAAATGTATCTCACGCTGAGAAGGTTGACTGTGCTTGACATTATTTACTGTCAAGGCTTTCTGAAGCCCTTGCTTGGTCTTAATTTATGTTGCTTATGTGATTTCCTGGATCAGTCATTTGGAAAAGACTGTCCTGCCCTACAAACCGGTACTGTTGCTTTCTGAAATTTGGTGAATCTTGCAGCTGGCTCCATACACCATCTGGATTGGAATACAATAACCTGAACCAGTGGATGTATATGGTCACCCTGTGAAACTTACTGGCTACCCCACAACCTATGCATGATTGACGCCACCTTGCAAGTTGTTTGCAGCACAGTGACTACTGATGCTGGGTCGATCTGTTCCCACAAGATTGTTTTTCCTACTACTGTATCTCTAGTCTGGAATTGGGGAACTGACCGTCTACAGTGGTTTTGTTTTGTATGTTTACTGTATGCAATATAACCTAGTGACCTGTGCAGGGGCGGTTTGGGCCACCGGGACAGTGGGTAAGTTCCCGCTGGGCCGGTCCCATTCCACCCTCTGCTGGGCCGGCCAATCCTGCCTACCAGCCCAGCCCACCCTGCCTACCAGCCCGGGCTGTTTTATCCCACTGCCCGGCCGGTTGCCGCACTTCATGAATTTGCATTCCACACTGTGGAACGCAAACCGGAAGTTCTCATCGGCGGCTAGCAGGCACTTCCGGGTGCTATCGGCCAGGAGTAGAGGCATAGGGTTGTCACTGCTGCTCCTTTGCCATAGCAATGGCAACATGCTCGTCCTGCTCTCAGCAACCGGCATCTGGCATCAGGGACTTCCGATTAGCATGCTGACAAGCCGGCGTCAGCAGCAACATACAGAAGCAGTGCAACTCCCTCTGTTGCTTGGCAGCGGCAGTGGAGATTATAAGACTGCAGAGTCGAGCCAGTTGTGCACACCATTCATACTCACCATCACAGGACCAGGTATATGGCTGCTGGTCCCTGTTACTAGCGCTGCTTTTGGGGATTTAATCACTTGCTATAGTGCAGTAAATTTAAGATGCAGGAAACATCTATTCTCTTTGGTAATCTAAAGCCAATTATAAAATAAGGAAATAGTATGTAGTGTGATGCTCTCTGTTAGAGGATACAAATGTCTATAAAGACTATCCCTGGTCCTATTTGAGTTAATTTAACAATTGTGATATAAATACTTCATTGTGAGCTGTGGTCTTGACAGCATGATAATGCAGGTTTTTATGTGTAAATAGTCTAAAATAGGATAAAAATGCAGACTATCATTTAATGTATTAATGTATTTACTGTAATAAATTAGATTTTCTATGTTTACCGTATTTGGACTTTTTTTTGGCTTTTTGCAGCCAGTAAACTAGCCACACTTACTGTATATTGCCTAAAAGCAAGTGTGCGGGTTTCCGCCCCATGCCATACACTCCCCACCTTACCTCCCAACCCCTAGACACTGTGGCCCTGACTCAGAGCCGGACGCTCTGAAAGAGCACTCGCTCTGAATCAGGGCTTTTTTTTTTTTTTTGGAGCAGCCTCCTGGCCGCTCGCTTAGCTGTGGGTGACCATCGCGACCATCGGGCTTGCGACGAGACCCTTGTGGTAGGGTCTCGTGGCTGCAAGCCCAGAGAGCTTCTGGCTCTAATAGAGCCGGAAGCTTTCCCACTGTCAGTGGGGCCGCCCACAAATGGCAGGTGTTCGCATGGGAACGCCTCCGTTTGTGAAGCCACCCCCACGCCACGCCTCCAAAACGGTGAGAGCTCCGATCAAAATCAACAGCCACCCCCTTTTGGTGCGAGACCCGGAGCGACAGAGCGCCTGTCGCTAGCCGGGTCTCGCGCATGCACACGTCGGAGCCGGTTCCGGCATGCGCAGTGGAATAACATCGACCCGCTCGCGAGTGCATAGCGCTTGCAAGCGGGTCTGAATCAGGCCCAGTGTCCCCAGCAACTCAGGGACATACACTATACACTCAACCCCACTCTCCACCCCTCCTTCCTTCCCGGCCCCAGAGACATACACTACATATGCCCTAGCCCACACTGGCCCCAGGGATATACACGCATACACTGCCTGCTCTAACCAACCCCCCCCCCCGACCATTACTCTACAGGGACATACACTCCATAACCACCCAGCCTCCACAGTGCCCCCTGGCTCAGGGACATAAAATATACACCCTACCATCCCCGGCCCCATGGACATACAGTATACCGCCCACTCTACCCCTCAGCCCCGGGAACATGTACTACCTTCCTACTGTCCACAGGGACATACACTCCCCACCCTGTCCCAGTGCCATTGTGTGTTTTTTTTTCCTGTGGGGGGAAATGCGTTTTAGTTTTTTCCTGTCTGTGGCCATTGTGTTTTATTTTCTTTCTATTAAAGCCAATTAAGTTAGTTTTTTACCTATTGAGGCCAATGTGTTTTATTTTTTCTTGTGTTAGGCTTCCCATCTGCGCTTGCATCTGACATGCTCCACGCATGCATTCTTAATGATGTTCCTACAGAGTTGCAGTACAGATTTAGATGCGCGCACTAAGAGGTATATTAGAAATGTGTTGCGTTGTCACAGGGGGTTGACAATTAAGACTCAGAAGTAACAGTATGAGTGTGTTGATGAAAGTGGCTGCGTACAGAGATGCTGAATTGCTCACATTGGAGGCTATACTCAGACGGATGTTCTGCACCTAGCGTAGGGCTGGTGAAAGTTTCAATGATGTGACTGATGCTGGCGTCTAAAGACGTACAAAGCATGATCTGTATACACTGGAAGTAGGCGGATGTACACCAGGGAAGGGCTATGTAGTGGCATTAGCATAAAGTCGCAGACGCAACTGCAGCAAATAACACAAGGAAGGCCGCAACCGCTTCCAACTCAGAATCAGGCCCTATGAGGATGGCCACACCCCTCATCAGGCCCCACCCCATTAGGGCTGCTTTCATATTTTTCCCGGGCTGGTTTTCCATCCCAATCCGCCCCTGGACCTGTGTGTATATTTCATAACGTAAGTGCTCTGTGTTTTGTCTTTTCTGTAAACATTTCCTGTGATGAAAAGATATTTAGATAGATCTAGCAGACGCCTCTGGCGCAACAGCCTAGCTCTTCACCCACTTCCTTCCCCTCACTTTCCCCTGCAGGGGATCTGAATCCTTCTCCGCTCACACCTATGGTAGCCTCATCGGCTGTGGACGCAGCCAAAGAAATGTCCCTTATTATCATGTCCTTACTGGATAAAAGATTCTTAGAACAACAGGTGGTTATAACCTCGATTGTATCTCTGTTAGATTCCACTTGGAAACAGGTTACCCATTTAGAGCAATGCCTGCGTGATGCTGAGTACTCCTTAGTCACAGCACAGAATACCATTCTTTATCAATCTAAAACCATTACAAATTTAGTCGAGAAACTTGACGACTTAGAAAACCGCAGCAGGCGGAACAACATTAGATTCATAGGGATACCTGAAACTATTAAGGGTCAGGACCTATTCACATTTTTGCAGGTTGACCTTCCTTCATCTCTGGGTGCTTCTCTCTCAATCCCCAATATGCTACTTGAAAGAGCCCATCGTCTGGGCCCAGAGCGGGAGGGAGGCGCCCAGAGGCTGCAGGTGGCCTTGGCCCGTCTATTACATTTTAGAGATAAATAGTCCCTTATGCAAGCCTATCGCTGAGCCTCTGAGGTAAGAGTGAGTGGCTATAAAATACTCTTCCAGGATTTCTCGGCCCAAGTTTCTCAAACACGTCATGAGTTCTCTCCACTTTGTACACACCTTTTTGAAAATCATTTACACTTCTCTCTGATTTACCCTGCTAAACTGAGGATCACCCATAATGGCCTCACACATGTTTTTGATGATGTTTCTGCTGCCAAAACCTTTTTTCAGCAACTCCCCTCCTCTCCAATTCCCTCCCGGGGAGTCTCCCCATCCCCCTCCTTGGGATGTTCAATATTCCATTGAAGCTCACAAAAAATGTTATACAATGATATATGGTTCTGTCACATGGTTGAGCTTTATGCTCTTATAATTTGTATTGTTTGCTAGTTTCCGTTTCTATGTGTGGTGTCTACTCATTGTTAGATGCTGCATAGCTGTATCTGGAGGAAAAGTTGAAAATGTCGAAGCATCAGAGTGCCGTGGTTCTGTTACTATATTGCACCTTATATTGTGCCTCCTTTTAAAAATTTGTTATGGATGGATATATTATGTTTTCGTGTGATATTGAACCCTGTTGTCTTCGTTTGCTTTATTTTGTCCCTATTGGATGCGACCTCCCCCCCACTCTATGGCTGGGACAGAGTGGTGGTTTCTTTCTTTTTTCTGCATCTTTCTTTCTTTTTCACTCTCCTAACCATGATGCAGGTTGACTAATGTCCAATCTCCCTCAAACACCTCTTCTGCGACCCTACGTTTAGTGTCGTGGAATGTGGTTGGACTCAACTCTCCAGTAAAATGGAGAAGTGTGTCCACACATATAAAGTCTCTAAACCCAGATGTGTGGTTTCTTCAGGAAACACACTGGAATCACTCTGTCGATGTCCCTTAAGGACTCATGGATTGAATGTATCTCAGCCTCCTATTATACAAAAAAATTGGGTGTTGCGATTATTTTTCACAGGCAGCTGCAGTATTACATCTGTGGTCAGCTGGCAGACCCGGAGGGCTGGTTTTTGATCTTGGATGTTATTATTAGAGGGGAGGCCTTCACCTTGGTCAACATTTATGGACCTAATATCCCCAATCGCGAGTTTATGCTAAGCTCTCTGCTAGATTGTTATAAAGGGAGACCCCTAATTTCTACTTCAGGGTCCATAGGGTATCCACAGGATACCTTGGGGTATAGGTGTGACGTCAGTCGCTGGGCACCATAGAGTTAAGCTTTTCAGCCTCCCAGGATGCACTAGGGTCCCCCTCCTATACCCCGCCCCCGAGCCAAGGCACCTCAGTTTAGTTTGGTGCCCGGCCGGCGTCGGGTGCACCTGTCGGAGTGGGGGCTAGAAGAACCCCTGAAGCTTTCTTCAGTGCAGCTGTGGCTGCACATCTGGATGTACAGCATGGACAGTCAGTCCTGACGTCCATGCTGTCTTCCCTACACCCCCGCCGGTACCAGAACGCCGGTACCGATCCGGGGATGCTGGTGAGCATCTGGGGTCACAGCTAGCGGTGACCCCAGATGTTCCGGACCATGGCCGGATCCAAGGGGGACAAAGGTAAGCAGCGGGGACCCGCGGTGGGTCCCCGCTGGTCACATGGTCCTAAGTCCCCAGGCAGGGGGCTCCCTGGGGACTGGCTGCAGCGTGGAGCCAGGCGACCAACCTGCGCTTTCCACTACCCCCTGGGACAGCGGACCGCAGCAGAGCGGTAGCGCTGCGGCGTCCCAGGGGTTAAATGCATGCCAGGGGAGCGCGCCTTCCCTGTCTCACAGCCGGCGCCTCCCCCGCTGCACATAGCCCTCTCTGCATGCTGCCGACTGGTCCTGTGGCAGCGCTCCTCCCCCAGGCCAGCCTCCTCTCTGCTCCTCGGCGGCCATCTTCTCCAGAACGCATGGTGAACGCTGCTGGAAGCGCTGGACGGAAGCATCGTGGTCTGGGTCCCCCCGCATACCTCTCCTCCGCTGTGGCTCAGGTCTGTGTATGCAGCGCTGTGTCCTACCAGGCCCTGTGTCTGTGTAGTTGAGTGATCAGCGCTGTTAGTGCAGGAATTATTTCTCTGCATTGTATGTGACTGTGCTAGCGCTGCCTGTAACTTTTCTTCTCTAAACTGTCAGCTTTATTACTGTCCCTGTTCTTTCTGCTAAAGCCCTTGCGGTGCGGTGCTGCAGGGTGGTCTCTCGCCTATTTAATACTTAATTGGTGAGAGAGGTCACATACGTGGTGCCATCATGTCTGAAAGTGGTTTTCCCCTCCGGCTACAGTGTACCACGTGCAAAGTACCGTTAGCAGAGGGGGAGGGTAGCGCGGAGGGCCTTTGCCGGCAGTGTTTGTCCATGGCGCGGCCTATTACGGTTACAGCACCGGTACAGGAGCCGGCCTGGGCTTGTTTCGCTCAGGCGTTAACAGCTTTAGTGGGCCAGTTAGCTCCGCAGCCCGCGTTTACTCCGATGGGTTTGTCCCAGCAGTCTGTGGTGTCGTCACCCATGCAGGGGTTCCCACGACAATTGGTGGTACCCCACAGTCTCCCTATTTCCCCGCTCCCGGGTTCTCAGGAGCCAGCGTGGGTTAACTCCCTGACGAGTTCTGTACAGCACTTGTCGGATGTGTTGCAAGGGGAGTCTGTGATGCGGCCTCATAAAAGGCCGGTGGCGTCTCTGTCCGCTCCTTATGAGGATGATGAAGGGACGTCTGATGATGGGGAGATTCTGGATCCTTACGATCAGGAACCTCTCCATACTAAGGACGCTGATGCTAAGTCCAAAGTATATATTCCTGGACTTATTCGGGCGGTCCGCACAGCCTTGGTGATTGAGGACGAAGTTCCCCCAGCGGCTAAATCTAAGTATGCCTTTTTCAAAGATGTGAAGGGCGATGCCACAGTCTTTCCTCTTTCGGGTCAGTTGGTGGACCATTTAGAGGAGGCGTGGAAACAACCTGGCAAAAGATACCAGCCGCAGAGATGCCTGGCGGTGGCTTATCCGTTCGCGGATAATTATTTTGCTAAGTGGGAATCCCCTCCACAGGTGGATTCTCACGTGACCCGTCTTGTCCGTAGTGCCACATTGCCGATGCCATCCATGTCCTCCCTTAAGGATGCTACGGACCGCAAGGTAGAAATCTGCCTGAAGTCCGCTTATTCCCTTGCAGGGGGGGCAGCATGGCCGGCTATGGCCATTTGCTGGGTTGCCAGAGCGATGGAGCGCTGGGCGTATTCATTAGAGGCTTCTTTTGAATCCGACTGTCCGGCCGAACAGGCGGAGTTGATTGGCAATCTCCGTGATTCGGCCACCTACATCAACGAGGCGGCTCTAGACATTAGTACTCTGGTGTCTAGAATTTCTTCAGCAGCGGTAGCTGCTCGTCGCACCTTGTGGCTGCGATCCTGGAAGGCGGACGCAGATTCCAAGAAAGGTCTGGAAGCGTTGCCGTTTACCGGAGAAGTTCTCTTCGGTCCGGATCTGGATAAGATTGTGGCCACGCTGGCGGCAGCTAAATCTGCTTGTCTCCCGTCGGCCGCTGCTCCTTCTGGTTCTGGACCATCGTCCTTTCGGTCATCTAGGGCCCAGGGCAGGCCCAAACCACAGTCGTTTCCTCGACAGGCTGGCCCTAAGAAATCGGTCAAGCCCCGGAAGCAGGCATGGAGTACCAGACGTCCGGCCCCCAAGCCAGATGACAAGCCTGCGGCCTGACGGTCCGGGCCTCCCTTTGGGGGATCCCAGGGTGGGAGGCCGCCTGCTACAGTTCGCCCAGTGTTGGTCGACCACTACATCAGACACTTGGGTTCTGGAGGTGGTTTCCCACGGATACGCCCTCTCCTTCCGGCACAGACCCCCGGCTCGATTCTTCACCACGGGTCTACCATCAGACCGGAACAAGGCTACGGAGCTGCGGAAGGTATTGCACACTATGCTCCAGGCTGGAGTTATAGTGCCTGTTCCATTCTCCCAGAGGGGCCAGGGTTTCTATTCAAATCTATTTTTGGTACAGAAACCCAATGGGTCATATCGTCCGATTCTCAACCTCAAAGCACTCAACAAGTCTTTGCGGGTCCCGAAGTTTCGGATGGAGACCCTACGGTCCATCATTCTAGCGCTGGAACCTGGGGACTACATGGTGTCATTGGACATACAGGACGCTTACCTGCATGTCCCTATTCTTTTGCGCCATCAACAGTTCCTCAGGTTTGCAATCCGCAGCGACCACTTCCAGTTTCGGGCGTTACCTTTGGCCTGGCGACAGCACCACGTGTTTTCACCAAGGTGATGGCGGTCATGGCGGCTTCTCTGCGGCTGCAGGGAGTCCGCATGTTGCCGTATTTGGACGACCTGTTATTGGTGGCAGGATCTCCAGAGCTCCTGTTACGCCACTTGGACCTGACCATTGCACTGCTGCAACGGCACGGCTGGCTAATCAACTGGCAGAAGTCCACTCTAATCCCGTCTCGGAGGATTCTGCATCTTGGAGCCTTATTGCACTCGGGACAGCAAAGGATCTTCGTGACGGAGGACAAGATCTCTGCTTTACAGTCAAGGGTGCGCAGTTGTCTGCACAGCCGCCGGGTGTCCTTACACTCGGCGATGAGGTTACTGGGCTCCATGGTGTCGGTGTTCGACATGGTGGAATACGCCCAGTTTCACTCCAGACCTCTGCAGCACCTGATCCTGTCCAAGTGGAACGGGCTGCCTCAGTCTCTGAAGTCCCGGACGATTGTGCTCACCCCGGAGGTTCGCCTGTCCCTTGCGTGGTGGTTACAGACGACCCACCTCAACAAGGGACGTCCGTTCTGGGTTCCAAATTGGGTCCTGTTGACAACGGACGCCAGTCTTCGGGGCTGGGGAGCAGTTTCGGGTCCACACTTGTTCCAGGGCAGGTGGACGCCGACAGAAGCGGAGCTTCCAATAAATATCTTGGAACTCCGTGTGGTCTTCAATGCTCTCCAGCAGGCACAGCGGTTTCTCCAGGGTCGCCCGGTGCAGGTCCAGTCGGACAACGCTACCACCGTGGCCTACATAAACAGGCAAGGAGGAACTCGCAGTCGGGCGGCTCTCGTAGAGGTCTCTCGGATCCTGGTTTGGGCGGAGCGCAATCTTCCGGCCATATCAGCGGTCTTCATCCCGGGAGTGCTAAATTGGGAGGCGGACTTTCTAAGTCGCCAGGACGTTCATCCGGGGGAATGGTCCCTGCACCCGGACGTTTTTCAACTACTGGTGGACAGGTGGGGTCTTCCAGAAATCGACCTCATGGCGTCCCGGCACAACAACAAGTTGCCGGTGTACGGGTCTCGCACAAGAGACGAAGGGGCGTCTCTGGTGGATGCTCTGTCCGTCCGGTGGACGTTCCGGTTCGCATACCTGTTCCCTCCGGTCTCCCTTCTTCCACGGGTAATCCGGAAATTCAAACAGGAAGGAGGGTCGCTCCTGTTGATAGCTCCCGCGTGGCCCAGACGGCACTGGTTCTCAGACCTTCAGGGTCTGTCCGTGGACAGTCCTCTGCGGTTGCCGCTACGACCGGACCTTCTGTCTCAGGGTCCTTGCCTTCACCCGGACCTGACTCGGCTGTCTTTGACGGCGTGGCTGTTGAGACGGCCATGCTGAGGTCCCAGGGGTTTTCCAGCTCTGTGGTGCGTACCATGTTACGAGCTCGGAAACCGTCTTCCGCGAGGATATACCATCGCGTGTGGCATACGTTCTTCCAGTGGTGTCGACCGAGAGGTTATGCACCGCGGGAGTTTCGTCTGTCTCGGATTCTCGCCTTCCTGCAAGCGGGACTAGATCATGGGCTTCGCCTTGCTTCTTTGAAGGTACAGGTTTCGGCCCTATCTGTCTGGTTTCACCGTAGGATTGCTACAATCCCGGATGTGCGCACCTTTATGCAGGGTGTTCTCCGCATTCAGCCGCCCTTTGTTCCTCCTGTGGCGCCTTGGGATTTGGCTGTGGTCCTGAGGGCTCTCCAAGGACCGCCGTTTGAACCACTGGGCTCAGTGGATCTTAAATGGCTAACAGCTAAGACTGTTTTCCTTCTGGCCATTGCTTCGGCCAGACGTGTTTCTGAGTTAGGGGCTCTTTCTTGTAGACCCCCTTTCTTGGTTTTTCATGGGAACAGGGCTGTGCTCCGCACTCGGCCCGAGTTTCTTCCCAAAGTTGTTTCCCAGTTTCATGTTAACGAGGAAATAGTTGTTCCGGCCTTTAACTCACCGGGTCTTTCCGTGGGTGAGGCCTCTTTGTGCGGGCCTTAAGGACTTATGTTGACCGCACTTCTTCGTTTAGGAAGTCGGACGCTTTGTTTGTCCTCTATGGCTTCCGTAAAAAGGGTTGGCCTGCTTCAAAGCAAACTTTGGCAGCCTGGATCCGTATGGCTATTTCTGAAGCTTATCTTCATGAAGGCCTACCGGTCCCTCCTTCTCTGAAGGCTCATTCCACTAGGTCTGTGGGTCCTTCGTGGGCAGCTCGACGTGGTGCCTCGGCAGTTCAGATCTGCAAGGCTGCTACGTGGTCCTCTGTCCATACCTTCGTGAGGTATTACAGGTTTGACACCTTCGCCTCTCAAGATGCTTCCTTCGGGCGGCGGATTCTCCTTTCTGCACAGGAGCGTCCCCACCCTTAAAGGATACTGCTTTGGGACATCCCCAAGGTATCCTGTGGATACCCTATGGACCCTGAAGTAGAAAATATGAGATATGGTAAGAACTTACCCTTGTTATCTCTATTTCTACGAAGTCCATAGGGTTCCACAGGACTCCCGCCCTGTCGCACCTGTGCTGCAGATGGGCTTGCCTCTGGTCACTGGTTTTCCGTCTCCCTCTGGTGAGAATGTGATTCTTGTATGTGTCCAGATCTTTTTTCTCTCTCTTCCTTCTCCTCCTCCGGCCTATGGCTTGATAACTAACTGAGGTGCCTTGGCTCGGGGGCGGGGTATAGGAGGGGGACCCTAGTGCATCCTGGGAGGCTGAAAAGCTTAACTCTATGGTGCCCAGCGACTGACGTCACACCTATACCCCAAGGTATCCTGTGGAACCCTATGGACTTCGTAGAAATAGAGATAACAAGGGTAAGTTCTTACCATATCTCATATTTTAATTATAGGCTGGGATTTTAATACTGTAGATAACCCTAAATTTGATAAGTCTTCCCCCTCTCCACCTCACCCCTCTATTCAATGGGAAAGCATCCATTTGCTTCAGAATAGGCATGACCTGGCGGATACCTGGTGCCTCCACAATCCTATGGATCGTACCTATACTTTTCATTCTTCTGTGCACCTCACTTTCTCCAGGATCGATTATTTTTGGATTTCTGCCTCTTTATTTTCCCGTCTTCTTTCCACTGATATCCATGACATCCTCATTTCTGCCCCTGCCCCTATCTCTGTGTCGTTCATCTTGTTGTCTTCTAGAAGAAGCTCTCCACAGTGGAGATTTTCCTCCTATCTATCCCAATCAGATACATTTCGAGATTTTCTCACATCCCTTTGGTTGGAATATGTGGATGATAATCTACTGCATTGGGACAATCGCATTTTGTTCTGGAATACTGTTAAAGCGGTTATGCGGGGGCATGTGCTCTCCTACCAGGCTGAGCGATGCAGAGAATATAACTCTAAATATTCCTCCCTTCACAAAACTATCACTATAGCCTTTTCAACCTATGTACACTCGTCCACTACTGACAACCTACAGATCTTTACCTCTGCCAAACAGCTTCTAGAATCTTTCCTTCTATCTAATGCTGAACTGAAAGTTGATCACTCTAAAAATCACTTTCAACGTTGGGGCAACAAGGCAGGCAAAGTTTTGGCATCTATGGCTAAATCTAACCTCAGAAAATAACAAATCTTGGCAATTAAATGCTCTGAGATGGGCCGAAAACTTACATCCAACTATGATATATTGCAACAATTTCAGACGATTTATGAGCGTCTCTATGCTGCTAGACCTGATTCCCCTCAACTGCGCTCCAAATTCTTAGACATGGCCAATCTTCCAAAACTTTCCTCTGCCCAACATGATTCTCTCAATGCCACAATCTCTGACAAAGAGGTGGAAAAAGTAATTAACTCTCTATCCAACAATACAGCCCCAGGCCCTGATGGCTTTAATGCTGAATTCTATAAAATTCTCAGTCCTCACATGGTTCCCTTTCTTACTTCCCTTTTCCAAAAATCACATATTGATTGCCCCACCTATTCTTACCACCAAAGTAACGGCCTTTGCAGATTACCTGCTATTATATATTTCCGAGCTGCTCACCTTTATCATGAACCCGGAGAAGTCTTAGGTGATGTCTCTAGGTGCTGATGTAACCCCATATTGGTCTTCTAGATTTTCACTAACTTGGGCAAAAAAATCTATTCCATACCTAGACATTTAGCTTCCCAAATGCATCGACTCTATATGTATTTATTACTACATAAATACATATATATTCTACTGTATTTATTGAATATGCGCCCAATCATCAAATCTACGCTAGCCGAAATACACAGTTGGTCTAGTCTCCCGTTTTTAGGTAGAGCCAACCTTCTCAAAATGATTAGTTCTCTCCAGCAGCTCCCAATAGTTTTATCACAAAAAGAAGATAAATGTCTCTCAAAAGCTATTCGTGCCTTCATGTGGAACGATAAATGCCCAAGGATTAGCCTCTTAAAACTCCAACAAACAAATTGTAACTGGAGTATAAATTTCCCAAATCTCATCCACTAAAGCTTAGCTTGCAATCTCAGGGTGATAAGGGACTGGCTCCATTCTACTCATACATACACTAACACTGCAGTGGACCAATCTTTTTTACCAGACCAAAGACTAAGGCCCTCATTCAGAGCCGTACGCTCTGAGCAGAGCGCACGCTCTGCATGAGGGCCGGGCTCCATTTTCATGGAGCGTCCTCCTGGACGCTCGTATAGCTGTGGGTCACCACCCACAGGCTATACGAGCGTGCATTTTGATGGCCGCGATGGTCGTGACCATCGCGACCATCGAAATTGCGAGCCGGAGCCTGCGGTTGAGGTTTTCAACCGCAAGCTCCGGAGTGATTTTGGCTCTATCAGAGCCAAAATCACTCCCACTGACATCACTAGTGATGTCAGTGGGCCGGCTTCTGATGGGAGGCGTTCCCGTGGGAACGCCCCCGTCAGGGAGGCACGCCCACCAAAGGGGGCGTGCTGTCAATCAACATTGACAGCACGCCCCCTTTGATCGGACACAACGAGCGAAGGAAAGTCCTTCGCTCGTCGTGTCTGGCGCATGCGCACGACGGAGCTCCCTCCGTCGTGCGCATGCTCAGTGCAGACCATCGACCCACTTGCGAGCGGACAGCCGCTCGCGAGTGGGTCTGAATCAGGCCCTAATTGCCTTATTGCATTCCCACAAATCTGAACTTTCTCAGGCTACCCTTGACAACACCCTTCTTATGTCTGCATGGTCCACCTGGAATGCTGTTCGTAAAAAATGGGGGCTTAATAGCTATCAATCGCTGTTTCTGCCTCTCATTAAAAACTCAGAATTCCAGAATGGTCATGCACTCTACCCATTTCGATCCTGGTTGAAACAGGGAATAAAATACTTGAGATCCCTTGTAAGTGGTTCCAGAAAGAGCTGTCTAAATGTGGAGAAAATATTGGAAAAATATAATCTCCCTTCTACTCATATTTTTGCTGCCCATCAAGCTGTTCATTATACATAAATGTTTGCCAGCTGATTGGGATAAGACTCTACACTCCATGTTGGCAACGCCTCCTCCGACCACAAAAATGATATCCATTCACTACAGATGCCTTGGCTCTGCTATGGATCATGCCTCTGTCAAAGTTGGTCTTTCCGTTGGCTAAAAATTTTCCCTCACCTCACCTTGCCTCAGCTTCTACAGACCCGATCCTATTCTATTGCTACTTTAACAGCTAGTTCATTTAGCGCATGGGTCAGGGAACTTTTTTACCTTTTACCCCAAAATATATTTAGCTTTGCTGACCTTACCCCCTTGATTTGAAAGGAAGGAAATCATATAGTAGTGCCCCCATATAATGCCCCTGTAGTAGTGCCCCCATAGTTATGCCCCTGTAGAAGTGCCCCCATATAATGCCCCTGTAGTAGTGCCACCATAGTTATGCACCTGTAGTAGTGCCCCCATATAATGCCCCTGTAGTGCCCCCATATAATGAGTACATTTATCAAAGTTCGATTTTGAATTTTGAGTGATTTGAGGTGCAATTTTCATTCGATTTGTATTCGATTCTGCTTTTGGGTATTTACTAAAGGCCAAATCGAATGTAAAATCGAATTTCGAAACAAATTTTTAGTCAAATCGGCCTCAAATCGACCATCAGAAAAACATTGGTACTTTTACATAGCCCAACACACAAAACCCTTACTATCATTCGATTTGAAATCGACCTCAAAATCGGACTTCAAATCGAACTTCAAATCACCAAATGAATAGACCTGCTTCGTGCTTTCGATTTGAGCATGAGCAGGTCGGATTGACACAGATACATGCAGACATCAGTGAGATGCCTGCATGTATCTGACTGTATCAAGTAATTAAACAGTTAAAAGTAAAAAAAAAAATTGACATGAGGTCCCCCCCAAAAAAACAGTACCTAGTCCCGGACTGTTCAAACCCAGGTCTGGTTGACTAAGTACAGGGAAAAAATGGCATAGGGTCTCCCTGTAATTCACAGAACCAGCCCTGGACCCTTTCTAACAGGGGACTGATGCCACAGCCAGGGGAGCCCTATCACAGGGCCACCCAGCCACAGCATCAGCCCTGACTGCTAGTCAGCCCAGGCCAGGGATCCCTCGGGAATAAAGGGGTCTCCCTCTCCAGAGCACCCCTAGCCTAGGCTGATAGCCCGGAGCTGTTCTCGCCACCCCTGGGCGGTGGGTGGCGGGTTGATTGTGTTAGTGTAGTGTAAAAATAGAAGAATATAAACATTGTCTTTAAAGTAGAACTGCAGGTCTCAGCAAGCCTCCCCTGCATATTGGTACTTGGAGAACCACAAGTACCAGCATGCAGGGCATTAAGGGCCCACTGGGACCTGTAGTTCTCCTGTATTACCTCAAGTGGTCCCCTTGTCCAGTAGGCATCTAAGGGTCTTCTTAAAATAACAAAACGATAAACCCG
This sequence comes from Taudactylus pleione, assembly GCA_031769625.1. Lineage (NCBI taxonomy): Eukaryota > Metazoa > Chordata > Amphibia > Anura > Myobatrachidae > Taudactylus > Taudactylus pleione. The sequence goes on along the minus strand of JAUIMM010000065.1, from coordinate 19,606,947 downwards.
ACCATCGTACTAAGCAATATTCATCCTGACCAGGATAAATATTCCTTCCTGAATGAAGCGCACAGATGCGGCTTCCTCCTTTGAAGCTCCAGGTCTGAACGTTCATTGGCTGAGAGAGGTCAGGCGCCCCCTCTCAGCCAATGAACGTCTCCCTCCATTGAACTCAATGGTGGGAACCGCAAGATAAAAATTAGCTACCCTGATGGTTCATAATTGGTGTTACTTCATTTCAATTATAATTCATATTTACACCTAATGAGACTTTATATGTCGCTATTATGTTTGTTTTGTATAACTTTCTCTGTATACCACTTCCTTTTTTTTCTGTACACTCTGTTGCTTAATAAAAAGTCTCTTTTTTTTTTAAATTGTATCTTATTCACACCCGAGACGCAGCAAAAAATCACTCAGTCTGTACCAGAGATGCCAGTCTGTGACTTTAACCTCACAGGAATTAATTTTAAATATGTACAAAATCGCAGATAAAACGGAACACTAGTATGTTTGTTTTGTATAACTTTCTCTGTATACCACTTCTTTTTTTTTTCTGTACACTCTGGCCCTGATTCAGAGCCGGACACTCTGACCAGAGCGCTCGCTCTGAATCAGGGCCGTCCTATTTAAATTTGGAGCGGCCTTTTGGACGCTCGCATAGCTGTGGGTTACCATCCACAGCTTATGCGAGCGTCCATGATGTTGATGACCATCGGGCTTGCGACGAGACACTGCGGTAGGGTCTCGCTGCCGCAAGCCCTGGAGTGATTTTGGCTCTATCCAAAATCACTCCCACTGACATCACTAGTGATGTCAGTGGGGCCGGTCCCAGACGGAAGGCGTTCCCATGGGAACGCCTCCGTCTGGCAGCCACGCCCCCAGCACGCCGACCAAAGGGGGCGTGCTGTCACTCACCATCGACAGCACGCCCCCTTTGGTGCGAGACCCGGAGCGACAGCTTGGTCGCTATCCGGGTCTCGCGCATGCGCACGACGGAGCTCCCTCCGTCGTGCGCATGCGCATTTGGGTACCATCGACCCGCTTGCGAGCGTCCCGCGCTCGCGAGCGGGTCTGAATGATACCCTCTGTTGCTTAATAAAAAGTTTTGTTTTTTTAATTGTATCTTATTCACACCCGAAACGCAGCAAAAAATCACTCAGTCTGTACCAGAAATGCCAGTCTGTGACTTTAAGCTCACAGGAATTAATTTTAAATATGTACAAAATCGCAGATAAAACGGAACTTGGCGTAAAAAAAGTTAAGGCCGCTGCATTGCAGCACTTTGTATACAGACTCATTCGCACACATATGTACAAATGTCGCATATCAAATGAATCAGTGCAGTCTCGAATATAAGAGAATACATGTGTAGTGACTGGTTGTTTTTTGTATGATTTACTGATGCTAATTGTGGCGTTCTCAATCGCTTACCATATATCATGCTATTGTGTGCATGTTTAAGCAAAACTTTTTCTTGTACATGTGATGGGGAGTTGTTTCTGCTGTATGTATTACAGAGAGTTTTTTTAGTTTAATTGTTGCATAATTGCAAATGCATTTATTTCACTTAAAAGACATGGGCACAAGTGGGTTGTATTTGCCTGTGACATGTGTCTGGCCTGTAGAGAGCTGGGCCAGGCACTGTTACTTTTCACGGGCTTAGCCACACCCCCCTTAGGGGAAAAAAATATTTAACAAAAAGAATGCTGAAAAGGAGAGCACTTTGAATTCCTCATCCAGGTGCAAATCCAGTGGTGGGGAGGAGAAGCAATCAGTGTGGTTGCCCCTCACCCACACCCCACACAGGAGACTGCTACTCATCATTATTCTTTTTTATTATGGTTGCAATTGTGGCTTTTTTGGCTAACGCAATTTGCACTTTTGATTTGGGAAGCAGTTGTGAGCAATTCTGTTTCAAGACCTTAGAATTTAGCCTTTATGTATAATTATAAGTGTAGTGCATTAACCACTTGCTTGGCATCGTCACATCAGTTGCAACCACACCAGACTGGGCTTTCATCTGATGCGACCAGTCAGAAATGCCCACTAGGCTGCTGTGGGAAGCTAATCTTCCCACAGCCGTCTATATTAGAGGGACCTGCTTCCCTACTAGTGTGTCCCTATCACTGCTGGCCACAGTGATCGGGCACACGGCGGCACCCCCCTCCCGGCGCAGCTGCAGGGCAGCCATGATTGCAAAAAAACAGCAGCTGCGGCCCCTGGTAGTGTCCTGTCCCAATTACTGTGGCCAGCAGTGATCGAGGACCCGGCATCACCCTCCACCTGGCTGCAGCTGTGCCTGCCCATCACTATAAGCAGTAGCCGCGGCTCTTGTTAGCCACGGATCCTGCCAGTGGGTCACCCCATGATGTGGCTGTTGAGCAGCCGTGATCACACTAGAAGCAGTAGCCAAGGCTCTTTGCAGCCGCAGCTTCTGCTGTATCCCCGGGCAGCCGGCTGGACTCACCCAAGCTGCGACTGCTGAGCAACAGTGTTCACGGTAGAAGCAGTAGCCAAGGCCCACCGCTGTGCTGTATCCCTGGGCAGCCGGCGGGACACCCCCCTGATGACCTTCTACTGGAAGTAACTGGAATTGCTTGCTTTTGTACTGTGTCCCCTGGATGCTACTATCACCCCCTTCCCCTCCTTCCTTTCCCCTCCTTCCAGCATCTCTGCCTATATTTGTATATATATATATGTATGTATATATATATATATATATATGTATGTGTGTATATATATATATATATATATATATATACACACACGTGTGTGTGTGTGCGTGTGTGCAGGGTTTTTTTTAACCACTTAAGTGCAACAACACCAAGCTGGGCTTTCCCTGACATGGTCGCATCTGTTGCGACCAGTCAGAAATGCCCTCTGGACACTCACTGCATAAAATTAATAGTCCCTATGCTAGAGATGGCCATCAACCATCAATGTTTTCAAAACATCGATGGTGCCCATCTGATGTTAAATAGATTTGCCATTGATGGCAGAGAGCCAATGGTTCTCCAACATCGATGGATGAGTGGGAGCCGAAGGTTTTTTTTTCTTGATGGGACAGAGGTTAGCCCTGGCCCTGGCGGCCGCTAGGCCCCGCTCCTAGTTACTATTTGCCCATGGCCCGCCATGCCCCAGGCAGCAGTGGTCATCGAGGGGTGCAAACCACTGATGGTTCACCATAAAATGTCAACCTTATGGTTTCTAGCGATGGTTCAAAACCATCAGCCTATTCATTGGAGATACCTTTCCGCCTATTACAATGCATTGAGTTTCCGCTTGGTCGAAATCATCCTGAAATTGAATATGGAGATACTTTGAAAACAGGCTAAAAGTCCAAATCATGCGAAAACTTTTCTCCAAATGGCACTTTTCGCCTCTAATTGAATCCAGCCCACAGTGGTTAATTTAGTTAATGTTAATATCATGCTGCATAGTGCAAAATAATATATAACATATGTATTGAATACTACTGAATGCTTTTTTTATTTTTATTTAAAGGTGAAAAATGTCGAAGTTTTATTGACCTTGCCCCGGCATCTGAAAAAGGTAAAGAATGCATTATTCATATTATTGTTTTATGAACTTGTACTATGTGACAAGTAGATAAAATGTAGACACAGTAAAATGTATTTTTGTTGTTTCTTTTGCTATTTTTCTCCTAAAATACCACTCTGGGGCCTGCAATTAAAAGTACTCACCCAAAGCTGCTAATTGGCTTTATATGAATCAGACGCCTATAGATGCCAATGAAGATCAGATTCTGGCCCTGATTCAGAGCCGGACGCTCTTTGTGAGCGCTCGCTCTGAATCAGGGCAGAACGTTTTTGGTTTTTTTTACCGGCCTCCTGGCCGCTCGCTAAGCTGTGGGTGACCACCGACCCTTGGGCGACGAGACCCTTGTGGTAGGGTCTCGTCCAATGCAAGCCCCAGCCTCTATTAGAGCAGGAAGTTCACTACTGACATCACGTGTGATGTCAGTAGGGCCGCCCCCAAACGGCAGGCGTTCCTTCGATAATGCATCCGTTTAGGCCAGACACCCCCCCGACCCGCCTACAAAACGGGGCGAGCTGTTGATCAACATCGACAGCCGCCCCATTTTAGTGTGAGCCCCAAGCGAGTGCAGTTGTCACTCACTCCGGGGCTCGTGCACGTGCAGTGCGCACGTCGCACCTGCGCACTGCCCGGCCATCGACCCGCGTGTGAGCGCTGTGTGCTCGCAAGCGGGTCTGAATCAGGCCCTCTGAATTTGACTATAAACAATACGTTTTATTCTTAGTGAACATAAAAGAAACTTTTGTTAATGCAGTAGGGATACACATAAATAATTATAGGACAACATTAACAAGTGATCTGCAATATTAGGATGAAACATGCAAGCTCATATACATTATATTACGGTTATTTTTGCCTATCGCCTCACAGGATATTACAGTATTTAACTTTAGAAATAGAGAGAGTGATATAATAAATGTTTTTATGTCATCTTACTTACATGATATGGCAGCATGACCTCATAGGGAAAGATAAAAAGTATGCCAGCCCATTGTTTATAACCTACGCTGGCAGCTATGTGTGCACCTAAATATCAGTGTGAGGCCCAAAGCAATTGGCTTGTTGGTACAACAAAAATAAATCTGTGTAGTGAGCACGGTGCAACAGAGTTATTAGTATATTGCTGATAAGTATCAGAGAAATAGATGTTTACTGCAGCTTAAAGTGAATAATTAGCAGCTGTACTATGGCAAAGATTCACATGTATGGCTACATTCCAGGCTAGGAATAGAAGGACTCATCTCTCTGAATAATGTATGCAGACATCATTTCCTTTGTCCCCATTGCCAGCCATACATTGTAGTGAGACTCCTTTGCCAGTCATACACTGTATTGCATGGAGGAATTAAAAGGCTCACATGCCAACACATAGCTAATAAATGTCCCTATAGCTTCCCATGTCACCAGAGAAAGTCTGCTCTAGATAGACAGTGTAACTCCATATATGCGAATATACAAGCAATTGGGAATCATTTCCCTCATCTAAGCCATTGTTTTCCTCTGGGCATTTAGAGTTACCATTCTTTTTAAATTGTTTAATCTAAAATAAAATAGAAAATGTAAAAGATTAAACACTGGAGGACTCTTGTCTATTTAATGCTGGTATGATATCCATGAGCTCACACTGGAAAGAAAAGTGTTGATCCACATTTGAGAAATGTCACCTATTAGGTAAGTAATATCCTATCAAAGTAGATTCATTACTTCAGGGCCGCAACTAGGGGGGGGCTGGAGGTGCACGTGCACCGGGTGAGCCGCTGTACCTGGTTCCAGTGACCTCCAGCCCGGCGCTGCAGAGAGGCTCCAAGCCGGACGTCCGCTGGTAACATTTATTACCAGCGGGCGCCCGGCTCCTTCTCTGCAGCGACGCGGTGTAGCCGGAGCCGGAGGCTGGAGTTCTCTCCAGAACTCCAGCTTCCGGCTCTCCCCACGGGCACTATGGGGGAGACGTCATGACATCTCCCCCATAGTTCCAAGGAGCAGCCGGCGGACCGGACGCGACGCTGGATGCAGGAGCGGGGTTCAAGGTAAGTATTTTTTTTTTTAATAAGCTGCACTACAGGTGTATTATTATGGGGGCAATGGCATTACCACAGGGGCATTACTATGGGGGCATAGGCAATAAGGGGCATTACTAATGGGGCATGAGCACTACAGGGGCATTACTATTGGGGCATGGGCACTACAGGGGCATTACCACAGGGGCATTACTGTGGGGGCATGAGCACTACAGGGGCATTACTGTAAGGGCACTACAGGGATATTACTATGGGGCATGGGCACTACAGGGGCATTACTATGAGAGCATGGGCACTACAGGGGCATTACTATGAAAGCATGGGCACTACAGGGGCATTAATATGGGAGCATGGGCACTACAGGGGCATTACTGTATGGTGGGCACTACAGGGGCATTACTATGGGGGTATTAACATATGGGCATTACTATGGGGGCATTACAATATGGGCACTACTGCAGGGGGAATTACATGGGGGGCGCCAAATTACTGTCTTGCCCCTGGTGACAAAAATCCTAGTTTCGGCCCTGATTACTTTATTCTGTGCACACTGTATATTTTTATTTGTTATCTTCAATTCCTCAGACCCATAGAGACCTTCCTACCTACATAATAGATAATACATAATATACATAATAATATAGACTCACATGCCTCCACATAGGTAAAATATGTCCATATACCTTCCCATGTCACCACAAAACAGATGTGTTCTATATTGTCAACACAGTCACATGTGACTATACAATTAAATTTGCCATATAGCCTCACATTCCACCACATAGACAATAGTCAGGGTTGCCTACCCTCCCGATTTGGGCGGGAGCCTCCCGATAAACAGGTGCAGCTCCCGCCCCCCCCCCCCCCGGAAAGGCAGGCAAGCCTCCCAGCGGCCGCCGATCCCCCCGACATCCCCCGCAATTTACTCTTAACCCCCGCTGCGAGGGCAGCCAGTGACGCGATTCGCGTCACTTTGGCCCCGCCCCCTGCCTCACAATGCCTGTATTATCGGCATTGTGTAGCGGGGGCGGGGCCAAAATGACGCAATCGCGTGACCCCGCTCCCGTGACGCCTACAAACGTCAGGCACCCATCCGGACATGCCCCCTTTTTCATCCACGCCCCCGCTGCCCTGCCGATCTGGCTGCTCCCTCCCGGAAGGAGCAACCAGAAAGTCGGCAGCTATGACAATAGTTCTCCCTATGGAGCTTATATGGTAATATACAGGTTTAGTCTCCCATATCCAAAATTCTTGGGACCAGAAATATTTTGGATATCAGAGTTTTCTGTATTTTAGAATATTTGTATACCATAATGAGATATCTTGGGAATGGGACCCAAGTCTAAACACAGAATGCATTCATGTTTCATACACACAGCCTGAAAGGCATTTTATACAATATGTTTAATAATTTTGTGCATCAAAAAAAATTTGTCTACATACACGGAATTCATTTAAGTTTCATATACTCCTTATACACATAGCCTAAAGATAATTTTATACAATATTTTTAATAATTTTGTGTATTAAACAAAGTTTGTGTACATTAAACCATCAAAAAGACAAGGTGTCACTATCTCAGTCAAGCACAAAACATTCTGTATTTTGGAAGAATCAGTATGAGATGCCGGCAGCTGAATAGCCGCCAGTTCAAATACCAACAGTGAAAGCCCGAACGCGGAAGATCCCGACTATGGCTGGTAAGTATCCTAACCCTCCCTTAATGAATCCTAACTCTAACCTCCCCCCGATGGTGCCTAACCCTAACCCCCCTTTCCGCACCCTAAACCTAACCCTCCCGGGGGGGGGGCCTGCACGGCACACCCTGCACCCATAGTATTCCTTACCTCTCCGAAGTCCCACATCAGCGCGGGGGTCCGGCACTGTAAAATCGACTGGAAAATGCCCGCCGTGGCCATTTTCCCATCGTTTGCGCATGCGCAGTAAAGGGAAAATGGCCGCCGTGGCCATTTTCCCAGTGACCTGCGTATACTCTATAGACTCTGGGCACACTCTAGTGCCCAGAATCTATAACTACGTCACTGGCCGCGCACAGTTCAGTGCGCTGCCAGCAGCTGGACAAAGAGGAGAGGGCCCGTATCGGAGACTGCACACGGGCCCCCTCCTCTCTAGAAACGCCCCTGGGGTGTGCCTAATCCTAACCTCATCCCAGGGGTGCCTAACCCTAACCCCCCCCCCCTGTAGCCTAACCCCAACCCTCCCTGGGGGGGTGCCTAACACTAAATCCCCCCCGGGGTGCCTAATCCCAACCCCCCACCCCATCCTTGGCTAAACTTGCATACTTACCGCCGTCCGGACATTAGGGCTTCCAGTGGTCGAGATGTTGACGCCGGTATCCTGCCATTGATCAGGTTATCAGCGTCGGCATTATGCCGGGCGTCAGGATTCCGGTAGCTGTATATCAACTGCCGGCATCCCGGCCGCCGGCATATCAACTTCAGCCCATTTTGGAATTTTCCGTATTTCAGAATATTTGGATAGGGGAGACTTAACCTGTATTTTCATATGCCACTATACAGTATATGCAGGCATATGAACCTAGATTATATAGCTCTTTGTCCCCCACTACTTCCCGTCATGGCCCAGGTTACTCACTACCCAGAGTGAGTAAAGTGTGTGATTGTTCGGCCAATTGGTTATACAGTCTAAGGGGTATATTTACTAAAGTGTGGATTTATAGAAGTGGAGATGATGCCCATAGCTCCAATCAGATTCTAGCTATTATGTACTGAAAGGTGCTAGATAAATGTTAAGTAGAATCTGATTGGTTGCTATGGGCAACATCTCCACTTTTTTAAACCCATACTTTAGTAAATGTACCCCTCACAGTGCTGCTTGTTATTGACAACTACCTATATCAGTAGTCTTCCTGCAATATGTAAATTAAACAATGTATATCTGATTTTAAATTAAAATTTTGGCCTTTGTTTGTTTTACTGAATGTCAAAATTGATTACCTGAAACTAGAGCCACTGTCATTGATTTGCTGTTAGCAGTCATGGAGTACTATCTGTGGATTCTTAATATCCTTCTGTGGATTTTTAGGGGTAAATTTACTAAAGTGAGAGTTTTTAGAAGTGGAGATGTTGCCCATAGCAACCAATCAGATTCTATGTAACATTTAACTAGCACCTTCTAGAAGATAATAGCTTGCTGATTGGTTGCTATGGGCAACATCTCCACTTCTAATAACTTTCATTTTAGTAAATTTACCCCTAAATATCCTTTTAGATTAGAGATATGCACTAACCCACATATTTTGATTTTGGCGAAACAACCCTCAAGTGTTTTGGTTCTTTTCTGTTTGTTTTCCTTTAAAATTGATAAAAAACAGCTAAAATATTGTTTTTGGGCCTGTTTGCTCTTACAGTAGAATTAACATAAATAACATTCATTTTAAGTAAGTTTTGACCACCTCACAATATTGTTTTCACCCATACTGGCCAAAGGCTGCAGAGAGCTGCCTGTCTGAAATAAGTGACAAAGCAGCGGCACACATGGCAGTTTAAAAAATAATTTAGCACATCTATGAAACATAGTGGCACTGCAGAGGCAGACAGGATAGAAGTTTAATAAACTATATGATTCTATAGAATGTTTTTACTATTCAATAACTATATCAGAGGCCCAAGGCCAGGACAGGTAAATGGAGGTGGTGTATTTAGTGGAATCCAGGTAAAGGATTGATTGATTCAGTCATTCATTCATTGAGTAAAGTGTTAATATAACTAAAAAAACAAACCAGGGAAATGGAAAACACTATTAAAAAGCAAGCATCCAAAATCCCAATAAGATATTTAAAGTGGAAATTTAGGCCCTGATTCAGACCCGGTCGCTCCCACAGAGCGCTCGCTCTGAATCAGGGCCGGGCTTTTTTTTTTTTTTAGAACGGCCTCCTGGCCGCTTGCATAGCTGTGGGTGACCACCCACAGCTACAGCGAGCGGCCATGATGATGGTCGCGATAGTCAAGACCATCATGACCATCAGGCTTGCGACAAGACCCTTGTGGTAGGGTCTCGTGGCTGCAAGCCCCAGAGAGCTTTCGGCTCTAACAGAGCCGAAAGCTCTCCACTGACATCACTTGTGATGTCACTTGTGATGTCAGTGGGGCTGCCCCCAAACGACAGGCATTCTCATGGGAACGCCTCCGTTTGGGTAGCCACTCCCCCGGCCCGCCCACCAAAGGGGGAGAGCTGTCACTCAACATCGACAGCTCACCCCCTTTGTTGCGAGACCCGGAGCGATGGAGTGTCCGTCGCTATCCGGGTCTCGCGTATGCACACGACGGAGACGGTTACTGAAGCCTAAACCCTCAAGGAGGTATCTAGATCCAGTACCCAGTCCCCAGAAGCTAGAGTGAATGCTGGAGCAGAGACTCAGCACAAACCCCAACAGGATGATAAACATCATCAATAGTGATACCTATGGTATAGTGATTAGGGAGTCTCAAAGAAGGTCTGGAACTGTGTTGCTAAGTATAAGCAATATAGTTGCAGAGCAGAAAGGTAATCTAAAGTATAGTGAAGGTATAGTTCACTTGAACCCGCAATGAGCAGGAGAGCCTTCACACTACAATGCAAGCTGTAAACAGGGATGTCACAGGCTTGGACCGTGCTTGAACTGGATAGGAACCGGAGGTTTGGAGACGTAGAATAGGACTGGATCCAGAGACTTGAAATGGAATAGAACTGGAAACTTGAACCAGACTGGGACCGGAGATAATAGTTGCTGAGTCAGAGTGGAACCGGCGGCTTGAATCAGACATGGCCTGGAAAGAACAGCAGATTAGCTGGAGTGGAATTGCAGGCTTTAACAATGTGCTAATGGCAGGTGCAGACTTAAAAGATCACACTTGTCAGGAATAGGAGGGAACAGTCATGTGAGCGCAGAAGATGAGTAGAGACTGGATACTAGTGTTCACCTGATCAGAATCAACATGGCTACACTCATGTTCCTCAGGAATGGAATGACAGTGCTCTGGGACAGAGTGACCCACCTTAATAAAACAAACACACACCGCTGCCGGCGCTGGGTAGTACACTCGTACTACCTGGGGGGTGGTGTGTTTGTTTGTTTTAGCAGCCAATGAGAGTCAGACAAATTCTCATTGGCTGCTGCAGCCAGGGCCAGAGCCGGGCTGGAGCTCACTAATGAGCTCCGCCTTCCAGCTCCCGCAGTGGGTGAAGGGAGAGACGTCATGACGTCTCCCCCATAGTGTAGAGAGGGAGGATGGAGAGCGGACGGCGGCGGGTGCAGGAGCGGGGATTCAGGTAAGTATTTTGTTTGTGTGTGTCTTGTGTTGTGTCTTGTCACTACTGGGGGCACTGCATGGGGGGACACTACTGAGGGCACTGTATAAGGGGCACTACTGGGGTCACTGTATAAATGATACTACTGTGGGCACTGTATAAGAGGCACTACTGGGTGCTCTGCATAGGGGGACCACTACTGAAGGCACTGCATAGGGGGGGATGGTAAAAGTGGCACTACTGAGGCACTGTATAAGTGGCACTACTGGGGGCATTGTATAAAGGGCACTACTGGGGGCACTGCATTGGGTGACCACTACTGGGGGCAGTTCATAGGGGGCACTGTATAAGGGGCACAGTATACGTGGCACTACTGGGGGCACTGTTTAAGGGGCGCTGTACAAGGGTGCACAACTGAGGGCACTGTAGAAGTGTGCACTACTGGGGGGCACTATATAAGGGGCACATCTAGGGGCACTGTATAAGGGGCACTACTGGGGGCACTGCATAAAGGGACCACTACTGGGGGCTCTGCATAGGGGGGACCATTACAGGGGGCACTGCATGGGGGGCACTGTATCAAGGGCACTACTGAGGGCACTGTATAAGGGGCTCGGCATAGGGGGACCACTACTAGGGGAACTGTATAAGGGGCACCACTGGGGGCACTGCATAGGGGGACCACTACTGGGAGCACTGCTTAGTGAGGCACAGTATAAGGGGTGCTACTGGGGGCTCTGCATAAGGGGGACCACTACTGGGGGCATTGCATAGGGAGGCTATTACTGGGGACACTGTATAAGGGGCACTACTGGGGACACTGCATAAGTTTTCCACTACTGGGGGCACTGTATATAGGGCACTACAGGGGGCACTGTATATGTGGCACTACTGGGGACCCTATATAAGGGGCACTATTGGTGGGCACTGCATAGGGGGACCACTACTGGGTGCTCTGCAAAGGGGGGCACTGTATAAGTGGCACTACTGGGACACTGTATAAGGTGCACTACTGTGGGCATTGCATAAGGGGATGACTACTGGGGTCACTGCATAGGGGGGCACTGTATAAGGGGCACTACTGGGGGCAATGTATAAGTGGCACTACTGGGGGCACTGTATAAGGTGCACTGTATGAGGGTGCACTACTGGATGCACTGTATAAGGGTGCACTACTGGGGGCACTGTGTAAGAGGCACTGTATAAGGGGCACTACTACAGGGGGCACTGCATAAGGGGCACTGCTACTGGGGATATTGCATAAGGTGCACTACTACAGTGGGCATTGCAAGAGGGGCACTAGTACTGTGGGCATTAAGGTGCATATGGAATGGAAAGGAAAGTTCCCAGAGTGAAAAGTGTCATGTTGACACAATCCGATTGTTCAGTGACCACGCCCCTTGTGGCATGTGGTCACACCCACTTTTTTGACTGCGCACACATACTTGGGGGGTTAACTTGCCCTAGGCTCCAAATACCCTAGTTACGCCACTGGTGACAGGGGAGTGGTCGGAGAAATGCAGGCATGCCAGTGCATTTTAACACCATTCCAGGGGCATGCATAAATTAGCCCCTGCGATGGCATACGCAGCTTGAGTGCTCACTGCGTACAGGAAAGTTAGCCATTTATAAGTGAGGTCTGAGCTGCTGTAATTGTGCAAGAGGCTACAATGTACTTAGATGTTACCAATGTTTTGGATGGATTGCAAGTTAAATGGATGTGTGAGAGGGGAAGTGGGTGTCTGCATGTTGTCCATGCGAGTGCTTTGAGATTGCTATTATTAGCATACTTTTGCAGCAGAACTTGCAGAATCAGGCCCTTAGTACACACTTCACATCCCACAGTCCCATATCTTCTCCCTCCACTCTCCTGTGTGCAATTGTCATCCTAATGGCATCTTACTAAACAGCCCACAATACCACACCCTCTACCTCCACTGTCCTGTGTGCAATTGTCATCCTAATGGCATCTTAGTACACAGCCCACAATACCACACCCTCTACCTCCACTGTCCTGTGTGCAATTGTCATCCTAATGGCATCTTAGTACACAGCCCACAATACCACACCCTCTACCTCCACTGTCCTGTGTGCAATTGTCATCCTAATGGCATCTTAGTACACAGCCCACAATACCACACCCTCTACCTCCACTGTCCTGTGTGCAATTGTCATCCTAATGGCATCTTAGTACACAGCCCACAATACCACACCCTCTACCTCCACTGTCCTGTGTGCAGTTGTCATCCTAATGGCATCTTAGTACACAGCCCACAATACCACACCCTCTACCTCCACTGTCCTGTGTGCAATTGTCATCCTAATGGCATCTTAGTACACAGCCCACAATACCACACCCTCTACCTCCACTGTCCTGTGTGCAATTGTCATCCTAATGGCATCTTAGTACACAGCCCACAATACCACACCCTCTACCTCCACTGTCCTGTGTGCAGTTGTCATCCTAATGGCATCTTAGTACACAGCCCACAATACCACACCCTCTACCTCCACTCTCCTCTGTGATAACAAGGCAGGGACTTATTATTGCAATTCAAAACAGGCAAGATTTGATATAAATGATGTTTAGCCATGTCTGGGATCAGAACTTGGTGGGTAAACCTGAGTCAGGACTCAGATCCACTGAGAACCCCTAAGTTCAGGTGAGTTCGGTTTTCTCCAAAACTGGAGCACTCATCTCTATTTTAGACTAGTTTTGTATTGATATTGAGCCAAATTTTGGCATCTGTATAGTTGTAGCGGGAACTGGAGTGTTGATGAGATGCAAGAGGAGAGACAATTAATAGGTCTGCAGAAACATGTAAAAAACAGTGCAAGTGAGCTTAAGTATGATAAGTACAGTAAAGAGAGAGAAGACAGAAAGTAGATGGAACTAAAAAGTATGAGACAGTAGTATCAAATTTGAATGTACTTAAAGATGGAAAGGCTAAGTACTAAGGGAAGTGTGAATAAAATAAAAGCAGTACTCTCCTAAAGTTACAAAGTTATGCAAAATTTATAGTAGCTTCTGTTGGAATATGTTTGTACAGGTAGCAGTGGTATGGAAAAGTGTACACACCAGCGGATTCCCTGAGACAATGAATAGCACAATACTTAACCAGTGGGGTCATTTATTTAGTAGCAATGTGATTGTATAGCCACACTCAGTTATGCATACAAATCACTTGGTGCATGGAGCAGAGTATACTGTACTGTACATGTCACCAGCCAGAGACTGTATCAGGATAGCGGTGCAGGATACAAGCAGTACCTGGCTCTCTAGCAGTGGTAACCAAGCCAAATTTTGGTTTATAATAAGCGCCAGTCTACCGTGTTTCCCCAATAATAAGACCTACCCCGAAAATAAGCCCTACCCTTACTTTTGAAAAATGGTCCAAAATAAGCCCTACCCCGAAAATAAGCCCTAACAAAAAAAAGAGAAAAAAATAAATAATGGTAAGTAAAGAATTGTAAAGCAGGACTGAGGGCATGATGGGGATAAAAGCAGGACTGAGGGCATGATGGGGATAAAAGCAGGACTGAGGGTATGATGCTGTCAATGTTAATTAAAATAAGCCCTACCCCAAAAATAAGCCCTATGGAGTTTTTTTGACCAAAAAAAAAAATAAGACAGTGTCTTATTATCGGGGAAACACGGTAAACACAGAGATGATTGAATATATATAATAACAAAGACAGGTCAGCTGCACTCCCAATGGCTCCTGTGATACCGTTAAATGTTCAGATTAGAAGAATGGAAAAAAAAAAGAAGAGTTGCGCTGTCTTGTCTTAGTTATAGACAAAGTGAGCCAAGAGTTTCAAATAATATTACATTTATTAAAGATTAGTAACAACTAAAAATAAATCCACTTAAAAAGACACACACCATATAAAGTAAATATGGATCTTAAATCTCTCTAGTGTGTGGTTACTAGGTAAGTATAGTATATGATTAGTAACAATGTTACTCTGCACACATATCTTGTAGCAATGTAAACAGAATTGTAACACATTACTCACAGTAATTCACACAGATTAAATATTTCACATCTCTGAACCAAATGTTCTGACAAATAGGCAGATCGTGATGCATTGATTCAATGTCCAGTCAGTATTATGACAAGCAAGATCAACAAATAATTCTGGCGCTGAAAATACCTAGCCAGAGCCTTCTCATGATGAGGTACTATAGGGTTGCAGCAAATGACCAAACAAACTCTGTGTAGGTTTTCAATTGGAAAAACAATGGACAAAGATAATCGTCTGCGCTATCTCTAAAGATATTCTATCAGGATTAATTACAAATGAATAAATATAATCCAATTAAGACAGGTGTTGAAATAAGTCTGTATAGTATTTAATTAACCTACTAGATATACATAAAACAATTTAATCAGAATGGTATAATATATTTAATTAAGATCTCGCACTAGAATATCAAATATTCACAATATAATTATACATGAAATATTCGAAACATAGTAACAACCTATTAAAATAACACAGTGAAACAGTATTGCATGTATAAATGTTGCAGATCACCAGAGTCCATAAATCATTGAGCGCATGGATAGATGTTATTGTGTTTGATCCAGATACACTTATTATTACACACTTATCACCTGGTTTCAATTGAGTTTAAAAACGCTCCTTTCATACACTTCTGACACACTGTTGCGAAGCTACACCAGACCTATGCTGCACTAACAAGTGACAGGGTCTGAAGGTCGACACACTAAAAGTTGACTAGTAAGAAGGTCGACAAGGACAGAAGGTCAACTGGGTCATTAGGTAGACACATAAATGATCGACATATTTTTTTTTGTCTAGCCCTAATCTTCACCCTAACCCTAACCATCGGGGTAGGTGCCTCACCCTAACCGTCCCTTCTAGTGCCTAGACCTAACCCTCCAGTAAGTGCCTAAACCTAACCGTCGGGGTAGATGTCTGACCCTAATTGTTCTTTCTAGTGCCTAACCCTAACCCTCTGGTAAGTACCTAACCGTCGGGGTAAGTGCCTAACCCTAACTGTCAGAGTAAGTGCTTAACCCTAACCCTCTGTTGTAAGTGCTAACCCTAGAAATAAAATGTGTCGACCATTTGTGTGTCGACCTAATGGCCCTGTCGACCTTCTGTCCCTGTCAACCTTCTTACTAGTCAACCTTCAGATCCTGTCGACCTTTAGACCTTGTCGACCTATTGCCTGTCTAACTTGTATTATCTACCTAAACTGTCAAGACTCGGGGGAAATTGGCCTCCAATGATGGAACAGGCTTTGCAGGTAGTGATACCGGCAACACAAACTAAGGAGGTCTTAGATATGTTTTCCTCATATGACGGCACAAGACACGAGGAGATCAGAAGAATAGAACTTTAATGATGACAAGAATGGTTGGAGGGAATAGTGGTATAAGCACAGAACTAGTCCCGGTAATACGTAGTAATATACCACTAGACAGATGCTTGAAATGATCCGAGAATGACTGAAGACTGTATGCTGAAGCACTGGGTTGAGCCCAGGTAAAAGACAGAGGGGCTGATTCAGACCCGCTCGCGTTATGCACTCGCAAGCGGGTCGATGGTGGGGCACTGCGCATGCTCACTCGCTCTGGGGCTCGCTACAAACGGGGCGGCTGTCGATGTTGATCAACAGCTCGCCCCGTTTTGTAGGCTGGAGGGGGGGTGGCTGGACAAACGGAGGCGTTCCTGAAGGAATGCCTGCCATTTGTGGGCGGCCCTACTGACATC
Organism: Taudactylus pleione; assembly: GCA_031769625.1. Lineage (NCBI taxonomy): Eukaryota > Metazoa > Chordata > Amphibia > Anura > Myobatrachidae > Taudactylus > Taudactylus pleione. The sequence continues at coordinate 19,590,358 of JAUIMM010000065.1, read as the reverse complement.
ACTCGTGATGTCAGTAGTGAGCTTCCTGCTCTATTAGAGCAGGAAGCTCACTGGGGCTTGCAGGAACGAAACCCTACCGCAAGGGTCTCGTCGCAAGCCCGATGGTCGCGAAGGTCGCGACCATCGTGACCATCACCTGGCCACTCGCAAAAGCTGTGGGTGGTCACCCACAGCTTAGCGAGTGGTCAGGAGGCCGGGTAAAAAAAAAAAAGCGTCCGCCCTGATTCAGAGCGAGTGCTTGCTTATTGCGAGCACCTCTGAATCGGGCCCAGAGTTCTAGGAGCAAAGTGCTGAGCTATGCTCAGTAATAGCAAGGGTACTTGGAGCCAGGTGCTGAACTGTGCTCAGTGGTTAGCAAGAGTTCTTGGAGCCAGGTGCTGAGCAGTACTCAGTAATTAGTAGAAGTTCTTGGAGTCAGAAAGTATACTGAGTCAGGAACAAACGAAGACTAGGCAGGAACCAAAAGGAAACCTTTAATAGACATTGCACAGACACTGACTGAGTGTCCAGGATGGACTTATATATCCAGCTGCTGGTCGGCCACATACTAACAGTTGATCCTAGGAGAGACTAAAGATTGGTAACTGTAGAACCACATGATCAAACCAAGATGGCCGTGCCCATGGACCAGAGAGGTGCTCGTGGACACCGTGGAACATCGCCATGCAGGTGAGTGAGATCCACTGGGTAGCGGGAGTGGACATTTAGATATTCAGGCAGTGTTTAGATGACTTCACACAGCCGATGCCACGCCTGGCTGCGGGGAGAGTGGGCATGCCAGAGAGGACACCTGAATCTGGACACGTGGAGCACAGTCGCCCGGGACCTCAGCCGTAGTCTAACAGTCCGGGTCCTGACATAAACATTGTCTACCTTTTTACTGTAGACCTAAAGACCGGATACCGCAGTAGACCACTCATTAAAGGGTTAATTATGCCCACTTTAGTTAGAGTTATCCAGATTGGTGTTAGTAGGCCTCTTATATAAGAGTTTATCGGTCTGCAGACCACCCCAACAGTCACTTACCACAATAATTATGTAGCTCGGTATTCCACAAATCGGCAGTAAACTTAACTGCACACCCAAAACTATGTATAGTCCTGACACCGCCAGATGACACCGCGGGTCCAAGCTCCTTCGGCACCCGCTGTAAGGCCCTGATTCTGCAAGAAATGCAGTTGCTAATACGGAATCGGTTGATTAATTTGCATTGTGCTTGCATATGCTTTGCAGTGCGCGTGCGGGAACTAGCATTTGCGATGGAGACTGCATTTGCAGAAGTTACGCAGACCCAAAGCAGAGTGATTAACAGGAAGTGCCGTTTGTGGGTGGTGACAGGGGGATGGTAGGGTGAATGCAGGCATGTCAGTGCGTTTCAACATCGTTGCATGGGCGTGCATAAATTAGCCACTGCGATACCAGATGCCGTCTGAGGTCTTATAGAGTGCGCAGAAGTTACTGTAGCAATTTCTGAGTGAGGTCTGACCTGCCTTAACTGTGCGTATAGGTCCGATGTTACCGATTGTTTTGCTATGTTGCCCTAGTATACAGATGTGAGTAATAAGAAGTGGGCATCCTTATGTCAGGCTATGATCGCAATGTGAATGCACACATTTAAATAGCACCGCTGATATTAGCAACAGCAGTGTGTGCATATAAGCAGAATTGCGATCCTTGCTGAATCAGGCCCTGTGTACGGTGAGCGGGAGTCTCCAGCGTGTGTGCTCTCCATATACCAGAGAGCTATCCTGCCGCGATTGTTGTAGGCAGCAGTGTGCAGCTGCGAGTCCCTCCGTTGTCAGTGTCCGTTGGGTATAGCAGAGAAGGCAGCGGCACGCTGATATACACTGCAATGATGTGCCGTATAATGCCGCCCTGTGCAGCAGGGTTAAGAGTGAGTGCTCCAATAGAAGTAATTAGAGCTTAGAGATGCATAATTATTGTGGCAGTAAGTGACTGTTGTGGTGGTCTGCAGACCGGTTACTTGTCATAATACTGACTGGACATTGAATCAATACATCAAGATCTGTCTATTTGTCTTTCTATATGTCTTTTTATTCAGAACAATTGGTTCAGAGGTGTGAAATATTTAATCTGTGAATTACTGTGAGTAATGTGTTACAATTCTGTTTACTTTGCTACAAGATATATGTGCAGAGTAACATTGTATCTAATCATATACTATACTTACCTAGTAACCACACACTAGAGAGATTTACCATATTTACTTTATATGGTGTGTGTCTTTTTAAGTGGATTTATTTATAGTTGTTACTAATCTTTAATAATTGTAATATTATTTGAAACTCGGCCCACTTTGTCTATAATTAAGATAGGACAGCGCAGCTTTCTTTTTCTCTAGCAGTGGTAGCAGCTCTCTGGTGGTGTGGAATGGCGGTAGTCACAAGCACAATGACAAGATGGGGTCGCACTGTAATAGCGTCTGTGGTCATCTTGGTTAGGGATTTGAAGCCTCCCTATATGGAGTATGTGCAGTAGCAATCTCCAACTCCTTACTCTGGACAAACCATCAGATGCTTATTTTTTATTATTTTTTTATAGAACTACAGTACAATAGTTATAACAATTAAAACATATAAATCAAGAAATGTGCCAGCACTATGTACTGTTGAGTATCATCAGCAAAAAAAACACTGTACAAAATATTGTGGAATATATGAAGTATAATATGGTCACTTCAAATAAGAGGGTAAGGCATACATAAACATAAGCACAGAAATATACTGTAAGTAGGGAAAAAGGGGAAAAAGATAGTCATGTAATGATAAAGAGAGAGAGAGAGTATAAATAAGGGTTTTTAGATAGGTCAAAATATGGATGTGTAATAACTAAGGGCCTGATGCAGAGATGCTTACACAGTGGAGCGATTATCGGAAATCTCCCGATGTTTACACAGTGGAGCGATTATCAGTATTCTGCACATGAATATTGAGTCGCACTGCATCGCTTGCAGTGAGGGATTATTCGATTGTCAGACAGGGATCGTTTGAGAGTGGCAATGGGGCTGTGGCAAATCAAACGCTGGGGTGTCATTTTCGGGGTACTGTATGTCTTTGCCTACAACTGTGTTACCATACGCAATAAATATGGATCCAGCGGTCTTTCTGCACCACCATAGTTACTCAAATGTCCAATAATCGACTGATTTGCAACTTAGCTGCGTGTTTGTGTTGAGACGCTGGTGGGCTGCAACATTTGCAGATTTTCACAGAGCCACAGCGTACTAATTCACAGCAGTATTAGCATAGATCTCTAAATTCAGGCCCTAAATATAGTGATGTGTCTTAATTGGACCAATAATGTACAGGTGGACAAAAAAGGTTAATCTGGATATTTTAAAAAGTTAGATATCAAAAAGGGGTATGGACAGGTAGTATGTTATCTACAGTGTGGTCAGGGGATGAGAAGGGCGCATACCTACAGTATATTAGTAGTAGAGAAGTGCGCCGGGCCATTTTTGCTGGTTTTGATTTGTCATCTGGTTTTGGTTTTGCCAAAATGCAGTGACTGGTTTTGGTTTGGGATTTTTCCCTAATTTGACAAAAAAGCTAAAATCACATAATTTGGGCCTTTTTTGTTCCTAGAGTATTATTAACCTAAATAATATTAATTGACTACCTCACAACTGGCTAAACTAAGAAACAGAGCTGTGGCACAAACACATGGCAGTTATTTCTGTTTAAAAATGTTTTGCAAATTAGTAATGTGATCAATCAGCCTTTTTGTTGAGCAGTTCCCCAAAATCTCCCAATAAAAACAGCGTTCCATACATACACGTTGGATACAGTGCAGGTTACAGTGCATGATACAGTGTGGGTTGGATACAGTTCGGGTTGCATACAGTGCGGGTTACAGTGTGGGTTGGATACAGTGCAGGTCCAATACAGTGCGTGTCAGATACAGTGCGGGTTGCATACAGTGGGTTGGATACAAAGCAGGTCGCATACAGTCCTGGTCACATACGTGTAGGATACAGTGTGGGCTGGATACAGTGCGGGTCGGATACAGCATGGATCAGATACAACGTGGGTTGTATACAGTGTGGGTCAGATACAGTGCAGGTTGGATACAGTGCGGGTCGGATACAGTCCGGGTCAGGCAGAGCATGGGTCGGATACAGTGCTGGTCAGATACAGTGCAGATTGGTTACAGCACAGGTTGCATACAGTGCAGGATACAGTGTGGGTTGGATACAACGTGGGTCGGATACTGGGCCTCATTCAGAGGCGGTCGTAGGATGCAAGTGGTCGTTCTGGAACAGGGTGGCCGCTTGCATCCTGAACGGCCGCCTCCATGTCGGTCGTTAGGCTGTGGGTTAACACCCACAGCTCTAACGACCGCTAAGGGTGATGGTCGCGATGGTCAAGACCATCGCGACCATCGGGGCTAATGACGAGACCCTAAGGTAGGGTCTCGTCAACCTTAAGCTCCAGGGAGCTTCCTGCTCTGTTTGAGCAGGAAGCTCCCCACTGACATCACTGATGATGTCAGTGGGGCTGCCCCCAAACGGCAAGCGTTCCGATAGGAACACCTCCGTTTGGCCGGGCACGTCCCCGGCCCGCCCAGCAAACGGAGCGAGCTGTCACTCAACATCGACAGCTCGCCCCGTCTGCTACGAGACCCCTAACGACGGATCACCCGTCATTAGCCGGGTCATGCGCATGCGCACTGGAGCAACATCAACCCGGTTGCTAGCTCATAGAGCTAATGACCAGGTATGAATAAGCTCCACATTATGGGACAGATACAGGGCAGGTTGCATGCAGTGTGGGTTGGATACATAGTGGATCCAAAACAAGGCAAAATGTCATCCTCCCACTGTGGGATTCTCGCAGGTTTTTGATTGTATATATGTCCCTCCCAGCGGTGATCGGCGCCATTTCCTTGCTGAGTCCTGTGCTGTCAGGCTGTGCTGTGCTATGCTCTGCCCTGGGCGGGCTGTGTTGTCTAATCCAGGGGTGTGCAGGGGTGTGCTGTGCACTGTCCAGGGGGCAGTTGTCCAATCCAGGGGTGTGCTGTGCTCCATTCAGGGGGCTGTGTTATCCAATCCAGGGGTGTGCTGCGCTGTTCATCAAGGGTTGTGCTGTTCAGTTTTGTGCTGCCCATCCAGTGTACTTTCCAGGGGTGTGCTGTCCATCCAGAGTGCTGTCCATCCAGGGGTATGCTGTCCATCCATGGGCTGTAAAAATAAAAAAAAGTACAAAATATTTTCTTTTGTCCTGTACCCCAGTGTATCCATATAAGCATTGTGATGTAGCTGGCCGTACCGCAGTGTCATATTCATACACATATTGTGATGCTGTAGGTCATTCATACCATAGTGTAATATTCATACAAGTATTGTGACGCTATAGGTCATTCGTACCGCAGTGTAATATTCATACTCGTATTTTGACGCTGTAGGTCATACAACAGTGTAATAGTCATACAATTATTGTGAAGCTGCAGGTCATACTGCAGTGTAAAATCATACAAGTATTGTGACGCTGCTGGTCGTACCGCAGTGTAATAACTATACATGTATTGTGACACTGTAGGTCATACTGCAGTGTCATATTCATACAAGTATTGTGATGCTGTAGGTCATATCACAGTGTAATATTCATACAAGTATTGTGATTTGTGACGCTGCCAGCCGTACCGCAGTGTAATAGTCATACACGTATTGTGACACTGTAGGTCATACAGCAGTGTAGTATTCATACAAGTATTGTGATACTGCAGGCCATTCCCCAGTATATCCATACAAATACTGTGATGCTACAGGCTGTACCCCATTGTATCCATAAAAGTACTGTGATGCTGCTGGCCATACCCCATTGTATTCGTATAAGCTCTGTGATGCTGCAGGCCATACGCAAGTGTATGATTATGTACCCCAGTGTATCCATATAAGCACTGTGATGCTGCAGCCCGTACCCCAGTGTATCCATATAAGCACTGTGCTTTTCTGCTGCTGCTCTGATGCTTACTCTTTTTTTTACGGTTTATACTGTATTTATTCCAACTATAATCACAAATACTGTAGGTATACTTACAAAATACTCTTATGCCATTTTTCAACTTTGATTTGTAGATATCAACCTGGTGGTCTTGGCTTTCCATGATCATAACAGCCATGTTTGGTCAGATGTAACCCAAGCAACAGGTTATTTTGTTGGGATGTAGTTAAATTGGCAGCAGACGGGATGCCACCCACCGAAATACAGATGCTGGTATCCCGCCGCCCGTCAAAATGCCGACGTCGATATCCTGAAGGAGATCAGGATACTGGTGTCGGCATCCCGAATGCCGGAATCCCGAATGTCCGGACCCCAGTAAGTATTGCAGTTTACTCGGGGATGGGAGGGTTAGGTTTAGGCACCCCCTGGGGGAAATTAGGGTTAGGCACCCTCTGGGGAGGGTTAGGGTTAGGCTACGAGGAGGGGGGGTTAGGGTTAGGCACCCCCAGGGGAGGTTAGTTTTAGACACTCCCCGGGAAGTTTAGGGTATGGTAAGGGGGGTTAGGCATGACCGGGGGGAGATTATAGCTAGGCACTAGGGGAAAGGTTAGTTAGGCTCCAAACAGGGAGGGTTAGTATATTTACCACCCCTGTTGAGTTCTTCAGAGTTTGGGCTTCCGGCATCGGGATTTCATACCCATTCCATTTTGTTATGGTATCTGGAAATGTTCTCCCTCCTCCCCTCCCAGCCTTCCCATACATAATCCCAGAAGTACAGTGATAAGAGATGTTTAGTACCAGTCTTTAAATCCCTCTGCCCCCTTCCTTTTCAGTGCTTCTGTTTTGCGTGCTGCCACATTTCATATTTCATCCATCCATCCATTCAAGAATCAGAATGGGCATATGTGACACTGGCATTACTCCCGTCTGTAAGAGGGCCCAAGGACAGTTCCATCTTGCACCTCTTTTCTTTGCATTATGTGTTGTTTGGGGCATTGCTGACTGTCTTTTTGTGTAGATGACAAACATTATTGTTATAGTTTATTAAACTGCCATCCTGTCTGCCACTGCAGCGCCATTCTCTTTCCTAGATGTGCCAAGTTTGTAATTGAACTGCCACAGCTCCTTAAATCTTCGACATGCGGTTGCTGAAAGCCAAAAATGTCCAGAAATTTTTATGGCCATAGACAGCATCTCCTGAATGCCCCTTTCATTTTTTAAAAAAAATATGAAACCACCATAGAGTTCAACTGGGGCAAGGACTAATGTGAATAATTAAAATATTTTTTGTAAATGCCTCCCCTCATACATTTTCTTTGGAATCCAAAACTTAAATTACATTTACTACGAATCAACCCTTCCTTTCCTTGCCTTCAACCACATACATACTCCAACTCCCTCAGGCCTCTTGATTAATAAAAACATTTGTTTCCCGAAGTACCATGTTGGAAGACGCACTGCCGCAGCCGCTGAAATCTTCGAAATGCAGTTGCTGAATGCCGAAAATGTCCAGAAATGTTTATGGAAACAGACAGCATCTTCTGCATGCCCCTTTAACTTAAAAAATATTCTGAACCACCAAGTTGATTTTGTGTGCAAAACATGGGACATATTATTCACCCATGCTCTCCCCTCCTCTCTCATAAATTTGCTTTAGTTGGGCAAAACATGGTAGATTTTCAAATTTACCCAGTTTTTTTCATTGCCCTCCCAACCCCAAACAGTTGCCCTGGGACCCTGTTGAATTGATAGGCTGTTATTAATAATGGTTCAGCTCAATAAACGCCTGCCACCTTTATATGTAGTTCATTCTAAGCAGAATAACGATAATGTGGATTGTGGATGTCATGCAAGAGACCAGTACTACGTTTAGTACAAAAATTAATTGTGTATATAGGTCACATACTGTACATACACATTTACATGGTACATACCGTGCATAACCTAAGGCATGCCACCCGTTGACTAACAACTTCCAGCAGGCCCGGCAAACAGCGCGGATGCTGGGAGTAGTAGTTCATCCGGAGAGCTCAAGGCTGCTTTCCTCTGATGTAAAGAGCAAGTCTTGGTCCCATTATCCCTAACAACCTCCCTAAGCACAAAGTAAATGTCTGTTTACAGTGTGTACTATTTAGCGGCACCTCCACAAGCAAGGCCATCACATTTCTATTAGATGTATAAAAAATCTCTTACAGATCAAATATGTCTTTCAGGAACTAAAGAGCTTGATCCTACATTGATCCTTCCTCAAAATCAAAACATTAAAATAATTAAATTTGCAAACTAATCAATCCTTTCATCCTTTCCCTGTCTTTAGGCCATAAACATACTCCAACTCCCTCGGGCCTCTGACCTAGTTCTTGATTAATGAAAACATTCTTGGTTTTTAAACTTCCTATGGGGTAATATAGTTTATTAAAACTGCCATTCTGTCTACCACTACAGTGCCACTCTGTTGCCACATGTTAGTGCAGCCCACTGCTGTCGCTTAGCTTAGTCAGCCAGCTAGCTCGATGCAACCTTTTGGCCTAAACTGGATGACTCAATATTGTGAGCTGTGAGGTGGTCAAAATTGACTGGAAATGACTGGAAATAAATGTTAATGAGGTTAATAATACTGTAGGAACAAAACAGGTCCAAATTATGTGATTTCAGCAGTTTTTATGATTTTTAAAAAAAAATACAGATTCAAAACCAAAACACACAAGGGCGGTTTTGGCAAAACCAAATCCAGATCCAAAACACGGAGATACAGATCCAAAACCAAAACACGGAGGTCGGCGCACATCCCTAATTATAACAAAAAAGCAAGAGGAGTAGCAATAGTATTTAATTTAAAAAATATGAATTACACTATAGACCACAAGTTAGCAGATCCTGAAAGGAGATATTTGTTATTAGATTTTAGGATAGGCAAAGAGAAATTTACTCTATTTAATATTTATACACCAAATGAACCCAATCATGAATTCTTCTTGTCAATTTATCAATAATTATTATAGAGATACACACCAAATTTAATAATAGGTGGAGACTTCAACTGTGTAGACAATCTAAAATTACATAAATCCAACTTAATAAATAAGAGGAGCTATCAAAACAAAGATAATATTCTAATGATTAAAAACTGCCACTCAGTGGTAGATCCATGGAGGTTATTCAACCCAGATTCTAGAAACTATACCTTCTATTCGCACCCAAATAAATCATTGGTAGACATGCCATTGCAGAGCAATACAATGTGTTGCGAGATCTGATCGATGCACCTAGAGTGAGAAAAGGGATAGCTAGATGGCATGGTATTTTCCCTAATATTTCAATAGACACACTATATAGAACATTAGAATATTCAAATAAAATGATGCAGGCTATATCTTATAAAGAAATGATCCTTAATGTGTACCACAGTATCATAGAGAATATATTTCCCCTCAAAGGAGCTATCAGATGGGATTAGCTGAGTCTGATGAATGTATGAAGTGTAAGGTCAGAATGCCTCTATTTAACATTGTTTATGGCAGGGGTTCCCAAACTTTTTTTGATTCACGGCACCCTAGAGTAACAGCACTGTTTTCTCAGCATCCCTAAGCTATACGTTTGTTATTGAGAACATTTTTTAGTAAAGTAGTAAAGTGAAGTAAAATGTGCTGACCTGTCATCCTTAGGTTCAGTTATATAGTGGTGGACAGGTTTGAGCTTCTGTTTGTCCACATATTTACATTACATTGACCATAAAAAATTTGATTTGGTGCTGCCCACCAACCTGAGGCACCCCAGGGTGCCACAGCGCACAGTTTGGGAACCACTGGTTTATGGGACTGTCCCATGATAAAGAACTTTTGGGAACAAATACATGATTTTGCATATACAGGTTGAGTCTCCCATATGCGTTATTCTAAAAACCGAAATATTCCAAAAACCGGAATATTTCGGTGCATATGTGACGTCACGACGTCACCTGACGTCGTGACGTCACTAGTATCAGCGGCCAATGACTAGCGGTGTGGGCGTGGTCCACACGCCAGGCCACCCTCCCGCATCACCCACCGGACCCCCAGCGGCAGCCGCCGGACCCCTCGTTACAGCCGCAGCACCCGCCGGACCCCTCGTGACAGCTGCAGCACCCGCCGGACCCTTCCGCCTCAGTCGCCGGACCCCTCACGACACCTGCCGGATCCCTGTAGTACCCGCCGGACCACCGCCACACCTCCGCCGGACCCCTGTATCACCCGCCGGACCACCGCAACACATTCCGGACCCACCCGCAGCACACGCCGGGGCCTCCCGTGACACCCGCCGGGCCCCCCCCAGGTATTCCGAAAACCGGAATAATCCAAAATCCAAAATGCTCGTGGTCCCCGAGCATTTCGGATATGGGAGACTCAACCTGTACACACTTAGTGAAATATGTCCCTATGACAGCAGAATGGGCAGGGGCTGGCTGGAAACTTTTAGCCTGGGGGGCAAATGTAATTCAGTGGTCCCGGCTTTTCTACCAGCGCACTGCAATTGCAAAACAGTTGTGGGTATGTGATTTAAATGTGTAATAAAATATATGAAAATATATGAAAAATAATTTTGTCTAAAGACACACATCCACTTAAAGATATGAAAACGACTGCACGATTACGACATTGTAATCGTGCAGTCGTTTGTCAGTCTGTGATGTTCAGTGTAGGCAAATCAATCATCTGCAAGCATGCTGAATCTGACGATATTATCAGGTTGTTCAGCGTTTTTGCCCGATGATAGATGTCTAAACGACCAGCGGGAGCGTGCATTAACTGGTCGTTTAAGACATTTTTGCAAACGATTTGCAAGTGATTTGCAAATGATTTATGAACGATAACGTTATCGTTCAATCTTTCAGATAAATCGTCTAGTGCAGAGGTTCCCGAAGCCACCATTACAGTCCACATTTTAAGGATATCCATGCTTGAGCACAGGTGACTTATTTAGTACCTCAGTCAATTTGATTTAACCAGCTGGACTCAGGCATAGATATCCTTAATACCTGGACTGTAACGGCAGACTTTGGGAACCTCTGGTCTAGTGGATGTGTGCCTTAAGAGTTATAGTCAAATACATCACCTACCAGCCCTGACTGACAGACTATTCTAGTGACCGATATCAAATATAGGAAGCAATATACGTACCTGACAGCCCCTCCAAGGTCCACCTCACATCATCACATACTGCCCCGTCCCCGATTACTCTCAGTGCACAAAGGCAGAACCACAGTAATGCTGGGTCCACACTATGCAATATATTAATAGTACAACCGACAAACTATATATTAAGTTTATTTTCTCGAGTGTACACACAAGATACATCGTGTCTGCTGTGCAGCATGACAGATGCACTATATCTTGCAGATACATTGTGCACATCTGCTGGTATGGACGGGCGACCCACTGACCAACTCATACACTGGCCAGCAGGAAACTGACACTGACATCACAACTGTGCGGGTAAATTTAAATGCACACCCAGTTTTGATGTCTGCCAGACAGATTGAGCATTCCATTGGTAAGTGTGGACGCTTACCAAAATTGTCCGCTCGGTCTGTGGGTTTGTCGCTTAATTGGGTCGTTGGCGTAGTGTGTACCCAGCATAAGTTACTGTGATTGTGGAATTTGGGAAAGTAGCCTAGATAATGGTCCATAGGGATATTTCTGCAACTTAGTACACTGCTGCTAGGAGTCACAGCCTACCAAAGCCGGGGCATGGTGGTGTGCTCAGGGCTGCACAGTACTATGATGTGCCCAGTGCTGCCCAGCACTATGGTGTGCCCAGTGCTGCACATTACTATGGTGTGCCAGTGCTGCCCAATACTATGGTGTGCCACTGCTGCCCAATACTATGGTGTGCCTAGTGCTGCACATTACTATGGTGTGCCAGTGCTGCAGAGTACTATGGTGTGCTCAGTACTATGGTGTGCCAGTGCTGCCCAGTACTATGGTGTGCCCAGTGCTGCACATTACTATTGTGTGCCAGTGCTGCCCAACACTAAGATGTGCCAGTGCTGCCCAGTACAATGGTGTGCCAGTGCTGCCCATTACTATGGTGTGCCAGTGCTACCCAGTACTATGGTGTGCCCAGTGCTGCCAAGTACTATAGTGTGCCCAGTGCTGCCCACTTGCCCAGTACTATGGTGTGCTGCCCAGTACTATGGTGTGCCCAGTGCTGCACATTACTATGCTGTGCCCAGTGCTGCACATTACTATGGTGTGCCCACTGCCAGTGCTGCCCAGTACTATGGTGTGCCCAGTGCTGCACATTACTATGGTATGCCCACTGCCAGTGTTGCCCAGTACTATGTTGTGCCCAGTGCTGAATCTTACCTGCTGTCAGTGTGGACCCAGCAGCATGAACATTCCTCTCCCTTTACAGGCAGCAGCAGCAATGGTTAATCTGGGGAAGGCATGAGCCGCAGGAGTCCTGATAAATTCAATCAACAAGTCCCGCCCCCTTTTTCGACTCTCCAGCACCTTGGGTTCCTGAGAGAGAAAACCTAGCTCTCTATTGGTTGGCGACGGCCATGTTTTTGAAGCCTGCTGTAGAGGCAGCCATTTTTGGTTAGCCACTGCAGCTTCACTTTACACATATAATAGCACAAAGCGGTCTTGAATCACTTAAATTGTGCCGGCCTGGGGGGCAGATGGCACCCTGCCCCCCGGCCCAGCCCGCCCCTGCTTACCTGTCTGGTCCCTGCGTAACTCCAGATACAGGAAAAGACAAAATGAACTTGAGGGGGCGGAGACTTGGGTGAGGGGCCGGGTCTTGGGCACGGACAGGAGGAGGTGGATTAAAATAGCTAGTTAGGGCAGGAGAGGGGTGGGCCTCCTGGTGAGGGGGCGGGATAGGAACAAGTTTAGAATAGCCAGAGAGGGTAGAGGAGGGGGCGGGATCTTGCCCGGGACACTGGAGAGAGTGGATTCAGTAGTGACAGACAGGAGAGGGGTGGAGACTCAGAGGTGTCTCAAGCAGGGAGGGACTGACATGGTCTCATCTCAGACAGGAAGCAGGTATTGTATCAATGCAGAGTGCACAGCCCCTGCTGCGGAGCAGACTCGGAACAGTGCTCAGTGTGCAGCTACAAGCTGCATGGATGTGACAGGCAGCCGGATAACAGGCAGAGAATGCTGCCCAGCCGCTCTGATGGTTCTATTGTTGGAGCGACTGCAGAGCACTTTCTGCATGTCACCCGGCCGTCAGTCCTGCATGTGCAGTGACACCGGCTCTCACTGAAGGAATAGTGTACCGGCCCGGGGGCCCAGTGTACCCTGCCCCCCGGCTCAGCCCGCCCCTGGTTGTGATCAATAATCATAAACATCAGATCTATAAATGTATTACCTGTAACACAGTGAATGTTATCTACGGATTCTACACTATAAAAATTTAGCTGTAATAAATGTTATATTGGGTGTACCACAAGACCTCTTAAGGTGAGTATTGGGGAACATCTTAGAAATATTAATAAAAGGGTCAGAGTCTCATTCTCATTTAAAAAGGAACATGGATAAGTGTGTGTGTGTGTGTGCGTGTGTGTGTGTATGTGTGTTTTATTACATTCTATCAAAATGCTGCTGCTATTATTGTGATCTCTTACTGAAACAATGCTGCAGTTTATGGGTAATTTTGTAGACACCATGGAAACCTTTTGAAAACATATAACTAATGTGGATTTCCAGTCCGGCAACAATTGCAGTTTTGCTGGAAATGGATGTGACTTGATCTCCATGAAAATAGTTCATATCGCTGCTTCCGGGACTATAGTTAAGGGACATCACTTCCGGCAGTCCACTGCCTGCCCGCAGGTTTAAGAGGAGGAATCAAACAGTGATGATAACGGGAATAAAGATGTCATGTCACCTCCGGTTTCCACAGTGGAAGTACGCATGAGCATAACTGCCATAGGTGCAAGGGGTGCAGCTGCTGTGGGGCCTAGAGCTGAGGGGGGCCCATCTTCCTTGTCAAAATTGCATGTGTTATACACATTTTTCACCATTGGATGGTACATAGGGGCCCTTACAAACTTTTGCTATGTGGCCTTCAAATATCTAGTTACGCCCCTGGAAGTACGTGGCAGTCGTTGGAGACTGGACATACGATTTAAAAAAACTTTATATGAGCTCTGTGATCAGGACTTCTTTGTTATACTGTGTTGGGCCTGGTACAACAGATGTATCCTATAATTGCATTATTAGGTTAGTGAACAGGATGTAAAAGGTATATTAGACTGACATCCATCATACCTTGAAAAAGATCCATCATGGATCGAAACGCTTTGGTGGGGGACTGTCTGATGCTGGTGGAAGGTGACTCCAACTTGGATACTGTATGATAAGGAATTGACGCGGTGAAGTGGGGCTCCGCTGACATCACACTGCTTACTCTCTCTCATAGCTTTGGTAGAAGTCCTATCATATTGTTTGATAGGATTTTTCTGTTTTTCTTTTTAATAAAAAGGTTTTAAACCATGAAGTTTTTGGGGGATTTATTTTCCATAATGAAGGAAGGAAAAAATATGAATGAGGAGAGCCATCTGAGAAAGATTTCCAGCAAAAAAGATCCACTTGATGTGTCTGTGTATTATCAAAGGCTGTGATGCTATTCTGAGGGGGCATCTTCAATAATTTAATTAATTTACCTACAGGGTAGTAGTGCTGTTATAATTTTACCATACATTTTGGTTTCTTTTGGACATTGTGGATTTAGCATCATATAACTTTATTACACGAATGTATGCTATTTTTGTTTCATTTACATATTTTTATGAATACAGTTTGACAATACTGTGAGAAAGAAGACCATAGTTCAGATATAAGGGAAGTGTAGTTGTATATATCTTTCTTGTCAAGCACCATTGCATATAATTGCTATATTGTTTTGTGTGCATTTAGTTGGAGTATAGGTGTGGTCACTCTTTTATTGTGCATAGGCATCTTGGATTGCACAACAGAAGCTACCATTTTGGGTGTGTGTGTGTGTGTGTGTGTGTATGTATGTATATATATATATATATATATTATAAAAAGATCCAAGTAGAACCGGCACTCCAACCATAATATGAATAATGCTCCGGTGCCCTCCTGGGCAAGCAGCCCAAAATACAAAAATCCACAAACGGAGGCATTCACAAGACTGATGTATCCGAAGTTAAAAGTCCTTTAATCCTACGTTTTGGGATTACTACCCGTCGTCAGGGACATACAGCAACAATAAAAACCACATCACCCACATATATATGCCCACAATACATCTCAAATCAGCTATAAAATGTAAAACATCTGTAAACAAGCGGGCCAGAGAGGTCCCAGAGCGGCGTGAGCAGACAGCACATCGGCGCTGTGTGACGTCAAAGACTCGCGCCTCCCCCACGTGGGTGTCTGCAGTGCCAGATTAAGATCCACATGGGCCTGGAGCTGAAATAATGAAGGGACTATTGTGTACTGCTTTAGGGGGTATGACTAGCACAGCGAGGGTGTGACTACTGAAATGGGGTGTTGTGCTCTGTGCAGGAGGTCTGTGTCATGGGTGTGGCTAGCACCATGGAGGGCATAGCTACCGCCTACCTTCAACCCGCCTCAATCTCCCTCCCCTATTCGCTTGAAGCATGCACCACCAGCAGATCTATGTAGTGTGCAGCGACACATCCAATCCCCTGCAGCCTAGCTGCAATGGTTTTATTTAAAAGAATGAGCAGAATTCTATTTAGTAATGTTATGAACTTTGTCAGACTGGGGCATATGAGGCCCACCAGGGAAATTCTATTGTGTATCTACTGATAAACACTGTCCCTGGGAATTACACCTTCGGCATATTGGAGGAGGACATTTGTGAAAGACTCCTCTGGTTGAATCTGACACTGTGCATGTGCACAGTGTCAGTTTCCAGAGCTTGCTGGAGACTGCAGGAGAGGGATCGGTAGATACCTCATCTGTGAATACTGTATGTGTACATAGGTATAAAGCACCCAATGCCATCTGCATCAGGCTGTTGGTGCATAGCGTTGATACATATATAATGTTATGAAAAACTGCGTTGATGAACAGTCCCCTTAGAATTAGAATAAGTATGCGTGTGTGCAAAAATTAGGAAAAGCTCAGCACTTAAATGCCCTAACATATTTCCAACACATCAATTATGTGTGTAAAGCCTCACACTTTGGTCCTATTCTATCTATCTATATGCCTTGACATTAACACTAAAGGTTTTCCATTTCCAATATGTCCTCTAGAAAAGCTATACATACACACTTATCTGATGCATTATCACTTATACAAATCTGCACTTGAAAAATCCAGAATTGTGTGTGTGAAAGGAAAACAAAAGAAAATGTATACAATAAATGTAAACATTGGTCAATAAGCCACTGAGCGCCTCTTTGATTGACATATATATAACTGATGCAGTTGGGTTAAGAGATAGAATTGTTAAAATCTTCTATTATTGCCTTGTGCACACCCTTTACAGAGGAACTAACGGAGGCTCAGGCTGAAGCAGGACACACTGATCAGTGACTACATCCAGCAGCACAGGCATGATACTCCCATCAGCAGCTAGCATTGCAGTACTCACTGACACCACAGCTCCAGTATGTCACCTGGCTGTGCTGCCTTCACGGAGTTGAGCTTGGGCTTGGCTGCTTGATGCTTTATTGGCGCGGAGCAGCGGTGATGACATCATGTGGCATAGACAGAGGAGGCACCGAGGTACAGTGCGGCACAGTGTTGGGGGTCTATGTACTAAGCAGTGATAAGAGACAGAGTGAAAAGTGATAAGTCAGTGATAAGGTGCCAGCCAATCAGCTCCCAACTGCCATCTCACAGGCTGTGTTTGAAAAATTGTAGTTGGAAGCTGACTGGCTGGTACCTTATCACAGACATCACTTTTCACTCTGTCTCTTATCACTGCTTAGTACATAGACCCCTTAAGGTCTTTCCAATCAGCCGTCATGTGTATCCAGTCACTGTTTCAATTGCGGGCTGCAAGGGAGAGGGTAAGTTTGATGGCCCACCAGGGTCGGGTGGGAGGAGCCTCGATCGGTCGCTGACAAGCTGTGCGGTAGCAGAATTTTTTTTTCCTGTCTACAGCAGCACAACATATGCTGTGAGATGTTGTGGGCCTATTTTAATGGGAGGGCCTGGAGCTACACCTCCACCCGCCCCATTGTTAATCCGGCGCTGGTGTGTCTGTCAAGCGTTGCATAGCAACCAGCTAAACATCCACACATACAGGGAAGGACGCAGAAAAACAATGTATACATAGCGTGAACTGAACAAAGATGCATACATAAACAATACAATTAAAATGTCTGTTAAAAAACACTTTCCATTAAAAGAAAATTAATAGTCGCCACAATGCAATATTTTCAAACTACTAAATATAACTCAACGAAAGTTATTGTTGCCAGATGTACATCATATCACCCTAACATATGACAATTATTAATCATCTAATTACTTTGCCAAAATAGTGCTAAATGTACATCATCCTGACATACATAGATAAAGAAATAGTTTACATGATTTGCAACATATTTATAATCGATCATTAAATATATCCTGTTTAAAGAATGCCCTCAACCTTCATAAGATATTCCCTTTACAAAGAAAGGAACATTATTGCAGATAGGGCACGAGTCTCATTAATACCACAAATTATCTAAAACAGAAAGAGACCATCCAGTGTCTATCTGATGTTATAAAAAACATCTCAATCCTAGAGTGTCATTGAGACCCCTGGGTGCAAGTGTCCCCAACATGAAGATCCACTTAGTCTCTCTCTGCAAAAGTTTTTTACCTCTATCTCCCCCACATCTTGACACAGGTTCATGGTCAATTATAATGGCCCTCAAACATGCCACCCCATGTTTGGCCTGCAAAAAATGCCTGGCTACAGGCTGCTCACTAAAACCTGAGTCAAGTGCCTGTCGGATGGCACTTCTATGCAGTGCCATCCTTCTTTGAATTTCCTTTCTGTCTTACGCACGTAGTTTAACCCACATGGGCAAGACAGAAGGTATATCACATAAGTTGTAGAACAAGTCAATGCAAAGTGTATCTTAAGTGTATCTGCAAGTCACACAACCTAAACAGCGAAAACATCCCAACCTATGACTTAAAAATGGGTAGATTCTGTTTTATTCATATCAGTGATATCTGACATGGCATAAGTCTAGAACCGTATAATGTTGGTAATTCTTTGTGAGAGCTAATGACAGGCCACCAACTCTTGGCCCTGTCATTAATTCTCAGACTACTAGTGGTTTACCTATTGACCCATGGCACTATTTTTCTTTGATCTTTAACCAATTTTGACTTTGGTAATATAGTATCCTCACGTGGAATATCTAGAACCTTTCTTTTAATTTGTTTCAGATCTTTCCTTTTGTACCCCCAAGCCACAAATTTCTCCAACATCTCTTGCATTATTACCTCCACCTGCGTGGAATCAGAGACTATCCTCCGCACTCTCAAAAATTGAGAGTATGGTAGTCCCCTCCTTAAAGCTTTTGGGTGGAAGCTATCGTATTAAAACAAGGTATTTCTATCTGTACTTTTGGAGAACAGAGTAGTGATAATTTCTCCATTATGCAGAAATATATTTACATCCAAATACTGGATATTATCACTACTAATGTTGTATGTTAATTTCAGCACACTTGTAGAATCATTGTGTTGATCCAACAAAGCTCTCAGATCTACTTATGAGCCTCGCCAAAAGATTAGCAAATCATCTATGTACCTAAAGTACAAGATGATATCTTTCAAGGGTGAACCATCATCAAACAGAAACCATTGTTCTACACTAAGCATAAAGGCATTAGCGTATGATGGGACCACATTTGACCCCATCACACAGCCCACCCCCTGTACATAGTATTTTCCATAAAAGAAAAAGCAATTCCTTTCCAATGTAAGACGTAGGAGTTTTAAAAATAATTCAATTGGGGGACCCATATAATGAACATTATCAGTGATCAACAGTTTGACTGCCTCCACACCTGCATCATGTGGAATGCAGGTGTAGAGGCTAGTCACATCCGCACTGCACAAAAGTGTCTCCGACGGCAACGGCCCCATAGCCCTTAATGACACCAAAAGGGTTGTAGTGTCCTTTAGATATGAAGGTATTTTTTGAACACATGGATTTAATATGGTGTCCAGATATACTGAAATCGGCTGATAAAGGGAGCCTCAGGCCGATATAATCGGCCTCCCAGGGGGATCCCTCAGCCGCTTATGAATTTTGGGCAAAATATAGTACACTGGCACCCTCAGGTAACACACAGTCAAGGCAGAACACAATTCCTTTGTAATACTTCCCTGTTGTACTGCCTTTAATAGAATCTGATCCAATTCTTGTTTATACTCGATGGTCGGATCTTTCTGTAATAGAGTATAAACCGAACTATCTTGAAGTTGGCGCAAACATTCATTTCTATAATCTGAAAGGCTTTGTACCACCACTGCCCCGCCTTTATCCGCAGAGCGGATGATAATATCCTTTCTCTGTGTGAGATTCCGTAATGCCAATGCCTCCCCCTTGGATAAATTATTTCTAATGTGTTCATTAGGGTCCTCTTGAACTCCCTCCTCTTCCAACAAGCGTGTAAAAGTTTTGATAGCTGCATTATGGGTTGTAGGGTCAAAGCTGGAGTGTGATTGCAATTTTTTCAATTGTGGAGGTATTGCTGACATACATTCATTATTATTCTGAGACTTTCCAAAGAATTATTTTAACCATAAATTCCGGTTCAAGCGATAGGTGTCCAATTTCCATTGAAACGGATCTATCCGCTCAGTTGGCACAAATGATAGCCCTTTCGACAATACTCTTTGCTCCATATCTGAAAGGGGGCATGTGGAGATGTTAATCACTGAGCATTCTACTTGCACAGCGGTCTTCTGCTGTTGGCATTGCCTTTGATTCTGCCACGTCCTCCTCGTTGTCCGGTGACGGGACTGTAAACCGTTGAACAGGTTTTTAATCCTAAAGGGAGTGCGTTATCCATGGAAGTTGAAGGTAATGATTCAGTCTCGCTAGCTGAAGTGCTCGTGCCATCTGTTTTTTAAATTGATGTCTATTACATCTGAAACGCTGAGTGGTAGAGCGATCATTGTATATCTGGGCACTACTGAGTCAGGGATAAACCCTTCTTTGTTCATAGTCGAGCTGAACCTTCGGCAGCTTACTTCTCTTGAACAATATTAAGTCTCGTTTATATTGCTCCATATGTGTGTTTAATTTGTCACACCAGTTGCTCTTGGGGTCCTGTAGTAATGTAGGTTTATGGATTTGCTCAAAAGATGCCAGTTTTTATTTAACAATATTCAGCTCTTTAGTGGTTTCTTCTATTACCAATAGTAGGAGATCCATCGAGCATTTATTCAAAATTTCAATCAATTTTTGACAAAACGCTACATTGTATCACCCAGTAGTGGGCATGTTCTTTATTCTGCACCCCCGTGGCAATTGTTTGCTATTATAATAATCTGATAAGCTGATTCCGTGATATAGAAAATCACATTCCCTTTGCCGCATTTTCAACCATTGGCTATAAAGTGCATCATCATCCAACCCCCTTGTATAAAGGATACCTTTAGCTTCCACATCAGAATAACTATGTTGCAATTTAGGGTTAATTTGTGCAAAATCCGTAGCACCTTCCACATCCATAATGCAACCTGAACAGGTGAATAGTCAATAATCCAAAAGCAAAAAACGAAATACTAGTAAAGTCGCATGTGGCAGACAGTTAATGTATTGTAAAAGATCACACTAAATTCTAGTGCTGATCATATGTAAGTCCCATATGTTGGTACATAAACATGGCTGATATTGATGTTGTCAAAAATGTATTATTTCAAAAAAGGGTGCCTTGGCAGAAGTGCTCACACTCAAATAGCGCCGCACTCCACAATAAAGATCCAAGTAGACCCGGGACACTCCAACCATACTATGAATAATGCTCCGGTGCCCTCCAGGGCAAGCAGCCCGAAATACAAAAATCCACTAACGGAGGCACTCACGAGACTGATGTATCCAAAGTTAAAAGTCCTTTAATCCTACGTTTCGGGATTACTACCCGTTGTCAGGGACATACAGCAACAATAAAAACCACATCACCCACATATATATACCCACAATACATCTCAAATCAGCTAAGTGGACCACATCTTCATAACTACATAATTTCTGTGCTGTCAGCGACACTTTGACTATTCATCTATGTTCACTTTTAATATTGGGATATCAAGAGATTAACATTGCAGATTGCAGTCCTCTATTTGTCCACATTTAACCACAGTGGACACCGCAATCGTGTTGTTTATTTGTGTTTTTATAATATTCCACTTATGCTTTTTATTTTTAGAGTCTTTTATGGTATAATTTGATTAATGTCTTTATATTGTTTTGATTATTAAATGTGATTTATTGTCTTGCTTTTGGGCATTTTTCTAGAACACACATTTTTTCACCACATTATTCATCACTCCAGCGCTGTTCATTGATTCAGTTTATTTGTTTTTTTTCTTGTTGGTTTGCTACCAATTTTGAACAGCTGCAGGGGGATAATCTACCAAGTGTCTCCAGTCAACGCCTAAAGCTATATTTTTAGTTTTCCTTTATAGATGTATATATACACACACACACACACACACAGTACTGTGCAAAAGTTTTAGGCAGGGGTGGAAAAAATGCTGCAAAGTAGGAATGCTTTCAAAAAAAATAAAGGTCCAGCAGGGACAACGTGCTGGTCCAGAACCGCACGGTAAGGAGCCCCCTAAAAGGGTCCACCCACCTTCCCCCCCGTGCACCCTCCTGCTCTACCCCCCACTGCCCCTGGGTCATTTGTCCTCAAGCAGCATTGTGCCTACTTAATAAAACCTTTGACCCAACACTACCGTCTACGTCTCTCTGTCATACAGTTTACTCTTACCTACGCACACTATACACCGCCCCATCTAATAGAGAGCGCGCCTTACCCAAATTCTACCAGCTTTCAAAATTAAACATGTTAATTGATTATTTTTATCAATTGACACAATGCAAAGTGAATGAACAGATGAGAAATCTAAATTGAATCAATATTTAGTGTGACCACCCTTTGCCTTCAAAACAGCATCAATTCTCCTAGGTACACTTGCACACAGTTTTAGAAGGAACTCGGCAGGTTGTTCCAAACATCTTGGAGAACTAACCACAGATATCCTGTGGATACAGGCTTGCTCAAATCCTTCTGTCTCTTCATGTAATCCCAGACAGACTCGATGATGATGAGATCAGGGCTCTGAGGGGCCATATTATCACTTCCAGGAGTCCTTGTTCTTTTTTACACTGAAGATAGTTCTTAATGACATTGGCCATATGTTTGGGGTCATTGTCCTGCTGCAGAATATTTTTGGAACCAATCAGACACCTCCCTGATGGTATTGCATGATTATTATTATTATTATTATTATTATTATTATTATATATTTATATGGCACCACAAGTGTTCCACAGTACCTTACAAAGTACTACAAATAGGTGACCAGTGACTTACAGTACAATACAATACAATGCAGTTCAAGGACATGGATAATATACATTGCTACATTAGCGACCATAACACCCACATAAGCAGCAGAGCATAAGCAAACAAGTGTTAGGTGCCCTAGTGGGGAGTAAGAAGTAGATGAAAGTAAAGTAGGGAGAAGCACAGAGGGTAGAGGGCCCTGCTCGTAAGAGCTTACATTCTAAAAGGGAGAGGCAGACAAACAGGTGTGACACAGAAGGGGTAGGCAGGGGGGAAGGAACATGTAGCAGCAAGCTAGGATGAGAGCTGGAAAGTTTTAATGAAAAAGTGGGTCTTGAAATCCCGTTTGAATTGTAGAGAGGTGGAGAGTCTGATGGGGAGAGTGAGAGAGTTACAA
Organism: Taudactylus pleione; assembly: GCA_031769625.1. Lineage (NCBI taxonomy): Eukaryota > Metazoa > Chordata > Amphibia > Anura > Myobatrachidae > Taudactylus > Taudactylus pleione. The sequence continues at coordinate 19,567,467 of JAUIMM010000065.1, read as the reverse complement.
AGGTGGGAAGCTGTACAGGCAAAATCGTGGAGGCGGGAGTGGGAGGAAGTAATCAGTTGGCATGAAAGGCAGTGTGCTTTAGTTGAACGAAGAAGGTGGACAGGAGAGTGAAGGGAGATGAGATTAGAGATGTAAATGGGAGAAGATTGGGTGAGGGCTTTGTAAGTCAGCGTGAGAACCTTGAATTGGGTTTGAAAGGGAAGGGGAGCCAGTTGAGGGCTTGTAGGAGAGAAGAGGCAGATGTAGAGCGTTTGGAGAGGAAGATGAGCCAAGCAGCAGCATTGAGGACAGACTGGAGAGGAGAGAGATGGGATTTGGGGAGGCCAAAAGAGGTTCTGGATATGTGGTGTGAAGGAGAGGGATGAGTCCAGGATAACTCCAAGACAGCGCGCTTTAGGGCTAGATGAGATAGTTGTGCCATCAATTGATAAAGAAATAGTAGGAAGTGAGGTTATGTGGGAGGGTGGGAAGATGCTCAGCTCAGTCTTAGGCATATTACATTTAAGAAATCGCTGGGACATCCAGGAAGAGATAGCAGAGAGACAGTTGGAGATACAAGTCAGTAGAGATGGGGAGAGATCAGGGGAGGAAAATGTAGGCCTGAGCATCATCAGCATACAGATGATAATAGAGGTCAAAAGAGCTGATGAGTTCACCTAGAAAGGACGTATAGAGGGAGAATAGGAGAGACCCAAGAACAGAACCTTGGGGAACACCTACTGTAAGAGGCTGAGGGGGGGAAGAGGAGTCATGAGAGGAAACAGAAAGATCAGTCAGAGAGGTAGGAGGACAGCCAGGAGAGGGCAGTGTCACATAGACCAAGGGAGTGAAGGACTTGCAGCAGGAGAGGGTGGTCCACAGTGTCAAAAGCAGCAGAGGGGTCAAGGAGAATGAGCAGATAGTAGTTGCTCTTGAATTTGACAGCAAGGAAGTCATTGCTGACTTTTGTGAGGGCAGTTCGGTGGAGTGTAGAGAACAGAAGCCAGACTGAAAAGGGTCAAGGAGGGAGTGGGAGGAAAGTAAAACGGTAAGGTGGTTGTAAACAATACGCTCAAGGAGTTTGGAGGCAAAAGATAGTTAGAGAGAATGTTATGATGGATAAGTACCTGCCTGTATTTCTCAGCATTGAGGACACCATTAAACCTGACCAAATCCACAACTCCATTTTCTGAAATGCAGCCACAATCTTGCAAGGAACCTCCATCATGCCTCACTGTTGCCTGCGACACTCATTATTGTACTGCTCTCCAGCCCTTCGGCGAACAAACTGCCTTCTGTTACAGCCAAATATTTCACATTTTGATTCATCAGTCCAGAGTACCTGTTGCAATTTTTCTGTAACCCAGTTCCTGTGTTTTCAGGCATAGTTGAGTCGCTTGGCCTTGTTTCTACGTCGAAAGAATGGCTTTTTGGCCTCAATTCTCCCATGAAGACCACTTCTGGCTAGACTTCTCAGAACAGTAGATGGGTGTACCTGGGTGCCACTGGTTGCTGGATATCTTCCGATTTCGAAGGGAGGCATGATTTGTCTTTCATCTGATGCGCTAAGTTTCCTTGGCCGACCACTGCATCTACAGTCCTCAACATTGCCCGTTTCTTTGTGCTTCTTCAAAAGAGTTTGAACAGCACATCTTAAAACCCCAGTCCACTTTGAAATCTTTGCCTAGGAGAAACCTTGCTTATGCAAGCTTGCTATGGTATATGACCTGTGAAATGAAACTGTTTTCCACAACCTTACCTTTGTAGCAGAGTATCCACACCTGCCTAAAGTGTGTGTGTGTGTGTGTGTGTGTGTGTGTGTGTGTGTGTGTGTGTGTGTGTGTGTGTTACATATATATATATATGGCACAAAGAAAAGGGAGAGCACCATCGTGAAATAAATCACAAAGAGTTTATTGCATTCTAAATAGGAACACTCACATTTTGTCTAAAATGAGCAAGCATAACACAAAGAGTCCAGGTGAATACCGCACGGCGGATATCCTCTAATCCGTCTGACCACTAATGGTAGATGCGGGTAACCAGCTCTTTCTCCTTCACGCTGGCGGGACCAATACCAAGCGTCACTCCAGTGCCCAAACTAGTTTTGTCACAATGGGACTTCGTCAGTAGGCGTGAACTACACTTTTTTTTATAAAAAAGCATAAAAACATCTAAAATCACAGAATGTGTTGATTTTTGTGCTCCTATGCTATTATTAACCACAAAAACCTTAATTTCCACTCATTTCCAGTCTATTCTGAACACCTCACAATAGTGTTTTTATGTCCAAAGGGTTGCACCGAGGTAGATGGATGACTATGCTAAGCGACACGAGTGGGCGGCACAAACACGTGGCCCATCTAGGAGTGACACTGCAGTGGCAGACAGGATGGCAGTTTGAAAAACTAGGCCCCAAACAGTACATAATGCAAAGAAAAAAAAGAGGTGCAAGATGGAATTGTCCTTGGGCCCTCCCACCCTTATGTTGTATAAACAGGACATGCACACTTTAACAAAGCAATCATTTCAGCGCCAGGGTCTGCCACACGACTGTGGCTGAAATGATTGGTTTGTTTGGGCCCCCACAAAATCAGCTGGCAATTAATCTGTCCCTGCACAAACTGGCTCTACGGAGGCAAGATGTCGTCCTCATCCTCCTCATTCACCGATTCCTCACCCTCTTCAGTGTTGTATACATCCTCATCCTCACAGAGTATTAATTCGTCCATGCTGGAATCCACCACCACAGGTCCCTCTGTACGTTCTGGAGGCTGGTCTCCCTGGAAGAGTTGATAATTCATTTTTATGAACATCATCTTCTCCACATTTTGTGGAAGCAACCTCCTACGCCTTTTGCTGACAAGGTTCCCGGCTGCACTAAACACTCTTTCGGAGTACACACTGGAGGGGGGGCAACTCAGGTAAAATAGAGCCAGTTTGTACAGGGGCCTCCAAATTGCCTCTTTTTCCTGCCAGTACATGTACGGACTGTCTGACATGCCTACTTGGATGCTGTCACCGATGTAATCCTTTAACAGACAGACGCATGCTTGTCGCTGCTGCTTTGAGGATGCAGGTGCGGCTACAGTCCACACAATTCATAAAGACAGGAAAAAAAGATTTTTTTATTTTTTGTGGAGCGCACTTTGAGGGTTACACCAACCTTTAACAGACAGACGCACGCTTGTCGCTGCTGCTTTGAGGATGCGGGTGCGGCTACTGCGCATACATTTCACACACAAACACAGAAAAAAAGAAGATTATTTTCTTTTGGTTGGAGCGCACTTTGGGGGTTACACCACCCTTTAACAGACAGATGCATGCTTGTCACTGCTGCTTTGAGGATGCAGGTGCGGCTACAGCCCACACAATTCACAAAGACAGAAAAAAAAGAATAATTTTTTTATTGTTTGTGGAGCGCACTTTGAGGGGTACACCACCCTTTAACAGACAGATGCATGCTTGTCACTGCTGCTTTGAGGATGCAGGTGCGGCTACAGCCCACACATTTCACAAAGACAGAAAAAAAAAGAAGAATTTTTTTATTGTTTGTGGAGCACACTTTGAGGGTTACACCACCCTTTAACAGACAGACGCACACTTGTCGCTGCTGCTTTGAGGATGCAGGTGGAATCTAGATGGGATTTGGAACCGGGGACACACTACCTCCATCAATTGTCTAAATCCCACTGCACTAATGGCGGATACCGGATGCACGTCTAACACCAGCATAGCAGTCAAGGCCTCAGTTATACGTTTTGCTTCAGGATGACTGCTGTCGTACTTCATCCTCCTCGCTAGGGACTGTTGGAGGGTCAATTGTTTAGTAAAAGTAGTGGTGTTCCTACTTCCTCTCTGGAATGATAAACAACTCCCAGCAGCAGCAACAGCACTAGGAGGAAGTGGTTCTTGATCTAGCCCTATTTTATTTTTATCGGAGAAAGTTTGCTCCTCCATTTATGTTATATTGATATATACGTGCGGCTACTGCGCACACAAACATAGAAAATATTTTTTTATTTTTGTTGGACACTAGTGCACTTTGTGGGTTACACCACCCTTTAAGAAATGAGCCAGCCGGCCCTTTACTTATGGGACACAGGCGCACGCTTGGCGCTGCTCCTTTGTTGATGCACGTGCAGCCACAGTGCACACAATTCACAAACACAGAAAATATTTTTTTATTTTGTTTGGAGTGTACTTTGGGGGTTACAGCACCCTTTAACGGTCAAGCCAGCCGGCCCTTTACTTATGACACAGGCGCACGCTTGGCACTACTTTGTTGATGCACATGCAGCCACAGTGCACACAATTCACAAACACAGAAAATATTTTTTTATTTTGTTTGGAGTGCCCTTTGGGGGTTACAGCACCCTTTAACGGACAAGCCAGCCGGCCCCTTATTATGGGACACAGGAGCACGCTTGGCGCTACTTTGTTGATGCACGTGTGGCTACTGCGCACACAATTCACAAACACAGAAAATATTTTTTTATTTTGTTTGGAGTGTACTTTGGGGGTTACAGCACCCTTTAACGGTCCAGCCAGCTGGCCCTTTACTTATGACACAGGCGCACGCTTGGCACTACTTTGTTGATGCATGTCCGGCTACTGCGCACACAATTCACAAACACAGAAAATATTTTTTTATTTTGTTTGGAGTGTACTTTGGGGGTTACAGCACCCTTTAACGGACAAGCCAGCCGGCCCTTTACTAATGGGACACAGGCGCACGCTTGGCGCTGCTCCTTTGTTGATGCACGTGCAGCCACAGTGCACACAATTCACAAACACAGACAAAATATAATTTTTTTTTGCACTTGGGGGGAGCACCCCTGATGGACAGAGCACCCCCTGGACAACACTACAGCACCCCTTTAGGACTGGGACACTGCACAGGACTTTGGAGTGGACACAGCCCCTATGGACAACTGACTGCACAACACAGTCCAGCCAGCCCCTATGGACTTTGAAGGAGTGGACACAGCCCCTATGGACAACAGCAGCACAGTGCAGCACAGCACAACACTACACTGCACTACACTACACAGCCCAGCCAGCCCTAACTCCCACCCTCCCTCTTCACTGTCCACAGCCGAGTGAGAAAATGGCGCTGGCGCGGGTACCTTATATAGGATCCAAAACCCGCGAGACCCGGAAGGCGGGATGATGACGTTTTGCCTCGATTTCAGATCCGAGTCAGGCGGGAAAAGTCGAGCCTGACTCGGATCGGCCTCGGATCGGGGGGGCTCGGGGGGGTTCGGATTTCAGAAATCCGAACCCGCTCACCCCTAATTTTAAAATGCAATAAACTCTTTCTGATTTATTTCACGATTGTGCACTCCCTTTTCTTTGTGCCATAGATCTAATACGGCTCTGGAGGAGAGCTGCAATATATCCCAATTAAATATACAGATTTATAGCTGGTCGGGAGAGATACTTTTTTCATTACACAAAGGAACTGATTTGCGCCTTGGACTTTTTGCTGATATATATATATATATATATATATATATATATATATATATATATATATATACTCCGTGTATATTGCATTAAATGATGATATTGAAAATAAGTCTTACATGCCTAATATATAAATTTCACCATTGCTGATATCACAATCTCTCTGATCCTAGCTATAGTTTTCCATATAAACTTACATATTCTTTGTATAGATTTAGACTTTAAGGTTATATGTATTTTAGGCTATCTTCATTCTTCCTTTTCTGTCTGGGCTTAGAATGCAATAATCTGCATTACACCACTTGTTTCTAAAGCAGTTTTACACAACCTGTGTCTGTTATAGTTTGTAAAATTAGTGCTTAGCAACTGGTTTCCATGGTCGCAGGATATCTCTGTATCAAAAGGATTTGATCTTTCTCGGTGCTGGTATTTACTAGATATATTTTGTGAATGTGATATTCATGGATCCTAATTAATGATTCTATAGAAATTGAACAGCATTAATGGTGCTTACTTCATGTTTAAATAATAATATTTTATAAAATTCTCTTTCTTTGCATCATATGCTAATACATATTCATTTGATGGTGTGAAAGAAGAGTTTTATTTATTAAACGTGCAATGTGAAATCTAAATGTAACTAAGACAGCTGAAATTTCTAGTTACATTTATTTAAAAAAATAACATTTACAATTGCCCATGTTTGAAAGCCAGTGTCTCTTTCTGGGTGCTTGTGTTTGCAGTTTTTTTCACGTTTACATATAAATGTGTGACAATTGTAGTATATATATATGAATATACATTGATTCAGAGGGGCAAGCAGTCATGGCAGCGATAATATGCACATCACATGCTAATTTCAGCCTTGCCCATGTGTACTAGCGTGTGCCGGAATAGGAAAACCCTGAGATGCCCACTTTTAGTGCCCATGCCTGCTGTAACACCACCGGTGGTTCTGGACAATCCACCATCAGTACATCACCACGTGCACCATCAACACCTGTACCAGCCCTATGTCTCCATCTCTACATGTCCTCTATGTCTGCAGCTCTGCACCTGAGAATGCAACAGCTTTCACCCACACACCTACGACACTCCTATAACATGCCTACATGACAGATTGCTTTTGCTTCACTTCAGGCCACTTCCCAGTCACCACCTCTTTGCCCCTCAGATTCTGATACCTTCTCTCGCGTATGCAACTATGCAACATCACCTTTGTGTGTATACTAAGGGTATCGCATATGCAGTGGTGGGTTTTAATCGCTAAACAACGTGAGCGTCAGTATTGCATGCGGTTTGCGTGCACCACTGAATCAGGCTCACTGGGTGATAGTGTGTGTATGATTGCAGGCTTTAGAATATTACACGCTAAGGGGTTAATTAACTGCAAGCATCCGAGCTAAGCATAAGCAACTTGACCAACTACGAGCAATTCAGAACTGTACATATGTTAGCTGCATCTTCACTTGCGGTGTAGTGAGCTTAACTGGGCATTCGCATGTAGGTTAAGTGCTCTGAGGGCTTATCATGGGCACAAGGTGAACGTACACAGAGATCCATCTTCATCAAGTACTGCACACTAATATTGATGACGGCTACATTCACAAGTGGATAGATAGGAGTGATGCAGCTGCATAAATGACGCCAACTCGGAATACAGGCAAAGATCCATATTTCTTTCTGATCATGCAATGTGACCGTATCTATGGCCGACCTACATGCAGCTATGAATTGACCCCTACATTTTCTAAATTACTCCTCTTTAGGTGATTTATTTATATGGCATTCCCTTTAAATTCTGAATTATTAAATTATTCATGTATCTAGCCGTGTGCTGCCATATTTTTGTAAAGGTCCCACACTCCTGGCCAGACAGCTGAATGACACACAGTGCTACAACAGATATTTTTTAAAATGTCTACCTGTTCCTAAAAATAAAAAAAGCCGCAGCTCACCAACTTCATTGTAATATAAATTCCTTTGTCTTCAATATACAAAGCATAGTACTGTACTGCTAATTCTGATCACAGTAACACATTCAAAGTAGCACTAACCCTATCCTTAGCTTAATGATCTGATTATTCCTATACCTAAAGTATGTCAGCCATGAAGACCATGGATATTCCTTGCAGACCTTTGAGGTTTTTCTTCACCTCAATTTTAAAAATGTATGGCTGCCCTAAATAGTTTAATTTGTACCAGCAGAAATCTAAAAACATGATACTCTACTTCTCTTTTTGAAGTTGAAAATTACCCCTACGATTTTGCAGAAAAGTTTGGAAGTCCATTAATTGAATGCTTGACCTAAACTCTTTAGTGACCCTGCATAGACAAAATTGGCAAGGGAAACATAGCGAATTAATATTAGACTAAGAAGTAATAGTCAGTCACACTATATAGAGCAAAAAATGTCTACAAGATGACTAAGAGAACAAGTGTTCAACCCCCTGGTAAATAATATATGCAAAATGTAGGCTGGCAGGTCTGGGGAGTTAAGTGACGTGGGAGGAAGAGACATGTTGGACCTTTGCAATCAAAGTACTCATTCTCATTATGTTGTTCCTATTCTCTGGCAGGCTCAATAGTTGTAGCTGCACTGTATTGCATGCTCAACATGTATGGTACCATGTTGGAGTAAAAAAAAAAGGTCATAATGTTGTATGATGAGAGTAGTTACATATGCAGGAGCTGCCACAGCAATTGTATTCCTGGAATTTGATTAATCTAGGGGATATTAATGTGTGATGGGACAATATGGAACAATTTAAGAGGATCCATGATACCAGCATGGCCACCTCCAAACCAGGAATTACAAACCATTTTCAAAACATAATATAAGTTTTTCTTCCATGTGGTAAACTGAGACAGCCCAATGAATTCTTGTTGCTGAGGGATGATAGGAGACAGGTCAATTTACAGGTTAGTAGAACAGATTGAACCCAGTAAAACTTTTGTTGCTTACAGATCATTCCAAGTCACTATTTGGATATTTTTCACTCCTTTTGCTACTCCACACACCCTGTGTTTCATTTCGAGCATATAAATATTGGCCTGTATAGATTTACTGTATATATTCAGCTGTGTTTTAAGAATGGCAGAAATGTAGTAAAATATGTTTTTGCAATACCACTGATTTTGGTGGTTTTTCCAGTATTTTTGAAACCACCAGATTTACTAAAGGCAAAACTGTCGTCTTACAAAATGCCACCCTCCCCATGCTTTCCCAAGCTTTAACCTGTAAAAGACACAAACCAGCAAATGTATGAAGTGGCGGAATAGAGAACTGCAATGTGGTGCTGGAGACAGGCTCAAAACGGATGCTGTTTGAGATATCTGGTCATTCAGAACATAAGAGGACGCACAGTAAACTTATAAAAACAATATAAAACAATATTACCGGGGACAGATTAATATGTGATTATATTAAAAGTAGAAATGGTGTTTTGGTTTTGGCTCTAAATTATCTTTGTGTTTTGGTTTAGCCAAAACCATCCGCAAGTGTTTTGGTTGGTTTAAGTTTTGGTTTCCTTTAAAATTGGTAAAAACAGCTACAATAATGTAAGTTGGACCTGTTTTTGTTCCTACAGTATTAGTAACATCAGTAACTGTCATTTCCAGTAAAGTTATAATTAACCACCTCGCAGCTCACATTATTGTTTTCACTAATATTGGCCAAAAGCTGCAGCAAGCTAGCGGGCTAAACTAAGCGTCAGCGCAGCAGCACAAACACATGGCAGTTTAAAAGAATATTGCACAGCTATGAAAAATAATTGTAAGTAAATGCAACTCAGTTCAAGGTCACTTCTAATAAACATACACATGAGCCTGTTTGCACTGGATTGCAGGTGCTAGCTGACAAACAAACATTCACAGTGGCAAAGATGCCTGCAGTCTTTTACATGCTACACACTCCATCTATCTACAACTCTCTCTAATGGCGACTAGTATGTAGTATTGCAGTATGAACTTCAGCCCACACCCTTTCCATACACTCTTCTGTTTGAAGTGGCACCTGAAATAATGAGGGAGGGACTTACATGCAATCCAAAACAGGATCCATTTTTAAGATGCGTTTTTAAGATCCACTATCCGAACTTGCGAGAAGAGCTGAGTCAGAATTCTGCTCTACTCAGAACACCAAAGTGACTCCGAATCAGGACTTAGTGAGATTCGGAAACCCAATGTTCGAATGGGATTCAGTATGATTTACCGCCGGCCGACAGCGGCATCCCGGCAGCAGTGAAAATCCTGATTGTCGAAAGGTAAGTATTGACTAACTTATTCTACCCCCTAACCCTAACCCTCCCTTAGGGGTGCCAAACCCTAACCTTTCACCCAAAGGCCTAAACCTAACCCTCCTTCCCCGCCGCCTAAACCTAAATCCGTGGGGGGGGGTGCCTAACCCTAACCACCCCCCGGGTGTGCCTAACCCTCCCTTCCCCTAGCCTAAACCTAACCTGGGGGTGTGCCTAACCCTAAGTCCCCCCCCCCGGGAACCCTAAACCTAACCCTCCCCCCCGGCATACCTTCGATCGGTAAGCCGGGTGTCGGGCTCCCGGCGTAGGAAAAATGACAGACGTCGGATTTCGACACCTGTCATTTAACCCTTGCTGGGATTAGACAGTCTGGAAGCTGACGGTCAGGATTCTGTCCATCGGCTTCCCGTTCAAATGTGTTTGGTTTTCAGTAAAAATTAAGAGTAAAAATTAAGAGGGCAATATGATTTTAATATTATTTAAATGGGGCAATATTATTTAATAAATAAATTATGGGAGCAATAACAATTGTCTCCCTCCACACTTCCCAAGATTTTTCTCCCTCAGCTTCCCTCCTCAGAAACTCACTCCCTCTCCCAATCAGACTTCTTGCCATTCTTGCCAGCTTCAATTGTGCACTCACAATACACCTTTTCATCAGATCCAACCATCCCTCTTCCTATATCTATACTCTATTCTACTCCTTAGATCAAGGAATGTTGGATGTCCGCACAACTTTGGAAATGGAATGTCCCATCTGTCAGACACTCACTATGATGGCCTGTTTGAACTCCGATAATTCACGTCGCTTTGCCATAAGCAGCCTAGCCGGGGTTCAAACTGTCTCACAAAATGTCAAATTACAACTGATGCAGGTCTGGGCATTCCTAAGACATCACAGTATGGTGACTCCATCTACCATTACATACTGCTATCCCATGACTTTTGGAACCTCAGTGTATATAATCCACAAAAGTGCTGCGCTCAGATCAAATGAAGAAATGACATTAGAAGCGAGGAGTCTACTAGATATAGTATTTAAATATAATCACTTGAATCATCAGGCTGACAACAAGTAGAATAAGTATGCTTGTACCAGAACTAGAAATATAAATGCTTACCTGTAAGATACTGTACTTAATTCAATTAGACAACCTTGAACTTGTGCAGTAAAACAATCTAGATTCTGCTGCAAAACACATCTCCCTATCAGACTCTCCACCTCTCTACAAATCTTCAAATGGGCTCTCAAGACCCACTACTGCATCAAAGCCTTCCAGCTCTCATCCTAATCCGCTGCTACATGCTCCTTCCTCCATGTCTAACCCATCTGTGTCACACCTGTTTGTCTGCCTCTCCCCATTAGAATGTAAACTCTCATAAGCAGGGTTATCTACCCTCTTGTGCTTCTCCTTACTTATACTTTTATCTACTCCTCACCATACCTGCCTAATTTTGAAAAAGCATTTCAGGAAGATTGTGAAAGTAGCACCTATGAGTGTGGCGGTAAAGTGGACTGTACTGCTACATCTGAGAGGTGTGTCATAAAATGTATTTACACCCAATTGTAAGTGAGCCCCAAAGCAGTTCATCGGATCCACTTTTTGATGAAAACACACTAAAACTTCTATGAAAATCCATATAGTCAAAGTAATCAATGCAGGGAAATTCTAATAATGATCCAATTTAAATGTGTATATCTCTGTTTTTTATATGACAGCTTCATAATGAGGGTAAGGTGCAATCAGGGAGATTGCTAGACTCTTCAGGGAGTCAGGGAGATTGCTATTTCAGGGAGTCTCCATGAGAATCAGGGAGAGTTGGCAAGTATGCTCCCCACTAGGGCACCTATCACTTTTGATCACTCATGCAGCAAGGTATATAAACCTTGGCCTGCATTGTATTGTACTGGAGATGAACGGGTCCGGTTATACGAGACAAGCGTTCCACAGGCGCTGTCACATCATACGATTTTCTTTCTTTTTTCTCTTTCTTCCCCTATTTATGCTGAATTTCTCAAATGGGGAAAGAGACAGGAAGTTAAATTCCAACCAGAACACACTTTTCTATATGATGAGATGATCAACAGACCAGGGACTCACCTATATAAGGTGCCCTATATTCCTGTAACAGGTCCTTTAAACTCCGTCTACCAGAAATAATTGTTTTCACTGGGTGCAACAATCAGGATCTCCCCAATGGGGATAAACTCACCTGGGACCAGGTATCGATGTTCCCCAAAAGGTTTCTTTAGGTATCCCCTCTGATTCTTGCTACACCATAACCAATGTTTGTAGATGACCCAAGTACTTCATTCAAAGTCCATATACAAAGAATATTTATTCATAAAAACCAAAAGATATATATAAAAAATTCCAAGGTAAAAAGCATAAACGTTACAGCAGTGCAGCCAATATCAGAGTACACCTATGGAATCTGGGGTCATTTCTGGCAGACTGAAATGTATCCCACAAATACAAATCCTTATATCCAAGGTGAATACCGGTACAGCCGCCAGCAAGTAGAAAAAAACACACCAAACACGTTTCCGACCATATAGGTCCTTCCTCAGGGTGGATGGTGAGGTGAAAAACCTCCTGCATATTTATACCCCTTCCCTAATTGTCACAAACAGGGTAAAACTCAGAATGTTATAAAACCCGGAATAATGTTAAAAACATACTACTATATTCCTAAATCACATAACATCTATCACATATTATTATTATCAGCATATGCATCATAAAATAAAAATACAATAGAAATACATATATAGAAGACAATATACAATCATAACAATAATAAACATTTTGTTCATTCCCTACGATCCAGGACGCCTTTTGTACAATTTCCGAATGTTCTGGGCGCCTAAATCCTTTGTGCACCTGTGTGTTAGATCCCATGCGGAAAAGTATAGTCCGTTGTTAATAGACGGCCGTCAGGTTCCGGCTGTGTGCACCGCAAAACGGGATCAACCGATCAACCTTCTTATTTATTTCCCCCATGATAGCTGTCCTCCTTTCAAGATTGGTGCCAATTTCCCTGGCTTTTTTGATTATTGCACTATCATGGTTCCTTTAATGTATATTAATGTTATTTATTTTTATATATTTATTGACATATTTGCACTTATTTCTATATTTATATATTTATTATGGGAGACATATGGAGTATATGGCATTATGTGGGGTTATATATATATAAGTCGAAATTTTTTTGTTCTGGTGCACAATGAGAGTAAGGGCTCTATTTACTACAATCCGCATATTGAATGCGGATTGTAGTGTGATATTACCGAGTGAATTCGCATTGCGAATTCAGGTAATATCACAGGGATTTACTATAAATCCCTTGCAGGGACAGAGCTTGCGATAAAGCTCTGTCCCTGCGGATCCCATCCGCACTCTAGTCGCGGTATTTTCGGAAATAATACCGCGACTAAGAGCACGCGCATGCGCCGACCGACCACCGCTACTACCCCCCCACCGACGCTAAGCCCCGCCCCCCGGCGCTAAGCCCCGCCCCCACGATCGCGGACCCCCGCGACCCCCCCTCCCCCACCCCGCGACCCCCCCTCCCTTCATTACACTTACCTGCATCCTCCTGGCCTCCGGTGGTCTTCTCCGGGCTTCCCGATCAGGTGATCTCCCATACTGCACTGGGGCCCGATCACCTGATGACCGGGCCCCAGTGCACTGTGGGAGACCAGCTGACCGGAGAGGAGCCATCACCGGAGGCCCGATCACCGGTCCCTGGATTCAGGTAAGTGAAAAAAAAAATGTTTAATTTTTTTTTTCTTTTTTTCACAGCAATCAGCTTGCGGTCTACTTAGACCACATAGCTGATTACTGGTACCGGCTCCCGCCTCTGCTCTCCCCGTTAGAGCAGAGTGGGAGCCCGGAAACCGGGGGAGACCCTGGATAACGCCACCTCCAGGTGGCGTTATTATCACAGGGCTTCCCCCGGTATTTTTTTACAATTTATTTTTAGTAACTTGCACACAGATCACATTTCCCATTACAATTATGGGAAATGCGATCTGCTTTACTAAAAATAAGTGATACTGGGGGTTGGAGTAGAATTTTACTAATTCTACTCCAATTGCCCTGTAATAAATACAGGTGAAACTAAAATAATGTGAAAAGGGTGTGAAAACACCCTTTTTCACTTTATTTTAGTAAAAATAATGTTAATAAATAGAGCCCTTAGACACCTCAGAACATATGGTAATTCTTTATTTTTCTCCCTTACATGTAAACTTGTATCCGGGTGCGGATTACCGAGGATGTGGGTTATCCACTACGTTGTTTGGACTACAACAAAATGGCGCCCGACTGGGCGCTAGAGAGAAAAAATGCTGAAATCACTCCCATGATCCATAGCGCCTCGATCTAACGATGACGTCATATGGGTTCCCGTTTTTGCGGTGCGCACAGCCGGAACCTGACGGCCGTCTATTGACAACGGACTATACTTTTCCGCATGGGATCTAACACACAGGTGCACAAAGGATTTAGGCGCCCAGAACATTCGGAAATTGTACAAAAGGCGTCTTGGATCGTAGGGAATGGACAACATGTTTATTATTGTTATGATTGTATATTGTCTTCTATATATGTATTTCTATTGTATTTTTATTTTATGATGCATATGCTGATGTCATAATATGTGATAGATGTTATGTGACTTAGGAATATAGTAGTATGTTTTTAACATTATTCCGGGTTTTAGAACATTCTGAGTTTTACCCTGTTTGTGACAATTAGGGAAGGGGTATAAATATGCAGGAGGTTTTTCACCTCACTATCCACCCTGAGGAAGGACCTATATGGTCGGAAACGCGTTGGTATGTTTTTTTCTACTTGCTGGCAGCTGTACCGGTATTCACCTTGGATATAAGGATTTGTATTTGTGGGATACATTTCAATCTGCCAGAAATGACCCCAGATTCCATAGGTGTACTCTGATATTGGCTGCACTGCTGTAATGTTTATGCTTTTTACCTTGGAATTTTGTATATATATCTTTTGGTTTTTATGAATAAATATTCTTTGTATATGGACTTTGAATGAAGTACTTGGGTCATCTACAAACGTTGGTTATGGTGTAGCAAGAATCAGAGGGGATACCTAAAGAAACCTTTTGGGGAACATCGATACCTGGTCCCAGGTGAGTTTATCCCCATTGGGGAGATCCTGATTGTTGTACCCAGTGAAAACAATTATTTCTGGTAGACGGAGTTTAAAGGACCTGTTACAGGAATATAGGGCACCTTATATAGGTGAGTCCCTGGTCTATTGATCATCTCATCATATAGAAAAGTGTGTTCTGATTGGAATTTAACTTCCTGTCTCTTTCCCCATTTGAAAAATTCTGCATAAATAGGGGAAGAAAGAGAAAAAGGAAAGAAAACGTATGATGTGACAGCGCCTGTGGAACGCTTGTTTTTTATCTATACATGTTTCTACAGGAGTGGTGCTCCTTAAGCGTGAACTGAGCTGCAGTCACAGGGCGCAGGCGGTTTGGAACATTTTTGTATTTCTACCGGTTATACGAGAACCAGACCCTTCCGAACTTCGTGTTCCGAGGTGAGATCAGAGTCTGGCTCAAGTTTTCCCGCCTGATTTGGACCCGAAAACGACGCAAAACACGTCATCCTCCCGCCGTCGGATTCTTGCGGGTTCTGGATTATATAAAGGTCCCCACGATCTGCGCCATTTTCACTCCAGCTTTGGAGAGAGAATTATATATATAAAAGGTTTAGGGCGCTCCACAAAAATTGCTGCCACTTATTCACATCAAAATAATCATCCCAAAGATCAAAGAATTAACAACTGAAAAAATAGATATGATGTGAGTCAGGGCACTAAAATTCTAGTCACCTTGGAGTGAATGTATGTATCAGATATATACTTATACATATCTTTTCAGTATAGACAAGAATTCTGTATACTGTTTGGCACGTCCTCAATGTGGATTGGATTCACCAAGGGTTTAAATAAATGAAGATAATGTTAAAACTGAAGAAAAACATAGAATCAAATAGTCTCTTTCTCAACATAATTTATGCATCTATTGCGAGATAAATTGTGGAGAGAGAAGCTAGCAGATGTGTAGTCACTGTGAGTCACTCAGTGTGTGTGTCCAGTCGGGGTCTTGGGCTGGAAGCTGCTGCTGTGTTGTCCATAAAGGGGCTTAGGCTGTAGTATATAAAGGGGGGCTTCCTTCAGTGGGTGCTGCAGCTGCTCTGTCACTTGCCTTATAAATGAACTGTGGCTGCTGCTGTGTTGTTGTCCTGTCCATCAGGCTAGGGCTGCAATCCATAAAGGGGTGCTTTGCTGCCAGGTGGGTGCTCTGTCAATTAGGGGTGCTCTTCCCTAGTGTAAAAGAAATCAAAAAGTACTTTTTATTCTTTCCTTTTTTTTGTGTTTGTGTGTTAGTAACTTAGCTGCGCTATTATTGTTCGGTGGCACTGCTGCAGTTTATCGTCCACGTATAAAAGTGAAATTGAATTAATATCAATCAACAAAAAAAAATAAAGATATCATTTTTTTGTGGGTGTGTGTGTGTGTTAGCAACTTAGCTGCAGTATTATTGTTTAGTGACACTGTCGGCCAGACTGCAGTCTATTGTCCATGTATTTGTGATTCTCCACTGCAGGTGGTCTGTCCATAAAGAAGGGGTGCTGTCTGTGTTGTTCATCAAGGGACTGCTGCCTCATTCAGGGGTACTCTTCCCCAGTGTCAAAAGAAATGTGTTTTTTTTTGTATGTGTGCGGTAGCAACTTAGCTGCACTGCCAGCCAGAATTCAGTTTATTGTCCACGTATTGTGACAATATAAGTCATAGCGCAGTGTGTTATTCTTATTCATAAAAAAATATTGTACAGTGACACTGCCAGCCAGAATGCAGTTTATTGTCCACGTATTGTGACAATATAAGTCATAGCGCAGTCTGTTATTCTTATTCATAAAAAAATATTGTGACACTGTAAGTGGTACCGCAATGTTTTACTCATAAAAAATCTTGTGGCACTGTTATTGGTAGCGCAGTCTAATATTCAACTTTTCACTTCTTTCCTCAATCGTGAATAAGTGATTAGTCTACATGCCGATTACAAGACCACAACAAAGTGTTAAATAACATGCGTTATATATAAAACATAATGACATCACTGTAAGTGGCAATGCAGTGTGTTATTCTTTTCTTAGTCATAAAAAAATCTTGTGACACTAAAGCTGCCCATCCACTAAATGATGCGGGGGATGACGGCACTATTACGATGCCGTCATCTCCCGCGGGGTGAACTGCATACACTGAACGTTCAGACGTTCAATGTATGCAGATCAATCATCACCGAACATGGCAACCTGATGGCGTCGTCAGGTTCACCGTCATGTTCGGGCAATGATTGATGTTAAAAACGACCAGTGGGCGCGCGCATCGCTGGTCGTTTTTAACCTTTTGCTGCCCGATTTGTGGGCGATTACCAAGCGATGGAGCGATAACGACCGTCGTTATTGCTCCATCGCTAGGTTTAATCGCCTAGTGGATCGGCAGCTTAAATGGTAGCGCAGTGTGTTATTATTTTCTTATTCATAAACAAATATTGTGATGCTGTAAGTGGAATTGCAGTGTGTTATTCTTATTCATAAATAATCTTGTGACACTAAGTGGAAGTGCAGTGTGTTATTCTTTTCTTATTCATAAAAAATCTTGTGATGCTGTAAGTGGTATTGCAGTGTGTTATTCTTCATAAATAATCGTGTGACACTAAGAGGCAGCGCAGTGTGTTATTCTTTTCTTATTCATAAAAAATCTTGTGACTAAGTGGCAGCGCAGTGTGTTATTCTTTTCTTATTCATAAAAAATCTTGTGACTAAGTGGCAGCGCAGTGTGTTATTCTTTTCTTATTCATAAAAAATCTTGTGACCATGTGTGGTATTGCAGTGTGTTATTCTTATTCATAAATAATCTTGTGACACTAAGTGGCAGCGCAGTGTGTTATTCTTTTCTTATTCATAAAAAATCTTGTGACACTGTAGGTCATTGATACCGCAGTGTAATATTTAAAATTGGTACAAATTGACATGTGTGCTGTACCCCATTTCATTCGTGTTTGTTGATATGGAGAACGATCAGTTGAGAGGAGAGTAGGAACCACATACTAGTGCTGGAGCTGCTGCCAGTGCCACCAGTCATGACAATACTAGTCCATCTACATCATCTGGTGAAGCCCAAGGGCATACAGGGCAACTAAGTCTGGGCAACTAAAATCTAGAACCAATCTTTTACAGTGGTAAAGAAAAAAACATCAAAGGGAAAGTTAGCCGCAGGAAGACATAAAATTGGCAATATGCCAGTTTAACCACATGAAGTGGCAAGGAAAGGCTAAAGCCTTGGCCTTTATTTGTGACTGGTGGTTCTGCCTCTTATGATTATGTAAGCACAAGTGAACATGCTGACATAAAAATCGAGGATGCTTTGAAGTGCACCAGGATGAGCAGGATATTTGTGTAGCTGACACAAATAAGGATGTTGTTGATGAGGATGTTGTTTGTATAAATCAGGCACCAGTGGAAGAAACAGTTATTGCCCATTATAAGGAAAAGCCCATTGTCATGAATGGGTACAAGAGAAAAAAATCCACTTCTTATGTGTGGAATTATTTCACATAAAATCTGAACAACAATTGTCAAGTCATCTGTACCCTTTGTAAAGCCAGAGTAAGTAGAGGGTAGAAACCTTAACCACCTAGGAGTCTCCTCTCTAGTTTGTCATCAGCAGCACATCCATCCAAAAGTTTTGTGTTTTGTGTTGACTCATCTGCATCACCAGTAGGTCTTTTGGGAAAGTTTATTTTTTTCTCAGCAGATGCACTTGCTGGAGAAACTAAAGGAGAAGCCATTGCTGCATCATGTGCCTCTTGAGCTTGCCACGCCCCGGCACGCCCACCAAAGGGGGCGTGCTGTCAGTCAACATCGACAGCATGCCCCCTTTGTAGCGAGACCCTGAGCAACGGCTTGCCCATCGCTATCCGGGTCTCGCGCATGCGCACTGGGCCAACATCGACCCGCTTGCGAGCACTCATCGCTCGCGAGCGGGTCTGAATCAGGCCCTGTGTTCTGTGTTTTGTGTTTCAGTCTTTCCTCAGGTGCCCTATCTGCTGCCAGAGATGTGTTGCTGACTAATGTGCACGTGCAACAGCCTTTTCTGCATTTCATAGTACTACAAATCAGCAAGGACACAGCAAAGCCTGTAAGGTGGTACAGTCATAAATAGCAGTAATATGGCCTTACTGGTGTTTGCTAAATACTGCAGGGATGACTCATTTAGCGAGTTCTAATGGGGTTATGACTCATTCTTAAATGGAGCCCTAAATGAGGGAACAAAGTGCTGCTCTGCACTATGCTTAATGTGACAGTGAGAAATGGGGGTACTGAATGCATGGAGTAGTTTATAATGGGTGTAAGTTGCACACGGGCCCTGCACCCAGAATACATCCCACACTGTACCTGCAGTGGGTCTCACTATGTTATCTGGCAGTGGTGCCATTTTCTGGGTGATATCTTCAGAAAGATGGTAAAGATATTAGCAAAGAACCTTTTTTATCTTTGGCACATATGCCATCTTCTCAGATATCACATGGAGGAAGGGAGGGGGACGCTACATGGAAGGGGTGGGTTGCTGCACATGGCAGCTCCTAAGCGTGAATACACCTTTACAACTCTACTGCTCACCACAATAAAATGGTCATCATTATAAGTGAGAGGACCAATAATCATAAGCCAAAATATCTTGATTGCAGCCTCTGACAGTCTCTCTTGCTCACAATCCCCTCCCCCACTTTTTGTCAGGGCTTTTAGGTGATCAGCTTGGGGATAAATGGCTGCATGGTCCAACTACTTGAGCTAAAGTAGAAGACGGTGCTTGTTAAGAGACTTTAAATACTGTTATTGCAATGGTGTACAGATGCAATGCATGCTAATATAAATAAACAGGCAACTACCATCCAGTTTGAAAAATAGTGATTTTATTTAAATCATATGTGGTTTGCATCTTTCCAAACCAGCACACATGCAATTTCAAAAGCCACAGGTTGATAAATAATACTGTACATTAGATATAATTATCTTTATTAATATGGCACCATCAATTCACTCAGCGCTGTACAGAGAATATTTGTCATTCATATCAGTCACTGGCCCATTGGAGCTTATAGTCTAAATTATTTACACACAGACATACATACTATGATTATGTTTTTGGAGTGTGGAAGGAAACTGGATCACCTGAGGAACCACACACAAGTACTGGCAAAACATACAAATTCCACACAGATAGGGCACTGTTTAGGGTTACCCCAGACAGTCCAAAAATCAGCAGCGCTGTCCAGTGTTGGACTGGCCCACAGGGGTACAGGGGAAACCACCGGTGGGCCCCGCTGCCTGATGCCCCCCACATTATCTTGAGATAAAGACTATGGGCCTGATTCAGAGCTGCTCGTAAGCGGCCGCTCGTTCGTTCCGAGCGATGTTTGCACAACTGCGCATGCGTACGGATCGTAATACGCATGCGCGAACCAGTCAGTGCGGCCGAAAATCGTTTGTTCACTAAATAGCGAATGCCTGCTATTTTGAGTGACAGGAGGAGGCGTATGTGGGTGGTAATGGGAAGGTGCTTGAAAACGGGGAGTGGAGATCCGAACGCAGGCGTTCTTAAAGGTCAAAACGGGCGTTTTAAGGGTGTGCATAATTAATACAGCAGCGTCATTGACCACGTCACTGGATTATTTTATAGTCAGAACTGCTCGCAAGATTGCGGTAGGAAAAACCAACCACAAGAATAGCGAGCAGTTCATACGCTGGTCGATGTACTCGATTAATCTAATAAATAGCGGACATGACGTAGGATGCGAACGGCCAGGGGGCGTAGTTTTCAAAAAAACGGCCGCATGTTTTGTTCGCTCGTTCAGACCTAGAGGCGTGAACAGACCGCAAAGAGCGAACGGTTCATTTGAACAGCCACCCCTTTTTCCTGAACGAGCGAGCGCAAATAGTGTCCAGCTCTGAATGAGGTCCAATGCACTTGAACTATACATATGTTACAATATACTGTACAGGACTATGGTGTATTTTCTACAATGCATTGATGTTATTAATCTGGTACATTGTCATGCATGCACTAGCAGTATTTATCTATCTTATTAAAGGGGTCCAGTCCATGCACTCTCTAATGGTTAGCCAAACCCCTCTGGAGGCTGGTCACGCCCCTAAGTATGTGCCCCTACCACTGCATTCCCCCTATGGGCTCTTCATGCCCCAGTCCGACACTGGCACTGTCCAGTGACCAGAAGCTGCCTTAATTATTTGGTTTCTGCATATAGGGCCAGATTCACTATGTATCGCTATTCTGCTTCTACGCACGCACCACAGTTGCTAATATCAGAGGTGCTATTTATATGTTTGCATTCACATTGCGATCACAGCCTGACATAAGGACGCCCACTTCCCCGTACTCACATCCGTATACTAAGGGAACATAGCAAAACCATCAGTAACATTGAGTAACATCGGACCCATATGCACACTTGCACAAGCTCTTACCTTACTCGGAAATTGCTAACGGCCACACACGCTATCAGGGGTATAGCTCCTTATGGCCACGCAGTGGATCATTTTTGCATGCCCCTGAAACGGCGTTGCAACGCGCTGGCATGCCTGCGTTCGCCCTACCACCCCCCGTCACCACCCACAAACGGCACTTCCTGTCAATCACTTTGCTCTGGGTCTGCGTAGCCTCAGCAATCACAGTTCCCATCACAATTACTAGTTTGCGCACATGCACTGTGATGCATACGCATGCGCAGAGCACAAACATCAATCGATTGTGTATTAGCATCTGCATTCCTTGCTGAATCAGGCCCATAGTGGACTACTGGTGATGTGTGTAAAATCCAAAGTACTAGCAAACGTCTGAACTCACTGCTCGTGAACTGTGTGGCATTGTCTGTGATGAGTTTCTGAGGTATTTCATGTGTGGCGAAATGTCTTTTGAGTTTGGTAATGATGGTGGTGCTGGTAAGAATGGGTAAATGATCGATCTCAAACCATCCTGAGCAAGATTCTACGAGAACCAGGTACCCCCTGAATACAAAAACATCAGCAACAGTGACATACCACGGAAGATCTGGGATGTCATGTGGATGCAGAGGCTCTTTAGGTTGGTGTACATGAAGGGCCGCGTATGCGCCACTAACAGAGACCTCCCTCTCTGATAATGAAACATGGTGGACCAATAGAGCAGTTCCCTGGCCCTGCACTTGGTGGCCTCCAGACCAGGGTGTCCTTGGTGCAGTTGCATGTTGTAGTACTTTTGCAATTTGTAAGGTATAACAAATCTCTGATCTCGCAAAATGATCCCATTTGACAAAGATAACTCATCTCGCATGACAAAGACATGGGGAAGCTCATGATGGTGATGAGCTGTTGGTGGTCAGTTTCGGCGGTGACTGGCCGTCCGTAGATGAAATCATGGAATTTGTGGCAAGCAAACACCAACGCCAGTAGCTCTTTTTCGGTCTGCACGTAACGTGATTCTGTTTCCGTGAGGACCATGGAATAAAAAGCAATTGATCTATTCTTCTGGAGGAAAACTGCACCAAGCCCGTGCTGTGATGTGTCAGCTGAGATCACTACCGGTAGGTGTACATTGAAGTATTGCAGAACAGGAGGGTTGGTGAGTATGCACTTAAGTCTTGACACCACTGCATGGTGTGGTTCCAATCAACACCACTCTGTATCTTGGTGAAAAAGATGCAGCAGGGTTGCAGTGATCTCACTATAATTGGAGATGAATTTTGACAGGTAATTAGTCATCCCGTAGAAGCATTGAAGACTAAGTTTGTCCACCGGCAGGGGCATATGCTAGATGGCCGCCGTTTTGTTAGGGTCAGGTTTAACACCCAGGTCCATGAGGAGGTGACCCACGTATGGAACCTCAGCCACTCTGAATCTGCATTTGTCCGGGTTGAGCTTTAAGTTGATAATAGCCCGTATTCTTTCCAAGATACTCATCATGCTCTTGCATATTACGGCCCTAGACAAGGATGTCGTCGACTTTAATCTCACAGGGGTACCCAGCAAACAGTTGTTCCATACACCATTGAAATACCTTACTGCCAGTAGTCAGGCCATATGGCATGCGTAAGGAGGCATATCTCCTAGCTGGTGTCATAAAAGCAGTGATGAGTGAAGATTCTTTATCTAATGGGATTTGCCAAAACCCACATTTGGCATTTAATGTGCTGAAGACCTTGGATTCTGGCATCTCGGCACTTGTTCTACTGTTCTCAATGGGTGATGGGGTCTTAGCAGCACTTTATTGAGGTGTACGGGGTCTATGCAAATCTTGACAGTCCCATCATTTTTTACTGCAGCCACCATTGCAGATACCCATTGGGTTGCTTCTTCAATAGGGGTTATGACACCAAGTGTGGTCATGCACTCCAACTCAGCTAGGACTTTATCCTTCATAGCAATTGGAACCCTCTGGGGTGCGCACACTGTAGGGGTGACGGATCCATCCAAGCACATGTGGTAGATGACAGGGAGTTTGCCGATAGTGTAGCAAGTGAATACATTTTTAAAGTCACAGAACTTTGTGGTGTCTTGTGGTATCATGTGTACTTCAGGCCCCAAATGTATCAACCCAAGGCGCACGTAGTCAGGTAGTCCAAGCAATGGTCTAACATCACTATCTACTATGTGGAATAGCAATGGTGCACACGTGTATTCGATGGTGGTGGTGCCCATGGTCTTAATAATTTGAGCCCCATATGCCACTAAGTTTATGGAATCTGTTTGGTCTATTGTTGCCTGCAGACTGATTTTGTGCAGCACAGTGCTGGACATTAGGTTGCATTTGGCAGCGGTGTAAATTTTAATCTTCAATGTATTGCCACTCTTTTTATCACATAAGTTGGTGAAAATCTCTCCTTGGTTTGCAATTAGATCACAATATATGGTCTCAGCGGTGTGTACTGTTGACTCCGTGCCCACGTGATTGACTTGATACATCTGTCTTTCTCTCTGTGTTGCATGTGACTCACTGTGTGTCACGGTTTGTCTGGATCTGCAACACTTTGCAAAGAGGTTAAGCTTTTTGCAGTGGTTGCAGCGTTTGTTACAGGCAGGGCATGTCTCCCGTGCAAATGCATGGCACCCCCCACATTTGTAACATGGCCTGTATTGCGTTTGTGTGCTCTGTAAACTGCATATTTCAGCCTCCCTCCGTAACTCCTTTATGCCCTGTTCTGATTGGTCGTGCAGCATGCAGATGCGAATGGCGGAGTCTAAGGTCAGATCTTTTCTCGTAGTAGGTGTGCACGTACTGCGTCACTATGGGTGAGACACAGGGGCTGGCTGGCAACTTTTAGCCTGGGGGGCAAATGCATGCAGGCAGCCCTGGCAGAGGAGTAGCGTGTAGCCAGGGTGCCCGAAGAACGTGCGTGCTACGGCGCCCCCCCCCCCCCTGAAGGCGGGTCCATATGGGATTAATGTAAAGTAAAAATAAAGATTAGGGGCAGCCCCGTCATGGTGCCCATATGCAGTGCCCCCCTATGCCCCAGGAGAGTACCCCCTTATGCAGGCCTCCAGAAGTGCCCAAGTAGTGATCCCCCCTATGCAGTGCCCCTTATACAGTGCCCCCAGTGGTCCCCGCTGTGCAGTGCCCCTTGTGCCCCCAGTAGTAAGCCCCTTATATAGTGCCAGCAGTATTGGTACCCCCTATGCAGTGCCCCTTATATAGTACCCTCAGTAGCAGTCCACCCCCCCATGCAGTGCCCCCAATAGTGGTAACCCTTATGCAGTGCCCCTTAAATAGTGGCCCCAGTTATGGTCTCCCCCCTATGCAGTACCCCCCAGTATTGCCCTTTTTATAGAGCCCCCAGCAGTGGTCCCTCGATGCAGTGCCCCCAGTGGTAGTCCCCTCCCCCTATGTAGTGCCCCTAGTAGTAGTCCCCTCCCCCTATGCAGTGCCCCTAGTAGTAGTAGTCCCCCCTTGTAGTGCCCCCTGTAGTAGTAGCCCCCCCCCTTGTATTGCCCCCAGTAGTAGTAGTCCCAACCTTGCAGTGCCTCCAGTAGTGGTCCCCCCCCTTGTAGTGCCCCCAGTAGTAGTAGTCCCCCCCTTGTATTGCCCCCAGTAGTAGTAGTCCCCCCTTTGTAGTGCCCCCAGTAGTAGTAGTCCCCCCCCTTGTAGTGCCCCCAGTGGTGCCCTCCCCCTTGTAGTGCCCCCAGTAGTAGTCCCTCCCTCTTGTAGTGCCCCCAGTAGTGGTTCCCCCTTTGTAGTGCCCCCAGTAGTAGTAGTCCCCCCTTGTAGTGCCCCCAGTAGTAGTAGTCCCCCCCTGTATTGCCCCCAGTAGTAGTAGTCCCCCCCCCTTGCAGTGCCTCCAGTAGTGGTTCCCCCTTGTAGTGCCCCCAGTAGTGGTCTCCCTCTTGTAGTGCCCGCCCTTCCCCCAGTAGACACACGTAATAATAAAAAAAAAAACACTTACCTGAAGCCCCGCTCCCGTCGTCACCATCCGCTCCTCCGTCTGTCCTTCCCGGGCCTGGCCGCTCTGCATTATGGGAGAGATGTCATGACATCATAAAGCCTCCTGGCCGCTCTGCATTATGGGAGAGATGTCATGACATCATAAAGCCTCTCCCATTGCCCACTGCGGGAGCCGGAAGATGGAGCGGCTCCTGCAGTGGGCGCAGCAGCAGCTAATGAGAGTCTGTCAGACTCTCATTGGCTGCTGATCAAAACAAACACACAGCTGCCGGAGCCGGCGGCTGTGTGTTTGTCACTTGTGTAGCGCTGACCAAACTCTGTCCGGTCAGCGCTACACACGCGGTGCAGTCTGTGTCACAGTGACGCTGCGGCCCAGGGGGCACATGGCACCCGGCCCCCTGGCTCAGCCCGCCACTGGTGAGACATACGATGCGGTCTCTTATCAGCTTGTCAGTTATGGCTCCAAAATTACAATTATTTGCCAACAGTCTTAAAGTGGACACATACAGTATGATTGTATATTTTCCCCAGTGTTCTGGTTTGTGGAGTTGAATGTGTGTCTGTCCATTATGACATTTTTTACAGGCATACAAATCTCATCGAATTTTGCAAGTAATACATCTGGGTCTTCCTTGTCTTCCCCCTCTGCATATGTAAATGTGTCAGCTTTAACAACTGCCTCTGTACCTGCCAGATTAAGCAATGTGTATGCTTATACCTTTTGTGATTTTTCAGACATTCCAGCAATGCGGTACACAGCCCATTCTCTCCTGTACTGCATCGATCTGTTGGCGATATTCTTATTATACACAAGGGGGTCAATGCAGTGGAGTCCTTGAGCCATGGCATCCCGCTTCTGTCACCATGTACATGTGCTGCAAATCAGGCAAGACTCATGGCCTCTGGCGTGCAGAAAACCTTTACGTAGTTTAACATCAGGAACTGAACAGACTAACCAACAGGGAATTCCCTCCCAGCATGCATAGCCCCAGAGAAAGTCTCATCCTGCAGGGTCCTAGCAGGATACACATCTAAATCTGTCTTCTCTATCTTCCCAACAGCCCAAATTACTCCGCCCAGGGCCGGACTGGCACAGCAGGGATTTAGGATGAGGAAATCTGCTGTGGCCTCCCACTTTCTGAAGTACCCGCCCACTACCTCAGGGAGGAGGGACTTACCAGTGCTGGATTCAGGGGGAAGAGGTACACAGTATGTACCCTTGGCTCCCCTTTCTTAGAGGATCCTTGCAACTGCTGCCAATGGGATGAGTGCAGCCGCAGTGAGACTCATCTCATCATAGCTCATACAGTGCTGTGGGTCTAGCTGGCCACAGCTGGCCAATTAGCAGTAACATCCTAAGTATGCACACACTGGAGGAGAGTGCTGTGATGCTTTTAGGACCAATGAGGGGAGCATGTGGCAGCACAGGGGCGGGCTGAGCAAGTCTAAAATGCGATAGTTTTGGCTGCCTTGGCCACACACTGGCTATTACATTAAAGAGGGATGTAGTCAGGATGCCGGCAGTCGAAATGTCAACCGCCAGATTCTCAACACAGAAAGCCCAGCATTGGACTAAAGATAGACGTCTAAATACTGACGCCTATCATTAGCCCCACGCCGAAATCCTGATGCCCATACCGAATGTAGGTAAGACTGGCGCCCCGAGCTGTTAGCTGCAGGGGGGAATGGTTAGGTTTAGGCAATGGGAAGAGGGGGATAGGGTTAGGCACCACTGGGGGGAGATTAGGGTTAGGCAACTCCCCAGAGGGTTAGGTTTAGGGTGCAGGGAGGGGGGTTTAGGGTTTGGCACCACAGGGGTACTTAGGGTCAGGCACCACCCCTGGAGTCTTAGGGTTAGGCACAGCCAAGAGAGGGTTAACATTAGGGGGGGGGGGGAGGATTAAATATACTTACCAGCCGGCACCAGGATTTTGATCTGTCGGGCTTCCAGGGTCGGGATTTGAACCGGCGGCTTTTGAGCCATCTGTATTTCAAACCCAGCCCTATGGCTTTGTGCCTGTGTCTCATCTCCACCTCGTCCCCATTCACCCTTTCCCCTCCCATGTTGTCTATTGGCTGGTCTATTCATGTATACACGACAGTCGTCCCAACAACACCAATAGAGACTACACAGTGATTTCCAGAGGATCCAATTCCACACCAACTATATACTTCTGTTGGTACTGCTGTTTGAGGCTTTTTGGCCACCTTAGGTGAATTATATATATATATTTAATAATTTTTCTTTAAACATGTGTTACAGTATGTGTATATTTACAGTACAGCCATGATATTAATATATATCAGAATAGACATTGTGGTGGTGACTGCTATAATACTTAAATAGGCTTCACCATACTAGCCTGTGGAAATCCCCCTCTAGGAATTTGTCCCTGCAGTGACGTGTGTGGAGTGCAGTGGTAACATTCGGACTCACGGAGCCAGCAAGAGAAATAGTTGTGCAAGCCAGTCACTGGTGTTCCTTCTGACTTCAGTGGTGATTGAAGGCAATTTGGTAGTAAGTTAAGACAAAGGCATGAGGGGACTCTGAGGCTGGCATATAAAGGGGCATAACTGAGAAGCTCTGAGGCTGGCATACATAAGTACATAACCATACTGCAGTTTTTGACATGCCCCTGACACGAGATCGTTATGATTTATGCATCCGGTGGTTCAAATCCTGACGCCGGAAGACCGGCACCAGTGAAGATCCCGACTGCGCTAAAGGTAAGTATAAACTAACCTACCCCCCCATAACCCTAACCCTCCTTTAGGGGTGCCTAACCCTAACCTCTTTCCCTAGTGCCTAACCCCCCTCTAAGTGCCTAAACCTAATCCCCCCTTCCCCATTGCCTAAACCTAACCCTCCCAGGATGGTGCCTAACCCTAACTCCCCATCCCCTAGCCTAACCCTAACCATCCGGGGGATGCCTAACCCTAAATCCTCCCACGGGAGCCCCTATCCTAAACCCCCCCCCCCACGCGGCTGTCTGCGCCCGGCGCCCGGCTTAACTTCGAACGGGATGTCGGGCACTCGGCGTAGGTAAAATAACAGGCGTTGGGATTTCGACACCTGTCAGTAGACCCTTGCCGGGATTAGACAGTCGGGATGCCGATGGTCGGCTTTTAGACCGTCGGCATCCCGACTGCATACCCCTGACACACCTCCTGGTCACCAACATCAGTGATGACACTTGGCGCATGCGCAGTATAAAACAATCGCTCAGCTGCACAAACATCAGCATTGCGTCCAGATCTGTTTTGACTGGAAGAATAAGTGGCTGAGTTAGACCATCTGACTAGGTCTGTGTGTTAAATATGGACCTATTCATAGTTGTGTGTCATATGCTGTATGCTTACTTGTGTGCTGATATCCTGCATGGTGTCTGGTCTCTGCATATTATTGTAGAGAAAACAAATGTATGTCTGGTCACAGTAACCTTCAGTGTCAGCCGTGTAATTGGTGGGCTATTTGGTGAGATTTTCTTATTACTACGTTTCCTTGTAATGAGTAGTAAGTGATAAGATTTGGGGAAAAGCAGAACAGATAAATATATTAAGCTGACTGCATGGCTAACCAGCCTCATTATTCACAGATGAATCAAGGAAGCAGTTGGCCCCATGAGACAAAGATTTGGTTATCGAATAAATTCAGTTAATTAACCTATCAGAAGGGGATGTTCTTATTACACTCTGTAGAGAATACATTTTGTACCACCTTAGTTCATTACTGACACAGCTAAATAAGGATTTCGCGCATATTCAATTCACAGCAGGGCAGTTGCGGGTTGCCTATTTCCCTCAGGTATTCCTGGGTGAGATTTGTTTTTTTATGGTTTTTTTTTTTTTTTTAAAGGAAAATTAGTTACTAAGAAATCTGTTTTTTGGTGAATTTTGATAACAAAAATTAATAAGTGTGACAGAATTATCCACATTGTAAGGAAGCAGAGAACAGTAGAATCAGTAGAAAAAACAGAATATGTTTAGAAAATTACACTAAAATAATTTCTAAAATACAAGATTTTTCTGTCTGAAATAACTCTGCAACATTCATTGTGGGACAGTTGTTATAAATACAGGGTGATCCATAAGTGTGGAAACACCATTGTAAAAAGGAAATGAGTAAGGAAATATTAATCCAGTGCCTACACATATTATATGGGAGTGTGAGAAAATGTATTAAATATGTTAAAACAAAGAACACCATTCTTTTTCTAATGAAAGTCTGCATCTATTTGATATGTCACATGACTACCTTCCCATTTAAAAAATTAGAGTTGCATCCAAGATGGCAACCATACTGGTGACATACCCTAAAAAGTTTCCCCCCACTCCCATATCATAGTGGATTAATATTTCTTTATTAATTTTCTTTTTTTATAAGGGTGTTTCCACACTTATGGACCATCCTGTCAAGATGAGCAGCTCAGATCATACAAAGGCCCTGATTCAGAGCCGGACGCTCTTTCAGAGCGCTCTCTCTGAATCAGGGCATTTTTTTTTTTTTTGGAGCGGCCTCCTGGCCGCTCACATAGCTGTGGGTGACGACCCACAGCTATTGCGAGTGGCCAGGATGATGGTCGCGATGGTCAAGACCATCGCGACCATCGGGCTTGCGACGAGACCCTTGTGGCAGGGTCTCGTGGCCGCAAGCCCCAGAGAGCTTCTGGCTCTAATAGAGCCAGAAGCTCTCCCACTGACATCACTGGTGATGTCAGTGGGGCCGCCCACAAACGTCAGGCGTTCGCATGGGAACGCCTCCGTTTGTGAAGCCACCCCCACGCCACGCCTCCAAAACGGTGCGAGCTGTCGATCAAAATCAACAGCCGCCCCCTTTTGGTGCGAGACCCGGAGCGACGGAGCGCCCGTCGCTAGCCGGGTCTCGCGCATGCGCACTTCGGAGACGGCTTCGGCGTGTGCATGCGCAGTGGCCTAACATCGACCCGCTCGCGAGCGGGTCTGGATCAGGCCCAAAGTTCAGTTTTAATAATGTGTCTAAATGTTTATTAGTTGCAAAGTTAATTTTGCCTCATTTTCAGATCCAAACTTGGTGTCGAGTCTGATCTGCTCATCTCTAGTTAGAATTGCTCCCTCACAACACTGAGTCCATGGGTTTGGTTCTGACCAGGAAACTCTCTGTGGTGTTTTTTTGTTTAGTTGTTTATAATTGGAATCCTCCCTTTACTTTGCTGAACTCCTACAAAATGTCTGAATAGTGGGGTTAGGACTTATGAATATGATAAAGTAATCATATTCTGTTTTGCAAATAAGATTTTAAGCTTGCCATACACTACCAACTTTTTTATCAGATCAGACCAACTGAACGGGTTGGGTATTGGATGCCGGCACCCAGGATCCTGGCGGTCAGAATCCTGATACTGGCATCCCAACATGGTTAGGATAGCGACACTTGTCGGTAAGTATCCTAACCCTAAACCTAACCCTCCCTCCCCACAGCCTAAAGTTAACTTCTCCCCCTAGTGCCTAAACCTAACCCTCCCCCCCTAGTGCCTAACCCTAACCCTCCACGCCTAGTGCCTAACCCTAACCCTACCCATAGTGCATGACCTTAACCTCTAACCTAACCCTACCCCGGCGGTCAGGACTTTTAATGGTGACGGGATTCTGGCACCGGCATTCTGGCACCGGTATCCCGACAGACGGCATAGTGACTACCTTCCAACTAACGATTGTCTGACCAACTATATGATCATGAATGTGACTCATTAAAATAACACATTTATCATCAGATATGCCCAATATTCTGTCTCTAATGGTCATTTCTAACAAATCTTTTCTCCTCATACATTCACCAGATATTGTTTGATTCCTAGTCAAAATATTTGCAAAGAGCTGGACAGCAGGAGCTTGCACAGAAACAAGCTTCACCTACTGAGTTATAGGAAAATAATATTTCATAATAATGAAAATTGCACTAATTTCTAACTAGCACTAGTATGGGTTACTCCAAAATCAGGGGAAAAACCAAAATGGGATACCTTCTGATTTTAGGGTAACAGTTCCCCCACCATGGTTCCAACCAACCCTAAACTAGTCGGCTCCAGGGTTGCATTCCCCAGGAGTTGGGACCAACAAGGTGTAGGTGTACTCAACCCTAAAGCCAAAAGCACTAGGGATCTTCCAGCATCCATGTAGCTACATCTGCTGGGAAATAGTGTAATGGAGCGTACACACGGTCAGATTTGTCAGACTTGTCAGACTTGTCAGATTTGTCAGATGAACGACTAAACGATTTGAACGATTTGACCAAAGTTTTGAACGATTTGAACGATTTGAACGATTTGACCAAAGTTTTGAACGATTTGAACGATTTGAACGATTGAACGATTTTTGACTGCATTAAAATGAATGGAATCGTCCAAGTCTGACTGCAAACCCATCAGATGTCAGATATCGTTATCTGACAAACGGGAACGCGCATCGTTGATCGTCCATCGTTCAGGCATGTCAGATATGAACGATTTTCCTTCAGATATGAACGACTGAACGATTTTTAAATCGTTATCGTCCATATCTGAAGAACAAATCTGATCGTGTGTATGCACCATTAGAGATTATTTTAACACACTTTATCCATGGGACACTATGAGGCATATTCAATTGGATGTGTGAATAGCAAAAATCCCACACCTGCAAGGTTTTTCCTGCAGGTGCAAGATTTTTGCAATTCAATTAGATGTGTGTTTTTTTCAATTTAGAGCCCCGGGAGGTTTTTTTCACACACCTCCAAAGCAAGTGTGATTTTTCCCCAAATCTTTATTTTTTGGGATAATCACTGGGACTTGCTCTGGAACCCCGGCGGCAACCCCCCTGAGGGCTAATTAAGCAATTGGAAGTTTCCAATTAGCTTAATTAGTCCATAATTACTTACCTTCGACCAGGGGTGTTTCTAGAGAGGACGGGGCCTGTGTGCAGTCTCCAACATGGGCCCCCTTATCTCTGCCTAGTGGCCGGCAGTGCACTGAGCTGTGCGCGGCCAGCGCCGGAGTTATAGACTCTGGGCACTAAAGTGTGCCCAGAGTCTATAGTGTCTGCACAGGTCACCGGGAAAATGGCCGCGGCGGCCATTTTCCCTGTACTGCGCGTGTGCAAACGACGGGAAAATGGCCACCGTGGCCATTTTCTAGTCGTTTTACAGCGTCGGACGCCAGCTCCGACGTGGGACTTCGGAGAGGTAAGTAAGATTATGGGTGCAGGGTGTGTGGTGTGGGGCCCCCCTGGACCTAGGGGCCCATGTTCCCCGCACACCCTGTACCCATTATAGATACGCCCCTGCCTTCGATAGCGCTGTCTTCTGCATCTTCTTCTGCATCCAGCGTCTGAAGCCGGGTTCTCTGCTGCAGGGAGAGTGAGTATGTCAGTGTGTGTGAGTGTTTGTAAGTGTGTGTGTGTATGAGTGTTGTGTGTTTGTGACCCCTGGTGTATGTGGCCCCCAGTGTCTCTGTACCCCCCCTGAATGGGCGCTGGGAGAACTACATCTCCCAACAGTTCTTGCCCTTCCCACCAGCCCCTGGAGCCTCCCAGCAGCCCCCTCTCCAGTGAGAAAATAGAGGGGAGGCCACTGGGAGCAGCGGAAACCACTGGCCAGGTAAGTGCTGAATTTTTTTAAAAATTTTACGCGGCGTGGGGTTTTCAGAGCTGAAAACCCCGCAACCATTTTTTAAAAATTGGATACCGCGGGTATCGGGAGCGCGCATACCCGCAGTATTCCAAAATTGTGCATGAGGGGCGCAAAGTTTTTTACCTCGCTAAACCTCGCGCCCAATTGTATATGCCCCTATATGTACCAGCATGGCTGGATGCCAAAATTATCTGCCAGGGCATTTAGCACTTGTAAAACCACGAGTGCCAGCATGTCCTGGTACCTTGGCCTACTGACGCATGCATTGCACTAGTGAAGATTGCAAATAAAAACACTGACACAAGTTTAATAAAATAAATATACTTTATTAAATAACTCCCCAATACTTCTTTTTTGCCCTATTACATTACATTCCTACCTGAAGTGTGCCAAGGACAAGGTGTGTTAGATGTATTTTTTACAATATTACCCAGTACCCATTGCTACACAGATGGTGTAAGAGCCCTAGTGCTACAAGCACAATAAACCTAGGTGAGGGATGTCCAGTTTTTCGCAGTTGTAAACCTCCAGGTAAACCCAGTCTTGGTGCCATGTAACCTGGGACTTGTTGAAACAATGGTAGGAGAATCTTCGCACAATGGGTGTCTCATATGGATCCACCATCCCAGGCTAGTGCTGATAAACCTAAAATAAGGGGGTACCTATTAAAGGCTGAAATGCTAGTGGTGGTTAAAGATTTGGGGGGATCCCGATACTTTTCTTTTAATTATTATATTTTCTACTGGTATGCTGACATTTAGCATATGTAGACCTCTAATGGTAACATTGTTATCTGGTGAATCATTTCAAAAAATCGTTCTGAACCCATACACTTGAACAATTTGAACCATATTTGCTAATTGGATGTTTGCAAATTGCAAATCAAACCAGGGTCATAAATAGGGGTGTGCAAGCGGTTCTGTTGCACAGAGTGCAGGGTTCTGTGGATGGCACCGTTGCTGCCCCACAGCTATTGCTTCTGTTTAGCAGGGTGCCTGGAACAGCATCTTGTGGCCAGAGTCGCTGCTGCAGTGCCGCCCGAAGTCTCATTAGGTGCTCCAGACAGGCACCCTCTGGGCAGAGCAGCACTTCCCGGTGCTGTTGGTCTGCGTAGTCACTGCGATCGCAGTCCCGATCACAGTGTGGTCTTCGTGGCACGCGCACTGCTAGGCATGCGCAGAACGCAACAATCGTCCGATTGCTTGCATAATCGCATAATGAATCAGGCCCAAATGCCTTTCTAATCCCTTACTTTGAAAACAGAAGTAACATATTGTGATAAGCTATAGTATCTTCATTGTGATTCTTACACAGATTTGAAAGAAATCATTAATAAGATTCTGATGAATTCTGTAAACTTATTTGATTCATGGTTTGTTACATCAGATACCAAATACTTGGCCATCACTGCGGCTGTGCTACATTCATTTTAATTTAGACTTTATTTTAACTATAAAATGAATTTACTACTTTAATTTTTTTATTATTTTCTTTTCATATAAGTATCATAGAAACTAAATGTTTTCAGGATAGTACAGACGGTTGATGTATGACCAACCTTCTTTATTAAAGAAAAAATAGATTATGAATAAAATTGTAATATATATGGCAATATTGGTACTGATGGGTGTTGCAGAAATGAGGGCTCTTTTTTAGTACATGCGTTTGTTGTGAGAACTAACAATTTGAATATAATCATTCTGATAGCATGGGGATGATGAATGATTCTGACACTCATGCCTGCATGAGAGGCGAGGCAGGGATGGAGCATTCTAACATAGGCAGTAAGATTAGACAAGTACAGTAAGGGCATCAGGTACATATGTGTGTGAGAACACTGTATTAAATCCGGATGGTCAGGGACAGGTGCATATACACTGATGATGAGGATGATGATGTTGGCAGAGAATTGCCTGTGACTGATCGTGAATGCTCTTCTGGCGTCGATAGGTGCTTTCTTTGTTGCTTGGGTTTTTATGTGCGTGTCTTAGCTAACTTTATTTTTCATCCAAGAGAGTTGTTCCTGCTGTAATAGAGAAGTTTGAGTTTTATTATTCCCTAACAGAAAATGCCTATTTCACAAGCAAAAGAAATGGTTAAAAACATGGGCGTAAGTACATATGCCTGGCGTAAGCAGGGAGTATATGGTTACAGTGCAGACCCTGCGCATATCGATTTACAGTACAGCTCAGCATATGGAGGAAATAACACTATTTTTAGTTTATTATTCATCTGTGGGAATAGCATGGATTCATTTAACTGATGATAAAGACAAGACAACAAAAGTGCTGTTTATACTGAAGATTTTACAGCAGTACTAGTTAATATGTTTATAAATACGGTACTTTGGGAAACTTACTAATGCTGAAGCTCTTCTGTATATTTGGAAATTATTATAACTTAGTGTAGTAAGACATGAACTAATACAAATTATCTGTATCATTCAAAATGCTATGCAGCATGAAATTGGAATATTCATTTCTGCGTACCAGTTGCACATTATGTTTATCATAGCTTAGTAAATTATCCGTAAAATATATTATCTTTTAATTGTATACCAAACTGTATTGTACAGTTTGAAGAAATAATAGCAATTTGTATTAAAGAGCACAGAGTACTACAGTACTTCATTATAGAAGTGTTTTCTGTTTCCCAACACTTCTTGTTTATGGATGTGTGACATTAAGCAGAATGAAATACTCCTTTATATTTTGTATGAGTGTTGGTTTTGATTAAATATGACTGTATATATCAGTATCTGTTCGTAATCCTCTGACGTTTGGGAAAGTTTCCCAACGGTAAAATGCCAGAAGTACATATATGGAGATTCCATTATTAATATTTTGTAGAAAATTTTATTCACCAAAGTTAGTTCTTTGTACAATTCCAGTGTATACTACAAAAAATAGCCATTGTTTTAGTCCAGCCATTGCAATGATTAAGGGTCTTAGGGTCTGACTCGGCAAGGATTGCAATTGCAAAGCTGCACGCAGGCTATAGATATATGATGTATGCACGCAGGCAGCTTTGCAATTGTGATCCTTGCAATAATGCAAATGCAGCAGGTGGTGTATGTCACCCCCTGCTGCATTTGCGATCCCAGCACTGCGTCAGAGGTTGCAGGCCAACTTAGTCAGGCTGGCCGGCTTGCGAACCCAGAAAACTGCAAACGTCCACGAAGTCTCTGGGCTGGCTACTCCTGGAAAATGGGGTGGACACGCCCGTTTCTGGGAACATCAACCAGCTGCTCTCCGTCCCTTAAATGCTTCTGTCTGTCAATCAGGCAGAAGCATTCAATGGCTTGCTTGCGATTGAGCAGGACCCATTCTGCACACTCGCAGAATGGGTCCTGCGCACACACAGATAGTCGGGAATCTGCATTCAGCAGTGCACACAAGTCAAGCCCTTATTCAGGAATTTGTACAAGTGATTTCCATTAAAGCCTGGCTTTATAGAGCAAGATGCCGTTATTTGTGGAAGAGTGGAAGTTTGCACCTACAGGTGGAATGAGTTGGGCACAGAACAGACACTGAGGTCAGGGCAGACAGCAAAGATCAACAGCCAGAAATTAGAAAAAGAACAAATAAAGGGCTGGCAGAGTTATATCAAGGCCAAAGTTTCAGGATAGGATCGGTAATATTATTGTAACAATAGTAACATCATATGAACCGGACCCACCCGAACTTCATGTTCCAAGGCGAGATCCGTGTCTGGTTCGAGTTTCCCCACATGACTCGGATCCAAAAACGAGTCAAAACGCATCATCCTTCCACTGTCGGATTCTCACGGGTTTTGGATTATATAAAGGTCCCCGCGATCAGCGCCATTTTCACTCCGGCTGTAGAGAGAGAAGCTAGCAGACGTAGTCATTCACTGTCAGTCACTCAGTGTGTGTGTCAAGTCGGGGTCTTGGCCTGAAGGCTGCTGCTGTGTTGTCCATAAAGGGGCTTAGGCTGCAGTATATAAAGGGGGGCTTCCTTCAGTGGGTGCTGCAGCTACTGTGTCACATGTCCTCTCAATTACCTGTGGCTGCTGCTTTGTTGTTGTCAAGTCCATCAGGCTAGGGCTGCAATCCATAAAGGGGTGCTGTGTTGTCCAGGGGGGGTGCTCTGTCAATTACGGGTGCCCTTCCCCAGTGTAAAGTACTTTTTGTTTGTGTGTGTGTGTGCGTTAGCAACTTAGCTGTGCTATTAACCCTGCTGCAGTTTATCGTCCACATATTTGTGACTCTGCAGGTGGTCTGTCCGCACTTGGCAGGGGTGCTTTGTTGTCCATAAAAAAGGGGTACTGTCTGTGTTGTTCATCAAGGAGCTGCTGCCTCGTTCAGGAGTGTTCTTCCCCAGTGTTAATAAAATAAAAGTGAAATAAAATTAATATCAATCCACAAAAAATAAAAAAATACATTTTTATCTTTTTTGTGTGTGTGTGTGTTAGCAACTTAGCTGCGCTATTATTGTTTGGTGACACTGCCCGCCAGACCGCAGTTTATCGTCCACGTATTTGTAACTCTGCAGGTGTTCTATCGCAGTTTATTGTCCACGTATTTGTGACTCTGCAGGTGTTCTAGCAGCACCTCCACCAGCAAGACCACCTCATTTCTATTAGATGTATACAAATTTAAAAATCTCCAGATCAAAGATGTCTTTAGAAACTGAAGAACTTGATCCTACATTGATCTTCCCTCATAATTAAAAAAAAAAATCAAAACATTAAAATAAATAAATTAAAAACTAATCAGTCCTTTCCCTGTCTTCAATTCATAAACATATTACAACACCGTCAGGCCTCTGACCTAGTTACGGAAAACATTCTTGGTTTTTAAACTTAGTAGGGGGTCGTATAGTTTATTAAACTGCCATCCTGTCTACCACTGCAATGCCACTCTGTGCCATGTTGGGGGCTGAACTGCCACATGTTAGTGCCGCCCACTGCTGTCGCTTAGCTTAGTCAACCAGCTAGCTGGATGCAACATTTTGGCCCTAAACTAGATTAAATCAATATTGTGAGCTGTGATGTGGTCAAAATTGACTGGAAATGACTGGAAATAAATGTTATTGAGGTTAATAATACTGTAGGAACAAAAACAGGCCAAAATTATGTGATTTTAGTTGTTTTATGATTTAAAAAAATACAGATCCACATCCAAAAACAAAACCAAAACACCCAAGGGGCAGTTTTGTCAAAACCAAATCCAGATACAAAACACGAAGAGATACAGATCCAGAACCAAAACACGGGGGTCGGCGCACATCCCTATAAACTACGAGCATTAATGAAGCTCCTGCCTATTTTCTTTAGATTTCTAAGTTCACTCTGCCTGTGTATCCAATACTTACATGACTTTAGTAATTCTACGCTTCTATGAAATGCAGTATGCGCTCCCGCATTTTTTCAGGTACTATCCCAGTGTTACATGGTCCACATAATGGAGATTCATATCCCTAGTACAAACAGCTCTCCTTATGTTGGTGATTTGATAGTAGATGTGAAGGCTGTGTGATCTAGTATGGACTGATATAAAGTAAACAAGCAGAAAAACTAACCTTTAGCCCAGTGGTTCCCAAAATGTTTTGAACTGCCGCAACCTAGAGTATCACAATTGTTTTCTGGGCACCCCTAAGCCAAATGTTTGTAATTGAGTATTTCAGAAAAAAATGTAAAGTAGTAAAATGAAGTAAATTGTGTATTTATTACTTAATGACCAGGGGCGTATCTATAATGGGTGCAGGGTGTGTGATGCACACGAGCCCCTGGGTCCAGGGGGTCCCACATTCACACCCTGCACCCATACTTTTTAATACTTACCTCTCAGAAGTCCCATGTTGGCTGGAGAGGCGCTATACAAAAAGCCTGGAAAATAGCCGCCATGGCCATTTTCTGAGCGTTCTGCGCATGCCAGTAGAGAAATCGCCAGGAAAATGCCTGCCGTGCGATTTTCCTGGTGACCTGCGCATGCACAGTAGACTCCGGGCACAGACTGGTGCCCGGAGACTACTGAGGCTGTCAGTGTGTGGTGTCCTCTGGAGAGAGAGGAGGGGGCCCCGGACGGGGAGCAAACACGGGGCCCCTCCTCTCTTAAAATGCCACTGTTAAAGACACAATCAATATAGTATAACCACACCCACAGAATAGTATAGTAACATTTGTCTGTCATATAGCTCAGCATCCAAATATAACTAGTAAACCAAATCCGAAAGGCAAAGCAGGATTTCCACATCTGGAAAAGAGCTGTGTTGGTTGATATCCTGAAAGGTGCCGCTAGCTCTCCTATTCAAAAGGCCCCGAACTTGGCGAGTAAAGTGCCACCTCGTAGGAGCTGCTAGCGACCCTAGAGATCACCCCCACCAAGCTTGCTAATATGTGTGGGTCAATAGGCCTTCTTACAGTACATCTTTTACAAGTGGGCATTTCCCCCAGTCCTTCAGGGCCTTTAAGATAACAAATTTAGTGACACCTTTTCTGCCTTTTAATTGCATAAAAAAGGGAATACTTGCTAGTGCTCCTGACCTGGATGCTTTGGAACTCCCCCAGATGTAATCTAAGAGAGCCTGTCTGATGGTTTTACCCGAGTTCACCTCTAGAAGCTGCCATGCTTTCCAAGGTGTATTATACTTGTGGTAGGTGTAAGGGACTAAGGGCTCTATTTATTAACATTATTTTTACTTAGATAAAGTGAAAAAGGGTGTTTTCACTCCCTTTTCACATTATTTTAGCATCACCTATAGTCATTACAGGGCAATTGGAGTAGTATTCGTAAAATTCTACTCCAACCCCTAAGTATCACTTATTTTTAGTAAGCAGATCGCATTTCCCATAATTGTAATGGGAAATGTGATCTGGCCAAAGTTACTAAAAATAAATTGTAATAAAATACCAGGGAAAGCCCTGTGATACTAACACCACCTGGAGGTGGCGTTATTCAGGGTCTCCCCCAGTTACCGGACTCCTACTCTGCTCTAAAAGTCAGAGCAGAGCCTAGAGCCGGTGCCAGTGATCAGCTGTGTGGTCTAAACAGACCGCAAGCTGATACACTGCAAAAAAAATAAAAAATAGTAAAAAAAAAAAATTCATTTACCTGACTCCAGGGACCGGTGGTCGGGGCTCCGGTGATGACTCCCCTCCGGTCAGCTGGTCTCCCATGCTGCACTGCATCCCGGTCATCAGGTGATCGGGTCCCAGTGCAATATGGGATATCAGCTGACCGGAGGCATGGAAGACATCACCGGAGCACCGATGACAGCAGGTAAGTTCTATTAAGGGAGGGGGGTCGTGATCGCGGGGGGCGGGGCTTAGTGTCGGGGTGGGGCTTAGCGCCAGGGGGGTAGCAGCGGTGGCCGGTCGGCGCATGCGCGGGGCACTAGTCAAAGTATTTTTTGCGATTGTAGTAAATAGAGCCCTAAGGAATTGACTGTGAGAACTTTGATGCCAGCTGGAGGATCTGTTAGACATGAGATGGACATTCCTCACCAGATATATAGGCTGTGGGTGCTACAGTAGTTTCCGAAACTTATCCCATTGAAATCTGGACTACGCATTTGCAACCAGATTTTTGGCTCCCGACACATGCTGTGCTGCATGTTGTTATGCAGGCAGATCAGAGCTAGGCACCTAAAGACTAGCAATGCTGGGGATGAGGTTGTCCCTTTTGTTAATCACATAAACCACCCCCACATTGTTCCACCAGAACATACAGCGCATGTCTAGCCAGCAGTGGCGCAAGTATAGTGGTATGGCATTCCATTAAGAAATTAGTAGCCAGTATGCCTTATGCCTTACCACCTAACCGCCAGCATGATAGTTTGACCTGTTTTCATGTCTGACTTGAAAACGGGAGAAACTGTACAAGCAGAGAGAGGCAGAGCTGGGACGGCCGTCCACTTTGGTACAATAAAGTTAATTTTGTGAAGTTGCAGCAACATTATGTTGCGCCGCTGGGGTGCAAGCCGAGCCACCCACAAAGATGGGGCGGCAAGCAGCATCCCCATCATGCAGCCGGAGGTAAGTGTGGGTGGGCTGGGGAGACATGAGTCATGGTTAGGGGGACTGAGGAGACTGAGGATGATGGGGCCCAACTGAGAGACACAGGGCAGGAGCCTGGGGTGACGAGGCAGGTGGCTGGTGGGACACAGGGGACAGGAAGCTGGAAAGACGGGGCAAGCAGGCGGTAAGACAGGGGGCATGAGGCTGGAAAAAATAAAAATTATGGTATAACATACCTTAGTTAACTTTTTCCTCAAGGTCCATAGGGTCCACAGGATCTACTATTGGGTATGTAGTTGGAGTGATCCATTGCACCAAACAGCTTACAGCTTTGAAGCTCCCAGCATGCATATGTCCTCCCTATACACCCTGCCCCCAGCCACAGGCATTCAGTTTGTAAACAGGCCTAACAGCAAGAGACGGAAGGTGGAGAAGGAAGTACAATGTACCCAAGAAACACTCTCAAAACACGAAGAGGGAATCAGTGATACAAAAAAAAAGGAACAGATCCCAACTGAGGCCAGGTGCGTCAGGGTGGGTGCCCTGTGGACCTCAAAGAAAAAGAGAAAACTAACGTATGTTATACAATAATTCCTATTTTCTT
Organism: Taudactylus pleione; assembly: GCA_031769625.1. Taxonomy (NCBI): domain Eukaryota; kingdom Metazoa; phylum Chordata; class Amphibia; order Anura; family Myobatrachidae; genus Taudactylus; species Taudactylus pleione. The sequence goes on along the minus strand of JAUIMM010000065.1, from coordinate 19,525,983 downwards.
CTTCAGGGTCCATAGGGTCCACAGGACCTACCTTGGGGACGTCCTAAAGCAGTTGCCTTAAGGGTAGGGACGCTCCTGAGCAAAGAGAAGAATCCGCTGCCCAAAGGAAGCATCCTGGGAGCAAAAGTATCAAATGCATAAAATTTGATAAAGGTATGGATGGAAGACCAAGTGGCCGCCTTGCACAGCTGTTCAGCCGAGGCACCATGTCTAACCGCCCACGATGGTCCCACAGATCGAGTAGAATGTGTGGTCACCTTGTTCAGAAAAGGGAGATCAACCTGTGTATAGACCTAAGAAATAGTCATATGCAGCCAGTGAGCCAAAGTCTGTTTGTTAGCTGACCAGCCTCGTTTGTGAAAACCATATAAAACAAAGAGTGCATCTGTTTTCCTGATAAAGTTGGTACAATCCACATAGGTATGCAGAGCTTGGACCACATCCAGTGAAGCTCCACCCCTAGAAAGATCTGAAGACTGAAAGGCAGGTACTACAATCACCTCATTCATATTAAAACGGGACACCACTTTTGGAAGGTAACCCCCTCTAGTACGGAGGACAGCTTATTTTGATGAAAAATCAAATATGGAGAGTGAGATGACAGTGCTGCCAAATTTGAAACTGCGAGCTGAGGAAATAGCGAGAAGAAAAAGCGTCTTTGCTGTCAACCATCAAAGGTCCACCTTATTGAAGGGTTCAAAGGGAGCAACTTGCAGTGCCTTGAGAACCAAGAATAAATCCCACGGTGCCTCGGGAGGGACAAATGGAGGTTGCAGATGGAAAACCACCTGCAAAAATGTTCTAACATCTGGCAGGGGAGCAATTCTGTGCTGGAACCAAACTGCCAAAATGCAGAAACCTGAACTCTCAAGGTAGCCAGATGAAGACCTAAGTCTAACCCAGCCTGAAGAAAAGCAACCACTTGCAAGACCTTGAAGACTTTAAGGTCAGGAACACCAAAGAAAAAATGAATGCCAAATCCTGTGATAGATGCAGGCTTCCTTGCCCTTAGTATCATCTGGATCAAAGAAGTAGAGAAACTAATTGCCTTTAAGACGGAAGACTCAAGAGTCATGCCGTTAAAGCCAGCCGGGGTAAAGACAGGGACCCTGCACTAACAAATCCGGTCACAAAGGCAGTGGAAGTGGACTGTCTATGGATTGACATGTCAGATCTGTGGATCAATGTCTCCTGGGCCAGGTAGGAGCTATTAGTATTATCCTGCCACCTTCCTGCTTGAACTTCCTGACCACCTTGAGAGGAGGGAGATTGGAAGAAACAGGTATGCCAACCAGAAGTTCCACCTCACCGCCAGATCATTCATAAAGGAGGCTGATGGGTCCCTTGTTCTGGACCTGTACCTGGTGACCTTGTGGTTGTGATGTGACGCCATTAGGTCTACGTCCGATAATCCCCACCTGTCCACCAGGATTTGAAAGATGTCCGGATGAAGAGCCCATTCTCCGATGTGTATGTTCTGATGACTTAGAAGGTCTGCTTCCCAGTTGAGGACTTTAGGGATGAATATTGCTGAGATAGCTGGAAGATGGCATTCTGTCCACAGCATACGGTTCGTCAATTCTGTGCCAGACTTCGTGTGCCTCCTTGATGGTTGATATAGGCCACTACAGTCATATTGTCAGACTGAATCTGGACAGGCCTGCCGTGAATGAGTGCTCTGTGCATTTCACGAAGCTCCAAAACATTTATCTGTAGGTGACTTTCCTGAGCCGTCCCTCTTCCCTGAAAGGTGTGATGACCTGTCACCGCACCCCATCCTCGCAGACTTGTATCCATGGTGTGGAGTACCCAATCTGTGACCCATAACGGGAGACCCTTGTCTAGCTGAATTGTCTGCAGCCACCAGGCGAGGAAGAGCCAAACCTCTGGCAAAATGGGGATCATCTGAGACTTTATCCGATGATACGGACCATCCCAATGAGACAGAATCCATTACTGAAGGGACCTGGAGGGGAACTGGGCATAAGCCACCATGTCAAATGTGGATACCATGGACCCACACCTGCAATGCCAAGTGAACTGACACTTCTCTCTTGCAAAGTTGAATGTGCACACAAGATTGTAGCGCCGCAATCTTGTCCTCTGGTAGAAGAATCCTCTGACCCAGACAGTCCAGCAGCACCCCTAAGTGCACCATTTGCTGAGTTGGAGAAAGAGAAGACTTTTTCCAATTGATTGTCCAGTCGTGCTCTTCTAGGCAGAAAAGGGTTATCTAGAGATGACATTGTAACATCTCCTGAGATTGTGCTAATATCAGGAGATCATCCACATATGCAGTATCCTGACTCTTTGTCATCTGAGATAAGCAGTCATGACTGCCATTATCCTGGTAAATACCCAAGGGACTGTGGCCAGCCTGAAGGGTGCAGCCTGAAATTGGTAATGTTGCTGATCTACCAACAATCTCAGAAATCCTTGGTTAGTTCGTGCAATAGGAAAATGCAGATAAGCATTCTGTATATCCAGGGAGACCATGAAATTTCCAGGCTTCATTGCCAACATAATTGACCGTAGGGTTTACATACAAAATTTGGCACATGGATGAATCTGTTGAGAGACTTCAGCTTCAAGATAGGGCGATGTGACCCATTTGGTTTCTGAATCAAAAACAAATTTGAATAATAACCCCTTCCCTGTTGCATCACAGGAACGGGGATTATGACTCCTGACCTCGGGAGGGCCACAATAGCCTCCCGGAAAGACAAAGGGCCTGATTCAGACCCACTCGCGAGCGGCTGTCCGCTCGCAAGTGGGTCGATGGTCTGCACTGAGCATGCACACGACGGAGGGAGCTCCGTCGTGCGCATGCGCCAGACACGACGAGCGAAGGACTTTCCTTCGCTCGTTGTGTCCGATCAAAGGGGGCGTGCTGTCAATGTTGATTGACAGCACGCCCCCTTTGGTGGGCGTGCCGGGGGCGTGCCTCCCTGACGGGGGCGTTCCCACGGGAACGCCTCCCGTCAGAAGCCGGCCCACTGACATCACTAGTGATGTCAGTGGGAGTGATTTTGGCTCTGATAGAGCCAAAATCACTCCGGAGCTTGCGGTTGAAAACCTCAACCGCAGGCTCCGGCTCGCAATTTCGATGGTCGCGATGGTCACGACCATCGCGGCCATCAAAATGCACGCTCGTATAGCCTGTGGGTGGTGACCCACAGCTATACGAGCGTCCAGGAGGACGCTCCATGAAAATGGAGCCCGGCCCTCATGCAGAGCGTGCGCTCTGCTCAGAGCGTACGGCTCTGAATGAGGGCCAAAGACCTGACCGGGTCTAAAGGAAGGGTTGTACCCACAAACCTCTGAGGAGGATGCCTCAGGAACATGATGGTGTAATTATGAGAGACCACCTCGCGAACCCAGGCATCCATAGTCGTCTGATGCCAGGCATGAGAAAACTGTAGAAGTCAGCCTCCAACCCTGAGACGCCCCAAGGGGAGGCCCGCCCCATAATGCAGTGGGCTTATTGTTCCGCTTGGAAGCAGGATGCCTGGTTGACCAGGAATTCCTGGTCTGCGGTTTCCTGTGGGAATTATCCAGTCTAGAAGACTGTCCCTTTGCCCTACTCCATGGGCGAAAGGACCGAGCTGACGACTGCCTATACTTAGAGGTAGTTGTAGATGGCAACCCCACAGACTTAGATGTCACCAGAGAAGACACTATGTCATCCAGCTCTGGTCCAAACAGTACCTTCCCAACAAATGGAAGACTCCAAAGCCTTTTTGGACCTGTATCTGCCTTCCAGGTTTTTAGCTAAAGGGTTCTTCGAGCTGCAACTGAAGTTGCTGATACCCTAGAATCCAAGATACCTGCATCAATGACCGCTTCCCCCATATACATAGCTGCTTCCTGCATCTGACTGAGATAAGACAGCTGTTCTTTGGTAGCATTCTGCATCCTCCAGAGCCTTCGTCCATTCTTCCATAGCTTTGGCTACCCATGCTACAGCCATAGCTGGTCTGGTAATAGCTCCAGATAATGAAAACACTGATTTTAAATAGTAATCAAGTTTTCTATCTGTAAGCTCTTTTAATGGGGATGCTGCCGGAATGGGTAATGTAGAGCTCTTGATCAATCTAGTTACATGAACATCTACCGATGGAGGAACTTCCCATTTGTTACATTCACCAAGTGCAAATGGGTATCAAGAGGTTAAATTCCTTGTAGCATGGAAATGCTTATTTGGAGTACACCATGCTTCAGACATGAGATTCGTCAGTTGTTCAGACTGAGGAAAATAATCTCTGCACATCTTCTGACGTCTAAAGACCGGGGTCTTAGATTTTGGCAGAACCTCCTCTTCCTCTATACTAAGGACAGATCTAACTGCTCTCACCATAGAGGGGACATCCACAGAGGATTGGTGGTCTTCTTCCACTGAGTATACCCCAAACTCTGATGAGGAGGTTGAGTCAGAATCCTGAGGCAATGTCTGAAGAGAATCACTCTTATGCCCATGCTTTACTGCCACTGGTCTATTCACCTGCACCTGCTGAGGGGCTATAGTCGGCAGCATACTCTGACTAGAGTGAGCAGAAGAATCAAACCAACAGGGATTCATGGGGGACATATACATAGAAGGATGCAAATGCTGTGGGTGCCCCATAGCAGGAGGCAGTATCGTGGGAGGAGCACACAACGCTGCGGCCCTGTCCACCAAATGCGACAAAACCTGAGACCAAGATTCCACCCAGGTTCTTGTGCTGGTGCAGGTGTACAAGATAAAAAAGCTGTCTGTTTACAACAGACACTACACAACCCATCTTCCACAAAATCCTGCTCAGACAGGCCTGCCAAACAGGATTTACATGACTTCGGCACAGGAGGAACATCCTTCTCGCCTTTACCTTTAGACATGGCAATGTGTAACAGGTATAAAGATAAATTGTAAATGCAATATGACTTAACACAAATAAAAAAACCGACACACCTTGGGATGAGGAGAAACACAGCAATGGCTATATCTGACAGTTTTGAAAACAAAAAAGGCAGTATAAATACAGCAGCTAGCATTACAGTCACATACAATGCATAAATATAATCAAATGCTAATGCAAATAAACTCTGAATCAACTGACCAGCTGCTCAGGGGTATTGGTAGGATATAGAGTGCTATATGACTGACCCAAGGGAGAGGTATACAAGGAGACAGACCTAATCTCTGAGACAAACAGCTTTCAGCAGCGCACCCAAGGTGGACTGTGAGCGTCTCAAACATGAGGTGGTCAGAAGTAGCAAACCAGACACGGGAATCCGCAACCAGAAGTTGCGTCTGGGATGGGGGAGGAGTGGCCGGGGGAGCGCCTATCTCCCCTAAGCTGCAATTTTGACAACACGGGTATGATGGCCTCACAGTAATAGATGCTATCTAGTGCACTCTAGAGCGTCTACTACCCATCCCCGGCGATAGTCGATATGGCCCCGGCCGCCTAAGTGAGGACACGTTAAATGAGACCTTCACCTGCAGCTGCCTCCGATGCGTATCCTACACCGGAGGCCTGGACTGCTTTGCGCAAGATTCCCCACACAAGGAATTATCTTACCTGCCATCTCCGTGAATCCGATCGCAGTCTGGACCCCAGCGATGCCGCTAGCTAAGCCATGCTGAGGCCCGCCAAAATGCCCAGTGCATATAGCGGTATTGGCATCGGCGGAGGTAGAAGGTGCTGCATCATAAACTCAGAAGTTCAAAAAACTAAAGGTAAATCCAGAAAATAAAAGCCTGGGACTGCATAGGCAGTCCCGCTGTTAAAACAGTATGTCTGGATCCTGCCGTGTACCAAACAAAGAAACTGAATGCCTGTGGCTGGGGGCGGGGTATATAGGGAGGAGGACCTATGCATGCTGGGAGCTTCAAGCTATAAACTGTCTGGTGCAATGGATCACTTCAACTACATACCCCAAGGTAGATCCTGTGGAACCTATTGACCCTGAAGAAGAAATAGGGGGTTGGAGAGATACAAGGGGAAGGAGACTGGAGGGGATACAGAGGGCAAGACGTGACATGGTGCACTAGTCTGGTTAAACTTCTGTTGTATAATGATGACATTGGTTATTTAAATTCCTACACAAACAGACATCTTCGAGACCATGTGATCTCCTACATGTATACTGACTGAAGACACAGGGCCTGATTCTGTAAGGATCGTAATTGCAAAGCTGCAATTGCGATCCTTGCAGATATGGTAATGCATCAGGAGGCATCACGCCTCCTGTGCATTACTTATCCGAGCTGCGTTGTTCAACGCAGCATTAGTTAATTGTGTACCATCGGCCGGCTGCAGTTTAGGGGAAGAGGCCAGGAAATCTCCATCAGCCGATGCAGATTCTGGCTTCTTCCCTCCCCCGCAACAGTGGCGTCATGCCTCCTTTTCAGGAAACGGCGTGCATTGCCGCCCACAAACGGCAGCAGACTGTCAATCACTGACAGTCTGCTGCCAGTTTGCGTGCGGCCTCGCCTACCCGTTCTCCACATGCGCAAAACGGATCTGGCACCTGCACAGATTCCCGAACATCGAACAGTGCACTGCTGAATCAGGCCCACAGTCTGCCCAGGGAGGATCAGTTTCTTCAGAGGTTCCCCATTGCAAACCACCATATAGGTAAGGTTTATTTAGAATAGAATGAAGAGGAATGTCCCCAGTGACAACAAACAGGTGGCATGTCACGCTGACACACACCCATTTCGAGTGGCCATGCCCCTCATGAGGAATGAAGCCCATTTATTTGCACATGCGCTGAAGGCCCACAGTACCAATAAAATCTTTTCTCTACTTGCACCACTGTTTGCCAGTATTTTGCCCAGTGCTCCAAAATAAAAACTATAGGCAAAAGCTCCAGCACCACTAGGTTCCTGGACAGCTGTAGCTCAGTGCTTGACAAGGTCTCTTTTTGCCATATTTGCATTATATTAAATTGTCTGCAAAAACCTGCCAGGTCTTCTTTAATGCTGTTGGACAGGTGTACTAGGTATTGCAGTAACTTATTGCCTACAGTGACTTTCCCTAGCCTATGCCAAAGGGTCCTGCCCACGGGCAAACCCTGCACACAAAATTCAGGAGACCCCCAGTATGCCCATTAATGCCCTGTGCTGGTATTGTTTCATCAGTTTGAGTGCTTCCACAAAGGACCGATAGACTACTGTACACTGGCTGTCATCAATGGTGACATTTACTGACTGCCCAGCAGGGTGGGACATGTGTTGTATGAGTCCCCGTTACTCTGTAAGCTCTCATGAGCAGGGTCCTCTTCCCTCATGTACTTGCCGTCCCTCACTTATACCATCATCTTACCATCATCTCCTCCCGACTGCCTACAATGACACCTTTACCCTGGGTATTATGACTGCTGATGCAGCAATGTTTATGATCCATGTCCATGTCCTGCTCTGTACTGTAAAGCTAGGTACACATTAGACGACTTGCTAATGATGCGATGTCGTCAACGATTTCCCCTGAACTCCCAGACAAATGACCTAGTGCATATACACTGTGCAATCTAATAAACAACCAAACTATATATCTTGCATCATTTGGTGGTTAGATCGTTAAGTATATAATGTAACCATATCGCCTGGTCGTTTGGTTGTACGATCTGAAGGGAATCGTTAACTAGATTGACAGATCTTCCTGCATGTAAAAAATATCTGAAGATGCGATGAACGACGACACAGAAGTTCGCTTAGTGCATACACACTTGACGATTTAAACAATTTGTTGTTTCGATGTGTCGGAATCGGTCATATCGTTTAAAATAGTGTGTAGGAGCCTTAAGTGACTTTGTTATTGTTTTGTTCATACTATTTAAGAGATATCTCCAATATCTGCCACGGTAACTCCATTTTTGACAGCAAAGCAGCCCCCTAGTAGTTTTCGCAATAGCGATCACTTTACTAACACATGGTACGGACTGGGTCCTTACAGAACCCTTGTCCCTGGATGTGATTTTTGGTTTATCCCTTCAATTTATAATTTGATAAGCAATAACTGATAAGTATGGTCCTATGCTTGTAATGGAAACCTATTTAGCATTACTAAAGCAATTGTCTACGGTATAATCCCCCCCTCCCCCCACCCTTCTGTTCTTCCATCAGGGATAGTGGGAAGCTTTTCTGTGGAGGCAGCAATGCTAACCACTGTACTCAGTGACAAAATAATTATCATTGCTGCCTTACAGCACTGAGCCTGTGGGCTTGATTCTGGCTAGGGCACTATCTGTACTGTATATGGACCTTATATGAACCCTAACGTGTGTGTGTTTGTGTGGTAGGGAATTTAGACTATAAGCCCCAATGGGGCAGGAAATGATGTGAATTAATTAATATTATTTGGAAAATGCTGCATAATATGATGGGGTATATATAAATAAACAAATAAATAATAATACATGACTGTTTCAGAGACCTGAAACTAAATAGCTACAGTAGATGACTGAATATTTATACTATTGTTTCTGGTTAACTGTTAACACTACATAACAGTGCAACCCAGTTAATGTTTATAACAATGGCACCAAAAATCTGACTCTTCCATATCTGAAACACTGTTACAAGAGAAAGTAACTGTTAAGTACAAAAACATCTCTAGTTGCTAAGGGAATCTTTCATTTCTATATGTATTTTCCTTTCCAATAATTCGTCTTAAGAATTTAGAATATAGTTAAGGTTCTGTACACTAACCATTCTCATTCCTATATTCAGCAACATTAGAATTCCAGGAACAGCATAGCATTCTGTGGCAGGGAGCATTTTATCTTCAGGGAATTCTTTGATATGTTAAAACGCAGAAAATGAAGGTCTCAGAGCAGAACAGCAGCTGAAGATAATAAAATCCATACACGCATACATTACAGGTGGTATGGTTTGGACAGATAGCATAAGGTCAGCAGTCGTCTTTATTATGAGGAGTCTTAGAAACTATTGCTGACCCATATTATTGAAATAAACATTAATGGGGAAAGAGTGCCAGTATAGTGAGTTCTTAGATGCACTGCAGGAAAAGCCGTTCTCTGTCCCCATATACAATTTTCCTGCTAATAGTTCCCTTTTCTATTCCATAAGTAAATTGTTCTAATTAGTCCTGGGAATGTTCTTACTGCCTTGGGATTGCACAGTATATAAACTGTATCACTTGAACATATTAAAAATGGAGAATATGAAAACTATAAATAAAATAACAAGATTTGAGCAGTTTTAAGGTATAATAAAGTTGAATGACAAATCAGAGTTTGCAATAAATTACTTTCCAGTAAAATACTTTCCGATTAATGAGTTGATACAGTAAGGGTGTGTGATAAACAAGCAGCTCATCAACAAATTCATGCTTTTGATGCTATGTGGCTTTAAAACAGAAGGGAAATGAGAACAGAAGTTAAACACAGAACAATTTATATTCAGGTTCACAGATAGTATTGATAATAATTATGATAAAATATGCTGTTCCATAATAGGGGTCAATCTACAGTACCCAACTAAAGACATTAAAAATAGGTAATAAACAATACAAAGTAATATCACTGCCAAGGAGCACAAAAAGTATCACAATATAATAAATAAAATAAACACATTTTATTACACACAGTATCTCTAAAAAAAATGAAAACAATTATAACAAAACAATGATGAAATAATATACTGTAGATATAAAATGTTTCAGGCTATACACATAACATGGAATGTAAAACCAGAGAAAATACCTTTGCAGTAGATGCAATGTAAACTATTCCAGAAAAATAGGGAGGTGATCCAAAACATTGTATTTCCCAAAATCATTCTTTGAAAAGCTAAAGGAATTATTGAAAATAGAGGAGTTAGCCATTTTATTGCTGTTATATTCTCTTTGTATTAAATGGATGCAATGTGGTAAAAATCCAATAATATAGGCAGTAATATATATTCCCAATTTCAAGGATGAATGTAATATAGAAATGGATCTCTGTAGAGGATGCAGGATAAGAATAGGCAAACAGTCCTGAGTAGCTTGGATATAGGCTCTTATATGATACCAGCTTATATATGATGCACACGGGCCCACACTGCACACCCTACACATGAGGTCCAAGTCGGCTCTGCAAAACAAGCGCACATCACCAGGAATATGATGCTGCGGCCATTTTCCTGGAGTTTTGCATGTGAGCAGTATCCGGAACCAAGGTGCGGGTGCCATTTTACCGGAGATCTGCGCATGCACAGTAGCCTCTGGCACAATGCCAGAATCTACTGCACCACAGAGAGGAGGGGTCTCGCACTGAGTAGTCAGCACACAGGCCCCCTCCTCTCTTAAACTGCCCCCTGAGCATTATGCCGAGATTGAACCTTTAGACATTGTCGCTTCCTAATCGGTGCATTGTGCACCTTCATCTCATCCGCAGGGATATTGGCTACATCCAGTGTACTGATTATTTAACAGTGCAGTGCAGACTTCTAGAAATGGGAAGAATTGCAAGAAGAATGATAAAAAGCAATTCAATATTACAACTAAAATTAAGAACATTTCTGTAAAATAAGTTATTGCATATAAATTCTTATTAATATTTATATAATTCTATGTATTTTTTTTTTTAAATGAAACAAATCACAGCACAAAAAACATGCTTGGTCATAATTAATTTGCAAAGAACTGTATATTTACTGTACATTAGTTAAGGCGTTCCATACATTTTTTCTATATCTCTGGCCTTGGAACACTTTGGGACTAAGTTAATAAAATAATAGAATATATGTGCTGTCACATTAAAACTCGTAATGTAACGCATAACAACCAATATGATACTAATATTCATTAAATTCACCACGCTGACTTGGGTATCAAAGTTGATGAGCTGTTAAAATTGGTAAATGTCCACGTACATTGTAAATGATAGGAACATCACTTTCTGTCATATTTACCTTACACACAAACTTTTTGTTGTGGACAATGGAACCGTTCATATATTATAACAAATATTGTTAATATAACTTATTACACATTGACACCGAAGAGGAGTTTTCATACATGTTGTCCATTTTCTTTTGTCATCCACAAAGGTGCTCTTATAATAGTGGTTGTCTATACAAGGCAGTAGAGTCATGTATGTGGATATTTTAGAGTATGTTTTGCGGAAATGGCATTTACTATCTTCCTAATGGGTGTGGTATAAAAGATCGACAGTGTCTAGGTAGATACTCAATAGGTCGACACCAGATGGTCTACATGCAATAGGTTGACAGGTACAAAGGGTCGACAGTGTAAAAGGTCGACAGGGACAAATAGTCAACACAAATATGGAGTAAATATGATTTACGAGTACCTGCGCTTGACCTGCTTGTGTGTGGTGATAAATAAGTATATATACCCCTAATTCCTATGAGAATGAAGCTAGTAGCAGAGTAATTGTCAAAACATCTATGTTTATTGTAACAATTGTTATCAGGTTTTTGTGTTTGCAGCAGAAAGATTAGGTTCTCAGGACAGTCACAATGCTTCCTTATCCCTAATGCAACTGCAGATGGGCAAAAGAAAAAAATGTAGGGTGCAGGGGTAGGTTGGGGGGATGCATGTGGAGATGAAATAGGGGGTAGTAACAGTCCAGTTTCCTGATTGGAGGTGATGTGGGACAGCCCTGGGTGTGGGTACTGTCCCCTATGTATAAAGAAAAAAATGAGTCAAATAATATCCACTTGCTCCTAACCAGGGAAAGAATAAAAAGTCATGCACGATCTGTTGATAGTAAATAACAAAGTTGCAGGTGTTGCGCTTTGGAGGGGCGGCGTCCCGTGCCTTCTGGTCCGACAACTTACCCTCTGGTCCTGATTCTCGTCTTCCTCTCCACTATGTGTCTCCAACGGATGGATAAGTCACCTTCTCTGGGCTGCCTGGATCACCAACAGCGGCGGGACAGCTATGTCCCACGCTCCCGTGAGGTCATATGGTCCTCCGCCGTCCACCGCCACCGTTTGGTAGCTCAACTCACAACGGAGGAGACTGGTCTGGATGATGCTGGTCACAGTGCGTGCCTTGTTACACCCTCCGTGCGGATGCTCACTGACCCTGAGAATGGTAAGTCGCATTTGTAGAAGCGGAACTGGAATGTAGTTTTCTGTGTCCAATGCGTCCCTGAAAAAGGCTAAGAAGCGTTGGACACAGAAAACTACATTCGACAGCATACCCTTGACTTACGGTTCCGCTTCTACACATGCGACTCACCATTCTCAGGGTCATTGAGCATCCACACGGAGGGTGACGAGAATCAGGACCACAGGGTAAGTTGTCGGACCAGAGGGCACGGAACGCCGCCCCTCCAGAGCGCAACACCTGCAACTTTGTTATCTACTATCAACAGATCGTGCATGACTTTTTATTCTTTCTCCAGTTAGGAGCAAGTGGATATTATTTGACTAATTTTTTCTTTATACATAGGGGACAGTACCCACACCCAGGTCTGTCCCACATCACCTCCAATCAGGAAACTGGACTGTTACTACCCCCTATTTCATCTCCACATCCATCCCCCCCAACCTACCCCTGCACCCTACATTTGTTTATTTTGCTCATCTGCAGTTGCATTAGGGATAAGGAAGCATTGAGACTGTCCTGAGAACCTAATCTTTCTGCTGCAAACACAAAAATCTGATAACAATTGTTACAATAAACATAGATTTTTTGACAATTACTCTGCTACTTCATTCTCATAGGAATTAGGGGTATATATACTTATTTATCACCACACACAAGCAGGTCAAGCGCATGTACTCGTAAATCATATTTACTCCATATTGCAAAATAGGGGATTTGGGATAGACCCCTGAGTACCAGCAGCTGACACAACCAATCAACTGTGCGCAGGTTCTAAATAACCCATTTATAAGTCAACACAAATATGTTCAACACAAAAATGGTTGACACAATTTTTTTAATTTAAGCCAAATCTTCAACCTAACCCTCCACCTAGTGCCTAACCCTAACCCCTCCTGTTGTACCAACCCTCTCCCAAGTGCCTAAACTAAAACCTAACTCTCCCCCTAATGCCTAACCGTTCTCTCCAACAGTCTAAACCTCACCCTAACCCCTAACCTTAAATATGGTGGAAATACATGAAAAAAAAACAGGTCAACCATTTTTGTGTTGACATTTTGTCTCTGTCAAACTTTTGTACCTGTTGACCATTTGTTAGTTGACCTTTCGTACCTGACAACCTTTTGACCCTATTGAACTTTTGACCCTGTCGACCTATTGCCTTTCAAACATCTGGTGTCAACCTATTGGGTGTCTGTCGATCTTTCATCCAGATACCCTCTCTAATAGTCTGTATGAAGTGATCATAATATGTAAATATGTTTTGCATTCCCTGACATTTATACACGCTCAAAATGAGTCATATGACACAAGTGTATGGTACCAGCAGAAATGTATAGATTTGGTCAAGTGCAAAACTGGTGTTTCTTACATTCAGCAAAACATAACTACATTTTCCTGTCTTTTTTCCTGACTTCTAATATGATATAAAAGTTGAATTAAAATATAAGGGGTCAATTGAATAAGGAGTGATGCAATATTGCTTGCTCCAGCACAATGTACGGGTGATGTGCAATGCGTACAAATCCTGTACATACAGTAGACATCATATTTGCATTTTAATACGCACTCCTATGGGTCTGTGAACTAAAATGCAGGAAGCAGGGATGACTTAGGGGCATAGTAGGGTGTTGTTGCTGGCGTGCCAAATGGCACATCACCGGCATTGCCCATGTATCACTCCTAATTGAATTGACCCCTAAAAGTGAGAGATAACAAACCATTAATGATACAAATGTTTATCTGCTTCCTTTAGCAATTTACATGCTTTGTACATAATGTGTAAATCTCATTTCAGAATGTTGTTTGTTACTGTTATGTGTTCCAGGTGTTCTCTGGCTGTCCGTGGTGTCTGAAGTGCTCTTCATTTTACTTTTAGTCGTGGGATTCAGCCTTATGTGCCTAGAATTCTTTCAGTCAAATAACGTTGTGGATGGTCTGAAGTTAAATGCATTTTCTGCTGTCTTCACTGTACTGTCAGGTAATCTAGAACTCATAATGCACACAAGATATAGGGTGGAAATACATTCTGAAAACAACATACACTAAGCCTTTCATGTGCATTTGCTATGATAGAAAATATAACACACATATTGGAGTTATATGAGGTTAATGTACAGACTGTGAAACCTTTGCTGAGCATTGAGGTCATTTACAACAGATGGCATGCTGGGGAAGCCTTACAAAATTAGTTTTTCCGCACGTTGCGCTTGTCTTATGCCAATACACATGGATTTGCGCAGCAATATGGTGTCATTTACAGAGGCATTTTTCAGATCAGGTTGAAGTTGGCATGCCTTATAGACAAAGAGTTATTAGATAGGGAGACGGAATTGCTAACATAAGATTTCATTTTGCAGACAGCATATTAAAGTGAGCTCTACAGCGAAGTTGAAAATGTATATTTAAAGGTATCACATTTCTTTTAAAACAAGGCATTTAATCTCTTAAAATGAATCTTTGTGACACTTGAATATCAGTGTTTCATGGCTGGTGAATCACTTTGTCATGGCTGAGCTAACAAAACACAGGAATTTGGAACACGACTGCCATTTGTTACGCTGCCAAGGGCAAAAGAGTGAAATCATTGCAGCACCTCTTCTAGGTAGCCAGGGGTGCCAGATACCTGTGCATCAGTTTAAATGGGAATCTGCAAGATTCTTACGTAACTCAACTCTGCCCATTATATTAATTTAATTAAATTGTTCTACTTTTATTGTTTTTACTGTGCTAAATGTATTCTGATAGGAGTAGTGCAAAATGTGGGCTTCAAAATATAATACTAAACACATTTCCCCTTATTTCCATTACATTAGTGAGGATACTCTGCCATCAGCCCTGCCCTTCTTACTAGATGGGGATACAGAGATGCAGTCCACCCTGTCAGCCATCGGAAAGCTGCATCCACTGGCTGGCAACCATCAATACTTACAATTTGATGGAATATGTATTGTCATCTAAAGGGATCATCAATGTTTGTCAACCATTGGCTTCCGATTTCCATCCCTAATCCTCTGAGATCTGAAAGAGTTAGGAATCATAGGATCACTGATCTGACAGAGAGAAGCAGCTTATTATCACCAGAGACACAGAGAAGGCAGGTGCTGAGGACAGCAACTCAATCCAAGACCACTGCACACTGACTTCACTATCCACCTGTATCAGTCTGCTGCTAGATAGAGTACTGCAGAGTGCTAGCCAGCTCTTCAGGTAAGAGCCTACTGGTGTAAGACCAGCCTAAATGGTGGCAGCAGGAAGAAAGAAGCAAATAATATGTGGGAGAACTGGGTGCAAGGAGACTGGTGCTACCCTATAGAAATAAATGGGGTGACATGGGGGCAGGATGCTGGGGACAGGGGTCACCTAGGAGAGGTCTGATGATGTCATATACATAATGTGTGACAAAATACAGAAAATACAACAGTACAGAAAAAGATAGGTGTGTTTTTATATACAGAGGTACCTTTCACCATGGATGAACTAGAACTATCTGGTAGCAGTGATGGTGGTGGGGGGAGCTTTAAATGTACACATTTAGATGTTTTCCTGGTACAAATGAATAAAAAACAGTTCAATGTGGTGAAACAATACAAGCAATCCATTGGACAATACAAATACAGTATTACATAAGTTATATATCATTTTGTCCCATTTTGGTGCTATACAGATTATTTTTCCAAATCAGTAGAATGCCAATAAGCATCTACATAATACATCTACAAGTTTGGTAATAAGCAAAGGAAGCTGTGGGATGTGACTCAACAACAAATTCATCAGGGATATGATAGTAAAGGTTAATGAATTCAGTAAGTCTTAACTATGCATTCTCTTACCAGAGTCAGCAAGCACCATGATATATTGTCAGTCACCAGTGAACTATATACTGCACTTCATGTAAAAAAGAAACACTAAAGGGTTTAGGGCTGATCTTAGATTGAACGTGCACTTGTTGGCAGAGCATAATCTTGCCTGTTCAATGAGGGCGTGTTAACAGAACTGCGGGCTACTGTATGCAGGCATAGAAATAAGTGTATATGTACCTGCTTCATGACATATGTTTTGCACCTAGTATAAAGTGGGCGCAAGTGCACAGTGACTATGATCATTAGAAGCAAACCATGGGCCTGATTCAGAGCCGCTCGCTCTGAATCAGGGCCGGGCTTTTTTTTTTTTTTGGAGCGGCCTCTTGGCCGCTCGCATAGCTGTGGGTGACGACCCACAGCTATTGCGAGTGGCCATGATGATGGTCGCGATGGTCAAGACCATCGCGACCATCGGGCTTGCGACGAGACCCTTGTGGTAGGGTCTCATTCATCGCAAGCCCCAGAGAGCTTTCGGCTCTAACAGAGCCGGAAGCTCTCCACTGACATCACTCGTGATGTCACTGGGGCCGCTCCCAAACGGCAAGCGTTCCCTCGGGAACGCCTCTGTTTGGGCAGCCACCCCCCGGCCCGCCCACCAAACTGAGCGAGCTGTCACTGAACATCGACAGCTCGCCCCCTTTGGTGCGAGACCTGGAGTGACGGAGTGCCCGTCGCTAGCCGGGTCTCGCGCATGCGCACGACAGAGCCGACTCCGTCATGCGCATGCGCTGTGGGCCACCATCGACCCGGTTGCGAGTGCTCAGCACTTGCAACCAGGTCTGAATCAGGCCCCAAGTGTACATATAGGGTGCCAGCACACTGCAAAATGCGTACAATCTGCATATGGAGGAATATACAGTAATTCTGTGCCCGCAGGTTGGGAGCAATACTTTCGGTCTGATTCAGAGGTGTACACAGTTGCAACCGCAACTGCGTCTTTTGGCAATGTCGTGGCAGCAATAATATGCAAATTCTACTTTCTGGCTTCCCCTGGTGTACTAGTTGTGCACTTGAATGTGCAAGCACTGAAATGCCCACTTTCAGCATTGCTGCATGGTGTAACACCATTGGTGATTCAAGACACTCACCATTGGCACACCATTGCTTGTACTGACAGTGGCAGGTGCAAGTTCTCCATCTGAACATGGCCTCTGTAGCAGTGGCTCTGTGTCTCAGAACACAGCTGCTTGCACTGACACCCCCGTGACACCTCCATAACACTCCCACATGACAGATTTTTATGCGTACACTTCAAGCTAACTCCCAGTCAACACCCAGGAACGGGCCATTGTTTTCCCTCGCCATCTCAGATACCAGCATTCCCGCATGCAACAGCAAATTTGTGTGTACATTCCGGGTAACACAAGCATCATAAGGGCTTTCACTCAACTAAGCGAATGTCAACATTGCGTGCACTTACCATGTGCCTCTGATTCACGCCCTTTGTGTGCATATTTCATTCACAAGATGCAATTATGTTCCATTTTCTTGAAGTTATTTTCAAATAGTCCTAACTCTACAGCTTATCCCCTCACCAGTCTTCTCATGCTCCTGAATGCTCACCATACAAAATGGTAGATACAGAAGTACTAATTTGAGCTGCCCTACAAAGATTATTTATTAGCATACCAACATACTGTACTGATATTACTAAATTAGGAGGTTTATAAAAATGCTTTATTAGCATAAAAGCCAAATATCGTACAAAGGACCCTGAGGAAGTTATATTCAATACAATAAAACAAACATTCTCTTTTCCAGCAATCAAATTAGCACCTAAAATATAACAGAAAGCAGCTTGTTTAAAGGAGTCTGCCAGCTTCCAACTAATTCAGCTCGAAAAATATATAAAAGTAAAAAAACTTTGTTATATGTTATTAAAAATATACTATATTGATATTTATTTTATTATAATTGCCACAATTTAAGATCACACAAAAATGGTGTTTAATAAAACCATTTATATATTAAATAGTAACAATAATTCTCACATATCTAAATATATACACAATTTAAAATTATTTCATTATTGCATAAATAATAAGGGGTTTTCTTCAAGTATCTGGGCCTGATTAAGAGCTGGACACAGACATGGTATACATTCATGTATACGGTAGGAATGTTCATGGTCTGAGATGCCATTGTCAGCATCTGTAGACACTGTAATACTGCTTGGTACATCTTTAGATGCCACCATTGGTGACATCATCTAAACTTGCACTGGCCCTATGACATGATATTCCGTCTAAGTATGGTTTTTTTATATAAATAAATAGAAATTGTTAATACTGTATCACACAATGGTGATTCTATATTAATTTGAGGTACAGTACATACAGAAGTATATCTTTACTGGGGAGGTCCTTCAATGAGGAAGTGTTTTGCTTTTAAAAGCTTTGCCCTTTAATATATTGAGCTTAAAAACGCCTGGAAACAGTGTTTACAAGTTGCCATTTAATAGATACAGGACTGCCATCAGAAATGGTTGGGCCCGGTACTGACAAAATAGGCAGACAGGCAGGGCTCTCCCCTCACAAAGCCCCCTACACAAAAAAAATTTAGTAAAATGTTTGACGCCTCTAGCCCCCTTCTGACTCTTCAGCACTGTTGTCCGACACTTGTCTTCAGTCCAGCCCCAGCCAGTCACAGCCCAGGTCAGCTCCACACTTACCTGCTACTTGTTGTTGCTCCTCACATGCCGCAGCTTCTTTATCAGTGGTGTGTCGTGACGTCACACCCGCCAGTGTCCAAAGAAAAAAAAACTTTATTGTAGAGCTGCAAGCTTTGTAAGTAGGAGCCGAAGGCAGGCCGCCAGCAGCATTGCGGGCGGGTACCCCTCTCCGTCCAGGCCCAGGACTCCAGTCCCTGCAGAGCCCTGATGGCACCCCTGAATACATAAACCCCACACAATGAGGAGGAACAATTATTTTGCCTACTCCATGGTGTACATAAACCCTGTGTGATGAAGCAAAGATTTTACATTTTGATTTATTGGCCCACAAGACCATAATCCTGTATTCAGTGGTCCACTGGCTGTGCTTCGTGGCCCAGGCAAGACTTTTTTTATTGCTGCTGAAAAAACTGAACCCATTACTTGCTTCCTGAAAATATCTGTGAAATGTGCATTAGTTTTCAACTTTTTCTACAGTAACTTGAACTTTTTTTTTTAACCTGTAGCAGTTTCCTGTGTACTTTTGTATCATTTCAGGTTATTTACTAGATGTGAGTCACTTCATTTTCAATATAACATGGAATAATAGGGGTATTCTAAAAACTTTGACCAGTAGTGCATCTGTACCAAGTTAGCCTCTAAAAGTAACTATTAGAAAGTAAATTAAAAATAAAACAGTAAAATATCCAATCATAGCATTCCTCATGGAATGGATTCAACAGGGTGCTGGAAACATTTGTTAGACATTCTGGTCCATGCTGACATGATGGCTCCATTAATTTGCAGCCGATCTGTCAGTGGCAAATTCATATTGTAATTTTCACATTTTACCACATCCCAGAGGTGCTCTATTGGCTTGCAGATCAGTAACCATTGGAGTAAACACAACTCATTGTCATGTTGCTTAAACCAGCCATTGCAACCATTCCAAGGTGTTCTACTTCAAAGGATGCACATGGTCAGTAACAATACTCATATATGCTATGGCATCTAAAAAATATTAAATTCATATTAAGGGGATTAGTAAATTCCCCACACCAATTACCAATAGCAGCCTGAGCTGTTGACACAAGGAATGATGGCTCCATGTATATATGTTATTTACCAAATCACATTACCATCTGCATGCTGCAGCAGATATTGAGATTCATCATACCTGGTGAATCTCAATTTTGGTGAGCCTATGGTCACTGCAGCCTCAGTTTCCATTTCTTAGCTGACAGAAGTGTAAAAGTGGTTTCCCACTGCCGTAGCCCATCTATTTCAAGATTCAACATCCTTTGCATGCAGAGATGGTTTTCTGCATACCACTGTTGTAACACATGGTTATTTGAGCCATTGTTGCCTTCTTGTCCACTTAAACCAGTCTGCCCATTTTCCTCTTACCTCTTTCATTAACAAGGCAGTTTTGCCCAGATAACTGGTGCTCATAGGATGTTATTTGTTTTGAACAATTCTCTGTAATCTATAGATTATTGGGCACAAACATCCCAGGGGATTAGCAGTTTCTGAAATGCTCAAACCAACCCATCTGGCACCAACAATCATTCCATAAAGTCATTTAGATCACATTTATTCTGCATTATTGTGTTTGGTCTGAACAACTAAATTTCTTGACCTTTATGCATTGGGCTACTGCCTCATGATTAACTGATGCGATATTTGCATTAATTAGCATATGTATATGTTTCTCTAATAATATCTGTATATAATTATATATATATTTATTATATATAATTGTTGAAATATATTTCATATTACTAATATGGATATATGAATAAATTTCCCATAATATAATATAGTGTAATGATATCCAACTTATTCACAGCTGTAAAATAAAAACATATGGCAGAATATTAATAATAATAATATTTATTATTATTATTATTATTATTATTATTATTATTATTGTTGTTATAAAATATTTAAAACACCTCATATTAAAATATATTAATTTAAATATGTGTTAGAATTATTGTTAGTGTTTTATTGCTCTGTGGATAGAGGTCAACTTTGCTGGAGGGGAACAAGTCCCCAGTTGCTGTCACAGTGAAGATTAGTAGTATGAATAAAGAGATGGAATCCTGAGAGACTTCACATAGGTCAAGTGCTGAATATAAATTCTGTCAATTATGAGAAGTTAATTACTATTTTAGCATGTTTATAATATTCAGAACAACACTAATTAAATATATGGCACTCTGTGAATGAGTAAAAAGTATATTTTTAAACATTTATATAATTTAAGTGAAAAATATAATAATAAACATTACACAAATAGGAATCCAGGGCCATTCACAGTAAATGTTTTTCTTTCATTTTTGAAAGAATAACAACATTGTCTGAACTCTTCTCAATTTTAAGCATCATTGGACAAAGCATTGTAATTACTATGTACTTTAAAACAATATACAAACTAAAGTAGAATGCTATTTTGTCTTTGTTTTTCTTTCATCATATCTTCTGTACAGTACAAAATGTACTGATTTCTTTTTCAAGCTCAATTTATTAATAGGAAAATAAATACACAAATAAAACAAATTTAGGTTAAATAAAAACACTTTATAGCTATCATTCTTTCTATTCTGTTCTAGGGAGATATTCAATTAGACAAGATCTTTACCATGTGCCTTCAACTCAAAGGTAAAGAGCAAGGAGCTATTCAATTAGTGGCCCATGAAATGCCCTGCAACTAGCCCCAAGGCGGGTGTGAACAGAAATCTATGTTAAGTGCTGTCTTGGGGCTAGTTGAAGTCTTACCACGGGCCGCTAATTGAGTAGCTCCAGGCACAAGCTAATACTACGCGGTAAAGCCTGTGACCAATTGAATTTCCTCCCTACACTGATCTTGCAGTTAGAAATGCAACTGATATATTAATCTAAAAAATTGTAACTGGACACAATTGTAGAAAGCAATTAAGTAAAAATATTGTGCTCCTATGGATAACTTCAATGTGCTGACTTATATACTGTATACTATACAAATTTTAAAAGTACAGTAATTTATTTTTCTGGCTTTCTAAGATTTGTGTTTTTCTACCATAAATTTATAAAATTGGGCTGAGTTGTCTGTTTTCATTGACCTGGTGAAACTCTATCAAGAGTACAGCATTGGGTTTTATCCAAGGGCCATAAACAAATATTGCTGTTGAAATACAGACATGGCTCATTAAAACAGAAAGGGCAATGTATTTAGTAAAATTGCTGAAGGGTAATCAACAAATTGTGCACTGGATTTGTTTTAGGAGAGAAAATGTAAGTCTATTCCAAACTTTTGTTTCAATATAACAGTTGACCCTTGGTTCCCTATGTGCATACCTGCCAACATGATCCATTTGCTCCAAACCAGGGTCTTCTGCTTAATTTATCATATTTAGTCCACCATTAAAATAACCAGGTCTAAGGTAGTAACTCATGTTAAAAAGAACTAAAACATATATTTTTACATTTTGCTAGGAAATTATATGGAAAAGCACTGTAGCTCAGATAAAATGCATTGCAGTATGTTGGTTGTTATGATGGATTTTTTTTTAGCCACAAAAACACTGTATAACTAACCTGAGTAAAATAGATCTAAACAGAAAATACAAAACACTTTCATTACACTGAAACTAAGAATGTATTTGACAGCTTCATACCCATATTTTGAAAGCTTGTCCTCTTCTATTAGTATATGATCTACTTTGTAGTAATTTTGCAAATATCTAGTCTGCTCATTTTCAACATAAATGTAATTTGAACAATTGCTTTGTAAATCAGCACATTTTAATCTTTCATAGAGACTGAATTGTAACAAATGCTCTTTGTCCTGCACTTTTATGGCACAATACTCTAAATGTGACCTTTTTGTTAAATTGTTATTTAAACTATGTTTCTATTACTCTTATTTAAACACCCACCTAACACTGTTTTCTCAATTGTTGCAACATTGTGATATTTATCTCGCCTAAAGGTCTTCTAGGAATGGTGGCTCACATGATGTACACTCAAGTCCTTCAAGTAACTGTGAGTTTGGGACCTGAAGACTGGAGACCCCATTCATGGGATTACGGGTGGTCTTTCTGGTAGGTAGAAATACTAATTAGTAGAAATAACAATATATCAAATATAAATGACTACATATTATAGCTGAAATTTAATACTGTCCACCACTGTTGGGTTTTTTTTGTACAAATTAAGCTTCAATTAGTTTCTTTTGTAGGTTTTTTTTTTATTTCATGTCAATATTTTGGGCAAATCCCATAAAGTGTGTAGCTTTGTATTCTCCCCATGACATGCTGAGAGTACAGTATGAGAACCTGTATCTGTCAGCCAAACTTATTTTTCCTCCAGAGAATTTAAGAAATACAGTATAGAATATAGGATAGCTAAGAAAAATGTATGTGGAAAATATACTTAACTTAATAAGATCATATTGTAGATATATCATTAATATAGTAACCAAAGTAGACTGATTTCTCCCAAAGCAGAGTATGCGCCTGATTCAGAGTTAGCCGGAATACCGATGTTTTCACAGTTAAGCAATAATTGTCAATCTGCGCATGCCTCTAAGTCGCACTGCGAATGTGTCATTATAGTCACTCACAGCAATGCCGCAACTAGGGGGGGGCTAGGTGGGTAAGGCCCCCTGTGGTGCCTACATTTGTTTTGCATACAGATTACGCCGTCGAGCCAGTCCTCACTGTGCTACTAGACAGAAAAACAAGCAATAAAGCTGCCCGGCCAGGGTAACCCATCTCCAGTCACCTGGTGTGTGCTGCGCAGCACATTTGCCATAGTATTGAATATCTATGACACAGCTTCTGGGTCATTAGTCACTACATGCAAAGCTGCATCTGCGCTGGCCCTTCTGTCCCTACCTCCCTCCCTGTAGCCACCTAAGAGGAGGAGGCAAGAGTAACCTGGCAGCATGACCTGGCTACAAGCCCAGGAAGCAAGCTGCAGCAGCAGCAACACTACTGTCTGCTCCACTGACCGCATACACCCTCCCCAACCCTGAGGCAGTCGCAGCAACACAGTCAAATCAGCAAGAACTGGAAGAGACAACTATTACACACAGTCTGGCAGCTGCATCATCACTGACAAGTCAGAGAGACAGTTGATTTTTACTGTATTTCATTTCTATTCTCTCTCTCTCCTGAAATAGGTTCCGGGCCAGTTATCCATTAGGCAGAGCAGGCCGCTGCCTAATATTCAGTATCTTATATTTGGTGTTACATGTATTAGCACATGCAGGGGAGGAATGTGTGTTTTCAGGGGTTGAGGGTGAGGGTGTATACGTGTGGGGGGAGGGGTAGCACAAACACAGGCTGCTACACGGGAGGGGGAGGCGCACCAAATTGCTGTCTTGCCCCGTAAGCCAAAAATCCTAGTTTCGGCCCTGCTCACAGTGACTATTTATTTGCAGTATAATTGATACAAACATTTTGGGGACATTTCACATTCTGCATCTGCGATCCCCTTTGTTAGAAATATGGCTCCGGCGTCTCCGTTCCCGCTGCCATTCTGCAGGCTCATAGGCTTACTCAGGACTGAGACAATCAAATGATCTGTGACCGATGCTGTGTCTTTGTACGCAGATGCTACAATATATTATTCATATGCTTGGATTGCAATGCCAAAGGTGGGTGTCTCAATACAGCTCCCGGTAGCTGCCACATTTGCATATTTTTGTGTCACAGCTGGGTACACAGACCCGTACGCAGCAGTGGCATTAGTGTACAACCCTGCATCAGACACAATATTCATTATTTGAGTGTGTTAACCCTGACATGGCAAAATGACATAGGAAGTTGATAAAACAGGGGAACTCTAGGTTTAATTACTGTAAATAAGGTTCTTCCTATTTATATCTTCTACATTAAGGGATATTATAATGTCTTTATTATGAGTTTGGTGTAATTTTTGAAAAATCTTTTTTTTAAGAACATCTGAAATATTGTCAAAAAATATACAGTTGGCTTCCAAAAATATATATTAACCCCTTCTACTACACTACAATATGTATTCTCTCCTCAGTTTTTCTATGTTATTTATGAATTCATAGCAGTTTTATACATTATAGCAGAAAATTATTTCTAAGCTGAATATTATGTGTCCTCATATTTTGTAGCCGCAGTCACACCAAACAGCCTGTCTTGGCAATTCTGCTTGCGCCGAGTGTCTTTTTTGCATCTATTCCAACCGAAAATGCTTCTTAGTTGCAATGTGATGCGACTCGGATGCACCTTGTATATCCGTGTATGACTGAGTCTGAATCTGTATACGAAGTGCTATAATGCAGCTTTTTTCCCCTCCAAGTTCCGTTGTGCTTAATTTACAGACTCAGTCACACAAAGATATCAAATTAATCAGTGCAGTCTCCTGAGACGTCCTAGGCACATTGTGACTAAGATGCATTGAAAAATATTCTTGGCGCAAGTAGAGTCGCACAGGACCTGGAGGCTAACTCATGCCAAGCATCTTGCGCCACATGGCGTATTGAGGCTAGATGTATGAGGACAGTCACAGTTGGTGATTCTGAGTACCTGTCTCAGGTGATGAACTGGAATCACTGGAGGCCGGCTGGACTGGAACCATGGGTAACATGAATAGCTCTTTTAATATAAGAGTTGGGTAGCAGTGAGAACTGCCTTTGGTGATGAGTGACTGGAACTGGAAACTTGAAGCGTTGGAGTGAGACCAGAAGGAACCGAACTGGGACCAGCAGGTAGGCCGACTGAGCTGGTCGGGGTACCAGTAGATGAGCTTGCAGATGGATGGTAGCACGGAAGCTACTTGGTGCAGCCAATGAGCCGTGAGGTGAGTGGACTTGGAGGAACTGGACTGGGACTGGCAGGAAGGCTGACTGAGCTGGTCGGGTTACTAGTTGTAGCTTGGGAAGCCGTGGGTAGACGTTGGTAAATGGGTGGCTACATGGAGCGGCTGGATAGCCGTGGGTAGACGCTGGTAGCTGGGTAGCTACGTGGAGCGGCTGGATAGCCGTGGGTAGATGCTGGTAGCTGGGTGGCTACGTGGAGTGGCTGGATAGCCGTGGGTAGACGCTGGTAGCTGGGTAGCTACGTGGAGTGGCTGGATAGCCGTGGGTAGACGCTGGTAGCTGGGTAGCTACGTGGAGCGGCTGGATAGCCGTGGGTAGACACTGGTAGCTGGGTGGCTACGTGGAGTGGCTGGATAGCCGTGGGTAGATGCTGGTAGCTGGGTGGCTACGTGGAGCGGCTGGATAGCCGTGGGTAGATGCTGGTAGCGTAGAAGCTACTTGGTGCGGCCTGGGAGCTGTGGGTGAGAGATGGTAGGTGGAAGCAACTTGGTGCGGCCTGGGAGCTGTGTGGAGAAGCTGGTAGCATGGAAGCTACTTGGAGCGGCCTGGGAGCCGTAGGTGAGAGATGGTAGCGTGGAAGCTACTTGGTGCGGCCTGGGAGCCATGGGTGAGAGATGGTAGCGTGGAAGCTACTTGGAGCAGCCTGGGAGCCGTAGGTGAGAGGCTGGTAGCGTGGATAGCTGAACGCAGCAGGCTTATGGATAGCACTGGTCTAGGAACCAGCAGGAGCCTGGGACATACTGGTACTCAGAGGTACAGCTATAGCACAAGTTGTACACCACGGGACGTAACGAGATGTTCAAGCACTGAGTGCTATTAGAGGAGGATCTATATACCTAGAGTCTGGCAGCGATTGGTGGATACAGACAGGTGGTCTGGCAGTGGCATTCTGAGTGGAGCAAGGGACAACATGCAGAGGGAGTAATCATCTCTGCAGCCCTTGAGAATCAGGACCACACCTGTGATTCCAATTAAGACTAGCAATGCTCACAGACAGAGCAGGGTCCAGGTGATTAATCAGTGTGGGGAGGAGAGCAGTCTGCACACACAGAGATGTCACAGCCAGCATGATTCAGCCTGAGCAGATGTCCCAGGAGAATTACAAACACAGATCCATGGAGCAGCTGGCAGAGGTTAGTCACAAAAGGTAAAAACTAGCCAGGATTGTGACAAGGACACAGCTGTATAGAGAGATAAAGTGCCACACATTGGAGCAGGGTTTAAACTGTCGATTATCCTCCATATCAAGCCCAGGCATCATTAGCATATTGCAGATACTGAGGTAAGTGATAAGGGAGACAAAAAAATTACCACTTCTGGCTCTGTACAGTCCTTCATCTCATAGGTCAAAACATCGATCAATTAGTGCATTTTAATTTTTAGCAGGCCCTTTTGTCACACAGCCAATATCACCATGATATCCTCTTGAATATTTATGTTTTTTCCTTTGGGGAATAGGACTGTTGTAGGCATTGCCACCTACAGTATGAGGAGCCCAATAACTCAATTCACCAGCAGTAGGATGTCTAGAAAAAGGCATCTGTGCTTTTTAGCATTGAGGTTCGTTAGTAGATAGGAAGCCAGACTTTTTTTTATTGGTCCTCCACCTGTGCTGCCTGGCCCTAGCCCTGGTTACTACGATTCGGACATGGGAAGAATTTATACAACAGGATTTAACAAAATCACGCTCATCAGCCCAAGCTGGCTAGGGAAGATGTGCTTTAGAAAACGTCATTCTGAATCACAAAAACAAAGCATACAGAAACATTTGGCGCTACACTTCAGAGCAGCACTGGGTATGCACAATGAATTACCACTTCAAAAATAAGAAGAAAACAGACAGAAAACAGACAGAAGAAACCCAAAATTGCGCTAGAAGTAGTTCCAAATAGAGATGTTGTTTCTCTTCAACAGGGTGTCCTCTATCTCGCAAAGTTTCATCCGGATGTTCATATTTATAAAGCAGGATAAAAAAAAGAAAAATGAGGATAATGCATAAATTGGTCTAAATAAACCTTGTGGATGTCAGAGTTTAAAAGCTGTGTCAAAAAAAGTTCTCTTGCAGTTTCCCAGAGCATTCAATATGTGCCCTGCAGGAAACCAGAAAAATCCCATGCATCAGGGGGAGACTAAATACAGCAATGCTTATCTATATACTTACATGAGCAAAGATACATAAAGGTTTCTTTTCCAATCTGCTATTATTCCTCCCAGATCTATACAGTAGATATATGGTAAAAGCAGAATAACTCAAGTTGTTGATAAAATTCATACATTTATTAAAAAATATATAAACACACACAAATGTGGACAAAAGGATCCATACCAGATATAATAATAAGTCGATTATACAATCATCACATAAAGAATGGAACCTGGGTATTCAGCGTTGGATATAGAGAGGACTCATAGGCAGGATCTACTGTCCACTGTCACTCCTTCGTGCTGAATTTGTAATGATTAAAAATATTAATGGCACTGGTCAGCACGGTATATTCAACATTTTTAAATAATAAATTGTCATTTCCAACGTGTTTAAGCCCATTTGATAGGGAAATGCTTTAAATAGCAAAACATCCCATGTAAAATTTGGACTTTAACATACTGAGAAGTGATGGCTTTTACAAACCACCGCTTAGTAAATTAACCCCTGTGATGTCATCTGTCAGAGGAGGAAGTGTGATGGTCTGCGGCTCTTTTGCTGGATGCCAAGTTGGCGACTTGCACCCTGAACCAAATGGTCTATCACAGCATATTGCAGTGTCATGCAAGGGTTAATTGAACAGCAAGATAATGACCCAAAACATATGTCCAGACTACAGCACATCAAAATGAAAATAGCATTGGCATGAAAACATGGAATGCCCAGCACAGTCTCCAGACTTAAACCCCTTAAAGCTGGTTTGGGATGAACAGGACAAAAGGGTGAAAGCAAAACAACCTACAGTCGCAACGCATTTGTGGGAACTTCTAAAACAATGTTTGGAAGAATGTCCCTAACAATATTTGTTTTCTATTGCAGAGAGTGTCATGAGTGTGTTTGGCGAATATACTATATCTGCAAAAGGTGGCAATTTTGATAAGTCACAAATTTAGATTCAAATATGTTAAAAAAAACAAATATGGGTCATTTGACAGATAGTGTTTATTATACTGTAGTTTTTTTAGCAGGTAAATTTTTATAAATCCTCTTGATGCTCTAGGAAGTTTATAACAACTTTTTCGTTAAAGCTAGTGTTATGCCAGGTAATTTTCATGTAACCCAAGTGAATACTGCTTGATTTATGTAGTAATTGTCAGGAGATTCTAGTTCAGCCAAGCAGGAATTAAATATAATTATTTTATAGATTTAAACAACAGAAGGGAGCTACTTGTGAACATATTTTTAATAGCATGAGAAAAAAGGTTTAGCAATGTGTGAAATTACACAATCAACTGCAGTGCAAGTAAGACTGGTATCATGCTTCACATACATAGTACTGCCCACTGCCAATCTGGCTGTGTGGCAATAATTAATTCAAAATATAGAAACATTGATGCAATTACAGTGGCAATATAAAACAACACATATTAACATAGCACTTTAATCTAAATGCATATTAGTACCACTCACTGTTGATATCAGAAACACAGGAGCTCATTCAGACCCACTCGCTAGATGCGTTCGCTCACACCCAGCGTATGCAAATCCAGCGCACGCCCAGCAAGGCAGGCGATCGCACGGCAAGGCATTAGCACGCCCACTATGTCTTGTCGTGTGATCACTATGTGTATTCAGACGCCCACCAGCCATTCATAAGATGCCCACTTACGCACGTCATCTCCTGGAAGTGCATGAAACCATTGGTACATCGAGCACCATCTGATGCGATCGCAGCGCTTGAGGTTGACTATACCCTGCCGCAAGCACTGCAATCACTCCAGTGTGAAATTCAACCAGGTGACGTGTACTATGAACTTGCCTGTTAATTATGCATGCCTCTGAAATGGCGTTGAGATGCTCAAGCACGCCTGCGTTCACACCTCCACTCCCCCGTTTCTAGTGGCCTGTCCCTGTTACCACCCACAAACGGCCTCTCCTGTCACTCATTCAGATGGGCTGTCTATGCTGGGCGAGCGAACGCTTCCCAATCTTTCGCAGTGGCTCGCACACACGCATTGCGATGCATACGCAAGCGCAAATTGCAAATATCGACCAGCTACGAGCGAATGCATCCTAGAGAGCGGGTCTGAATCAGCTCCACAGTTCTTTATACAGATATCCAGGTCAATGTCCTCCTCCTGGTTTTTTTAAGTGTAGTATTATTATTAAATATTCCAAACAGGACACTATGTATCATTCACTTTATTTCCGGGTTCGGATACAACTTTCTTAATGCACATGTGTGGCCGTTCAATTGTTGTTGGTCTGCATGAACACCCCCTCAATGAACTTTATCTACATGAAAAGCCTTTTCCCAGCCCAATTCTGCTTTCATGGTTGTAAGGGTCGATGCATTCAAGTTGTGTATGACTCTGCAAGGTTGCATTTACACGCAATCGTGTCCTGAACATGTGCACTACACATTCACGTAATTCCTACACAGTTAGGCTGCAATGTGTGCAATTTGTATGAAAAGCAGTACAAGCCCCAGTCTCAAGCATTCTATGTTCACCCAAAGAAAGGATACACGTAACTGGCCAGAATCAGGTGAGTCTAGAGAACCCCAAAGTTCCACTTACTCGTTGTGACAACAAATAGACACGTATAATATGGCTGAGCCACAGCTTGCAATGCTTGGACTTCACATGTCTCAAGTCGTGTAGGTGCAGTTACATTTATGCCAGAGTGCACTCAGCAAGATGGCAGCGTTTGCAGAGGAGTAACCAATAGGAGGAGTTGCAGAGTGAGGGTTCAGGGACTCAGATGTGTGGATCAGTGCATAAGCAAAATTTGACTGGAGTATTAAAATTATTAAAAGGAGTGGAGAAGGTATCGCACAGCCATTTTCATTCAAACATTTTCCGCCACATCAGAGCTGACGGAGGGACCCATTTTGCACCATACAGTTACATATAAGTGGATAATCTCACTTGTAGATGAATTTTGCCCAGTCTAAAAAATTCCAAACTCACAATAGTGACATCTGTAATAGAGGCAGTGCCGATGTCTCTCACTCTCATGATTAATTTAAGCCATAAGTGATGCTAAGCCATGGCATATGCTCGGAGAAATACAGGTAGTCGTCGGGATGGTCTTCTCATGTGTTTCTTATATGTGTGCACACTGCACCTCTCTAAAGATTTCCACCTCTACCTCTTTACTTCCAGTTTGTGGAGAGGCTTCCAAAGACCATAGAGTAGTTATGCACCCTATAGATGAACAGGTCTAACCATAGTGACTTGTGGTGCCAATCCAGTGTACTTTGTATATAAAGGCCTAGATTACTTTCAATCTCAGCACTGCATATCCTCAATATGAAGTTGTTGGTTTACTTACACTGTGTCATAAAAGATTGAATGCAGCTTTGCTTGAAACAGATAAGCCCATTGGTCATACTGGGGCTCTGCAGAATTGGACACAAGTCAGTTTGTGGACACATCTTGCATGTTTTTGCACTGCACAAGGTCCAGAGCTGATACGGATACGGAGTCACACACCAGTCAGATCTCCAATTGTAGCTGAAGGAGTGTAAGTGAGAGGTAATGGGGTGTTTTCACTTGTAGGCTAAGTGTAGTCAGAATTCCGGACTACGTAGGGTTGTGTGAACACATGAATGCGCCTGACTTCAGGTAGATCTTTTACAAGGATAGGGCTGGTAAAAGTGTGCTCTGATGATGATGACAGTTATCCAACCAAGGGTATGGATAGGGGTGGTCCAGCCGCAGTGATGTGTACAACTCTGCTCATGAGCAAATATCTGTATTAAGTTCCAAGTGCACAACTTAAGGTGCAGATACAGCAGTCCTTCATTGTATGCCTTTTTAAATAGAATTGTATACATTTTACACAGTAATGGAATAAACTTTTTTGTAATTGCATAGTATCTCCTGCTATCTTTGCTTATGATCCATAGACTTGGTAGTCTTCAGCCTGTGATTATGCCTAATATCATAGGAATTACAAGTATATTGTTCCTTTTTTACTTCAGTTCCGTAAATTTCTCTTACAACTGAAGATATTTAAAATGATAATTCAGACAACTGCTTTTGAATATAATAATAATGTGACTCAGACAAGCCGCAACTACAAGTATGATATTTGAGCCAATATCCTACCGATATCTAGAGATGGACAATTAAAAGGTGACCTGATCTGGTTCTACATTTCTCCCAACTCCCACTCTGATAAAGTCAGCCAATGTGCTGGGAAATACAGGTCTGTCTAGATGAAGGATTTCCTTTGAGTTGTATTGTACCATTACTTTTGTCCAGTAAATTGATTGAAAGATACTCAGCACCTTATTGAATTAGTGTAATAAATACAACTGGAAAATGTAATGAAATGTAGCAGGTGCTTGTTTCCACTTATTTAGTATAAACAAATGGTTGCTGACATTTATAAAATATAGTTTATATTTTTTATAATTTATTTAATGCTTCACATTTTATATTTTCCCTTGTCCCCTCCTCAAGTCAATGGCACCACAATCTCCCAATAAACTATGCCTGTTCTTTTAGCCACTGGTTGACTAAAGTATGGCTATGGGACTTTCACTCTGATGTAGTGCTTTGTACCAAATATAACCAGTGTTGAGTGTTGCCAGCTGGTGTGATGGATTAAATCTAACATAGAGGGAGACTTTTCAAAGTTTGGGGAGAGATAAAGTACCAACCAATCAGCTCCTGTCTTTTTTCAAACACAGCCTGTAAAATGAATGTTAAAAGCTGATTGGTTGGCACTCTATCACTCTCCACTTTCTCTCTCTCCAAGGGTTGATAAATCTCCCCCATAGATACAATACTGTGCTCATCGAACATGTCCACAGCTCACAATATTTTCTCATGTCTAAACATCAACCAACACATGAAATGCTTTACTATCCACTAAGGACCACATTTCAGTTTGCATTACAACATACAGCACATATTTAAGCCTACACCTAGCAAGCCTCTTACCTCTGTGTTTTTAATAAAAAAAAACCACACCATTGACACCTCCATATTTAAGTGTCAATGGTTAATGTTTAGATTCTCCTTACAAACTTGGACCTTGGCCCTGAATGAGGGCAACATTTGTGGTAGAGTTGCTGGCAGTCTTGTACCTTGCATGTTCACCTGTAATATCCATGCATTTATCTGTCAAATCACAAATGACTATGTTGCAACCAGGCCTAGTTATGTACGTACAGTTATTTTTGCCACTAGGGGGTATATTAACTAAAGTGAGAGTTGTTAGAAGTGGAGGTGTTGCCCACTCTCACTTTAGTAAATGTACCCCTAGGAATACAAAAGACTTATACTCATATGTTTTTCTGTGTGTTTTTCAGCCTTGCTTGGTGTTCCTTCACATGCTGCATGGCGGCCTCAGTCACTACCCTGAATTCTTATACTAAAACAGTCATCGAGTTTGGACACAAACATAAGATTTTTGAGCAGGCCTTGCAAGAAGAACAATCATTCACAGATCACAATGCCCTTAAATACATAAAGGATCGATCAGTACATTCAGTTTCAAGCTTCCTGGAAATTTCAGATGATGCAGCCAAAAATATGAGAAAGTCTGTGTTATCCTCAGCGGCAGTAGATCTTGGAGAAATCCCAGAGTCACTTGGAGAAGAACAATGTTAAATATATTTGTTCACAATCATCGCAAATATTTACGGTCATACAGGTTTGTTTAAACTCAAAACATAAAATGTCATACATGAAGATAAAATGCACTGCTCTGTCTTACATGGACTTTCTCCTGCAGCTCTGCTAATATTCTTACCCGCTTTTAAACTGTTCTCTTTGAGATCCAGATGGAGAGGTGAGGGGAGAGGTGCAAGTGGTGTGGCGCAGAAAATCATGATGTAATTGGTTAAGTTGGATGAATCAGGACGGATGGCCTACTCTCTACTCATAATTTGTGAGTCTCCTGGACATTTGGGGGGAGAGTATGCAAGTATGGTGTTACATGAAGATAAACCTTACACTGACTTCCCACTGCTGCTCTACCAGAAAACACAAGGGTAATTTATGACAATGCAAAAATGAGGGCCTGTAGAACACATAAAGAAAAATGTGAGTACACAAATATGACACATATAAAGATAGATCTGATGTCTTCCTAGTCCCATGGACTAAGGCATGAATAACTTCAGATGAGCAGTATTTTAGGAGAAAAATGTAGTGTATAATGCAGTGGTTCCCAATCTGTGCTCTGTGGCACCCTGGGGTGCCTCAGTACACTTGCAGGGGTGCCTCAGGTTGGTGGTTCAGCACCAAATCAAATTATTTATGGTCAATGTAATGTAAATATGTGGACAAACAGAAGTGCAAACCTGTCACCCACTGCATAAATGAACCTATGGATGACAGGTAGCACAGTTTACTTCACTTTATTACTTCACTACATTTTTTTCTGAATTTCTCAATAACAAACTTTTGGCTTAGGGCTTAGGGGTGCCGTGAAAACAATTCTGATGCACTAGGGAGCCCCGATTCAAAAAATTTTGGCACCACTGGTATAATGTATAAAGGTGATGATCCAAGCATTTGCGCGAAATGAAATGCGCTGTCCATCTGCATATCCTGCAGCTAGTAACTTATCTATATTATGTCTTTTAAGACAAATTTAATGAAAAGCTCTTTATTTTTAACTATAACAGTGGGTTTTTCAATAATAAAGTAGGCTCACAGGTAGTTTAATACAATAAGTGTTTACATTTATTATAGCATAGAAGAGTTCTCCCCAGGACTGGACCAGGGCCGTTGAGAGCGCTGCCGGGCCCCGGTAAAGAGGGGGCATGGCCTAATCGAGGGAGGCGTGGCCACGCCCCCTCGAATAAAAAAGTACAAAAAAGTATACAGTTGCAGCGGCGCTGCACGCCGGGGAGGGAGGCGCTGCGAGCTCCTCAGCCCGGCGCAAAGCCAGGGGTGGCGCGATCAGTGTGATCGCTCCCCCCCTCAGGCATAGGAGATTGCTCGCGGCTGCTAAGCAGCAGCCACAGCAATCTCCCACTGCATCTCGGCACACGCTGTGTGCTGGGAGATAGTGAGGAGGGAGGGGGGGCGGCGCCGGGCCCCTCTGGAAGCCCAGGCCCGGGTAAATTGTACCCGCTTTCCCCCTCTCGGCGCCCCTGTGCATTTTATGCACTGAATGGTGTGTGCCTTCTTTATACAAATGTATATGGATGGATGCATTGTGATATTGTAGGACCAGAATATACAGCCAGGTGCATAAATATTGGGACATTGACAGAATTTTCATATTTTGGCCTCTATTCACCACCACAATGGCTTTGAAATGGGCATGTATGGCTGCCAATGGAACTGGTTCCCTTGTATTTATTGATGATGTCACTGCTGACAAAAACAGCAGAATGAATTCTGAAGTGTTTCGGGCAATGTTATATGCTCATATTCAGTCAAATGCTTCAGAACTCATTGGACAGCGCTTCACAGTGCAGATGGACAATGACCCGAAGCATACTGCAAAAGCAACCAAAGAGATTTTTAAGGCTAAAAAGTGGAATGTTATGCAATGGCCAAGTCAATCCCCTGACCTGAATTTGACTGAGCATGCAGTTCACTTGATGAAGACAAAACTGAAGGGAAAATGCCCCAAGAACAAGCAGGAACTAAAGACATTTGCAGTAGAGGCCTGGCAGAGCATCACCAGGAATGAAACCCAGCGTCTGGTGATGTCTATGCGTTCCAGACTTCAGGCTGTAATTGCCTGCAAAGGATTTGCAACAAAGTATTAAAAAGTGAAAGTTTGATTTAGGATTGTTTAGTTTGTCCCATTACTTTTGGCCCCTTAAAAAGTGGGAGGCACATATAGAAACCGTTGTAATTCCTACACCGTTCACCTGATTTGTAATTACCCTCAAATTAAATCTGAAAGTCTGCAGTTAAAGCACATCTTGTTTGTTTCATTTCAAAGCTATTGTGGTGGTGAATAGAGGCCAAAATATGAAAATTCTGTCAATGTCCCAATATTTATGCACCTGACTGTATAACTTATGTAAAGGAACAGTAATCCATGCAGGAATATTTATTTTTTTAAGTCACACCATCAAAATATACCCTTTTCCCCTAAGTGGCAGTGATTGCAATGTTACAATGCAGGGCTGCTCTCATGGAATCCTGCAAAGCTTTAGGATACCCACAGGCTAAATAGAGACTGGCCCCCTGTTAATTTGATATAGCAATTATATCTCTAATTTTTCACTAAGTCCCGAACAATGGGTAATTAATGGTAGGTTTGTTTTTATGGTGGCATAGGTTGAATAATATGTTTTTGAGGTTTATTACTCTTTTAAAACAATAATCTTGCCTCATTAACCTTTTGATATCGTTTTACAGAATGACATTTATAAACCACCATTCTGAGTAGCACAATTTGGTGCGGAGGGCGAGGTATGGAAATTCCATGCACAGACTAAATTACTAATGTAAGAATGCCAAGCCTGCAAATAGTTGTATTTGAAGACTGGCTACATAAATGTCGCTCAATATGTGATCGTTTGTTCTGGGTTGTAGTAAAGATATTCTATTTGCACAACATTATTAAAGTAACCTTTTTCTAAGTTCAAAACTCAATGGCCAACAGTTTTCTTCCAGGAAAGAGAGAATTATATAACAGTTTAGATACATTTTTATTCTTCAGTTAAATGTTTTAAATTATGTTAATATTAAACATATTAACAGAAAATAGCAAGACAAATCTTTCTCGTCAGATGACAATTATATTGAAGGACTGTTCTTCTACGGCAGTCACTCAATGCCTCTGTCTTACAGTAGGTCTGTGAATATCTGTATATGAACTGCAATAATGTTCTTACACGGCTATGTCAGTTTTGCAACCTGTGTACTAGTGGAAGGTCCAAGGAATATATGGTTCAAAAGAAAAGAAAAGAAAAATATGTCTAAGACACTATTAGAAATGTTCCTAGCTGTATGTAAATCCAAAAGGCCAGTAGACTTTAGTACAATTTGGGATATAGTTGCACTTAAATTATATGAAACATACTTCCCTTAAATGTTTTATACATTCTGTTTATTGTATATTATGCCGTTGTTTGCAACAGAGGATGTGTAAGTGGCTTTTGACCTGTTTATTCTCAGACATAATCAACATCCAATAAAAATATATATTCTACAATCAATGTTAGGTCTGTTCTTGAAATACCAGTATGCAAAACCTTCTTTCATTACTTACAAGTTTTCATTAACTACAGTACCTTGTTACAAAACTTAATGAAATAAAGAAATGTGCTTGATAAATGAACTTTGGCCTGAAGTCTTATTTGGTAAATTGTGCTTTGCAGACACATTGGGTTAACAAAAATCTTGAAAGATATTCAGCTTCTGCCATTAATCTAAGTGGTGTATAACAAGCACCCAGCATTTGCTCATCATCAAAACTATTGACTATAATAACAGGTACAAGAAATGAAAGTAGATTGATTTCAGTGTCCTTTAGTCTTTCCATAACAAGATTAATTGATCATGTCCAAATAAACAACAGACTACATGTTTGGTACCCTACAGAAAAGTCAAGTTTCGCTAGACGTTACTTTTCAGTATAATATATATCTTGGTAATATTATTGGAAAAATATTGTTTTTCCTGCTCACAGAGACAATGGGAGACATTAATGAAAATTGGTTCCCAAAAAATGAAGAAAAAAAAATAATCATCCTTTGCAGGCAGAAAACTACAGAATCAGGCCAATGCTCTGGGTTATAGTAATTCTTATATAACTAGAAGGATCACAGGGCCTGATGCAGCAGTGTATGCTAGTGCACTGCTGAACACAGATTCCTTATGTTTGGGAATCTGCGCAGGCGCAAGACCCGTACTGCGCATGTGCAGAACAGGTATGCGATCCTGCTCGCAGAGCGGCAGCAGATTGTCAGTGATTGACAGTCTGCTGTCTTTGTGGGTGGGAAGGGGGCGGCAATGCCCTCAGTCTCCTGAAATGTAGGCGTGTCGCCACCGTTGGGGTGGAGGGAAGAGGCCAGGATCTCCATCGACTGACGGAGATTTTCTGGCCTCTTCCTCTCAACTGTGGCAGCCGGCTGCGGGACCCCATGGGTCACCTTAGCCAGTCGATGTTACACAGTTTTTTCCGATGCTGCCTTGGACAATGCAGCTCAGATAAGTAATGCACAGGAGACGTGATGGCTCCTGCTGCATCACCATATCTGCAAGGATCGCAATTGCAAAGCTGCCTGCGTGCATACATCATATATCTATAGCCTGCGTGCATACATCATATATCTATAGCCTGCGTGCAGCTCTGCAATTGCGATCCTTTGCTGAATCAGGCCCTTAGTTCAGAAGTTACTATTTGCTAAAAATCAAACATTCCATTATTTTCATAGAAAAACCCCAGAATATGAGATTCCATGTAACATTGCCAGAGTTGTTCAGACCTTGTTGCCAACCAAGCAGCACTTAGCACAGACTCTATTGTAATCCACAATGCACAAAACACTTGTCAGCCACACAATCAGACCCAAATAGCACTAAGACAGATGTTATAAGGCCACAAACCCAGGAGTGCAGTGCCAGCTATGAGAGAAATGAGAAATTACTAAAAATGTATAATATTAGTATTAAATGTCTGCAGTTGCTTCTCATGTACCTTCCTTACGTGACTAAGGTGCTTACTGGAGAAATGAACTGTGAAACAGATAATATGATCCCTGCAGGAGGACTGGCAATAACCAAGAGGCCTAAATATGACTAAACATTTCCTGTTTCTTCAAATACATGAATACTGTATTTACAATATGCCAAGTTGTGAACCAGCATTGCACTTGCACATTATACTGTTCAACACATTTTGAACCTCTTTGCATTAAACTGAAGCTTACTTATTATTTTCCAAAGACATTCTATTATAATAAGTGTTAATTTAGCAAAATAGATCTGCGTGACAAATTTATACGGCTGCCAGGGCAAAAAGAATAGCCTCTATCCTAAGCCAGTTTGAAAGGGGATGTGGTTATGAGACCAGCGGCCGCGGCCTTAATGCCGACGCTGGAATCCCGACAAGGGAGTTGAGATAGATGTCAAAATACTGACGCCTATCTTAATCCCGATGCCGGAATCCAGGAGGACGCCTGCCCGAATGAAGGTAAGTCGGGGCACCCTTAGTGTTAGCCTGGGGGGGGTTAAGTTAGTAGGGTTAGCATTAGTTTTTTTTTGGGGGGGGTTAGGGTTAAGCACCCCTAGGGGGGAGGGTTAGGGTCAGGCACCACTGGGGGGGGTTAGGGCTAGGCACTAAGGGGGGAGACTTAAGTTTAGGCACTAACGGGGAGGGTTAGGGTGCGGGGTGGGGAGGGTTAGGCTACAAGAAGGAATACCAACCATTGGGATGCCGCTGTCTGTATTGTGACAGGAGGCATCCCGACAGCCGGCATTACATACCCATTCTGTTTGAAAGCTATCAGGTGGTCATGTTAGAAAGGGGCGGGGTATTTTTTGCCATAAAACTACAAAGCTTCTATACTCGCTATATAGATTAAAGTAACAATGGTTGCCATGGTAACCACATGGCACTTTGCTAACCGACTCAAAACCCTAATGTACAATATTCATATAACTAGAGTAATTTTGAGACATTCTGACACTTTAAATTCCTTTTAAAACTTAATAAACCATTTCTTTTATAACCTGAAAACATGATGAACGCTTAATTTGCAGGTCTTGATCTGCATTCTTTTTTTTTTTATATAGCCACTATACTCGTCTTAATGGAAGTGATCAGGTCTATCAATGACAGAAGATAGATCTTGGAAAACTCTAGGAAAGCTTGTGAACATACATTAGAGTGATGGATGTTAGTATTAATTTGCCATATCTGCAGATGTATCTATTGGAAGGGTTTTAGTTTTGCAGTTGTAATTACTGTATACCGATAATAGAACTCTTCCAAAGTAGTTTTTAACATACACACACATACATATATATATATATATATATATATATAAGAGAGAGAGAGAGAGAAAGAAAGAAAAAGAGAGAGAGAGAGAGAGAGGTGCACA
The DNA here is from genome assembly GCA_031769625.1 of Taudactylus pleione. Lineage (NCBI taxonomy): Eukaryota > Metazoa > Chordata > Amphibia > Anura > Myobatrachidae > Taudactylus > Taudactylus pleione. The sequence goes on along the minus strand of JAUIMM010000065.1, from coordinate 19,486,378 downwards.
CAAAAAACCCATACATTACTTAATATATCAGTATGCAGAAAATTGTATTTCGGGCACACTTGCCTACTTTCCGTTATTCCTGTCTGAGAGAAGCCTGGAGAGGATATGCAGGTGGGCGGTGATGGAGGGTGGGGCCAGACTATCCATGTCATTAAGCCTCGCCCCTTATGGTAAAATGCAATGAATCCCACATATATATATATACGCAGGGCCAAATTAAGAGATTCTCATAGAATCGCAACATTAGGCTCCGCCCCCTACTCACAGACCATTGATCCACAGGAAAATTCTCTCCTTTCTGCCCACTTCACTATGAAGTGGCCAAGATGTGGGAGAAGTGCAGGGGGGTTACCCAAAAAATTAGGAGCCTCCCGGAAGTTCCAGGATAGTAGGCAAGTATGATTAGGGAAAAAAGGGGGGAAGCTGATGCGCACTCTAAGTACTAAGAATAATAAATATAAAAAATATATAATAAACTATAGATTAACATGGTATTATATAGAGGTTCTTAGTACATGTTTGGCCAAAGATGTTTGCCCACCTACCATTAGGCAGCACCTCTGATAATGTTGTAATTAGGTTGTGCAGCCCATCCCCCCCTTTTTCCCCAAGTATGATTAGGGGACTTCTGTTTGAAATGTGTTGCTGTGACCTCTCAGCAGTTGCTAGCCGCTACTCTATGTAACTCACAGTACCAAGTGGCAATGGGGATTCCCATTAGGTATCTTGATTTATTTTCAAGGCAAATTACATGAGGAGCAAGATCTTGCACAAAAATATTTCTGCCTAAATTGTTGCTGGTCGTTTACACCAGAATACAAAGCAACATGAGGTAGAATGAAAAAAATAATGTATTGGAAAAGGGCTTACAACTAATGCAGGTGGGAAATAGAGACTGCATAGAAGGGTTCATGTCTGGGATTTGCAGGCACTATGTGCACATGGATTAGGGACTATAAACAGTGCATCTCTCAGCTTTACATGACCTACACCATTTTTAATCCCTATATAATTTAAATATTTACATATACGGTTTCTTATTAATTCTAATTATTAGTGTAAAGTTCAAACTGTGTTGTTGTAACTTAAACACAAAAATGCAAAACAGAACAGAGTGAAATGAGCAACAGTTCAGACACAATTGACAGAACAATAAAAACAATGATTCAAGATCAGTTATTGAAAGTATAATAGAAGTTCTGCCCTTAAAATAAAATTGCTTAAAGAAATTGTCAAATGTAACTTTGATTAGTATTGCAGATGACGGCGTATTGAAGCTACAGTAGCATCTGAAGTAGAGACTAGAGGAGCAAAATAATATAAAAATTAAGTTTAGCATGAACAAATTAGGCAATTTTTTTTAAAAGGAAAATCAACACCATACAGCAAGGTGTAACTGTAGCAGGAAAAGGCAAATTCCATTGAAATACTCCTAAACCAATGGATGTATCCTAATGCTAATATAAATCTTTTAACAACAATCTTTGTTTTTTGATACAAGCAGATACATAATTTGAAGCCATTTGGTGTTCAACTGGATTATGTTATATGCCCACAAAGAAGAAATACAGGTGCACAACTCCAAATTAACTGATTATATATAAATAAATACATTTTGCAGTAAATACAGTAGAGGTTTTTGGCATAATCTTGGCCAAGGTTATGGGCCTGCCCGCCATATCTGGGTAACCTCTTGTCGGGCAGGTCCCTAACATACTAGGGCTCAAATGCAGAGCGCAGGACACCCCCAAACTAGCCCAGCTAAACCACCCCAAGGCACCGCTCTAATAAGAAAAGTGAAGTGTTAAGAGCAGCCGTTGGCCGCATATAAAGAATAAAAATAAAAAAGTGAAATATATATATATATAAAAGAAACAGACAGTGAGGTATTAAAATGTGTTAAAGGAAAATGTGTTATACTGCTGTGCCCTGAAGCAGACCAGCAAAGCAATCTAGGGGGACCCACACCCCAAAAATGAACCAAAGCTGCACTACACAGTCTAAATATTAGCGCTCTGGATTTGAGCCCTAGTATGTTAGGGACCTGCCCAAGAAGAGGTTACCCAGATATGGTGGGCAGGCCCATAACCTTGGCCAAGATTATGCCAAAAACCTCTACAGTATTTACTGCAAAATGTATGTATTTATATATAATCAGTTAATTTGGAGTTGTGCACCTGTATTTCTTCTTTGTGTATATATCAATGGTCTCCACAGGTAGCACCTCCAATTATATATATATATCTGTCCAGAGTGTGCAGTCTGAGATCTATTTTCTTTATGTTACCAGATGCAAGAACCCTCAAGGAACGTAAAGCAAAATACATCGTCATTGAACATTGCAAAATAAATGTGTAGAGTCCTTAATGTTCTTTTATCAGTTTTTATGCCCAACACTCAGCAGCATGGAAAGGAAATCTCCTTAATCACTGCATTACATGGTCTAAAATATGAATTTTGGGAACAATAGAACAGCAGTCAATAGGGTCATCTTAACAGCACTGTAGGCCCTGGGCAATGCAATGCACTGGGGCCGTACCCTCCCATTCATAGGAAAAAAAACATTAATAAAATGAAACCTTTAGCTTTATTGGTACTTTCAACAAAATCAATGTTTTTTTTTGCAATACATATTTATTGGTTTCAAAATAACAAAAAAACAGTTGGTATAACAATACTGAGTAAAATTAAACAGCCACTGGAGTAAATATGTACTAACAAACATACCAATCAGGATTCAAAATTGATACTCAGTCAGAGGAAATATGGTCTATAATAAAATACCACAGCACACAAAACAAACATATAAAAAAACAAATGGAAAAAGAAAAAGACCAGACAAGGGGAAGACTGAAGAAGGATAAGGGAAGAGGGGAGGATGTCACCTAGAGCACCAGACATTCAAATTAGAGCATTGGCATAATCAGTGGAAGATTTAAACTCAGCCAAGGGAGCCAGGTAGCACTAAATCTTCCATGTCCATATAAATATCCGCACGAGCAAACCATTCCTTTAGTGAAGAAGGGACCACAGATTTCCAGTGTATAGGTATTACTGCTTTCGCCACACTGTTAAGAAATTTCAGGAGGGATTTCTTGTACAGCTTTAGCGGTCCAGGGTATAAATTTAGGAGCCAAAAACTGATGCAGAAAGAGAAATAACTTTCTCCCAAAAAGGACGTAGTGCTCGACAGTCCCACCAAATATGTAGGGGTGAGCCTTCTGCGGAATTACAGCTCCAGCAGCAATTAGACACAGTAGGGAACATTTTAGCTAATATTTCCGGACACCTATACCAGCGTCTGATCACTTTATAGTGGGTCTCGATCACTGAATAACTAACAGAACTGGCAAAAGAGTTGCCAAGAATACTAAGTCTATGCTGAGGGATGAAAGAAACCCCCAAATCACATTCCCAGTCATTTAGAAACTTGGGGTCTAACATAATATGCATTTTCTATCAACAATTTATAACACAAGCATAGAGAGAGAGGGGTGGGCGAGTATCCGCCAGGCACATATCTTCAAAGGAAGTCAATGGTCTACTGCAGGCCAATCGCACTTCTCCACTTTGAACAAAATGCTTAAGCTGAAGGTATCTCCAAATCTCAACCGCCGGCAGGGACCATTTGGTCTGAAGGGAGCTAAAGGGCATGACCTTACCAGAGTTCACCAGCTGACCAACTTGGGAGACACTCTGCGCTATCCATTTATCAAACATATATCCGAAAGTACCCGGAGGGAAGTCAGAATGATCAAATATCGGGGTCAGAGGTGTAAAAAGAGAACAGATCCATGGATATCTCCTCAGTTTATTCCATCTGTCTAAAGTGGGACCTATTGTAGGGTGGGGCAGGCTGGGAACTTTAGATCTCCATAGATAGGTAAGATAAAGCTGCAGAAACCGGGCAATATTCCAACTGGACCCATTGTCTGGCATCCCGACCCTAGTCCAGTCCATTATGCGGCCAAGCATAATTACATCATAGTAAGTGGGGAAATGCTGGAGTTGGAGTCCCTCATTGTCTGACACCTGAATAATATAGCATGTTTAAAACGGGTTTACGGCCACCCCAAAAAAAGTCTCTCACTATAATATGCAGCTCAAGTAACCACTGAGGGGCACTTATGGGCAAAGACTGTAGTATGTATAAGACCCGGGGCAAAGCATTAATTTTAACCACACTGACCCATCCCCAACCAAGAAAAAGTCTTATTTGTACAAGTCTTTAGTTCCAACCGCAAGGTCTGTAGTAGTGGCTTAAAATTATGTTCAAACAACCAGGAGAGATCCTTTTCAATAGTGACTCAGAGGTATTTGAGACTAGAGGCATGCCAAGTAAATGCAAGAGCATGTTTCAGCGAGTCAATAGATTGAGAATGAGCTGTTAAATTCACTGCTACCGATTTTGAATAATTGACCTTGAAGTTAGATAAAGCACTAAATCTAATGAATTCTGCCACTAAGTTAGGGACAGAGGTGACTGGGTTGGAAAGTACTTGTTAATAGTTCATCAAGAAATAATGCTAATTTATAGTCGACCCCCTTTACACTTAAACCCGCTACTTTGGGATTGGCCCTAATAGCTCGTGCCAGTGCCTCGATGCAAAGAACAAAAATTATAGAGGATTGAGTGCAGCCCTGTCTAGTACCATTTCTAATCCCCACCAGTTCAGATAAAACCCAATTAACCCTAATCTGAGCCGAAAGGAGGTGGTAAAGCGACATTATTCGGTGTAGACATTCAGGTCCCCAGACCCATATGTGTCAGGACCCCCTGCATAAACAGCCACTCAACCCTATCGAACGCCTTTTCCGCATCAGCGGAGAGGAAGACAACTGGGACAAAACCAGCAGCAGCCAAGTGTATCAGATCTATAACTTTGGTAGTGTTGTCCCGAGCCTCCATCCATAGGGGAGTGATCAGACCACGTGGTGAGCCCAATGTCAGAATGCTGAAGAAGGTGAAGAAACCTGTGAGGTAAAAACAGGTAATCAATTCTTGAACAGACGTTATGTAGCCGCGAGTAAAACGTGTAATCCCTATCGCCCGGATGCTGGAGCCTCCAGGAGTCCATCAGCTTGTGGTCATGTAGGATACGTCTAACCTGTCTATGTCGCTTCATGGGGCGTCTAGTGGAGGGTCCCAAGATGTCAAGCTCAGTTTGAATGGACCAGTTCAGGTCCCCACCAACGACCGGGATACCAGACAGCAAAGGTTCCATCTGGTCGAGGATCATAGCAAAGAACGCCGGCTGGTTCTGGTTGGGTGCATAAACATTAATGTAAGAGTATGACTGGCCATACAATGAGCACCTTGCCATAAGCACTCTATCCTCCATCAACACTGTGTGAAAAATCTTGAAAAGGGAGCATTTTTGAGAAATATTTTGCTACTCCCAGAGATTGTTACTTAGAAAGACAGTGGGGTAATTACGATCTGAAAATCTCGGGGCTACTCCTAATTTCAAATGTGTTTCCTGAACAAACGTTACCCCTGCTTTAGCTGCATAAAAGTTTCGGAGGGCCCAAGTACGTTTCTCTGGAAAAATTTAGTCCCTTGGCATTGAGACTATTTTAATAGTCTGCACTCACGCATTAGTCGCCATCATAAAAAACAAAAGACAGTAGATGATCTAGGTGGGGAAAATACAAAAGGGAAGTACAAAGGGAAGGGAACATAGACAACAAACAATATACATAGCATGTGTAAATAGATAGTTATGCAATAAAATATACTAAGAACATAATGAAGAACAGAAATGTCAGTTCCAGAGAACCCGAACACAGACATCATGTCCAGGGTCCCAGGGAGCACTGCAAAAAAATATTCAAACAGGTAAAGAACTAAGTAGTATATACCACCACTTGGGAGCTCAGACGTGAGAAGCTGTTACATGTGCCGCTGCGGCTCTCTGCTTGCTTGGCTCTGGCTGCTACATGCAGTTACTCACCTGTTGGTAGTCTCGTTACCTGATCTCAGCCTGAGTGACCAATCATAGGAGACCTCTCCCTTCATTAAGGATTCAAGTCTGTTCCTGCCTGCCGGTGATATTACTAAGTTTTGTTCCTAGTGGATGTTCACGTGGTCGCTGCACGCTGTGCAGTTCCTTGCTTCCTAACCTTTGTTCCTGTGTCCAGTATCCTTCCGTTGTATACCTTTGTTCCCAGTCTCAGTCCACTGTGTCCTGCTGGATTCTGCCCTGTTCCTTACCTTCTGTGTCTCCTCCAATTTGTGTCATGTCCCAGCGTAATGAGGTGCAGGATAAATAGGCTGTCCTCATAGTGGAATGTAACTTCATTACCTTTTGAAAAAAACCCTGCAAGAGGGGAGAAACATGTCAAGGGTCAAGGTGTTCTCTGGACTGCTTTTCCAACTCTTGACCAACTACACTGCTGTATTCCATCTGTGGAACCATTGTTTGGTGATTTGCACTACCTGCATATTAATTACCCACCAGTATTGCTGGGACACACTGACGGACATTGCTGAGCCTGTTTGTGTGGACCATCATATCTGCTATCTGTTACCTCCGCTGGATGGGGGAATCCCCACAGAGGCAGACTGTCTTTTTATAATTTTCACAGCCTATGTTTTTTACATAGTGATTAGCGCATCTTATTTGTATTTTCTGTTTCTTTTTGAGGGTGATTTGCAGGTATCCCTCTGGTGTCAGCAGCAAGTCTCTATATTAGACAACACCTGAGTGATTAGCGCACCAGTTTTTCTTTCTCTTCTAGTCCCAGCGTGTACCTGCATCTGCCTGTCAGTTCTACTATATCAAGTATTGGTTCTGCTACAAACTCCAACCTGCATTCACCTGTCAGTTCAACAATATCAAGTACTGCTTCGGTTACAAACACCCACCTGCATCCTGAGTAACTGGTCTGCCACTATCAAATCCATTTCCAGCATTGCAGGTTCTACAGTATTCCCACCTGCATCCTGAGTAGCTGGCCCAGTGTTGGACTGGAGCATGTAGGGCCCACCGGGGGAATGCAGTGGTAGGGGCCAGTGGCATAACTAGAGCAGGGCGAGCGGGGTTCGTGCCCTGGGCGCCGTTGGACCGGCGGCACGGGGGGGGGCGCCGCCGGCCACGGTACCGGCCCGCCTGCCCTAGATAGCCAGTGTAGCGCCGACCGCAATGTGTGCGGTCAGCGCTACACATTTGCACAGGACCGGCGCTAGGCTTCCTGTGCTGCACGCCTGAGCCCATTCCCTCCCCGTGAGCGCTTGCCCAATAGCGCCAGGAGGCGGGCTCAGGCTGTGCATAACACACGCATCGCCGCCAGCGCTGGCGGCGATGCGTGTGTTAAACAGCAGCCAATGAGAGTCAGATAGACTCTCATTGACTGCTGCAGCACCCACTGCAAGAGCCGCCTCCTGCAGAGGGTAATGGGACTGACGTCATGACGTCAGTCCCATAATGCTGAGTGCGCCAGCCCGGGCGGACTGGAGGGTGGGAGCGGCATCACAGACAGGAGCAGGAGCAGCGTGGAATCAGGTAAGTATATTTTTATATATATTTATTTATTTTTAAACCTATCTGCACAACGGGGGAGGGGTTGGCTACTACTGGGGGGACCTCTACTGGGGGAGGTGTGGCTACTACTGGGGGGGTACTCTACTGGGGACTACTACTTGGGGGGGGGACTACCACTGGGGGCATTCTAAAAGGGGCCTATTACTAGAGGCACTGCACTCGGGGGACCACTACTGGGGGCAATAATAGGAAGGGCCACTACAGGGACCACTGGATAGGGGGGGGTCACTACTGGGAGCCTGCATAAGGGGGACCACTACTGGGGGCACTGCATGGGAGGGGGGGACACTACTGCTGGGGGCACTATATAAGGGGCTTACTGCTAGGGGCACTAGATAGGGGAGATCACTACAGGGTGCCTGCATAAGGGGACCACTACTGGGAAAACTGCATGGGGGGGGGACTACTGCTGGGGGCACTATATAAAAGGGCACTTTATAAGGGGATACCGCTACTGGGTGCACTGCATTGTGGGGACTGCTACTGGGGGCACTGCATAAGGGGGAACACTACGTGGGGCACTGCATTTGGGGGGGCCACTACTGGGGGTACTAAGTAAGGGGAACTAATTGGGGGCTGTATAAGAGGAACCACTACTGGGGATACTGTATAAGGGGCACTACTATGGGCCTGCATGAGAGGGCCCACAACTGCATACTGGGGGTACTGTATAAGGGGTACTACTGGGGTTAAAGGTGCATATGGATAGGAATGTTCAGTTGGAAAATAAAGGGGTGTGTCATGTTGACACGCCCCATTTTTAAGTGACCACGCCCATTTTTTTGCCGTGCGCACCTTCGGCGCGCGCACATGGGGGGGCTCCCTTTTCAAATTTGCCCTGGGCTCCAAATACCCTAGTTACGCCACTGGTAGGGGCCCATGCTTTAGGGTGTGGTCAGTTACTACAGAGCTTGGATATACATTAGAGACCATGTAACTGACCCTTAAACAGAGTAACAATGTATAATTCAAGTGCACAGTCAGGAACCTGACAATTAAGCAAGTGGTGGGGCCCACCAGGGATTTCCCCTGTACCCCTGTGGGCCAGTCCAACCCTGATCTGGCCTGCCATAATCAAATCCATATCCAGCATTGGAGCTTCAACATAATTCCAACCTGTATCCTGAGTAGCTGGCCTGCTACTATCCAGATCTACATCCTGTCTGTTTATGTGCTTATCCACTTGTGCCAGTTAATTGCAAGTCTTCAGACCATCAGGCTAGTTTCCCAGCAGCAGACTCTAGCACACACCTGCATCTGTTTGTGTCAGCCATTAACTCCAACCTTGCCTGCTGCCATTACTCCAGGTTAAAGTTTTCTGTGGATCCCTGTCTATTTTATGATCCATCAGCAAACTCAGGGGGTCTATTATAAATAGTGCAGGTACATCCATAACAGAACCACAACCCAGACCAAGGTAAAATAGGCGGTGAGGGGGTCACTGGGGGTCAGCGACCACAGCATCCTTGGATATTAAGCTAGAAAGGTAAACAAGAAATAGCGAATACATTCTAAACACACAACCTAATAACATGTAGAATAGTTTAACTGGAGTCGCCTAGTGAATAGACATTAAATGAAACAGGCAAATAACATTACAAAATTGAGGCATCTTTGGATAGGAATAGCATCTCGCTATCGGCGCCTTAAATAGTCCGATAATGAGATGTAACAATAAAAAAACAAACCACAGGACATAATTGATGGAAAGCTAAACAAAAACTAACAGATTATCATCCCCAAAACCAAAATACAATATTCAAGAAACTCTAGTGAGAAGGGAGACCTGTGAGCTTGCCCGTTGGAGATCTATCACATCTGAGCAGGGGACCAAAGAAAACGTGGGGCCCTGGGAGGCTTCGGATTGCGTTGCACAATCTGCCAATCGTTATTGGGATGAGAAAGTTCCTGTGGTTTGGAACGCAGCAGTGGCTCAGGGAGATCAATGGTAGACCCAGTCATGAACAAAAGGAAGCAAGATCTTCTGAGTCCTTAAAGGTGTGCACTTTGCCGTTGTGTGAGACTTGGAGGCTGAAGGGAAAGCACCACCTGTACTTGATCCCCAACTTGCGAAGTTCAGTAGATAAAGGCTGTAGAGCTCTACACTTCTGTAGCGTCGACCAGGACAAAACCTTGAAGATCTGAATACGCTGATCTTCCACAACAATAACATCTTTCTGGTGTGAAGAATGTCCTCTTTCTGGGAAAAATAATGCAGGCGGCATATGATGTCTCTGGGGCGGTCTGAGGGAGAACCCCTAGGCCGCAAGGCACGGTGGGTCCTATCAAATTCAATTTGAGAGTTGGGGTCTTGACCTAGAAACTCATTAAAGACCCTAATGAGGAAATCAATAAGTCCTTGAGGCGAGATGTCCTCTGAAACTCCCCTAATCCGCAAGTTATTCCATCTCCCCTGGTTGTCCAAATCGTCCAAACAGTCATGTAGTTGTTGAAAATGCAGCAGCTTTACGCAAGACAACCGTACGGAGAGCATTATGGGCAGTAGCAGGGTCCGATGTAAATTCCTCCAGGTAGACCAACCTAGTGCCAAGCTGGGACACCTTAGATTGGATAAAGGCAATCTCTGATCGGACAGTGTCACGACGTCGGCCTTCCAATTGTTTGAAATCCTGATTCGTTGGCATGGATCGAAGCAGATGTAGAATCTGAGAAATCCCAGCCGTAGCAGGGGCCGGGTCTGGAAACTGTTCCCCCATCTGGAGAGGGGAGTTGGAAGCCTGGGAGAAACTACAGTCAGGTGCATAAATATTGGGACATTGACAGAATTTTCATATTTTGGCCTCTATTCACCACCACAATGGCTTTGAAATGAAACAAACAAGATGTGCTTTAACTGCAGACTTTCAGATTTAATTTGAGGGTAATTACATCCAAATCAGGTGAACGGTGTAGGAATTACAACGGTTTCTATATGTGCCTCACACTTTTTAAGGGGCCAAAAGTAATGGGACAAACTAAACAATCCTAAATCTAACTTTCACTTTTTAATACTTTGTTGCAAATCCTTTGCAGGCAATTACAGCCTGAAGTCTGGAAAGCATAGACATCATCAGACACTGGGTTTCATCCTTGGTGATGCTCTGCCAGGCCTCTACTGCAAAAGTCTTCAGTTCCTGCTTGTTCTTGGGGCATTTTCCCTGCAGTTTTGTCTTCATCAAGTGAAATACATGCTCAATCGGATTCAGGTCAGGTGATTGACTTGGCCATTGCATAACATTCCACTTTTTAGCCTTAAAAAACTCTTTGGTTGCTTTTGCAGTATGCTTCGGGTCATTATCCATCTGCACTGTGAAGCGCCGTCCAATGAGTTCTGAAGCATTTGACTGAATATGAGCATATAATATTGCCCGAAACACTTCAGAATTCATTCTGCTGCTTTTGTCAGCAGTCACATCATCAATAAATACAATTGAACCAGTTCCATTGGCAGCCATACATGCCAATGCCATGACACTACCACGACCATGCTTCACTGATGAGGTGGTATGTTTTGGATCATGAGCAGTTCCTTTCCTTCTCCATACTCTTCTCTTCCTATCACTCTGGTACAAGTTGATCTTTGGCTCATCTGTCCATAGGATGTTGTTCCAGAACTGTAATGACTTTTTTAGATGTTGTTTGGCAAACTCTAATCTGGTCTTCCTGTTTTTGAGGCTCACCAATGGTTTACATTGGTGAGCCTCTATATTCACTCTTGTGAAGTCTTCTCTTGATTGTTGACTTTGACACATATACACCTACCTCCTGGAGAGTGTTCTTGATTTGGCCAACTGTTGTGAAGGGGTTTTTCTTCACCATGGAAATAAATCTTCTGTCATCCACCACAGTTGTTTTCTGTGGTCTTCCGGGTCTTTTGGTGTTGCTGAGCTTTCCGGTGCGTTCAGTTGATATGGCCACACCTAATGTTTTTGCTATCTCTCTGATGGGTTTGTTTTGATTTTTCAGCCTAATGATGGCTTGCTTCACTGATAGTGACAGCTCTTTGGATCTCATATTGAGAGTCGACAGCAACTGATTCCAAATGCAAATGTCACACCTAGAATCAACTCCAGACCTTTTACCTGCTTAATTGATAATGCAATAACGAGGAAATAGCCCACATCTGTCCATGAAATAGCTTTTGAGTTGATAGTCCCATTACTTTTGGCCCCTTAAAAAGTGTGAGGCACATATAGAAACCGTTGTAATTCCTACACCGTTCACCTGATTTGGATGGAATTATCCTCAAATTAAATATGAAAGTCTGCAGTTAAAGCACATCTTGTTTGTTTCATTTCAAAGCCATTGTGGTGGTGAATAGAGGCCAAAATCTGAAAATTCTATCAATGTCCCAATATTTATGCATCTGACTGTAGGTGTGGAAGGGGCTGAGATATCCGCTGCTTGCGCTGACCCTTGTGGTAGGAGAAACTGTTGCATGATAGAGGATGACGGGGCATCCATGTGATGAGTAGAGTCTTGCCTTTGGGATTTCCTCCCGTTCCTTTGGGAGCTCTGCTTGCCTTTCACCATGGAGCAGGCGTTAACAAGGAGCTAGATAACAGAGCAGCAGAAAGGAGTACATTTAGGTAATTGTGAGTAGTTGCGCAGACAGAGTGCAAAGCCACCAGGGGCACCGTTGCCACTTTCCCCCCCAAAAAAGCAGCTAGGCCGGCATCGATGGGCGTAAAGGTGAATGTTCAAGTATTGAGTGTGGGAGTCACATACATGGAATATCAATGGAGTGCAAACATATCATGGAATGTTTACTCACTGCTCTGTAGATAGTCAGGTTGTACTGTATAATGATAATAGTGCAGAAAGGAAGTCGTATAATAATAATAGTGCAGAAGGAAAGTCTCCTCACTTTAGTCCAGGTCACTGCAGGAGGTCAGAATCTGGTGCGTGGGTGAGACGCAAATTGAGGCCGCGGCTTCCCTATAGCGGTAGGCCCCGACCGGGAGATGCGGCGTCAGAGGCAGCGGTGGTCAGCAAAAGGGAGCCCCGAGGCTAGGCAGAGATCTGAGGGGCAGGAGATGAGCGTGGGATGTGGGAGTATCCCCCAAATCCACATTATTACGCCAGGGGAAACAGGAGCCGAGGTTAAGCGCGTCCGCCCTGGTAGCTAGCTTTAAACATAAAAACCTGATGTAAAGCGATGATTAATCAAACTTTTAAATATTATAAGCCTTGAAAAACACAAACATTTCAACATATACATTCACACACACACATACATACAGTACATAGAAACATAGAATTTGACGGCAGATAAGAACCATTTGGCCCAACCAGTCTGCCGCTTTAGGGTTAGATTGCTTGGTTAGGGTTGTTTCGGCATTAGTGTTAGTGTAAGTATTAGGGATAGGGGATTGGGTTAGAGACTTGGTTAGGGTCGGTGGTTAAGGTTATAGGGGGTTAGTGTTATTTAGTATTAGTGTTAGGGTTTTAGGGTTAGGGGTGTGTATTAAAGTTAGGTGTTAGGGTAGGGGATTAGGGTTAAGTGTTAAGAATGATAGGGGAATAGGGTGTTTTGGTTTTAGTGTTATGGTATTAGGGTTAGGGTATTAGGGTAGGTGGACAGATACTAATGGTCAGGTCACCAAAGTCCAGCTGGGGAGAGTGTCCAGGGTGAAGTGCAGGAGCTATAGGGTGTTTAGTAAGTAGTATCCAGGATATGGAGAATGCAGGTGTTTAAATTGAAGAGAGGCCAAAGTGCAGTTTCTTCAAACTAGTTTCACAGTAGTAGAGATTTCAGGTTGACTGTAATCCTACTGTATTCCTCCTGTTTATTGCCTGTATAACTCTTTAAATGTAATTACATTTCTAAAATAAAAAAACACTTTGAATAAGAAAAAACACAGAAGCCTATTAACGGCTCCAGCTTATACACTACATAATAAATAGAGGTACAGACGTGTGTGCTTGAATGATTGCATCCCACCCCCTCCCACTACCAATAAAAATTCCACGGCAAGCAAACAAAAGTTAATAAAAATACATTCCTTAAACCAGACTAGAGTTTGCAGACTGTAACACCCCTTTGACACTGCCACACAAGACATCCTGCAGCTCTTTGAAGCCAAGTGGGAGTGACTAACCAGGCAATGGTTGAGCTGCAAAGCCATCCTGCCCCAACCTATTACAGGTTGAGTCTCCCATATCCAAATATTCCAAAATACGGAATATTCCGAAATACGGAATAATTTTGGCATGACTGAGATAATGAAACCTTTGATTTTTGATGGTTTAATGTACACAAACTTTGTCTAAAGGCACAAATTATTTAAATTATTATGTAAAATTACCTTCAGACTATGTGTAGAAGGTGTATATGAAACATAACTGAATTTCATGTATGTACACAAAGTTTGCTTGAGCCACAAAATCATTACAAATATTGTATAAAATTACCTATAGGCTGTGTGTATAAGGTGTATATAACACATAGATGCATTCTGTGTGTATACTGGGGTCCCATTCCCAAGATATTTCGTTATGATATGCAAATATTCCAAAATACGGAATATTCCGTTATCCAAAGTACCCCTGGTCCCAAGCATTTTGGATATGGGAGACTCAACCTGTAGTTACAGAAGAGAGATAATGGGGAGGGGGGAGGAGAGATCATATAGCTCCAGGACATAACTCATGTAAAGTTAACAACACACACAGTGGTGAATTTCCCATTAGATGCATGGCTTTGGGGCTCCACCTGATGGGGGAGGCACTCAGCCGCTTGTTTTATTTTTGCCAGTCTGAAAATTTCCCAGTAACTATTTACACTGTACTTGACCATACTGCATGGCATCCTGTATATAGTATGGATGGTTAGGACATACACTGTCTGCATGAGTCTCGGGGCTGGCCAATCAGCAGGTGGTCCTGGCAGTTGTCTGCCCAGTTATCAGAAGCATCTATCTGACTGGGCTGCAGATGTGTAATTAGGGAAGAGAAAAAGAAAGATAGCTCTATGGTTGGGGCACATTACTGGATCAGTCACAAATACAATATAACTATTAATAAGGTAATTTAAAATTGAATATATACACTATTGAACTACAGACATAAGGGGATCGGTGCCCACTGAATTTTGATAAATATCAATACTTGTACAAAATACACAAAAACACTGTTTGAAGTAGAAGGTGAAAATTGTGTGACAAAGATTGATCTTCTCCCACTAGGGGTGAGAGCGTGTGAGGCTAAAATATGAAATTAAAGTATGTGAAATAAAAAAAAATATTTGTGGGTTCAAAACGAGCACCCCTAATCCCATTATTGATATATAATGAATTGCTCAAATGCATATACAAAATCATATCCGCTCACTATCCTGGAAACAGAGATTAATAAAACAGTACATACTAAGCCAACCCACATATATGGCTTATTCAGTAGTTTGTACTGTCAAATCCCCCAACAATGTGGGAACATGAGCAGCCCAAAAAAAAACTACCTATGGATGTATTTAGAAAATAGATATAGATATATCTGTTGCAAAAAGTGGTGAATTATAATAGAAGCAATTAAGGATTGTCACAACATCCTTTCATGGGTAACAGTATAAACAAGTCATAGGTGTGATTAGCTCTGTAATCAGATCCCAATTCTCAGACACAAATCATGTGCCCCTCCATGCATATAGTAGTCATTTATATAATTGGATAATAACGGGGCAGCCCGTAATTGTTTTATATATACAATATGGGTGACTGAAATATCTCAATCACATAAGGTCACAGTTGCCACTCCGTGCTTTCATTAATCAAGAAGTTTCATATAATCTGACAACATTGAAATCATTAAAGCATTGGATCATAGGTAATTCATTTGCATGCTGATATATAAATGACCTCTGGTAGTGTAGAAGAGTTAGAGAGCTTGTGCATTTAGGTAAACTACAATCTGCTTTCCCTAGTTTGCCATGCAGTATTGAAGTAGGGATGAGAGTTGTAGTCACACAGGCACAATTAACATAGATAAAAGCAGAATCTGTGGTCAATGCTCACACTGACTCAGTGGCCTGGTGCGATAACGCAGTGCAGGGCAGCCTAAACCAGAGGGACATTGATGAGAGTGCTAAGAAATAGGGAGAGGGGACAGAATACCTGTAACATACAAATCCGTTCCCAAGGAGCAGGCGGTGGTGCTGGGGGTTCCATGTGTGCACAAGGATACCCCGTGGAGGTTACTAGATGTGCGTTTCACCAGTGCTTGTTCACGGAAGCTCACATTGGCAAAGTGAGCATACAGTATATATCATATATGAGTAATTTATCTACACAATAAATATTCCTATTATTGTGACCAGTCAACCTCCTGCACAGCCTCATTCTCTTTTCTCCTACCACCCCCCCCCCTTTTTTTATTTTGCTGGGCTGCAGATGCAGCATGATATGTGACCTGTTCACAATCCACTCAAGATTGGGTAAGATTGTAAATATTTTGTAGTTACTGGGAATGTTCAGACTCACACGCTGTTTCCATGTATCAGCTTGTTTTATTACTACCAGCAACAATGTGCTACCCTGTTGTAGTGGAAAAGCTCATTTCACATCAGCATGGGCATAACTGCACATGATATTGTGTTGGTAAAAACATGTAAATTTCCCTTGTCCATTTATGTAGCATCCTTTTGCGTGTGCAATGATGACAAGCCTTTTGAAGCTGGGCAAGAGAGGTTATAGGAAGGTCTGTCTTCTGTATAGGGCATAAAAGAAATATATCTGTGGGAATTACACACAGCTGACCAGACCCTTGATAAAACAGTCATTAAGAGCCCTGTGTTTGGTTTGGGAACAGTGATCAAAAAATAGTTGTTACACAGGGAGAAACTCGGTCTCAGCAGGTGTGAATTTCTTCACTTAGTCACTGAGCACATTTATGGACCTCAGCCTGCTTCCAAACTTCAAAGAGAGCTGAGTGAGTAATTAAAGAATCCCTGCTCATGTGGCCAGGAAACCCTGAGCTTCAGCCAGCTGGACAATCCACTCTGAGCTGAAAAGGGTTCAAATCACCCCAGGGAGGGGGGTGAGGGGGTGCCTGGAAAAACAGGCATAAATATGTGACTCAACCCTGGCCCATTGTTCATTCTGCATGAGGCTATCGAAGGATACAGATGATCCCTAATTCATCACTGGGAAGGCCTCATCCCAGAACCATTTAATCCAACGTAAATTTAGTGGTTTGTTTCTCCAATTTCTTATTTTATTTTCTGGAAATTGTAAGTAACAGTGTGATTCCCTTTAACATTATTACATTCTTTGTAACTTTTTGTACATAAACTTTGAAGATATTCTTGAAGCTCACCTTATGTTTTAGCATTACAGTTTTCTTCTGCTGGTGGCAGTTACCAGGTTTAGTTAACCACATGTGCTGAGGTAACCTGTAAATGTCACGGGCGGCGATTCTCAGATTGGCGTATCTTGAGGGTCGGCCTGCAGGACCGTGACACCTGTCCCATTAAATTATACTGGCAATCTACAAATTAGGTATCATACATAGCCTAATAATGAAAATAATAAATGGGGAGTGTGGCCTGGCTGACACTCGACTAGTTCATTATATGAAGGGAAAAGGGAAACTGCTGCAACAGTCAATATATGAATAAATTTAGTTGAGGGCCCGAATCAGAATTCCATGTCAATCAAATAACCTTCGGGGGTGCTGCCAAAAACAATATGGTAACCCACATGTAAAGTCCAAAAAAGGGGAAAGAAAAAGTATTGTCATGTATTGGCGTACAAAAGGATATACACAATAAATAGGATCAGTAAATTGTAATTTATATTGGTAAGATGAAAAAAGTTTGTTCAGTAAAATAATAAAACCATTTAGAAACACTCAAGGTGCCCATACACCGTGTGATATAGCAGACGAATGATACTATATCGCTGCTATATCGTACCGTGTGTGGGCATGATATCGGCCAGTGCACACTCCCGTGGGGTGGCAAATCTCACCTCCAAATCTTACTGCATGTTCACTTGATCTGGGGATGCGATGTATGATCCCATGCAGTGCTATGCGGATGGGGGAGGGGTGTTCCGGCATATTGGGTGGTTGGACAGCGGACCGCTGCATGTGTGGGGACCGCCCGATATGTCGGCCATCGGTTCAGCTGTCGCATCCCAAGGTGCACCGTGTATGGGTAGCTTAAGAAATTGTAAACAAAAGTGGGGTATGTGATATTAATTTGTGATATTTATTGATGATTTTTATTGTGAAATATTTGAAGGTAGGCTATTATAAACCTAAAGGCAAGTACACAGTAGACAATGTCTAGTGTGTAACGACCATGTTAGCGACAGGACCTGGCGGGGTGTCGGCATCGGCAAATGCATACACACTTGCCGATGCTAGCAATGATGAAGCGACGGTGGGGGCCATGCTGCATTCGGGTGCATGGCCCTTGCTAATGATGTCACCCGTCGGACCTGCATGCAGGTCAGATGGGCGATGTCGCTGACGATGCACAGGAGCGTGCATCATCAACAACATAACGAGTACACACTGGCCAATGTGCCTGATATGTCGCCCAGATCTGCAGGATCGGGACACATATTGATTTTACACCTAAATTCCGGGTCTGACCCGGAATTTAGCCGTCACCGACCAAGGAAATTCCAGAGTTGGCGCTGTTCACACCAGAGCCTGGTCTGCAGTGTCCTGGCTCTTCCGGCATGGAAGTGGACGCTTGGAGATGATGTCATCTCCAAGTGCCACTGAAGCCAGAATGCAGTGCGCTCCAGGTCGTCGTGACCCGGATCGCGCCATTTACATTGCAGGGTTTCACAGGTTATTCCTGTTTTAAACCCTGCAAGTTGCCTGGGTTTTAGCTCTGGTGTAAAAGGGGTATATTAGTGTGTACTCGGCATTACAGTCTCACACCCATTCTGGGAACAATCTGTAATTGATAGTCTCGGGTGTGAGACTCTAAGATTTATAGTACCTTAAAATATTTCACAATAAATATTTGTCTTGCTTATTATATTATATTGGAATAGTGAATGTCTCAGGCAGTGTCGAAGCCGGATAATTAGCTGAGACAGGATCGGTTTAAAATTAGATCTGCGCAACGCCATATTGCGAATGGCCACCCAGCGTCATTTTAGTGAAACTCGCCACTATAAGTACATACGGCGATGCTATTATTTAGCGTTGTGCGATTCCCACGCAATAGAAAGAAGTTAAAAGTCCTCACCACATAAATACAGACAGTCACTAAAACATATAAATTAATTATCCCTGCAAGACATGCACTATAGTATATTCCACAAAACACATAGTCGCACAACGCTAACTAGCGTCTTTTCCCAATTCCCCAATACTTACACACTGCACACTTACATGAAAGGTTCCCTAGAATTAAAGTGTAATATTCAAGGTTTATTCAATGATTATTAATGTTGTGTAATAAAGTTTATTTGATATGTAAGGTTTAGTACATGGTAAGCAGACCGTGTCTGGTGTTTTACTGATCCACTGTGTCTCCACAGATTTCCGATACCATCGGTGAGAAGATCAGAACATGCATCTGCAAACTATGGACTATAGAGAGTTAAAACATTAAAATGTACTCTGTAATATTAGCAGCTTAGATTAGCATGCAGCCGGAAGGAGGACACAAAGGGCGGTTGGAGGCTGTTTGTGTCCATTTGAAATTGTCCAATAAACTATCCTGTAACAGACACACCTTTAAGAAGAACCAATGGAATCATGCCAAACTTGCCTATTGTATTGCCAATTCCTGAAAGAGTATATATGTGCTTTCTCTGACCCCAGTCTGGAGTCTTCTAGCTGTGCTGTTGACGGAGGTTTCTAATGCTGATGCCGGTATCTGGGCCCGGAGCGCTTGCGTATATAACAACTGTACCTTGGGTCTGTATGATTTATTTGCGCTAATTGTCTTTAGATCACAGCGTGTAACCATCTGTTTTTATGTTGATTTATAACTTTTGTGCTTTGGAACCACATTCAAAGTCTGAAGGCATTTATCTATCTACCCATTATATAGGGGTTATTTTGGAACTATTTGCATTTAATAGTCCCCTCTGTGACACCACTGTGTGATTTGATCATACACTTACTTAATTTAGCAAGATTATATATAACCTACTGTGTTTTGATGTAGGTGATTGGCTTATTTATGACCTACATCCATGAATGCTATGGAAACAGCTTTAACAATAGAAACATTACGATAAATAGGGCATTTTACTAGTGACACTCCATTAAGGATACAGCGCTGCATATTCAGTACATATTGCTATTTGCAGAATTTACTAATGATCAACAATACCCTCATACTGTACATATTCTCTCACATATTTAAGAATTTCCTCCAAAGATCAATTCTCCACTACTGTGTGGGTCACATATAGAGTGAACTACCAAATACACAAGGGTGCAATTACATAAATTGTTGTGGTAATACCAGGGCCGGCAACAGAAATCTTGGGGCCTGGTACACTGATGTCTCTGGGGCCCCCACCTCCTCACCACCATCCCCGAACTCACCACCCACAAATCCCTCCCCTGCATGTGTGATATGTGATGTATGATAATGTTAATTGAAAGATATGCCAGCCTTTAAATAAAGTAAAAATACATTATGACTTACCACACTGTCTCTCTGACACTGATGATGCAAGCTGTAGTTCTTGTCTGACGTCTCTTCCAAGGACTTTTTGTTGACGGTGATGTGGATGCCTCAGGGGTAGGAGGGAGAGTGTCTGTAGCCAGCCATCTTCAGTCCTCAGCCCCTAATCACCTTTCTCAGCCCTCAGCCTGTCATCACCATCCTCAGTCCCCTCACCTTTGTCCGCCCCCAGACTCTCATCACCATTCACAGCTCCACCACCTTCCTCAGGCCCCATCACCATCCTCAGCCCCCATCACCTTTGTCAACCCCATCAATTTTCCTAAGCCCCCAACACCATCCTCAATCATCTTCCACAGCCCCCATCACCATCCTCAGCCCCCATCAACCTTCCTCAGCCCCCATCAACCTTCCTAAGCTGCCATCAATCTTCCTAAGCCCCCATCACCAATCACCTTCCTCAGCCCCCATCAACCTTCCTAAGCCCCCATCACCATCCTCAATCACCTTCCACAGCCCCCATCACCATCCTCAGACCCCATCAGCCTCACTAAGCTCCCATCAATCTTCCTAAGCCTCCATCACCATCCTCAATCACCTTCAACAGTCCCTATTACCTTCCTCAGCCTCTATCCCTCTCTACTGCAGCCTGCCGAGTCAGCTGCTCCTTCAGTGAAAGTGGAGGGCAGCTTTATTGGACATGCGGCTCCCGCAACATGACCTATGATGTCACGCCACTGTGTCGCTAACTGCAAGGTCACGCATGGCCCTGGTCGCAGCTGACCAACCTGGCAGAGCCCAGCGCCCAGCGCTGCCCGGGCCAGGTTACAAGGGAGATGCGCAGCGATGGGTATGTGTCGCAGCGGCGGCCGCACTGCACCGACTGGAGCTGTGAGTCTACAGCCCCATTTTGTGCCCCTCTGGATCTTGGGGCCTGGTACAGGTGTCCACTTAGAACTTCCCCTGTCCCTGGGCCTGGGTAACACAATAACCACTCACGTAGATTTTTTTAATTATAAATCAGATTCCATTTTCTTTTTCTGCTCATTCATTTGCGAATCCACTGCCTCCTTTATACACAATTAAAATTGGTCACACGTATATCAGAATTGAGAGTTATAGCTACTCGCAGTACCAATTAATTAACAATTTACAGTAGATTTGCAGCAAAGTGTGTCAGCGTGATTTTTAAAATCACATATCCCACTTTTTTTACACTTTCTAAGTCTTTCTAAATGGTTTTAATATTGCACTGTACAAGGTATTTTTAATGTTACCAATAAAAGTTAAATTTTACTGTATACTATATATTGTATGAATCCTTTTGTACGCCAATACATGACAATCCTTTCCTTCCCCCTGAAAAACCTGAAGATACCATCTCCAGTTCAATTTCCAAGTGTATCAACACTGAGACAGAGGCCGATGTCCGCCTCGCCGTCAAAAGTGGTGCTGCCTTGTACCACCCAGTTCTCTAAGGGCTCTACTCCCCTGCCAACCTGGCATTGGATTTGGGCCCCTCTACCCCTCTCAGTCGATGTTTCAAATGTTTGCAGCCTTCCATACCAACATTTTATCTGGAGTGGAAACGTCGGTGCAATCGCTTTGATCGTTGCTAGTGGTCCTGGGAGGTTGTATAGACCACATAGAAGGGAAGATACAGGAACTTGAATCTTCAGAGCTACCAGACAAGTAGAGCGCTCAGATACCCTGGGTGGACTGCAGATGTTCCATGGATATGCAGGCATACACCGTGGCTGAAAGACGTTAGGTTCGCGCTATTGCTGCACAACAATAAACCCTAACGCTGAGGCTTCCCCGTTGAGCTACTAGTGCACTATGACTCTTCTTCCTACATGATTTTTTGTTGAGGCTGGCATTAAAATAAGAGTTATGGTATAGCATACCTTTGTTAACTTTTTCTTCGAGGTCCATAGGGTCCACAGGAACTACCTTGTGGTATGTAGTTGGAGCGATCCAATGCACCAAACAGTTACAGCTTTGGAGCTCCCAGCATGCATTGGTCCTCCTCCCTATATATACCCCGCCCTCAGCCACAGGCGTTCAGTTTGTAAACAAGCCTAACGGCAAGAGACTGATAGTGGAGAAGGAAGTACAATGCACACAAGAAACACTCAACATACGAAGAGGGAATCAGTGATACAAAAAGGCCAAAGAATAGATCCCAACTGAGCCAGGTGCGTCAGGGTGGGTGCCCTGTGGACCCTATGGACCGCGAAGGAAGAGAGTTAACAAAGGTATGTTATACCATAACTCATTTTCTACTTCAGGGTCCATAGGGTCCACAGGAACTACCTAAAGCAGTTCCCTTCAGGGTGGGGGCGCTCCTGAGCAGAGAGGGGAATCCGCCATCCAAAGGAAGCATCCTGGGAGGCAAAAGTGCCAAATGTATAGAATTTGATAAAAGTATTGATGGAGGACCAAGTGGCTGCCTTGCACAGCTGTTCAGCCGAGGCACCATGTCTAACCACCCACAGACTGAGTGAAATGTGCTGTCACCTTGTTTGGGACAGGGAGACCAGCCTGTGTATAGAACTGAGAAATAGTCATATGCAGCCAGCGAGCCAAAGTCTGTTTGTTAGCTGGCCAGCCTCGTTTGTGAAACCCATATAACACAAAGAGTGAATCTGATTTCCTGATGGAGTTGGTACGACCCACGTAAATACGAAGGGCTCGAACCACATCCAGGGAAGCTTCACCTGTAGACAGGTCTGAAGACTGAAAGGCCGGGTCTAAAATGTCCTCATTTATATGAAAACGGGAAACCACCTTTGGAAGGTAACCCACCTTAGTACGGAGGACTGCTCTATTTTGATGAAAAATCAAATATGGAGAGCGACATGACAGTGCTGCCAAGTCAGAAACTCTGCGAGCTGAAGAAGTAGTGAGGAGAAAAAGTGTCTTCGCTATCAGCCATCGCAAGTCCACCGTATCCAAGGGTTCAAAGAGAAGAGCCTGCAGTTACCTGAGCACCAAGGATAAATCCCACGGTGCCACCAGAGGGAGAAATGGAGGTTGCAGCCGAAGAACCCCTTACAAGAATGTTCTAACATCCGGCAGAGGGGCAATTCTGCACTGGAACCAAACTGACAATGCAGAAACCTGGCAAAGACCGAAATCTAATCCAGCCTGAAGAAAATCAAGTACTCTTGAAATCTTGAAAACAATCAAATCATATTTTCTGTGAGAGCACCAAAGAAAATATGAATGCCAAATTCTTTGATAGATGTGGGCGGAAGCAGGCTTCATTGCCTTCAGCATCGTCTGGATCACATAGGCAGAAAAACCCTTGGCCTTTAAGACGGAAAACTCAAGAGCCATGCAGTCAAAGCCAGCCAAGGTAAATCCTGATATAGGCAGGAATTCTGCACTAGCAGATCTGGCCGTAGAGGCAGTGGAAGTAGACTGTCTATAGATAGACATGTCAGATCGGAGAACCAATGCCTCCTGAGCCATGCAGGGGCTATTAGTGTTATCCTGCCGCCTTCCTGCTTGAACTTTCTGATGACTCTTAGGAGGAGGGAGAGTGGAGGAAACAGGTATGCCAACCTGAAGTCACCGCCAGAGCGTCCGCAAAGGTGGCTGAGGGGTCCCTTGTTCTGGAACCATACCTGGGGACCTTGTGGTTGTGACATGATGCCATGAGGTCTACATCTGGTAATCCCCACTTGTCCACCAGGAGTTGAAAGACATCCAGATAAAGAGCCCATTGTCTGGCGTGCATGTCCTGGCGACTTAGGAAGTCGACTTGCCAGTTGAGAACTCCTGTAATGAATATTGCAGAGATTGCTGGAAGATGGCATTCTGCCCACAGCAGAATTTTTGCCACTTCCTTCATGGCAGCCAGACTTGGTGTGCCTTCCTGATGATTGTCACATTGTAGGACTGAACCTGGACAGCCTTGCCCTGTATGAGGTCCTGCACCAGCATGAGCGCTCTGTGCACTGTACGAAGCTCCAAGATATTTGTTGGTAGGTGACTTTCCTGAACTGTCCACCTTCCCTGAAAGGTGCGGTGACCTGTCACTGCTCCCCAACCTCGCAGACTTGCATCCCTGGTGAGAAGTACCCATTCCGGTACCCATAACGGATGACCGTTGTTTAAATGAGTCGTCTCTAGCCACCAAGTGAGGGAGAGCCGAACCTCTGGCGAGATGCAAATCATCTGAGATTTTATCTGATGATACGGACCATCCCAATGAGCCAGGATCCATTGTTGCAAAGACCTGGAGTGGAACTGGGCATAGGTCACCATGTCGAATGAAGGATACCATGGAGCCCAGCACCTGCATTGCCAAGTGTACTGACTCTTTACAATGGGTTGTTGGCCCTGCACACTGGATCTGTTATAAAATAGGGGGTGGTGCAGTTAGATATAGGTCACCCTGACCTAGAGGAATATCTTGTATGTGGAAAAAAACAGAATATTAACTAACTGCGCTCTCCCCTTAGGTATGGTCTGTACCGCGGGTCCCGGCTGGCGGTATCTGTTTCGGCTTCTTGCCTTTCCTCTGGGTATATGTTGAAAATATATTCAACATATCCTCAGAGGAAGGCCAAGAAGCCGAAACGCATTGGGACACATCTTCCACCGCCCCACCCCCCATTGAATATACAAACCAAAGCAGATGCCGCCACCCACGGTCACATGGACGAGACCCGGAAGTGACCAGAAGAGAGACAGGCTGACTACAGCACTCAGGCCGGAGGAAGAAGACTTGCAACGGACCCTGCACAGGGGCCAAAGGGAGCTACTAAATCCAGAGCCAGGCACCTCCTTAAATGGACACCACCCAGAGAACCTAGCAAAGGCAAACCGGAGGAAGCGTCCCGTTGTAGAGAAGACAGCCGTTTGAGACACACGACCCTGATTGACTTCCAGGTCCGGAACACCAGCAAGCAAGCAGATAGGACGAAGAAGTGCACCTACATCGCCTAGAGAAGCAGGACGCCGCTCTCCAATGATCAACTAAAGGTACCGACATTAACAAGCAAAACGCTGTCGCACTGGACAGTTGTTGCTGCTCTTAAACAACAGACACCTACACCCATTAAGGTGTTGAAGAAACTGCATAGTTTACTCCTGAAAAGTGACATTGTTTAATGTATAGAATTATAGAGACATCTGGGATTGAGAATTGTTAGAACTAGCATCCAGAGCAATACAAATATTGGGCACTATTTATACTGTGTAGATTAAGACACATTGGCCCTGATTCAGACCCACTCGCAATTGGGCGTACGTAAAAAAATATTTAAATTCAAGGCCTCGCTCGTATTTTCGAACGCATATAAAAATCCGCCCCAAACTCAGACGACCCCTCCTCTAACTAACGAGCGTGCCAAATAGCGAGCGTACATCCCCGAAATGGCTTGAAGGGAACGCACGCACAAGTACAAACCGGAAGTGGGCTTGTCAGATGTCGATTACCTGCTCCTTTATTCTGCCTACCTCCCTCAATCGTATCATGCCAATCAATGTATCCATTAGCTTAATTGTTTTTTTTTTTTCAACACAATGCAAGAAACTTTAATCTTGTCCGTGTTTGTGTTTACCCGCAGAATACGTACGGCTTAAACATTCGCTTTTATTGCTCAAAAAACATGTTAGCCCCAATTAAACAATTGTTCTATTTCTTTGGATCCCCGCATACTTCCCGGGGTTCATTTCTTTATTTAAATTTGCTTACGCATGTCACTGCATCAAGCCTATCATAACTCTCAAGAGATTTGTGGCCCTGTCGAACACATGACTCATACACTAACCAATAGAATTGCTCCTGTTAATTTCCCAAATACATTAGCCAATCAGAAAAATTTTTGGCACTTTATCAAAAATGATTTTTAAGAAAAACACCATTGCCATCATGAGAGCCTCCGCATTCACCAGGCGCGAGCTCCTTGTGCTTACGGAGGTCATGGATAGGCGGATCACCAGCCAGCCTCCACCCATCACCAACCAGCAGAAGTGTTCCGCATATGCGGAGGGACGGGCCCGCCTGCGCTCCTTCGGCTCACGCCGCAACATCGGCCAGCTGGAGCGCAGGTGGTCGGACCTGCAACGGCGGACGCCCCGCTTGCTGGCATGCTTTCGCATGCAGATCGCAGAAAGTAAGTTTTATGTATTGTGGTTTTCATGTTTGTCTTTGTGGCCCTAACTGCGTGTGCATGTTTTCATGTCTGTCCTATTTATTCATTCTACTCATATCTGCGTGTGCATGTTTTCATGTCTGTCCTATTTATTCATTGTACTCATATCTGCGTGTGCATGTTTTCATGTCTGTCCTATTTATTCAATCTACTCATATCTGCGTGTGCATGTTTTCATATCTGTCCTATTTATTCATTGTACTCATATCTGCGTGTGCATGTTTTCATGTCTGTCCTATTTATTCATTCTACTCATATCTGCGTGTGCATGTTTTCATGTCTGTCCTATTTATTCATTCTACTCATATCTGCGTGTGCATGTTTTCATGTCTGTCCTATTTATTCATTCTACTCATATCTGCGTGTGCATGTTTTCATGTCTGTCCTATTTATTCATTCTACTCATATCTGCGTGTGCATGTTTTCATGTCTGTCCTATTTATTCATTCTACTCATATCTGCATGGCCATGTTTTCCCTGTATTTCATATTTTTGCATTGTCCTCATATCTGCATGGTTTTTTTTGGGGGGGGGATTTGAAATTGTTTTTTGGCCAGGATTTGTGTTGAAACTAACCACAATTTGTTTAACATCTTTTAGGGGGCCAGCCAAGACTACGCCGTCAACGTCCGGCCAGACGGCGCTCACGGTCACTCTCCCCAACCCCCAGCCAACACTCCACACCCAATAATTCCCCTATTCCCCACTCCTCCCCAGCCTTCCAAGACCCTCTCCCTGAAATGTCAGGCCTCCTTCCCCTCCGTCCCACTTCCCCCTCTCCTCCAACCACCCCTCTTCGAATTACCCCCTCCCCGGAGTCGGTAATTACCCCGCCCCGATCTTTGGGGAATGGAGGCACCTCCGAGGACGACGATGGAGGGCCTTCCGGAGCTGGTGTTTTTTCTTCCGGTATGTTTTTCTTTAGGCTTTTTTTTAAACACAAAATGTTTGTATGTAATCATGTGTCGTTCCTTTTTTTGGGGTTTTTGGATAGACTTTTGGTGATTTTGCAGATTGCCTTTACCTGTTACTGCTGATTTCAACATACACATATCACACCTGTGGGAATTTGTACATAGGCCTTGTATTTTTTGCTGCCCCCATTTCAGTTTGCTGTGTTTTTTTGTTTTTTTTTTAAATTTATTTGGGTGGTTTCGTTGTGTTTTTTATTTTTTAATGTGGTTTCCCTATTGTTGTATTAATCCACACACTTTTCTCACCCACAGAGGAACAGAGGCGTCGGGAAGATTTGGCCGACTGTGTGGTCCGGATGCGCCACAATATCATCGGGGTGCTCGTGGCCCTTGACCGTATGTCGGTCCTCCTTCGTCAATAGTTTTTTTTTTTGTGTTCATTTTATAAATAAATTGTTTTTTTCTAAGTAACGTTCTGGCTCATTCGTTTTTTCAAAAACAAAGATTGTTTACCCTGACATAAGTAGACTGTTCCTGGAAGGATTTCCTTTTTTTTACAGTAAGATTGTGTTTTGTATTTGTATGTAAAACAGCCACAAGAAACACATAACAGTAACAATGTCATTTCCCATTATTGGTGTAGTGTCAATTAGATATTTCTACATTTTACAGGTTCCTAGTTGGTGTGCAAGCTGCTTAGGCCAATCTTACAAAGCCAAATGATTGTACAGGCTTCCTTTTGGTGTGGGTTTGGAACCTGAAAACAGATTACATTTTAGCTCAACTGGCGTCAGTACTGGATTACCCCTTAGTCAAATGTAACGTGTGTGAACCTGGTTACACTTGCTGGTAACGTCCAAAAAAAGGAAGAACATTTCACTCTCCAAACATTTATTCACAACACAACTGATAAATCAAAGTGGTCACTCACAAAAAAAACACACAGTGATAATCTCAAATACAACACATACCAAACAAACAAAAACAAAAAACAACAATCAAGAACTGGTTGACGAAGGACCATGCCAACATGATTCCACAAACATGGTGTTGCAATATGGGTTCCCGAATATATTCCCAAAATGTCCACATCCAGGTTTTGTAAGGGTAGCAGGAAGTAGTGAGCGTTGGAGTGCCAAAGATTATGTGAAAAAACAGAAGATGGTGAAAAAAACATTAAATAATTAGATGTTCGCAAACAAACCCAAACACATTAGGTATAAACACGGTTGTTTTGTCAAAACTTACCTAAAAAATCTGGCCACCACATCATCGCGTATGGCCCCCCCACATACTGACCTCCGACCAACCTCGGGGGGGCCATCCTCAGGTAAGGCATCCTCTGGCTGCATTGGGACACCACTCCTTATGGCGATGTTGTGAAATATCCCACACAGGACCACAATTTTCGACACCATATCCGGCAAATACATGAGCTCGCCACCAGAGCGGTGGAGGCATCTGAATCAGCCTTTTAAAAGGCCGATACAGCGCTCCACCACTTGCCTGGTGGCTGTAAGTGCGGAATTATACTCACTTTGTGGCCCTGGTGTGGGAGCCAAATAAGGAGTGAGCAGCCAGGACATGCAAGGGTATCCACTGTCTCCTGTGAAAAATAATAGACAACATCAGGAACACTGTGTATCAAGCTTAACATTGTTATGTACTAAAGGTCTCCACTTACCCAGAAGCCACGCATCACCAGCTTGTAGGTTGGTTAATTTGTGCCATATCCCTGATTGCCGGATGACGAAGGAGTCATGTGCACTTCCTGGTAATTTAGCATTCAGGGACAGGATCTGGAGGGAGGCATCACATACCACCATTACATTCAGGGAGTGATAGTGTTTCCTGTTTCGAAATATGGCCTCCAGTCGTGCTGGAGGCTGAAGTGGTATGTGAGTACCATCCACAACCCCTATGATGTGTGGGAAGCCAGCTATTTGGTAAAAATTGGCCTTGGCCACACTAAGGGCACCCATATCCAAAGGCATTTGAATAAAATGATGGAGGTGCTTGAAAAGTGCCTCCATCACTGCCCTCAGGATCCGGGAAAAGGAGGATTGTGAGATGCACGCCACTATTCCCACCGTTGTTTGAAACGATCCTGAGGCACAGAAATGTAACACCGCCATAATTTGCGTAAGTGGTGGTATTGCTGTTGGACTGTCAATTTGCCGCTCAAGATCACTCTCTATTAATGAGAGAGTGTCTATGATGATTTTGGGAGGAAGACGGTAGCGTCTTAAAACCTCATCATCGGGCATTCCAAAAAGGGTGACACGTGTTCGAAATATCTGGGGCCTTGCACGCCTACGATGCCTACGCCTGGGACGAGATTGAGGTTGGTCGGCTTCCGGGAGCATGGCCAGAACAATCTGCCCAAGATCAACCTGAAATTGGAATGTAAGGCTTTGGACCCACCCCAAAAGAAAATTAAGAACAACTTAGCTTCATGATACCATCCATTGCTGCTTACATGCCGGGGTATTGTCCAAACTGAAATTAATCACAAAAATAATTTGATAAATTTTAGTCTGTGCATTTATGTTTCTAAATTTTGTGCTAGACAAAACTTAAAATATGCGAAACACACATTTGGCCAAAGAGCAAAATGACACACAGTACATCAAAATGGGTTGAAATGTAAGCCAAAAAAGCGAAAGGGCAACCACAAAAAATTTTACAGGATTAATAAGCATTTAAAAATGCGCTAATTAGTTTGCAAATACAAGTCACTATACAAACAGAGAAAAATGCGCTAATTAGTTCGCAAATACAAGTCACAATAGTAAGTAGTAAAAATGCGCTAATTAGTTCGCAAATACAAGTCACTATACAAACAGAGAAAAATGCGCTAATTAGTTCGCAAATACAAGTCACAATAGTAAGTAGTAAAAATGCGATAATTAGTTCGCAAATACAAGTCACTATACAAACAGAGAAAAATGCGCTAATTAGTTCGCAAATACAAGTCACAATAGTAAGTAGTAAAAATGCGCTAATTAGTTCGCAAATACAAGTCACTATACAAACAGAGAAAAATGCGCTAATTAGTTCACAAATACAAGATAAAAAATGGACTTACCAAGAGCAAATATATAAGATTCCAAATCAAAAGGTCTTTGGGTCCGAAATTAAAAAAAAGCTAAAAGATATGAAATTATGGATCAACAAATTAAAAACAAGAAGAAACACAATGAGACACCAATTGAACCAAAGTTAGACTTCACAAAACTTACCAAATCAAGAAACGAGGCCAAAAAAAAATATACCAAAAAAGAGAACGGAAAATAAAAACGCAAATCTAGCAAACAAAATAAACTCCAAACGCCAACTCCTTTATCCGCAAACAAGAAACTCCAACCAAGGGAACCTCCAACAATCCAAAAACGCCACCTCGACTCGAGACACACCAAGCCATAAATAGTGTTTAGTTTCCCGCACAAATTAAGGAGGGATCATAGGAACGCACAATCAATGATG
This sequence comes from Taudactylus pleione, assembly GCA_031769625.1. Lineage (NCBI taxonomy): Eukaryota > Metazoa > Chordata > Amphibia > Anura > Myobatrachidae > Taudactylus > Taudactylus pleione. The sequence continues at coordinate 19,455,660 of JAUIMM010000065.1, read as the reverse complement.
CGGCCGCAAAATAAGGACACATGTATAAATACGTCACGAAAACACATTTAAATTCTGGTGTATTTCTTGTTTGGACCTCAGACATGGCTACAGACCAGGGAAACAATGGCCAAGAGTCAGGCGGTAAGTCTTTCATGCATTTTGTATCAATGATTAATTTGAAACATAACATTGGGCAAGTTGTGAATTTGAGAAATCTGAATATTTACACAAATAGGTGAGGAGGATCACATGGAAGAGGCTGCTGGGCCCAGTATTCCGGCCAAAGCTGCAAAAAAAAAAAAGGCAGCCACATTTCACAAGAAAGGAGATGGAGGTTTTGATTCAGAAGTGTGTGGACATCCTGCCACAGGCAGACAGGAATATGAGTATAAGCCAGAAGTGGAGATTGTGGGAAGAGGTAGCCGTTGCTGTCAATAGGGTGGGTGATTATGTCCGTCTAGCCCGGGATGTCAAATGGCGGTAAGTAAACACTTGCCCCCCCTAAAAACAAACACCATTTTAAACAAAAGGATAATGGCTTCCATTTTTTCCCACAGATGGGGCGACTTCAAATATTGCCTAAAGCAAAAACTCATGGACAGGGCTAGGCATGCAAGGGGGACAGGTGGGGGTCCCACCCCTGTGTCATTTTAGTTGACGGATTTGGAAGAGCTGGCACAGGGGTGTGTGCAGCCTGTGGAGGTGTTTGGCGTGTCCAACATGGATACGGACATGCCAGACTTTGCGGCTCCTCATGTTGTCCCAGGTAAATCTTTTGATGTCACCAACTCTGAAATGTTAGTGGGCCAATATGTAGATTCTAATGTGAGTCTTTTCTCATTTTTCCTAACAGAGACACAGGCGGATGAGTCTGCTCCAGAGGGGAGCCTTGGGCGCCGAATTTCTGCTGGCTCGGCAGGGGAGGAACCAGTACATCCGGCTGAGGACCCTGCAGAAGCCAGTCCAGGGCAATCCCCCTCGCAGGCAGTGGCCCTCCTCACAGAACTCAATTTCAAATCGGATTTCCATACGGAGATTCTGCAGAGGATGGACGCCAGTCTGCTACGGGTGGCTGAGGCCCTGGAGCAAAATGCTGTGGCCAACGTGACCATTGGTCAGGCCCTGGCGGAAAATACCAGGGCCAACATCCGCATCGCCAATGCCCTGGAGCAGCTCGTTCGCCAGCACATGGTGGAGCCGACCTCCCTTCCTGCTGGAACATCAGGATCCTCCACCTCTGGCACAACATCAGCCAATCCTCCAAATGTGCCTAGCCCTGTGCCTAGTCCAGAGGCCACAACATCTGCCTCTGGACAGGCCAGCCCGATGACATCCCGGACCCGGTCTGGCGCCCTCCCTCCCCCATCCAAACGGGTGAAAAAACGGTGACAGCAATGGCGACTTTTCCCACACTCCTTCTGTGCTTGGCTCATATTCCTTTCTGGTCAAAACTTCCCTCTCCTTTCTTGTGAAATGTTTTTAATTTTTTGTTGTACGTTTATGTCTACAGTTATGTTGGGCCAATTTGTTTGATTTTGGGAATGATCTTTGCCAAAAAAAGATGTCCCCAAATTTTTTATTATTTTAGTTTTGGTTTGACCAATAAATTTACGCCAAAAATCTGACATTGTATTGTGACATTATTGTAGAAATGGGTTACATTTAATCCTGGCCCAAAAGGCAAAAACTTGCAAAAAAAAAACAAAACAATTTTTTTAAAAAAAGGGCTCTTTAAGGAACGTTTAAAAATTCACATAACAAGGCAAATTCAACAGGCAAAAATAAAAAGGTGAGAAAATTAAAACATGATGACATTATTGTTACAATAGGCCCTAACCACCAAATTGAGGCCAAAATAAACCCCCACAAATGTACGCAAATTGATTGTGTCATCCTGACATTAGCAGCTATGATTTCCACCTGCGTACGCTTTTGTGCTATCCCAAAAAACTGATTTCAAAACACATACCAAGCCGGTTTTCAATGCAACACTAATTGCTTTTCTGACCACCCGCGATTAATCGCAACAACATCGTGGAGTCCCGGGACGGAGGAGAAGGCCATCGCCAATGTGGTCGAGTAATCCAGACCCTAAGCTGTGCGAGCATTTTGAAGGGAAAGAGGATCATCCAGTGACATATGAGTCGGTCCGAACACATTTTACGCTCGCATCTGCTAATGTATGTACGCCCCAAAAACGCCTCGCCACGCCTGCGTTTTTCCATCTCCACCCCCGTCAACACCCAAAAACGCCCTGTTCTGTCAATCACATTTGACATGTCACTTCCTGTACGCTATTTGACGAACGAGACCAAAAAAACTCACAATCTGCCGTACGCACATGCGCAGTGTTACACCGACGCATGCGCGGTTAGTCAACATCGGAACGCAACGAGCGTACTGCTGTTTGCGAGTGGCTCTGAATGAGGGCCATTGTGTACAACTACTACTGTCAAGAGAGACATTAACTTTTATATTGGTGTGTTACTAAATAAATATTTATTAAAACTGTCTTAGACAACTGAGTCTCCTATTCATCATTGATACAATACAGGTATAAAGGGAATCAACAGCTAGTCCACTATCCTATAGTTTAACTGTTAATACAGACCATACCTAAGGGGAGAGCGCAGTTAGTAACCATTCTGGGTACTGACACTGTTTGCATGCAGAGAAGACTGCACACACGAGACTGTAGTGCCACAATCTTGTCTTCTGGTAGAAGAATCCTCTGTCCCAGAGAGTCCAGCAATGCCCCCAAGTGCACCATCTGCTGAGTTGGAGAAAGAGACAGCTTTTTCCAATTGATTACACAGCCATGCTCTTGTAAGCAGACAATAGACATCTGCAGTTGACATTGTAACATCTCCTGAGATTGTGCTAATATCAGGAGATCATCCAAATATGGCAGTATCCTGACTCCTTGTCTGAGACGAGCCATCATAACTGCCATTATCTTGGTAAATACCAAAGGGTAGAGCCTGGTATTGGTAATGTTGCTGATCGACCGCAATCTCAGAAAGCCTTGGTGGGATTGTGCAATTGGCACATGCAGATATGCATCCTGTATGTCCAGGGATACCATGACATCTCCAAGCTCCATCGCCAGCATAATTAACTGTAGGGTTTCCATACAGAATTTGGGCACTTTGATGAATCTGTTAAGAGATTTCAGATGTAATATAGGGCGATGCGACCCATTTGGTTTGGAATCAAAAACAAATTTGAATAATAACCCCTTCCCTGTTGCATCGCACGGACGGGGACTGACTCCTGACCTCAGGAGGGCTCCAATAGACTCCCAGTAGGCCAAAGCTCTGACCGGAGTACCAACGAACCTCTGAGGGGGATGCCTTAGGAACGTGATGGTGTAACCATGAGAGACCAGCTTTCGAACTCAGGCACCCGTAGTCGTCTGATGCCAGGCCTAGGTGAACTGTAGAAGTCGGCCTCCAACCCTGATCCTCCAGGGGGAGTCCCGCCCCATCAGACAGTAGGCTTACCATCTGGCCTGGAAGCAGGACATGTAGTTGACCAAGATTTCTTGGGCTGCGGCTTCCTGTGGGAATGACTGTCTGGAGGAAGACTGTTTCTTTGCCCTACCCTGTAGGTGAAAGGACAGAGATGACGACTGCCTAAATTTAGAAGTAGTCGTGGATGGCAATTCAGCAGACTTCGGTGTTGCCAAATAAGTCACTATGTGATACAGCTCTGGTCCAAACAGTACCTTCCCCGCAAAAGGCAACGATTCGAGGACCTTTTTGGATCCTGCATCCACTTTCCAGGTCTTTAGCCAAAGGGATCTTCGGGCTGCAACTGAGTTTGTCGAGACCCTCAAAGCCAAGATACCTGCGTCAATCACCGCTTCTCTCATATACACAGCTACTTCTCGCATTTCACTGAGAAGAGACTGTTGTTCTCTGGTTGCATCAGGCATAGTATCCTCCATAGACTTTATCCAATCTTCCATAGCCTTGGCTACCCAGGCTACAGCCATGGCTGGTCTGGTAATAGCTCCAGATAATGTAAACATTGATTTCAAATAATTGTCAAGTTTTCGATCTGTAACCGCTTTCAAAGAGGATGCTGCAGGAATGGGTAACGTAGCACTCCTGATCAATCTTGTAACATGAGCATCTATCATCAGGGGAACTTCCCATTTGTAACACTCACCAAGTGAAAATGGCTATCGAGAGGTTGTATTCCTTGTAGCATGGAAATGCTTACTAGGAGTACCCCATGCCTCAGATATGAGATTCGTCCGTTGCTGTGACTGTGGGAAATAATCCTTAGCTACCTTCTGACGTCTAAAGACCGGAGTCTTAGATGTCAGTGAAACCTCCTCTTTCGCTATACTGATGACAGCTCTAACCGCTCTCACCTGAGAGGGGACATCCACAAGGGACTGATAGTCTTCTTCCACTGAGTAAGACACAGAATCGAGTATCAGAGTCTGCTGAGTCAGACTCTTGAGGCAACAACTGACTAGAACCTCTCTTATGCCCCTGCTTTACCACTACAGGTCTACAGTATCTGCCTGCTGAGAGGCTATAGATGGCGGCATACTCTGACTAGAGTGAGCAGTAGAATTAACCCAATAGGAATTCATGGGGGGTACACACATAGGATATACATGCTGTGAACACCCCATAGCATAAGATAATACCGCAGCAGCAGGAGCCTGTGCTTCTGCTGTCTTGTCTACTAGGTATGACAATACCGGAGGCAAAATGGCCACCCAGGGTGGCTCTAGTGGTGGTGCAGGTGTACCGGCAAGCCCAGGTAGCTGTTTATAACAGTTACAACACAATCCATCCTGTATAACATCCTACTCAGACAGGCCTGCAAAACAGGACTTACATGTTCTCAGCACTGGCAGTTCATCCTTCTCACCTTTTACCTTTAGACATGACAAATGTGTAAATGGTATAAGGTGTATAGTATAAATGTAAATGCTATCAATGAAAATCCCCACACACCTCTGCAGAGGGATTTAGGAGAAACACAGTGATAGGTATAACTGACAGTTTGAAAAAACAGGCAGTATAAATACATCAGCAAGCATTACAGTCACATACAATGCATAAATACGCACAATTGCTATTGCAAATGGACTCTGAATCAACTAGCCAGCCCCGGAGGGGTTTAAAGGTAGGATGTAGAGTGCTATATACCAGACCCAAGGGAGAGGTATACAGAGAGACAGACCAAAACCTCTGAGAAGAACAGCTTCAGCAGTACACATACAAACGCTAACTGCGAGTGTCTCATACACGAGGTGGTCAGATATAGTAAATCAGACACGGGAATCCGTACCTGGAAGCTTGCGTCTGGGAGGGAGGAGCGGCCGGGGGAGTGCCCATATTCCCAAGGCTGTGATTTTGACGGCCGGGTACGCTGACCTCACAGTAGTAAGACATTGACTAGTGCGCCTCTAGTGCGTCCTACCACCCATCCCCAGTGACAGACAATATGGTCCCGGCTGCCTTAGTGAGGACACGTTACACGAGACCTTCACCCGCAGCCACCTCCGATGCTTCTCTACACTGGAGGCCAGGACTGCCACGCAGGATTCCTCGTGAGGAATCGCTTACCTGATATCTCCGTGATCCAACTACAGTCCGGACCTCAGCAAAAGCCGCTGCTAAGTCACACTGAGGCCTGCCTGAAAACATCAGGGCATATAGCGGTACTAGTGTGTTGGTGTTGGCGGACGTAGGAGTCGCAGTACATGCGTCATTATCAGCGCCTGGTACCGCTATACTCTGGTAAATCATAAAATAAAAAAGCCTGGTACTGCCTAGGCAGTCCTGCTGTATAACAGGTGCAACTGGTCTTGCCGCGCACCAAACAAAGTAACTGAATGCCTGTGGCTGAGGGCGGGGTATATAGGGAGGAGAACCAGTGCATGCTGGGAGCTCCAAAGCTGTAGCTGTTTGGTGCATTGGAACGCTCCAACTACATACCCCAAGGTAATTCCTGTGGACCCTGAAGAAATTACTGTTTGAATGGGACATAACAGTTGCTACTCCTCCTTCTAGATTTTCAGATCATATGTCTTAGGATTGTACACTTGCCACATGAGAATATGCTGTGCCTATTGTAGTGTGCGATGAGCTCAAGTGTTAATAGTGACTGTCTGGGCTTGAAAGATTTTCTTTACTATTTTCTTTACATTTGTTTAGGTTTTTTTCTTTTCATGTCAAGGTGTATGATTCCTTAATATGTTTGAGTGCTGTTTCCATAACCTTTACTCTCCCAATGCTTCTTGTTTTGCTGTTCTACTCCTTCTGTGGCAAACACTATGGCTAGAAGTGGGGGGATGCCGGGGATGGGCTATAACTTGAGCACTGGTTGTATGACCTCGTAAAAGAAGGTATAATCTATGGGGTAAGTGATGTATGAAATAATGAGCCAATAATTAGGTTCACAGAGGTGCTCCCATGAGATTAAGATAGAGTATTGAAAGGAACGAAAGAGTAGAAAGCAGTACTCTCTTTGTTGGGGCAGTTAATCCATCATAAATGAGATCGTTTCTTAGATCAATCAAATAAATTGAAAACTTAACTTTTATTAAATAGTCCATGTGGTTTGTTGTAAACCAGACATACTCACATACAGTATAACACTAGGCTAACACAACATACAAACATAATGACATCATCTGAATCAAATATCAAAAATCAGGTTCATATATATGAGGATATTCTGGGGTCTGTGGTGCTGAAATAATACACCTGAACTCCACCTCCACCTCCACGTGGGTTCCAGCCAATAAGGGGCCGCTAATGGAGGCCGCTGCTGATTGGCTGGCCGCCCGGCACTACTGATAGCTCAAGCCATGAGCTGTCATTAGCGATAATGTAGCAATATGCTGTAGCATCTTGTTACAGTGTGTCGGAGGCCCTATTTGGAGTACTGCGGAGAACATCGTGGGACAAAAGGTGAGTATTGTATCTTTTTTTACAGGTACTTCCATTGGATACTTTAAGTTGAGAAGGGGACGTGAACATCTGGAAGAAGTGAGTATGTATGGATGTAATAAAACTTTATTTTCACGATGTGCATCTTGTTGTTTTAAACATATTTCGTTACAGGTGAACTACAGGTACCAGCAGAGCCGTAACTAGACATTTTGGTGCCCTGTGCTAGAAAGAGCATTGGCGCCCCCCTCATTTTTCAAAGGGACATAATGCACCCAAAAAAGGGCCATGGCTTCATGGGGAAGGGCCAGGGAAGAGATAGGAGAGGCCAGGAGATGCTGGGGATGAAATAAGAGGAAGTTACAAGCAAGAATTATAATAAACAGAAATTTGACAGGCCCAAACAGCGCCCCCTGACCTGTGGTGCCCTGTGCGATGGCACCGGCCGCACTACCCTAGCTACGGCCCCGGGTACCAGTGGCCCCTTTTTTGCCCCGCATGCTGGTACTTGTGGTTCTCCAACTACCAGCATGCGGGGGAGGCTTGCTGGGACCTGCAGTTCTACTGTAAAGACAATGTTGTTAATTATATTTTTAACACTACACCATCAACCCACCACCCACAAGTGGCGGGGATAGCCCCGGGCTATCAGCCTGGGCCAGGGGTGCCCTGGAGAGGGGGACCCCTTTATTGGAGGGGTCCCCAACTCCCCCAGGGATCCCTGGCCTGGGCTGACTAGCGGTCAGGGCTGATGCTGCGGCTGGGGGGCCCGGTGAATGGGCTCCCCTGGCTGTGGCATCAGCCCCCTGCTAGAAAGGGTAGAGTGCTGGTTTAATTATAGGGGTACCCTACGCCAATTTTTACCCCTATAATTAAAACCAGGACTGGCCCTGCAGCCTGGTGCTGGTACCTAATTTACGGTGGAACCCTACTCGTTTTGTCCCCGTAATTGTAGGTACCAGGACAGGCTGGCAAGTCCGGGGCTGATTAAGCTTTAGGGGGGGACTCTATGTAATTTTTTTTTTTTTTAAATTATTTAACCCGTTTTTACAGGTATTAAAACACACAAGCAGCTTACACATATCTCACTGAAATGTGCAGGCTGCTTGCTCGGGTGAGTTTTGCAGAGAGAAAACACTGCAATCTCGAGTAAGAAATCTCATCTAAACTCTCATCTAAACTCACCTTAAACTCTCTAAATTCGCAATTTGAAGGAAAAAACTCGATCTGCTTCACCACTTTTGTCACTTCTGTGTATGTATATTAAAGGCGAAAGAGGGCACCCCTTTCTTCTGTCATTCGAGATGGGGAAGGTCTAGGAAACCATTACTTAAAACCGTAGCAGTTGGGTTACTATATAGTGCAGAAATTAGGGGCATATAGAGAAGCAAGGGTGACCTTTGTCTTCCAATTTTCCGACTTAGATTAAACAGCAGCCATCTTTGTCTATAATTTTATGGGAAAGCTCAAATTGTACTGAGCGGTGAAACAATATCACCACCCTATTCCATTTGAATGGGCCGTTAGCAACAGGGTATTAAGAATCACATAAGTCAGCGGGGCGGGGGGGGCAGCGAGGAGAAATGAGTCTCTTGCGGAGACACAACTTTTGTTTTCTCATGATGAAAAGCTGGTAAGGCTAATCTATTATGGGGAGAGTTAAGCCCCCATTGGTATTCAATGAGTAAAACATAACCATTTAAGACTATCAAGAGTAAGAGAAAGACCCCAGGAGAGCATGAATTACACAATGGGTCTAGATTCCCACAGAATGACAGGCAAGGGCTGGGTAAAAAGGAACCAAAAAAGGAAGAGGAACAACAACAAAAAAAAGGTATAAACTAACCTAGCCCAAAAACTGGGGCCATAGTGTTTGCAAGTACTCTTTGTTGGGGCACTTAATCCATCATAAATTAGATTGATTCATAGATCAATCAAATAACTTTAAAACGTAACTTATTAAATATTCCATATGGTTTGATGTAAAACAGACATTGCAGAAGCACACACCTCAGGTAGTAGCACCCTTGTCCAGCTCTCTCCCCTCCCCCATTGTCCCGCTACTACCTTCCAGACCAATAAGGGGAAGAGAGCCAGCGCTTAATAGAGATGGATCGTGTTCCTAAAGGATGATCTGCTTCCAGAAAAAAGAAATGTCCCGTCTCTAGGTATTAAATTATCAATAAAGGTAATGGAGTACTGGAGCGCTACACCATGTGATACTACTGAATAGTGATAACTGAGTATGTATAAGATGGACAATTACTGATGATAAAAACAATGTGGTACAAATGTTTTACTGATAAACAATAAAATTCCATGTACATTCACAGTGACAAAAGAAATTCCATCGGTACATGAAAATATTAATAAATGAACACAAAACAATATCTTAACCAGATATGAATATATTAGAATATCCGCAATTGATTAATGTAAATAAATCAGTGAAACTGCATGCATAATGTTTTTGTTTAAATCACTGATAATATTTAGATGAACGTCTCTTAAGTTGAGAGCGTTGTAATGACTAATGGCTGTATATAATGTATGTCACAATAGTGACTGCTTTGGCATGGATGTGACAGTACTGAGAATCCAAGTAAAATAGTATGTGTGTCAGATGTGCGGCGTCCTGCTAATCTGACTCTGTATTGATGAAATAATAACAGTAGTCTGTATGACATGGGTGCCCTGGGGTTTGCTTCCCGGGGCAGGAGTACGGCTCTTACGCTGGGATTGCGGGCACAGAGGAAAGGTCGTAGACGTGATGTAAATCCTCCTCTCCAGACAGCGCACCGGCGCTTGGGCTGGGTGTCCCAGACCAGCACCAGTATGTCTACTGGAGGGCAGGTAATCAACCGTCTGGGGAGTGGATGTAACGGTATGAGGTCTCCTGGAACTGTCTGCTGTTGATCCTCTCCTTGGTGGCACTTACCTCCCCTTGCAACTTCCAGGTGGCCGCTCCTGCCCCTTGCCATGTAATGATGTCTCCGTCCTCCGTCTTCGGTGTGAAACACTGCCGGTGGTCGTGTGACCGCGGGATCTGGATTGATGCAGCAGTAGCTGCGGCTGGTTAGTGGGTGCTGTAAGGGATTCTCCCATCTGTCTCACGTGTGTAGTATGGGTCCCTAACGTGTTTCGGCTTCCGCCTTTGTCAAGGAGCAATATCCTGTTTCAGCTGGTGATACAAATACTTCTAAAGAAAGAGGATATACAGCATAATTTATCAATATATTAAGAGGATCCTTTAAAGGAGAATGTTATTGTAAGAAGAATGGTATTAACAGGCTGGTTATGTTAAAGTCACTGTTCAAACCCCAAGGTTCCAATGTATTGAGGGTATAAATCCATTTAGCTTCTCTTTTGTTCAGTATACGTAAAAAATCACCTCCCCTTCAATTGTGTGTCGGTCTTTCTATTGCTAGAAAATCAGTTCCTGATGGGTTTGAGTCATGGTGTGTTTTATAGTGTCTGGAGACACTATGATTCACCTTCTTTATTTTATTTAATTATTCATCATTTTTGTTATATATATTGTACTAACAATCCCTTTCCCTCCTCCTCATTTACTGATCAGGGTTCAGGACACTACAACATGCCGCTGCAGCAAGCAACGTCATTTTGTCCCAATAGCAACTCATTAATTTTACATTTTGTATCAAACTCAATAGCACTGATTTCTCTGTATCATGAGAAATGCTCTCACAATGCAGATTTCCAGCCTGAATTCAGGCGCAGGTATTCGGACTATTATCAAAGGAACACACCTATTCTCAATAAACAAACCACCAATCAGAGTGAAGTGAGAAGTATTTGTATCACCAGCTGAAACAACAGGATATTGCTCCTTGACAAAGGCGGAAGCCGAAACGCGTTGGTGATCCATACTACACACGTGAGACAGACGGGAGAATCCCTAACAGCACCCACTAACCAGCCGCATCTACTGATGCATCAATCCAGATCCCGCGATCACGCGACCCCCGGCAGTGTTTCACACCGAAGACGGAGGACGGAGACATCATTACATGGCAAGGGGCAGGAGCGGCCACCTGGAAGTTGCAAGGGGAGGTAAGTGCCACCAAGGAGAGGATCAACGGCAGACAGTTCCAGGAGACCTCATACCGTTACATCCACTCCCCAGACGGTTGATTACCTGCCCTCCAGTAGACATACTGGTGCTGGTCTGGGACACCCAGCCCAAGCACCGATGCACTGTCTGGAGAGGAGGATTTACATCACATCTAGGACCTTTCCTCTGTCCCTGCAATCCCAGCGTAAGAGCCGTACTCCTGCCCCGGGAAGCAAACCCCAGGGCACCCATGTCATACAGACTACTGTTATTATTTCATAAATACAGAGTCAGATTAGCGGGATGCCACACATCTGACACACATACTATTTTACTTGGATTCTCGGTACTGTCACATCCATGCCAAAGGAACAGTCGCTATTGTGACATACATTATATACAGCCATCTGTCATTACAATGCTCTCAACTTAAGAGAAGGTCATCTAAATCTTATCAGTGATTTAAACAAAAACATTATGCATGCAGTTTCACTGATTTAAATTAATCAATTGCAGATATTCTAATATATTCATATCTGTTTAAGATATTGTTTTGTGTTCATTTATTAATATTTTCATGTACCGATGGAATTTCTTTTCTCACTGTGAGTGTACATGGAATTTTATTGTTTGTTATCAGTAAAACATTTATACCACATTGTTTTTAATCATCAGTAATTGTCCAACTTATACAAACTCAATTATCACTATTCAGTAGTATCACATGGTGTAGCAATCCACTACTCCATTACCTTTACTACCCTTCAGACACTCTCATTGAGCCTTGGGGGTAAATTTACTAAGATTCGAGTTTGGTCGAGTTTTTTAGTTTTTAAACTCACTTTGCTTCACCAAAACTCAGGTGCGTTTTTCCTTATCAAACTTGCTAATTTTCTAAGAAGTGAGTTTAGCTGATATTTGTAGGTGCAGGATCTTGGGTGCAAATGGACCCCTCACCCCATACATGCTCGATTGGTTTCATAATGAGCAAATGTGGTGGCCACACCATTTGTCAGAACTCTCCAGAATACTCCTCAAACAAATTTTGGACAATTTGGCATCAATGACACGGTGCATTATCCTGCTGGAATATTCCATATGTTGTGTGGGTACATAAAGCCCATGAAATGTTGCAAATGGTCATCAGGCAACGCAACATAGCAGTTACTGGTCAATGACGTGTTCGGGCATATCAGAGGACTCAACCCATGCCACGTGAACACACCCAACACCATTATGGAACCACCACCAGCCTGCATGGTGCCTTGTTGACAACTTGGCTCCTCATGAGGTCTGTGCCACACCCAAACTCTACTATCAGCCAGAAACAACTGGAACAGTTACTCCTTGGACCACGCTACATATTGCCAGTCCTCCAGGGTCCAATTAGCTACATCACAAGCCCAGGTGAGGCGCTGTGTCTGGTGTTGTAGTGTTAACAGGGGCACTCTGGTGGGTCTTTTGCTCCCATATCCCATGGAAGCTAAAGAATGCTGCACTGACCTGTCGGATATTTAGTCTGGTTCCTCCTGCATTGAATGTGGATGTGATTTGAGCCAGTGTTGCTTGTCTGTTACCACAGACAATTCTGGCCAGATGCCGTTGGTCACAATCATTAAGCACCCGTGGCTTGCCACTGCGCTGCCCACGGTGGGAGGCAACACTTTCCATGAGGTATTCCCAGTACACACGTGACACCGTAGATTGAGGGATGTTGAATGTCTGCACAACTTAGGAAATGGAATGTACCCTCCGTCCGGCACCCACTATCATGCCCTGTTCGAACGCCGATAATTCACGTCACCTTGCCATGAGCAGCCTAGCTGGTGTTCAAACTGACTCACAAGATGTCAGATTACAACTGATGCAGATCTGGGCATTTCCAAGACATCACAGTACGGTGACGCCACCTACCATTACCTTTACATACTGCTACTCAGGCTTGGACTGGGGTGCCGGGGATTCGGGGATATCCCCGGTGGGCCCCGGTGTTTCATAGCCACACCCTCTTTTGTGATATTTGGTAGTTATATTGTGGTAGGGTCTCGTCTGCCGCAAGCCCCAGTGAGCTTTCGGCACTAATAGAGCCGGAAACTCACCACTGACATCAGGAGTGATGTCAGTGGGGCAGCCCCCAAACGGCAAGTGTTCCGTTTGGCCAGCCATCCCGCCTACAAAACGGAGCGAGCTGTCGATCACCATCGACAGCCACCCCTTTTGTAGTGAGCCCCGGAGCGAGAGAATTTTTCCTCAACATCGACCCGCTTGCGAGCGGATCTGAATAAGACCCAAAGTATTGTATTACTTACCCGCAATCTCTCCATGGCAGCCCTTTCCTGTTTGATTTAAACCTGAGAGTCTCTGAATGGTGACCATGTGGTATCACTACACTTGCTGAGGTTTTATGTAATAACTCTATGCTTTCTCTCACCTCCAGGCACTATATCATCATATTTCTGTTCAAGCCTCTGTTCAGGCTCGACCAGAAGTCCGCATTTAGTGCAGCTTGTTGCTTATCGCAGGCTACAATTGAATTGCCCTAGCCACTGCATTAGCCCACGGTTAATTATGGTGGCTAATTGAATCCAGCCCATTGTATATATACAAGCTGCCTGTGATACAATAAGACTGCAGATGTTAGCGCGGCAAATACTAGCATACTATTCACCTGTTAACATTTGGTATTTGTCGATATTCTGGTGTCAACATTATCAGCCAGACAGATTCAGACACTAGTGTTAAATAGTCTATTATAGCAAACATTTGTTATTCTACAGACTAATTTGGAAAATAATTGTCCCTCTAGAAGTACAATTTACTACCACTGTATATAGTATTCTCATGGACACGTTATTTGCTTGTCTGCACCTAGCAACTCAGCCGCTTCAATCCCCTTATTAGCAAATAATGAGTAAATAGTTTTGATAGAGCAACATGGCTAGTGTATAAATGTATGATTCCAAAAGTATTCACATTGAAGATAGTATTGATGTTATGTATGTCACTATAATCATTACTTATTACATATTTTAAAAAATATAGATACAATACATTTGGTTGATATAACAAATTGCTCACTTGGAAATCTAAGTACGTATATATATCAGTTATTTTTACTTGCTAGATTCTGCTCATTAAGGGTAATATGCTGCAGTGAGGCTTTGAGAACACATTCGGAATGCTCTGAGAAGACGAAGTACAAGGTTTTGTCAGTGCATTTAATAGGCACACACTGATTTTCATCTCCTATGTGTAGTAGCCCCGAGACACTAAATACACAAATTTATGTAAAGTAACCAGAAAAGATTTGGGAGAACTGATCAGAGAGCCCCTCTGAGAGATATTTATTTTATTAATTAACAATGTGGAAAGAGGAATTGCATAACTTTATGACAGCAAATAGATACATACATACATACATATATATATATATATAGTGTATATGTTGTTGATGGGAGCTATGTATGTCCCAGGTTCTTAACTTCTGTGTGGTAATTATCCAGGTAATGAGCAGCCTTGATTGCCAGACCACCTGTGAGAAGCTGACAAAAGGTGCGCCAATTTCTCTGGGCAATCTCTCACTACCTGGGGAGCAGCCTGACAGATCTGTTGAGAGACACTGCTCTGGCTTTATGCAAGTACTGTATTTAAATGCGGTTTTGTGTGAGTTAGACATTAGGCTCTCCCAACCTTAGAGAGGGAAATATATATATATATATATATATAAAAAGACCCCACAGAGAAAAGACTAACACAACACTGTACATACCACCAAGTAGCAATTTCCACAGGTTGTTGAGCAACATTAATTTACCAAACTCCATGGCATCCCTTAATAATGGATCTTCCACATGAGATGGACATGAAAAAAGTTTATGCCCCTAGAAGGAATAACTGGATCTCCCCCTACCTTGCTTGAATTTTTTCCCGTCTTCAGAGTACATAGTAAGGGAGCCATGGAGAATGGTGAATAATGTATCCATGTAAAAATTAATGTAGGGGCTGAGCCAACAGCTGCCCAATCTCTTTGACCTAAGGTGAACTAGTGGGTTTCCCAACTTCACCAAAGGGGATTCATTCAACACGCTTGAGGAATTGGCCAGTCCTGTGAAATGCATTACTATTTTAAGTGAAAATTTCTCTTTTTTTTCTTTTATGTTTTATTTTTTAAGCCTGTTATTAACTTATGAGACTTTTTAAAAAAATTATTTGTAAATTTTAATTATTCCTATAACCACGGTTGTCTACAATAGTGAAAATGATTATTTTTAAATTTTGTTTATCCATGACAATAGTGAGTTGTATTATGCCGCCATTAATCTAACTAGTAAATAATTTGATTATTGTTTATATTTTGTTGGGTCATCTCTTATTTGTCAATTGCAGCCTATATTTCATGTTTGGGTAAGAGTGTGTTTTAACACTTAAATCTTAAGTGCCGACACTACCTTTAACAGTCCTATATTGCTAGGATCCCATTTATGGAGAGTAAGGGACAAGTTTTGCATATCAGAAGTGTCACAATGAAGTTTTGATCTATAAAGTGCTTCTCAGCGCCGAAGATACTCTCCTGTTTTCAAGCATGATGTGTACGGACAGCTCCCAGTGTCTCTTCCTTCGAGGTGGCCCATCAAGAGAGTGGGGCAATGCCAGGACATGCCGTTCTTTACTATGTATAGTAAACATGTGCACATATATTTATTCAACACTATTCTTGGGAAAGGAAAAATCTGGAGAGTATAAAACATTTTTGGACGTCAGATGCCTAAACAAATTTGTGAAGACTTTACATTTCAAGATGCAATCAGTAATTTTAAAAACAATAGAGAAGGTCGGCTTTATGACATCAGTTGGTCTTCAGTAAGCTCACTGTATCTACATATTCCAAATGCATCACAACACCACATTTCCTGAGGTTCTGTTGTCTGGAAAGACATTTTCAATTTGTTTGTTTTCCTTTGAACTGTCCACAGCACCAATAACATTTACAAAGATGTTAGTAGTCTTGATGGCAACACAGAGAGAGCAAGTATTGCAGCCTGGCTGTGTATGGATGACTTTTGGTAGGAGAATCAAGAGACTTGCCCATGTAGGGACTTAACAAGTTATTGCTTTTCTAAAACTATCAAGGGTGAATCATTAATCACAACGAGAGTTATTTAGTTCTCTCCAACAACTTCTTTCTTGGGATAAATATAGACACAGATAAGGACAAAGCATATATTTCATTAGAAAGGATTCTGTAAATATAGAGGCTGGTACAAGAAATACAGATGTGTCCTCACTTGTCTTTGCTGCAGTCGCGCCAAACAGCCCCTCTCGGTGCACTTGGTCCCGTCAGACTCAACTAGCGCCAGGCGTCATACCAGGGAACAGTGCAGATTAATTTGATATGTGACACTTATATATTTGTGTGTGACTAAGTCTGTCAAATAGCATGCAAAGTGTTACAATACAGCGGCCAGAGCTTTTTTCCACACAAAGTCCCATTGACAGGCTCAGTTGCATGCAGATATATACAAGTGTCACATATCAAATTAATCAGCTCATCCTCCTGATGCATCATAGCTGCATCACATTGTGACTTAGACGCATTTTCAGCAAAAAAAAAAAAAAAAAGACGCTCAACGCTAGCAGATTTGCATGGGAACTGTTGGCTCACTCACACCAGGCATATTGTGTTGCAAGGTATATTGAAGCCAGTGGCGGGCTGGGCCGGGGGGCAGGGTGCCATGTGCCCCCCGGGCCGCAGCGTCATGCGGGCCGCGGTGCAGACTGTGTCACTGTGACACAGCTGCACCGCGTGTGTAGCGCTGACCGGACGGAGTTCGGTCAGCGCTACACAGCACAAACACACAGCCGCCGGAGCCAGCAGCTGTGTGTTTGCTTTAGCAGCTGATGAGAGTCAGACAGACTCTCATCGGCTGCTGCTCCCACTGCCAGAGCCGGACATCTTCCGGCTCCCGCAGTGGGTAATGGGAGTGACGCGTCACTCCCATAATGCAAAGCGGCGGACGGAGGAGCTGATCTCGGCGGCGGGACCAGGAGTCACTACAGGGGGCACTACAAGGGGGGGGGAAACTACTGGGGGCACTACAAGGGGGGGACTACTGGGGGCACTACAAGGGGGGGACTACTGGGAGCACTACAGGGGGGGAATACTACTGGGGGCACAACATGGGGGGGACTCCTGGGAGCACTACAAGGGGGGGACTACTGGGAGCACTACAAGGGGGGGGAATACTACTGGGGGCACTGCAAGGGGGGTACTACTACTGGGGGGGACTACTACTAGGGGCACTACAAGGGGAGGGGACTACTACTAGGGGCATTGCATAGGGGGGAGGGAACTACTACTAGGGGCACTACATAGGGGGGAGGGGACTACCACTGGGGGCACTGCATCGAGGGACCACTGCTGGGGGCTCTATATAAAGGGCAATAGTGGGGGTACTGCATAGAGTGAAGACTACAACTGGGGCCACTATTTAAGAGGCACTGCATAAGGGTTACCACTACTGGGGGAACTATATAAGGGGCTTACTACTGGGGGCACAAGGGGCACTGCATAGGGGGGATCACTACTGGGGGCACTACTCGAGGCCTGCATAGGGGTGTCCTCCTGTGGCACAGGGTGGCACTGCATATGGGCACTATGACAGAGGGCTGCCCCTAATCTTTATTTTTACCTTACATTAATCCCATATGGACCCGTCTCCTCCCTAGAACACTTGAGGGGGGGGCGCCGTAGCACGCACGTTCTTTCGGGCACCCTGGCTACACGCTACTCCTCTGCCAGGGCCGCCTGCATGCATTTGCCTCCCAGGCTAAAAGTTGCCAGCCAGCCCCTGATTGAAGCATCTGTACAATTTAACAAATGATTGTCTGTGAAAGTATATTTAGACTCTGGGGGATGCTTTTTCATCAACCATCAGCATCCTACCTTGGGAAGCCTGGCATCTAAGGAAATTGTGGCAAAAATGCTCAAACTTTGGAAGCACAATCCAAGTTGTCTTGAGCACAAGAGACACAGAGGCCCTTGATGTAGTAGCAACATTGAAAACTACAGGAAAGTGGACTCATGATCTCATAGCCATAGTTGACAATACTACCCACAGATGCAAGCCTAAACACTTAGACAGCAGTAAACAGCTTCAAGCAAGAGCCATGAGGCAGACAATCCAAGCTCACTGCGCCTCTGAATATAGAAAAATATCTATAGTTTTTCTACGACTGTAGAACAATAGTGCAGAGCAAACAGACAATTCTAATGTGGGCAGAGAACAACCTAATATTCTTGACAGCCCAGCATGCGACTCGAAATACAGGCAAGACAACAGCCTAGCGGACTTCCTTAGTCATAATAAAGTTCACTCAGAGGCAGGGACCTGTACAGGAAAAGTTTTCTCAGCAGATGGTCCAAATATTGTAGCATCAAGGCACAATACAAAAATAAAGAGGTTTTAACTCTCACCACAAAGATTGCCAATTAGCAGCAATAGATGTTCTAGCAACACTAGAACACTGGGTGTTGAAGGTGGAAGATGTGCCCCCCCCCCATTCCCACAAAATACAAGAATTCCAAAAAAGAAAAAAGAGGCTCAGGTCAGCAATTCTGCAAATCTAGCCTCAGTGACCAAGGCTTGCAAAGCAAAACTTAATCTACTGAGAGAGAAGTGGCCGCTACCTCATTGTCCCGATTTGTTACACCAAGCACTGGTCCTATATCCATGTCCTGTAGAACTTTCGTTGATGATGTGGAGGTTAAAAGGGCACTTTAACTCAATGACCTCGCTCCGCCAGGAGATCAAAGATTTTTATACGTACTGTGCCTAGAATAGTGGTGGTTACTCATCCCTGAGTGGGCTTACTCCACCATTCCTAGGAATTGCCTTCTCACCATCATTAACTGCCTGTTATTGATTCCTACCACTGTATAGTGGGCGGGTACCTCGCTGTCACCACCAGGCTCCTACACCAGCACCTGGAAATGCTTGTTCAACACAGGCTCCAACCACCAGCACCTATAACCACCTACTTCTGGGTAAGTGTGGACACTCTGCTGTAATACCTCCTAATTGGTGTTGGCTAATTCCCACTGGTCCCTCACTATGGACCAGTCTGCACAGGGTAGTTGACAAAAGGTTTCAGCTGTAAACACTGGGCTCAATCCACAACAGTCGGAAAATGAAGTAGTGATTAACGCTACTCTAGTAGTCACAGGATTCAGGCAGATTAGAACACTATAAAATATATGAAGTATATTCCACAAAAGGATCTTTTAGAATACAAAGATATAACTGATACCATTAAAAAAACCTAATGTCCCCTTTATCACTACATACAACAACAATCAATATAAACTAATAGAACATATTTTTAAGAAAAATTGGCATCTATTACAACAAGACCCAGTACTAAGAGACATTATCCCATCATTACCCAGCTTTACATATAGGAGAGCCCCCAATATAAACAACAGACTGATCTAAAGTGCCAGACCAGAAAAAAGAACAGGGAGAATAATAACTAAGTGTTTCCATAGGTGTGGATCATGCATCGTCTGCACTACACACACACACAGCCGGCAACTAAGATCGAAGAATTTATCTCTAATGCGAATAAACGTTCATTTAAGATACAGCAGTTTATCACATGCAATAGCACAAACTGCATCTATACAGTATGATCTAATGTTTTTGTGGTCTACAATATATTGGAAAGCCGTCAAGAAAACCAAGAGAGAGATGGGCAGAACACCTGCAGAATATGAAGAAAGGGGTGACCAACTATTTCCTATCTAAACATTTTTTAGAAAAACATCAGTGTTCAGTGAAAGGGATAAAATAAATTGTTGGGATTAAAAAAGTAGAAGGAAACTGGCAAACTACGGGAGTCGATACATTTCTGGCAAAAGCTGAAATGAGATTGATCTATGAGGCCAAGACACTAGAGCCACACGGTTTGAATGCAGACTTTGAGCTAGAGTGGTTCTTATAGAAACTGAATGTCTGTTATATATTTTTATAATTAAAAATTTTCAGTTATTTTTAAGATAAATGTGCTTGTTTATACAAATATTAGAAAAAATGTTTTGCTGAGGTTTGTTCATGCAATGAAGTTTTCTCTTAATTAGAGAAAAGAAATGACTATTGGCATTAGTGTGCATACATGAATTTGGAGGGGTGTATTGAATAGAGTGATACCCATGTTCCAGCAATTATACTGCCTATTACTGACATTACTTTTATCATTGATGAATGAGGGTTTTAGGTGTGGATTTTTACTGTATTTTAGATTAGTGGACCCACTTGATATTATAGTATTTTCTTATTTTACCCCTATATACACATAATTGATGTGACAAACATATTTGATATCATAGAGTATGCACTCATGAGTTCCATTACATGTTATTGAAGCGGAACTATTATAACAGTGCTCCGACTCCGGCCACTAATTTAGCTCCCAAATAGTCTGAGAGTATGGAACGCACGGAGGTTTAGCTATCCACTAAACCTGTGAACAGGGGCGCTTCACGGAGGACAGCGCATCGGACAGCACCGGGATATAACAGGGCTGGACCATGACGCAATGCGTTCCGGAGGTTGGAACACACCGCGATTGGTGATCACGTAGTGTCATCATTAAGGTAGGCTGTATTTCCCCTTCGCGCTAGGGACCTGGAAGTGACGTGAGGGCGGAAGGGCAGTTCCAGCCCATGACAGCCAGCTACAGAAGTAATTTGTCCCCACTTACACAAGTTTGTTGTCCTCTCGCAGGCTCGCTGCGCTCGCCACGCTTGGGGCAGGGTGGCGAGCGCAGCGAGCTACATGGTTATATTCCCCCTCTATGCCCACTTGGATGGCAGGGAATGACGCTGGACACTGGCTGATGACGTCAGGGTCCTCTCGGTGAAGGGGATTTAGACATTACCTCATCATGAACAATGAGGTTGTAGGACATTTCGGAAGTAGGAAGTGACGCAAAGCGTTCCAGGGTGGATCGCAACGCGGGTAATTATACCAGCGCCAGCTGATGTATACATTCTAAAAGAAGATCGAGTCCCTGACAAGGTAAGAAATTACTTGAGGTTATGGGACACTGTTGTTTTATTTACTTACACACCCATGATACCACCCAATAAGCACTGATTGTTATGACACACCCCCTAGTGGGGAAAGGGGAGGTATCTTGAGGGGTTTTCCTATATATATATATATATATATATATATATATATATATCTGGTTTCTAGGCACATACACACATCTTGAAAAACACCAAAAGAGGTTGAAATGCATTGGTGTATAGTCCAGTGGTGCTGCCATTCCAACCTGGTGAAGATACTGCTCTATAGGGGGAGCATCATTACCCCTATATGTGTAATCTGTACCTTTCTAAAAAGGTTTTAATGGTACGCGGCCATTGTCTTTTATTGTGAATTGAACAAATAAAAGTTGATGGTTTTACACTATATTTGTCTCCCCTATGTTGTCTTTTATATGTCGATTCCGAGATTATATTGATACTGAGGGGTAATAGTAATGAAAATGTATACTTGTGGAGAAACCAGGAGATTGTTATATATGACTTACTTCCAGAGGATTACTGTGATCGTGAACTTAATCATTGACTATGAGGAGGATCCATTCTGTAGAAAAGTGACTATATTTTTATATGAATTTTTTAAAGTGTTTCTTCTACTCCGGATTGTGTTCCATTTTAGTTGTTTGGGACAGATGAGTTAGGAGTACTGTATTGTACCTTGAAAGCACGCTTAAAATCATATTGTTTTATTCTATATGGTGCTTAGTGATTGGTGAAAGTCACACTTGGTTTTAACGCAGTCTTCATTAGCGTTTAGCGCAGAAGGATTATTATTTCTGATATCTAAAGGAAAGATGTTTATCGCTCAATGAGTTTCTAAAGATGCATGGGACAATCACAGTATGCAGACGTCACAAAATTACAATCCGAGGAAAAACACATTCAGGGCTCACAGGCCCTTCTTTTGATACAGTTCTAACACACACAGGGGGTAAGACCATTCTTGGTCCCCTAAACAATCAAGCTAACCGCATATGCTGTGCATGCACACATTTACCATTGAACCTAATGGACACGGGGGGGGGGGGGGTGTTCACTTCTCTGTGCCTGAGACCACCTGGACAGGTAAACACACCCCAGGTTTTGGCAAGTCTGGAGTGGGGGGATGGTCTCCACCAAAAAATTACTTCCAGGATTCTGATTGGGGACCTTTTCATCTTTTCTGGCTGAATTTGGGCTCCAGAAGCGAATAGACCAGATTATCAGACAGCAGTCTCCTGGACACTGAGTGGGCTCTTTGAAACTACAGTAAAACTATTAGCCGGCTGTGTTAGCCAGCTTTCCCTGCACCTCCTGATCTCACTTTGAGTTATGAGGCTGCAGGGGAAGACATTCCGGATCCCTGGGAGGGAGACTGGGGGAATATATATATATATATATATATATATATATATATATATAGTAGGGGGCACTCAGCGGGACTTCTGCAACTTCAGAAAAATGAACCAGACGGAGCTGGTGTCTCTGCTGACGTTTCAGCATGTAAATGTTTTTATCAAGACATACAAAAAGTTAAAACATATTAGATATATATAGGATATAACTCACCCAATGTGTCCATCACCTCCACGATCTCCCCAGCCGTGGTTCCTGCTGATGACGTCCCGCTGAGTGCCCCCTATAATTTCTATATATTTATCCCGTTTGGTGTGGCACCAGGGCAGTTGCTATATTCTAGGAGAGTGCCGGACTCTACTACCTTGGTCTATATATATATATATATATATATATATACATATATATATATATATATACACATATATATATACACATATATATATACACATATATATATACATATATATATAGTATATATACATATATACACACACATTTAAAACATGTCAAACACCCTGTAAAATAAATGGGCATTACATACCAAGTTACTGCAGCACAAAAGGTACAGGGAGCTGGCTTTCTCGGTTCCCCAATGTGCGGCCACTCATTAACCGCAGCCTGTGACAATTGTCTTGGCTGCAGTAGCTCTATGTAGTGCACCGGAGGTTAAACCACTCTCTAGCCACAGCCGCCAGAGGTGATCCAAGGCTGCAGCTCATAACTTAACACACAAAAAAATATGAGATATGGTAAGAACTTACCCTTGTCATCTCTATTGCTACGAAGTCCATAGGGTTCCACAGGATACCTTGGGGTATAGGTCATGACGTCAGGCATCGGGCACCATAGAGTTAAGTTTTCAGCCTCCCAGGATGCACTAGGGTCCCCCTCCTATACCCCGCCCCCGAGCCAAGGCATCTCAGTTACGTACCAAGCCATAGGCCGGAGGAGAATAAGGATAAGGAAGAGAGAGAAAAAAGATCTGGACACACACAAGAATCACATTCTCACCAGAGGGAGACGGAAAAACCGGTGACCAGAGTAAAGCCCATCTGCAGCACAGGTGCGACAGGGCGGGAGTCCTGTGGAACCCTATGGACTTCGTAGAAATAGAGATAACTAGGGTAAGTTCTTACCATATCTCATATATTCTACTTTAGGGTCCATAGGGTATCCACAGGATACCTTGGGGATGTCCCAAAGCAGTATCCTTCAAGGATGGGGACGCTCCTGTGCTGAAAGGAGAATCCGCCGCCCGAAGGAAGCATCCTGAGAAGCAAAGGTGTCAAACGCGTAATACCTCACAAATGTATGGACCGAGGACCACGTGGCAGCCTTGCAGATCTGGACTGCAGAGGCACCACGTCGAGCTGCCCACGAAGGACCCACAGACCTAGTGGAATGAGCCCTCACAGAGGATGGAACCGGCAGGCCTTCATGAAGATAAGCTTCTGAAATGGTCATACGGATCCAAGCTGCCAAAGTTTGCTTTGAGTCAGGCCAACCCTTTTAATGGAAGCCATAGAGGACAAACAAGGCGTCCGACTTCCTAAACAACATAAATCCTTAAGGCCCGCACAACGTCCAAAGTGGCCTCACCCACTGACAGGTCAGGTGAGTTAAAAGCCGGCACAACCATTTCCTCGTTGATATGAAAATGGGAAACAACTTTGGGAAGAAAATCAGGACGAGTGCGCAGCACCGCCCTGTTCCCATGAAAAATCAAGAAAGAGGGTCTACAAGAGAGAGCCACTAAATCAGAAACACGTCTGGCTGAAGCAATGGCCAGAAGGAAAATTGTTTTAGCTGTCAGCAATTTAAGATCCACTGAACCCAGTGGTTCAAACGGCGGTCCCTGGAGAGCCCTCAGGACCACAGTTAAATCCCAAGGCGCCACTGGTGGAACAAATGGCGGCTGAATTCTAAGAACACCTTGCATAAAGGTGCGCACATCAGGGATTGTAGCAATCCTACGATGGAACCAGACAGACAGGGCAGGCACCTGCACCTTCAAAGAAGCAAGGCGAAGCCCATGGTCTAGTCCCGCCTGTAGGAAGGCTAGCACTCTAGACAGACGGAACTCCCAAGGTGCATAACCTCTCGGTCGACACCATTGGAAGAACGTATGCCACACACGATGGTATATTCTTGCAGAAGACTGTTTCCAAGCTCTCAGCATAGTGCGTACAACAGAGCTGGAAAACCCCCTGGACCTTAACATGGCCGTCTCAACAGCCACGCCGTCAAAGACAGCCGAGTCAGGTCCGGGTGAAGACAAGGACCCTGTGACAGTAGGTCCGGTCCTAGTGGCAACCGCAGAGGGATGTCCACGAAAAGACCCTGAAGGTCTGAGAACCAGTGCCGTCTGGGCCACGCGGGAGCTATCAACAGGAGCATCCCTCCTTCCTGTTTGAATTTCCAGATTACCCGTGGAAAAAGGGAAAACGGAGGAAAGAGATAGGCAAACCGGAACGTCCACTGGACGGACAGAGCATCTACCAGAGATGCCTTTTCGTCTCTTGTGCGAGACCCGTACACCGGCAACTTGTTGTTGTGCCGTGACGCCATGAGGTCGATCTCTGGAAGACCCCACCTGTCCACCAGAAGTTCAAAGACGTCCTGGTGCAGAGACCATTCCCCTGGATGAACGTCCTGGCGACTGAGAAAGTCGGCCTCCCAGTTGAGGACTCCCGGGATGAATACCGCTGATATGGCCGGGAGATTGCGCTCCGCCCAGATCAGGATGCGGGACACCTCTACGAGTGCCGCCCGACTTCGGGTTCCTCCTTGACGATTTATGTAGGCCACGGTGATGGCGTTGTCCTACTGGACCTGCACGGGATAACCGTGGAGAACCCGATAGGCCTGCTGGATAGCATTGAAAACGGCGCGGAGTTCCGAGATGTTTATCGGAAGCTCCATTTCCACCTGAGTCCATCTTCCCTGGAACAAGTGTGGACCCGAGACCGCTCCCCAGCCCCGAAGACTGGCGTCCGTCGTCAATAGGACCCAGTTCGCCACCCAAAACGGACGACCCTTGTTGAGATGGGTCGTCTGCAACCACCAGGCTAGTGACAGGCGAACCTCCGGAGTGAGCACCATTGTCTGGGACCTTAGACTCTGAGGCAGTCCATTCCATTTGGACAGGATCAATTGCTGCAGAGGTCTGGAGTGAAACTGGGCATATTCCACCATGTCGAATACTGACACCATGGAGCCCAGTAACCTCATCGCCGAATGCAGAGACACCCGGCGACTCTGCAGACAACTGCGCACCCTCAACTGTAAGGCAGAGATCTTTTCCCCCGTCCCAAAGCTCCTTTGCTGCCCGGGTCCAATAAGGCTCCGAGGTGCAGAATCCTCTGAGATGGGATCAGGGTGGACTTCTGCCAGTTTATTAACCAGCCGTGCCGTTGGAGTACCGCAATCGTCAGGTCCAAGTGGCGTAGAAGGAACTCTGGAGATCCTGCTACCAACAGAAGGTCGTCCAGGTACGGCAACATGCGGACTCCCTGCAGCCGCAGGGAAGCCGCCATGACCGCCATCACCTTGGTGAACACACGTGGTGCTGTCGCCAGCCCAAAAGGTAACGCCCGGAACTGGAAGTGATCGTTGCGGATTGCAAACCTGAGGAACTATTGATGGCGTAAAAGAATAGGGACATGCAGGTAAGCGTCCTGTATGTCCAACGACACCATGTAATCCCCAGGTTCCAGCGCCAGAATGATGGACCGTAGGGTCTCCATCCGAAACCTCGGCCCCCGCAAGGACTTGTTGAGTGCTTTGAGGTTGAGGATCGGATGGTACGACCCATTGGGTTTCTGCACCAAAAACAGATTGGAATAGAAACCCTGGCCCCTCTGGGAGAATGGAACAGGCACTATAACTGCAGCCTGGAGCATAGTGTGCAAAACCTTCCGCAGTTCCATGGCTTTGTTCCGGTCTGATGGAAGACCCATGGTGATGAATCGGGACGGGGGCCTGTGCCGGAAGGAGAGGGCATACCCGTGAGAAACCACCTCGTGAACCCAAGTGTCTGTCGTAGTAACCGACCAACACTGGGCGAACTGCAGCAGGCGGCCTCCCACTCTAGGATCCCCCAAAGGGAGGCCCGGACCATCAGGCCGCAGGTTTGTCATCGGACTTAGGGGCCGGACGTCTGGTACTCCAGGCCTGCTTCCAAGGCTTGGCCGATTTTTTGGGGCCAGCCTGACGGGGAAAGGACTGCGCTTTAGGCCTACCCTGGGCCCTGTAAGGCCGACGTACCTGAACTGGAAGGAAGTGCAGCAGATGGGAGACATGCCGACAATTTTGTCCAGATCCGGACCAAATAGGACTTCTCCATTAAAAGGCAAAGCTTCCAAACCCTTTTTGGAATCGGCGTCCGCCTTCCAAGATCGCAACCATAAGGTGCGACGAGCCGCCACAGCTGCCGAAGAAACCTGGGAAGTCAGGGTACTGATATCTAAAGCCGCTTCGTTAATGTAAGTGGCCGAATCCCGGAGATTGCCTATCAACTCGGTCTGTTCAGCTGAACAGTCGGAATCGAAAGACGCCTCCAAACTATCAGCCCAGCGCTCCATAGCTCTGGCTACCCAACAAATGGCCATAGCCGGCTTGGCTGCCCCCCCCCCCCCCCCGCGAGGGAATAAACGGACCTCAGGCAGATTTCCACCTTACGGTCCGTGGCATCCTTTAAGGAGGACATGGAGGGCATGGGCAATGTGGCACTTCGGACCAGGCGGGTCACATGAGAATCCATGAGAATCCTGTGGTGGGGATTCCCACTTAGCAAAATAATTGTCCGCAAACGGATAAGCCACTGCTAAACGTTTTTGAGGCTGATACCGTCTGCCAGGATGTTTCCACGCTTCCTCTAAGTGGTTCACCAATTGACCCGAAAGAGGAAACACTGTGGCGTCACCCTTAACATCTTTGAAAAAGGCATATTTGGATTTGATACCGGAGGTTCATCATCCTCAATAACTAAAGCTGTGCAGACTGCACGAATAAGGCCAGGTATATAAACCTTAGACTTAGCGTCTGACTCTTTAGTACGGAGAGGTTCCTGATCCGACAGATCCAGAATCTCCCCATCATCGGTCGTCCCCTCGTCATCCTCATAAGGAGTGGACAGAGACGCCACCAGCCGCTTGTGAGGCCGCAACACAGACTCCCCTTGTAACACATCTGACAAATGCTGCACAGAACTTGTCAGAGAATTAACCCACGCAGGCTCCTGAGAGAACTGAGGAGGGGAAACAGGGAGACTGTGGGGTACCATCAGTTGTCTCGGGAACCCCTGCATGGGTGACGACACCACTGACTGCTGGGACAATCCCATTTGAGGGAACGCAGGTTGCGGAGCTAACTGGCCCACTAGGGTTGTAAGCGCTTTAGCGAAACAAGCCCAGGGCGGTTCCTGTACCGGAGCTGTTACAGTAATTGGCCGCGTCAATAAAAAACACGGCCGACATAGCCCCTCCGCTATAGGTACCTTACATGTAGTACACAGAAGCTGGAGAGGAAAATCACTTTCAGACATGATGGCAAGTATGTGACCCCTCTCACTGATAGGCGTTAGTATAGTGAGAGAACCGCCCTGCAAGGGCTTTAGCAGAAGAAGAAAAGGGACAGTGAAAAGGCTGACAGTAGAAAGTGAAAGTACAGGCAGCAGACGCTAGCAGCAGTCACATGCAATGCAATCCCTACACTATCAGCGCTGATCCTCAACTACGCAGACACAGGGCCTGGTAGGACTCAGCGCTGCATACACAGACCTGTTCCAACGGAGGAGAGGTATGCTGGGGGACCCAGACCACGATGCCACCGATCAGCAGCTTCCAGCAGCGTTCACCATGCTTCCATAAAGACGGCCACTGGGAAGCAGAGAGGAGGCCGGCCTGGGGGAGGAGCGCTGCCACAGGACCAATCGGCAGGTGCAGAGAGGGCTGTGTGCAGCAGGGGAGGCGCCGGCTGTATACAGGGAAGGCGCGCTCCCCTGGCATGCAATTTACCCCTGGGACGCCGCAGCGCTACCGCTCAGCTGCGGTCCGCTGTCCCAGGGGGGTAGTGGAAGCGCAGGTATGAAACCTGGCTCCACACAGCAGCCAGTCCCCAGGGAGCCCCTGGCTGGGGACTCCGGACCATGTTCCAGCAGAGACCCACCGCGGGACCCCGCTGCTTACCTGCTGTCCCCCTTGAATCCAGCCATGTTCCCAAACATCTGGGGTCACCGCTAGCTGTGACCCCAGATGCCTACCAGCATCCCCGGATCAGTACCGGCGTTCTGGTACAGGCGGGGGTGTAGGGAAGACAGCATGGACGTCAAGAATGACTGTGCATGCTGTACTTCCAGATGTGCAGCCACAGCTGCCTTGTAGAAAAACTTCAGGGACTATCCTTAGCCCCCCTCTAACGGGTGCATCCGACTCCGGCCGGGCACCAAACAAAACTGAGATGCCTTGGCTCGGGGGCGGGGTATAGGAGGGGGACCCTAGTGCATCCTGGGAGGCTGAAACTTAACTCTATGGTGCCCGATGCCTGACGTCATCACCTATACCCCAAGGTATCCTGTGGATACCCTATGGACCCTGAAGTAGAAATATATATTTTTTAAACATATGTAGTCTGGTGCCCGTAATGCATTAGAAAATAGTGCCTAGCTCTGATCGGTCTATTTGGAAATGGCACTTGGCATGAGGGTTAACCTCTTCAGTGTTGCCACCATCTCAGCCACATGAGGTAGCTAGCATCGGAACAGGGCACGGCAACCCCCCCCATCAGCGCAGGCTACCAGCAGGCCAACTCCGAATGTAGCTCCTAGTCCCACATTCCTTTGGAGTTCCTTGGGGGTTTAGGCTCTTTTTGACAAGACAGTCCATCTGCATTGCTGTGAAACCTGTCTTGCTTGTGAATAATGTGCAAGTCATAAATGTGAAGTGCAAGGCTGCACCACAACAGTCTGCCATTTTACCCCGTGGTGTGTTATAGCCACAATAAAGGCTGTGATCAGTTACTGCAGTGAATAGTCTGCCGTACAAATAGGGCTGGAGCTTCTTCACAGCCCAAACAATTGCAAAACATTCCTTTTCAATTGTACCATTCCCCACCTCCCGCTGTAGCAGTTTCCTGCTCAAATAGGCCACCGGATGCTCCTGTCCATCTGGTCCTGGCTCAGTACTGCTCCAAATCCATACAGTGAGGCATCAGTTTGTACTACAAAGCTTTTACTGTAGTCAGGCGCCATCAGTACTGTAGTCAACTTTTCAGTAAACTGTACACATACACAAATCCACGTAAGCTCGATAAGACAAATGTTGTCAGTGCATGTGCATATATATATATATATATATATATATATATATATATATATATATATATATATATAATTTGGGGAATGTCTGCCAGTTTTCTCCTACAATTTAAATGTGTTTCCATTGACGATCTAGATACCAGCATAGATTTACACTGGTTATGTTTGGAGGAAATAGATTCAAGCTGTTGATAGCCAAGAGCATAGAACATTATTATTGTAAATGCTGACATCTGCTTCTTGAGACCTAAGATTATGGAAAGTAATAGTGCATTTAAAAAGAATTACAGAACTAGGGCACACTTAAACATTTAATGTGAATTAGCAAAACAGAAGATAAACAAGAAAAAAAAAACACAGTAAAATAAAACATTTGCTATTTTGTCCTCACTGTTTTATAAAATAAAACATCGAACAACGGTTAACTGACAATTTTGTAGTTTATTTTTAAAAGATAAAAATAACAAAATTTTAATATACATTATTAAATCTTTGTAGAAATTCTGTTAAATAAATAACTATAGCAAGTCTTTCAAGGATAAATATTCTTGTTAGAATCTTCTTATTCTCCCTTTTTCTTTGTCAGTTATACAGGTTTTTGGGCGTAATGCTGTAAAAAACAGACATAATACAAACATATCAAGGAAATTTACTTAAGATAGTAATTTCTGTAAGAAGGAATTGCATCTTAATAACAAGCAACATGATAGAAGAGTATATAACACATACATAGGAGATCTGGACAGATTGTCAACAGTCAGAATGTCGACATAGACTTTAGGTCGACAACCAATGTGTCAACATACAGTCAAATCAGTTACACATTTAAACCTCACGATCACGGATAAAGCAATGCAAATAAACACACAAACCTGGATCAACAGTTTGGTTCTTCTTGACACTGACAACTATTTGATTATCATTCATCATTTTCACATCTTGGTCTTCTACATGGTTACTATAAGGCAAAGACGATAAAATAGCACTTTACAGTATGAACAATACAAGCATAATAAAAGTATGCTTCAGTATCATGACTTACTTAATCTGTAAAATATCATTACGAAAATGATTGTACAGAAAATCTGTGGTAAACTAAAATATATAAAATTACTAATTATTTCATCATTGTGTATCATTTATTTATTATTTATTTATTACCAGTTATTTATATAGCGCACACATATTCCGCAGCCATCTTACCATTCACATCTGTCCCTGCCCCAGTGGAGCTTACAATCTATATTCCCTACAACATGCTCACAAACATACACACTATGGTCAATTTTGTGGTGAGCCAATTAACCTACAGATATATTTTTTGGAGTGTGGGAGGAAACTGGAGCACCCGGAGGAAACCCACGCAAGAACAGGGAGAATATACAAACTCCACACAGTTAGGGCCATAGTGGGAATCGAACCCATGACCTCAGTGCTGTGAGGCAGTAACGCTAACCATTACACCGTCTGCGCTATCATGATAGTGTTTAATTATGATTAGCAAAGCCGAGTGGCATATCTATAATGGGTGCAGGGTGTGGTGTGCACACGGGCCCCTGTTCAATATACTTACCTTCTGAGGCAACTGCAGCTGTTTCAGAAGAAATCTCTGGGAAAATGGTGCCGGAGCCATTTCCCGGAGATATACACATGAGCAGTAGGTAAATCACCAGGAAATTGGCACCAGTTGCAGTCCGTACTGCGCTTGCGCCAGCGTGAAGGAGAGGTCTGCTCGGATACTGCACTCGGGTCCCCTCCCCTCATAAGAAGCCCCTGGCAAAGAGGCCCTCTGCATTGTAACTTATCTTGGGGTAGACTATACATAATAGCATCTATTCCTTGTATCTGTATAGGTCTGATAATGTGTATATAAAAACCTGCCAGTTTTTTTTTTCAGTCTATAAGATGAATATAGGAAAACATTAATATTTAATAAACTGCAATGGTGTGGTATATTTTGCAGGCCATAATATCAACATGCTCGCAAAGTCAACATTGACTGGGGTGTCATTCATCATGTCGACACTGTTGAAATGTCAACATAATCAGAATGTCAACAACATGTCCCTTGTGGTCTCATGGTGACTTACCTGGCCCTGCGGGTCCAGCAATGTCTTCTGGGTCCGGCGTCAGCTGATGAAGACTTCCGGCGGATCCAGTGCCACCTGCCACAGTGGGTATTCTTTTTTTTTTTTTTTAACAGATTTATTTGTAGATTTTACAGAAGTAAAATAATACAACTATACATAATCCAATAAAGAGGCATATGAAATATTCAGATCGACAAAACAATATGATATCATGTTAGCACATATATCAACAATTCAATCTAAGTAGAATAGATCATATAGAGCAATACAAAATATTGGAAAAATATACGTGGAAAGCAGAACTACGTAGGGGGTAAAGAGAGGAAAAAGAAAAAGAAAGAGAAGGAAAGAAGAGAAAGAAGGGGAAAAATATATTGGGAGGGACATGGAAGTTAAATAAGAGACCGAGTCCAGAATTAAACAGATAATAGGTGGACTATGAACATTAAAGTAGTAGGTTCGAAAAGCCTGAGGGTAGGGATCCATGTGGTGTGGTGTTATTATAAAGAAACCAGTCACCCCAAACTATAAGAAACTTATGGGAGGTGTTATGGAGATACGCTGAGATTTTCTCCATGGCCGCCACATGCCAAATTTTATTAATGAGTTGATGGAGAGGAGGAGGGTCGATATCTTTCCAGTACCTTGCAACTAAGCAACGAGCTGCGTTTAGGATATGTGAAGAAAGCTTATCAGCATGTGGGTTGAGGCCCTCGAGTGGACAGCCAAGGAGAAAAGACCAGGGAGATTTAGTCAGTGGTATTTTTAGTATTTCCGAAAGGAGGACAGGAACCTCATCCCAAAATTTGGCTATTTTAGGGCATGACCACCATATGTGAATGTAGGTGCCTGCCTCACCGCAATCTCTCCAGCAACGATCAGATGCTAGGTGATACATTCTATGCAGGCGGACAGGCACCAGGTACCATCTGTAGTATATCTTGTACGCATTTTCCTTTATTAAGGTGGAAATAGAAGATTTGGATACCCTCTCCCGCACCACAGACCATGTGTCCTCATCCGGTGGGCTCCCCAGATCCTTTTCCCACTGAAGTTCATGGCCAGGTGTATCTGATAAATTAACGTTCAATAAAAGATTATAGATGACAGATATAATACCTTTCATAAGAGGATTGCGGAGACATAAAGACTCATAAGGTGTTAAAGATCTAACAATTGAGTTAATGGGAAAAGAATTAATAAAGTGACGTATTTGAATATAAGTAAAAGTATTAACAGAAGATATATTAAATTTATTCTGTAGGGAATCCAGAGGGGCGCATCTATCCGACTCACAGAAATCAGATACCACCCTGACCCCACCTTTAATCCATGAAGAAAAACAGGCAAGGTTGAAACCTGGGGAGAATGCTGGGTTCGACCATATAGGGGTAATGGGGGATGGGTAGGTGGTGATGTTAAAATGGGATTTACAGTAATCCCATATAGAGCATGTAAAGGAGATAACCGGGTGTGAGCGAGCAGATTGGGGTCTATCAGGCGAAGCCAAGCCTATAATTGTAGATATGGAGGAGACATTACAACTTAGTTTCAATTTCCACCCAGCGGGGTATTTGAGATAATGTAAACCAGGCTATTGCCTGACTTAAATGGGTAGCATAGTAATAAAGGTTAATATCGGGAAATCCATTTCCCCCATTAGTGGTGGGACGGCAAAGAGTCAGGAAACCAATGCGGGGAGGTTTGGATTTCCATACGAATTGGACAAACCATCTGTGTATTTGCAATAAAATTGATTTGGGAACAACAACAGGGAGGGTCTGGAAGAGGTAGAGTAATCTAGGCACAAGGTTCATCTTGATTGCTGCTATCCTGCCTAACCAGGAGATTATTAAATCACGCCAACGAAGAAGGTCCAGTTTAATTTTTTTAAGCATAGGGGGGAAATTTGCAGAGTATAAAGTGTCGTAACTGTTTGTTATGAAGACTCCTAAATATTTAATTTTAGAGGGGCGCCAGGAAAAGTTATAAATGTGATGCAGGAGATCCAAGGCCCTATGTGTCATATTAAGTGCAAGAGACTCAGTTTTAGAAAAGTTGACTTTATAACCCGAAAGTGAGCCGTAGTCAGACAAAACTTGAAAAAGTTTTGGGAGAGATGTATGAGGAGAGGTTAGGGTTAGGAGTACGTCATCAGCGAAAAGAGATATTTTGTATTCAGACTTTCCAAGTGACGCACCCCTAATATCCGAGTCAAGGCGTATTTGCGCTGCAAGGGGTTCAATAACAAGGGCAAAGATCAGAGGCGACAAAGGGCACCCCTGTCTAGTGCGATTAGTTATACGAAAAGGGGACGAGAGAAGACCATTAACAGAAACCCTAGCTGAGGGGGTGGAGTATAGGGCCAAGATGCCCTGGAGGAAATTACCACCCAAGCCGAAGGCCCTCAGAGTTTGAAACATGAAGGGCCAGCAGATCCGATCAAAGGCCTTCTCAGCGTACAGGGAGAGCACCAGGGCTGGGGTTCGAGTAGAATTGATAGAGTGAATGAGACTAACAACTCGCCTAGTGTTGTCTCTGGCTGGCCTCCCTGGTATAAAGCCGACCTGATCATTAAGGACCAAGTTAGGCAGCACTGAATTCAAGCGGTTGGCAAGTATCTTTGCATAAATCTTGACATCGGTGTTCAACAGCGAGATGGGTCTGTAATGGGCACAATTGGAATGGTCCTTACCTTCTTTGGGAATAACAATAATCCTGGCCTCAAGGGCCTCTCTGGAGAAGGAACCACCAGACATCACACCATTGAACACCGTGGCAAGATGAGGGGAGAGCAGAGGGGCAAAGGATTTATAGTAAGTAGCTGTAAAGCCGTCGGGGCCAGGGGCCTTATTTGCTTTAAGGTTCCCTATCACCTCTAAGATCTCCTGCGGTTCAATTGCAACGTTTAAAGATTCTGGACTGAAGAGGATAATTTAGGTAAATGACAGCTGGCTAAAAAGTTTTGTACTGAGTCCACAGCGGGTAATGAACTGCCTGGAGAAGACGAAAGGTTATATAGATTAGTGTAAAATTTACAAAATTCCTCAGTAATGTGTAAGGGATCTCTAATAGGAACACCTGAGCTGGATTTAATTGTCAGAACATTGTTCTGCGAGAGTTTGGATCGTAATCTAGACGCCAGTATTCTGTCAGCTTTATCCCCCTTTTCGTAAAATGTTTGATTAAGCCATTTAAGAGAAGTTTCAGCTTTTGCTGTAAGGAGGAGACCAAGTTCACCTCTGGCAGCAACAAGATCACGATAGTCATCCGCCAGTCCCGATGTTTTGTGAATTTTGTCTAGACGAGCAACGAGATCCATAAGCTCAAGAAGCCTCTTGCTTCTGGCCCTCTTGGCAGAAGCCGCAGACTTAATCAAAGACCCTCGGATTACTGCTTTGTGGGCATCCCAGAGAAGCTGGGGAGAGATTGTAGGGTTAGAATTTAGAGAAAAATATTCTGTAATCTCAGAGGCTAGTTGTGATCGCAGGGTAGGATTCATAAGGAGCCTATCATTACGGCGCCAAATATGAGAAGTATTACGAGGAAAGGGAGATTCAATATCTACTGAGAATGGGGAGTGGTCTGACCAGGTGCTGGGGTGAATGCTGGCGTCTAGAATTAGTTGTGCGGGGTCAATCCCAAGAAAAATCATATCTAGCCTTGTATGAACATCATGGACAGGTGAATAAAAGGTAAAGTCTTTAGCAGTAGGTTCTTTCACGTGCCAAGCGTCAAATAGGAGGTGTTGGGAGAGAAACTGTTGTAATGCGTCGGAATTAGCACGAACCGAGCTAGCCGACAATCGTGGGGGAGGTTTAGATCTATCAAGCCGTGAATCTAAGGTAGTATTAAAGTCACCTGCCACGACCACTCTACCTCTTCTATGTTGGGACAGCAGCAAACTCAAAGTACGAAAAAAATGTGGTTGTGCAGAGTTGCGGGCGTAAACATTAACAAACGTGAAAAGGGTGCCTTCCAGTTCCCCAACCAAGAGAAGGTAGCGCCCCTCTGGATCCCGAACAACTAAGGAGGGAGTAAAGGAGACCCGTCGAGAGAATAGTATAGCAACACCTTTCTTTTTACAGGAAGGGTCACAAGCATGATAAGTGGAGGGGAAGTATTTGGATTTCAATTCGGGGTGACGAGCGCCAGCAAAATGGGTCTCTTGTAGAAAAATAACATTGCCTTGGAGTTAGCGAAGAGTATGGAACAGGGTGATTCGACGTTGAGGGCTGTTCAAACCTCTAACGTTAAATGTGATGAGTTTGGTTGTCATGGGGGTGTGTATAAAACGGTTATCAAGTAGTGGTCAAAAGACAATAGATGAGTAGTGTACCAGAAAGTCCGGACTTCGGTCTCAGGGAAAGAAGAAAGAAAGAGAAGAAAGGTAAAGAAAAGGAGAAAAGAAGAGGAACGGGGAAGGCCCCGTCCTTGTGGTCGGACCCACGGGAGTAATTGGCTAAGGAGCCTAGGGTATCCGAGGCCGGTCATTGTGACCGCTTGGGGGTGAGTGGTCAGAGGTGCCAAAGGAGTGGCACTAATCTACAAGCCAATAGTAGGGTGGAGAACAAGCTCCAGGTGTGAATTGATAACAAAGACACAAGAAGACAACACGGTGAGTTAGGGGAAGGAGGATGGCAATATAACCACCACTGGGAGGGTGGTCAGGAGGGGTCGGTGACTAATACTGTTGGTTAAGAGGGGGGGAGAGAAAGGGTGAGGGGAGAGGACAACCTACAGAGGCCATATAAAAATGGTGTGGTCGATAAGGCAAGAATGGAGTACAATAGAAGTAATAAAATAAGTACAACAATAAAATATTCTACCTATTGCTGCAGCAACATAAAATAAACACAACAATAAACAAAACAATAAGTATTCCTAGGAGCCACATTTATAGTTTAAATATTATATGGAAGGGCATTAGCCAGGATAGATAAAAAAATTGGCCGTCATCAAAATATACAAATTTAACAACATAGAACTTTTATGAATATTTCTAGAAAGATAGTTACGGCAGAATAATAGACCTCCGATCTACAGTATAGATTACCTCAAAACTTATAAGAATGATTGGGATAAGGCTATTGGTAGTAACACGTTAGGGGATTAACTTACTCCATGAGAGAACAGTGAATCTAAGAAATATATTAGGTTACCCAGGAGGACATGATAACTGAGATAAAAAGCATTATTTCTAGAATATAACAAAATAAAACATTGCAAAACTAGAGATATAACCTGAGATCTGCATCAACAATATGGATTCTTGAAACGTGATGAAGTTTTAAGTCCAATAATAGGACCTAGTTCCCAAGTAGAGAAAAATATTAGGTAGCAGAGAGGGAACGATAGATAAGTCAGGTCACTGCGGAAAGATTAGGGCTATCGCTAACTGTATGCCATACATTCTTCGGGGCTCGTTGGGGTAAGGGCCCCACATCCTTCATCGGGGGTCTGGGGACCTTTGTAGGTGAGGGCCCCGTGTCGCCCTTGGGAGGACCATTTGTGGTGGGAGGTCCAGGGAGAGGGAGATGTAATTGAGAAAGTAGACGTAGGGCTTCATCTGGAGACCTTGCAGTGAGGAATTTGTCTCCTGATCGAACCTGCAGACTGAAGGGGAAGCCCCAGCGATAGCGGAAGTTGCGGTCGCGTAGTATTCTGGTAATGTCCTTCATTTCACGTTGTTTTGATAAGGTAAGAGGAGAAAGGTCCTGGAAGATTAACAGCTTAGTACCCTCAAAGGCAACATCTGGGGAACGTCTGGCCTGGGAGCAAACCTGATCTTTCGCCTTAAAATAGTGGAAACGGAGAATTACGTCTCTCGGTGACTCAGATGTTTGGGAGCGAGGTCGGAGGGCCCGGTGAGCTCTGTCGAGGAGGAGCATATCATCCAGGATGGTAGGGGCAAGGGAGCGGAAGAGCCGTTGGAGATAATCTTCGAGGTGGGCAGGCTCCACGGATTCAGGGATATTACGAATCCTGATGTTATTTCTTCGCCCCCTGTTATCAAGATCCTCCTGTTTGTCAGCGAGCAACACAAAGTCCCGCGTCAGTTGGATATTATCTTGCTCAGACATCTGTTGCAAATTAATAATCTCTTCTTGTTTCCTCTCAAGAGCATCCACACGGGAACCTAGGTCAGTAATTTCAGACTGGAGGCCGGAGATAGCCTTGTGGTCTTCGTCGTGTATTGTTTGACGAAAACTACGCATCTCAGTGAGGATTACAGCAATATCTGCTTTGGTAGATGGAGCCGCTAGGTCATCTGACTCCGATTCAAAATCAGAAGCACCTCCTAGAGACGGGGTAGAAGGAGGTCTTTGAGAGTCATTGACCTGGTTTGCTTTAAAATAGGACACAAGGCCTTGAGAGCCCAATTTTTTGTTTCTAGGCATATAGGCGGAGATGGACATAGGGTATAGGAACACGTAGGGAGGAGATCGGGGGCGGTTGTAACTTCTTGTCAGCAAGGCACACCTGGAGGTTGTATGGTTGGAATTATCCCATTATATAGC
Source organism: Taudactylus pleione (assembly GCA_031769625.1). NCBI lineage: Eukaryota > Metazoa > Chordata > Amphibia > Anura > Myobatrachidae > Taudactylus > Taudactylus pleione. The sequence goes on along the minus strand of JAUIMM010000065.1, from coordinate 19,417,308 downwards.
GAACCTGAGCATCTCTAGAGCATATTAGTTGCAGATGGGATGCAATCGTAGACAGTGGCCACTAGGTGAGGCTTCAGCACAAGAGAACCATCTGGAAATATACTTAGAGACGATCCTGGTCTTGTATATGGCTGTCTCCACAGGGGGGGTAGGTTGCAGAGCATTCAGAAGGAGGCAGTCAGCTGGCCCAGCAGGGAGCAGGGAGTCCAGGCCACAAGAGGTGAGCACCACCGGCGGGAGAAACTGCAGGGGGGCAGGAGGTGAAGTGCCCGCTGACCACAAGGACTCAGCCGGAGGCAAGGAGCGGGCAGCGGGAGTTCCAGAGCCCAGGGCGCGAGGACGTCAGGCGCCGACTACAGCACTCGGCGGGGAAGGAAGATGGTGACGCGGCTGTGTGCTCCAGCGGCGTCCAGCTGTGGCCGCGATCAGGGAAGCCGGTGAAATCGTCGGCGGCGCAGGCTCAGGCACCAGATGCCGCTCCAGGTCAGGTGAGGAGGCTGGTGTGCGCGGGTAATGGCGCGGGGTAATGCCGCCGGGAGGTTCCTAGGGCAGGCCTCCGGTGTGGGGTAGCGGGCTGAAACGCCGTCAGGGAGCCCCACAAATGCACCCAATAGGACCCCTGTATCCTCAGCGGGGCTCTGGGCAGTAGAGGTTGGTGGGTTTGTTCCTCCAACTCAGCAGGGGAATCAACTTTAGGATGCTGGATGTGGAGCTCTGAAAAAAGCATCCACCATCTTAGGCCACCAAGCCACGCCCCCCCACAGTGGGTATTCTTAACCCATAACTCTCCCCCTAGTGCCTAACCCTAATCTCACCTCCTGTAGCCTACAGTAGCCTTAACCTCCCCTTCCGTTGCTTAATGCTAATCCTTCGCTGCTGGTCTGTGCATAATATCTGCATTTCACATTTCAACATTTTGCACACGCCGAAACATTACATGTCAACATTTTAGTAATGCTGACATCATAACTAGCAACATTGTGGTGTTGATATAATGAATGTTGACATTATATACAGTATGTAGACATTTTGAATACATCCCAACCACAAGTGTCCATTTGACTATTTAGGATATTAAAATATATGTATCATACCTCCCAACAGTGAGATATGCAAAAATTTGGTCAAAATAAATCTCACCCATGATTAGTGCAAACCCTCCTACAAAATTCTCAATATTTAGTGAAACTCCACCCATTTTCAGCTAAACTCCACCCTTTCTTTTGATCTGTGAATCAGGACAGTTGGGGGGCTAGATCACACATAGCAAAAAAGAAGTAAATAGAAATAAACAGAACAGACAAGTAATGAGTGCCATAGAATATGATATATCCAATTTAACATTACATGTTCTTAAACGAACAGCTATTAAAATGTCCAATCTCAAAATATTCCACGTCTTTGCTACCATTTTATACTGCAGCTCTGGTAATCTAAAGAAAATTCTAGAAAAATTCTCAGCTCTACAGGCGGAACCAATACTTACCCCCTGATTTTACATTTTATCTTCAAAATAACATTGATAGTTAAGCTCAAATATTGATTTCATTTCACGGTGATTACTAAAGTGTTCATAAACAACCTAATTGAACCTGGGATACTTTGGAATTATGTTAGCAGATCCTTACAGAGCAAAATCACCTTACTGTTTATCACATTGTCAAGTAGCAAACTACCAGCAACCCAGTACGTATATTAAATTTACTAAAGTTATTTTTGGCTCTCAAATCTACTGTAGTCCTACTGTATATAATCACTTCACAGTCCGTTTCTCGATTGGTACACTAGAAACTCTATTGAAATTGGGCTAGAGGAAAATTGATTACAGTAGAACACCGATAATGCTAAATGGCAATTGTCCAAACACTATCAATGAAAACCAAAAATAATATTTGATGGCCTTTTTACTGTAAATTAACAAAACAAAAAACATACATACAATTTCAAACATCTACAATTATCAAAAAACAACAACAGATTATCTAAACTACCCGGATTCCCATTAGGATTGGATTTGTAAAGTAAATAACAAAGACTCAGACGACATTTGGGCATTGGTCACTTATAAATGTTATGTAATTAACAAGAGTGGGTTAATTAGAATGAAACAATAAGCACTTTGCGGCATAATATTATAAGGGGCGGAGCTATAACCAGATGCACACTGAATTGTGTCATCATGACCCGCCCCATCCACTTCACTGGAGAATTGAGCAGGATACGGAAGGGTTATTTAGTCTCCTGGTAGCTGGGAGAACTCCCCCAAACTAGGTGCTTGCATAAGGAATTACACATGCAAGGGCATGACTCCAGTCCAGGAAAATTCCAGTTACAATATGAAAACACAAAAAACTAATCTACAAAGTCCTGAAAAATTCTGCACTTCAGTTGACATTTAACAAAAATGGCATTTCATAAAGAAAACCAAAAGTATTTCCTTTCAAGCAAAACAACTGACATACCTAATAGTGGTTCGTCTATCTGCTTCTGATATTTTCCGATCATTTGCAAACAGGATGGTATGATACGGTACCACAGGATCACATGTTGGCAGAATCCCGTGGGAAATGTGGCTGACTACATTTAAAGTCCCATTGTACACAAGAAGGTCATCCACAAGGAGCTGGGGAAAATATACAACAACAGTAATATATGAGTTTCACGGAAACCTCAAACAACATTTTATTATGGTTGGATTTGAACAGTTTGCAATATTATTGGCAAAAAAACATAGGGGAGTATTCTATTAGCTCCGATAATTTTTTGGGCAAATAAAATGGGACTTATTGCACTTTTTTGCCTTCGGGCAATTCAATTAGATCACACTTAATTTCCCCCAAAAAATTACACATTTTTGGGTGAATACACATAGGATCTGTGATAAGGTCACAGATCTATGTGTTTCGTGGCTGTGAACGTGAAAACAGGGTTTATCTGGGATTATCTTTCACCTGCCTCAGGTGAAAAAAAATCCCTGTTAACTGCTGTCTTCGTGGATCAATTAGCTGCTGTAAATTACTGCAGCTAACTGAATACCCCTCATACTTACAAAACAATATAATGGTAAGCAAATTTCTGAAAATATTCAAAACATACAGAGGTGGGCACAATGCAGATGTTTACGGTGTTCAGCAATTATTTTGTACTGTGCATGCATATGAGGTGCACTGCACACGCGCCAAGTTTCATTACTGTCGGTGGTCGCAGGGAGGACTTGGAGGCATAGTGAATGACAGTGAGGGAGCGTTTGTGGGAGGTAACGGGGTGTGTGTGGTGACTCAAATGCAGAAGTGTTGCGACCTTTTTCGAGGTGTGAATTCGTATGCAGTGGTTAAGGATCTGGGAAAATACCACTGACAGATATTCTGAGCGACTGTAGGGTTGTTCAGAACATCGATGGTGTGTCTATGTATGCAAGCGGTGGACTTGAAACACTGCTAGAGGGCGCCTCAATACAAATCCCAGTGGCTGCGTCATGTTTGTACAATCGCTGTGTACGGGATTGCAGCAGTGAAAGAATTTGCAGCCACCTCTGAATCAGGCCCACAGTATCTTGGATCAATATTTAATTAAAAAAACATCTTTAATCAATATGTAATTTATAATAATTAGCCTTGTGATTGCTGTTCACTGTTATAACAACTAGGCAACAGGTAATCAATGATATAACAATGCTGTTCATCATTACATAACACAATAGAAAAGATTAGCTATACTTAGCTTCAATTAAATGCTGGAAAAAATATGGTTACATAATTAATTAGACGAATGCTGGGCATACACTCTACAATTATCTGTCAGATATCAGTCCATATGGTCTTAAACCCTGGAAAATGGGCAAAAATGACTGGTCAAATTGGTTAAATTCATTTGATTTGGATGACCATTTTTGTCTGTTTTTCAGTGTTTGTGAGCAAATGGTCGATTGTCATTGGCTCCCATACATTCCCGGATTTTCATTCCAACCAGTCAGATTGAACAGATATCAGACAGATAATTGTATAGTGTATGCCCTGAATAGATAGACAAATACCATAATTCTGGATGAAACACATACATCTAGAATACAATTTGTGAGGGATGATCTCAATGACAAAGAAAAGGAACACATTACATTGTTTATGTTTAATGCAAAAAAGAAAAAAAGGAAACACATTATGCAGCTGTGTAAAATGCAATGTTGTACTGTAATCAACATCAATCATCTATCAGCTTCTATTAATCTAGCTCAACTAAACTATTAGCGGAATACTCATTCAACAGCAATGTGTGATTGCAAAATGCGGCTGAGCACATCATAGCTAATTAGCGTAACCCAACATTGCAGATTTTCCTGTGCACCTCTAGGGGATGCAAGCAAAAATCTGCATTGTTGGTGGCTGCAAGGTGCGATGTTGGTGGTCGGTGAGAAATGGTCGGAACACCAGCACTTGCTGCTGTAGCACTAACTGAATACCCTTTCAATTGTAAAGATGATCTCTGATTAGTTGTTGTATGTTACAGCAAAATGTTATTAAATCTACTAAAATCATATGAAAAGAATGAATAAAAGTAATTAAATATGTATCGGGTATAACACATAACAAAATTGTAACAAAATCAAAGAGTATCAAAAATATAAAGTATCACTAATACTTATTTAGGTGAAGGATGAATCCAGTATCATCCAGTGCCACAGGAATCAATATTTATGATTGATACTGTTTGGTCAAAACATCTGTACTTGTACTAAATCTCCTAAAGCTGAAAGCAGAACTATAACTCTTTTAGCTAGTAATCCTTTTGCCAGTGCTGTAAAGAATTGCATAAAGTTCAAAAGTGGCTTTTATAATTCTGAAAATAACTCAAAAAATCTTGTAAGGTCATTAAACTCTACATTTTTTTCCACTCTTTCCAACACGTACACTATGCAAATTGTGACATTTTTAATTTGTTTCTAAAATTAAATATGGCAGTAATTCTTCCAGAATATGTTAGAATACATTAGCGATTGTATTAACAACTTATTTGTTGCAGTAAAACTAATAAAACAGCAAGTAACTTCAGTGACCTGAAGCATAATGGTTATTGCAAAAGCAATTATTTTTAATACTTACGCCAAACTCTTTTACTCCTCTTAGGGGGCTTTTAGCATAATTCCATAGTTTGATCATAGACACTTTGGTTGGTTGATCAAAAACAACATAAATTCGATTAACCTAATTAAAAAAATAAAAAGTTTCCATTTAAAGATATATGCTTTTATAACACACTCAGGTACATTAGGTGTATTTTGCAATAAAATCTTCTGCGTAAAAAAAGATGTTCCATTATTTGAATAGTATATAAAAATAACACATCTACAAAAGTATTGCAGAATTGCTTACAATATTTAGTAGACTTGTCCATATGCTTGATCTCAAATCGCACCAGTACATTTACAAATGTACAAATTTAACAAAACATCCACTAGACAAATTTTTATTGAGTTTTAATAAGTATTTTTTATTTTAGCTTCATTTTAATAAGGTATCATCAAACCATCACTGAGTGCAAGTGTACTAAATGCAATATTAGCAGCCATTGTCCCACCAAAATAATAGTTATGAGGGGGTGTGGTATATTTTGTTGACATGTAGAATGTCGACATGTTCTGAATGTCAACACAGCCAAAATGTTGACATTGTGAATGTCGACAATTGGCATGTTGATAATGGAATTTTCTTTAACTCTCAGTGTAAGCCTAACCCTAATATGTTGTGGTGACATTCAGAATGTCGACATTATGTCAGTATCGACATTGTCAATGTTGACATTCAGAATGTCCATGTCAACATTACAGTGTCGACGTCTGAATGTCAACAAACTGATTGCATACCCTATGGGTCTGTGGTTTTAGGATCACCCAAAACAGGAACTATAGGGAACAATGTGCATTATGGTTTTGTATTCTTCAAGACATGGACCACACACAAAGCGTGTGTGCGACAGAACAACCTGAAGCCAAATAAAGCATTAGATTATTAACAGCAGCACATTGTTGGGAATTCAATTGCTGGTGATGTGCTCAGACGAGCATAGCTGTAATGCTAGTTACGGTATTCGCTATTTCTCTATACACGGGATGTGAGGGAAAACTTATTCTACTAGTGGACGCAATGTGTCGTACCGGCTGGCCAGCCGGCCAAACTGAATTTACCCTATAGTGTATTACATTAAGAAACTTCATGCAAGTCCAAGTTTAGATATCAACAAAAGGTCAAAGAAGACAAAAAGAGGTACTTCTCAGGTGCACTGGTTGGTATATTTGAAAGTAATATAAAACATAACATTTATTATTTCTATTAAAGTTTTAAGTATTAAATGTGATAAAGTTTAAAATAAAAACCATTCAATGATTACTGTATACCAAATGTATTATTCTACATAGATGTGTCTGCTATGTATTATATTCGTTCATTGTAATAAATATTAAATCCAGTTCTCAACCCACCACAGTCGTTCTATCATTGATGCTCATTACATCTTATTTGTTCAAGATGCATGCTTTTTGTCGCCTGTCACGGTAACTCCTATGAAATAAACAGGAATCTACAGGAAGAGGACAACAGCTCACGGTATTTCTCCAGATGTCACTGACTTGAATAGCGCCAGTCACATGACCATCCATTACATTAACTCATAGTAACTAGTTTTTTTTTTTAATTAGTTGGAAAAATACATTTTAGTATGTAAAATTGGTTGACACACTGATTTTACTTTATGTTTTTTTGTAAAGGTCACCTGTTGATATTTACCTAATCACTAATGTAGAATTACAAACGTGTTTTCAGCAATATTTCTGCATTAATCATGAGGATGAATCAGTGTGTCAACCAATTTTACATACTAAAGTTTTTGTTTTTTTAACTAATGAAACAAAAAGCAATTACTATCAAATAAATAACCAAAATCTAGTGAATACACTTGTCACAAACTCATGGATTAATAGTGGATGCTTGGCTGTACTTAGGATTGGCTAAGACCCAGAACAGAGATGCGGAGTCTAACGTGTCGGTGGTGTTCACCAGGGACCACCGCAAGGAGGTTTGGACTTAGCTGCGCCCGACACACATGTCGTGGCCCTCTGACTAGGTTCTCTAGTACAGATGCTGGTGTACACTGGAGTGTAGTAGGAAGTACGTAGAAGGCGTACTAAGTGTAGTCAACAGACCGTGTCAGAACCAGACAGAAGATACGGTACCAGAGATCAGATGGAAACAGGTCACTGAGAATAGCCACGGTCAATCTGGAATTACCAAGTGCAGTACCAGGGAGGAGATGGAATCAGGTCAGAAGCAAAGCCAAGGTCAGAAACAAGAAGTAGGGATCACTAGTGGTAAGAAATGCTGGTGTATGGTTTAGGAGCCTATACTCTGGCACGGTCTAGTGCCCAGAGACTCCTTTTATAGGGAGGAGTTCAATTCTCGTGCCAAATGTGACATCACATTTGGCGCCTACCCCTTTAAATTTTCATACAGGTCGGCGTGCTCATCCCTGGGGGGAGCCACAGCTGCCTCCAAACGCCTGGGGAGGAAGGTGTAAGACACAGCATAGGGAGCTGGGGACTCCCCGCCTGCTGCCGGAAGCGGTAGGAACATGCCGGTGTTCGGTGCACTGTAATAACAAACATTAGTCCACAAGAAACTTTAACATACCTCAATGTTTATCATTGAGTATATAACATAGTTCTATACATTCAATATAACATAGTTGTTAAGTTACAATAAGAGCATAATTATTAAATCATATTATTGGTATGTACAATTAATACTACTGATCCATATACACCAAGCAGCTGATTTGGCACATCATGTAAAGTACTGTATGCTGTAATTCCCCATTAAAAGGACAGGATACAGACCTTTTGTCTATATATAAATGCTATAGATAGTCAATATGATGACGGCATGATGTCAACAGTGATGTAATAAAGCATTGTAACACTTTTGGCATGGTAATTTTGAACATAATTGTAAAGCACTTTCTTAAAGGTTCATGCTGACACTGTTACAATACTTTAAATGACATTAGTGTCGGCATGGTGCCATCAATATCATCCTGTCAACTATTGACTGTCCACAGCATTTCATCCACAAACTAACTACTTCCCAGGACAGCATACCCCCAACTCCCTATATCACTTTCCATAGTATGTGTGGCATTAAAATGATGGGTTTAGAGAAGGGTAAATGGACAGGCAGCAGTCCAGCACGTGAGATAAGAGATCACACCATCTTCTCATGTATCTACCACACACGTTTGTCCTGATACCCCAACTTGAAAAGTTGGTAAATCAGATATAGTAAAACTTACCAAACCTGGAAGAATTGGAGAGAGCCATGCATGTCTGCCATCACTGGTATCATTTACATTGTCAATAAGCTTGTCTGGTGTTCTCACATCTCCACATACATCTTCTAAAACATTTATACTTTCTGGAAATGCAGCAATATCTAATTAACAGTTAAAGAAATGTTAAAGTTCTTGGAAAGTACTGTTTGACTATACTTAATATATGGCGCTATAAGGGTTCAGCAGCGCCTAAAAAAGTACATGAACAAATGAGCAAAACAAGAAAACAGTGACTTACAGTAGAAGACAATGCATGAAGAGTACATGATTTATAAACATTGCTGCATCAGCAGTCATAACACACAAATAAGCAGCACGGTGACATGAACCAAGGGTTACGTGCTGTTGTAGGGAGTATGGCGAAGATGATAGTTAAAGTAAGGAAGGGAAATTACATGACGGAAGAGGGCCCTGCTTGTGAAAGCTTACATTCTAAATATATAGGATAATATACTCCTTATTGTAAATTCTAAGTATATAAAAAGTCACCGATGAGATTAATGACTATATAAAGGAAAAATGCTGCATGATGTGTACTGTTGTACATGCTCTGAGAGGACTATAATAACTTATAGTGTATTATTTCTTATAATACACAAGTCCCCTTCATAGGCAAATGCAGGGGGGGGTTTCAGTCTGCCTGAAAACCCCCATCCCCAGCCCACACCATGACCACAATAGAAATAGTAATATAATAGAAATGTACTATCCCTGCATGTTATTCTCAGTATCACACATGAAATAATTAGCACCACTTGTGGATCTTTTAACATGTATCAGCTAGTAATAAATAACCGGTGCACCAACTAGGAGATCTGGAAAACATTCACTGTTAGGGATGTGCTGCTAAAGAGCCCAATATGTACATATATGTCCAGGGCAGTGTTACGTTATTCTGCTGCTCCCAGACTTGCTCTAATACTGGAATGGTGCCCACATCTAAAATAAAAACATTCAGCTTAGGCAGGATAGCCATACTGCCGCATTTAATGGCTTACTGTGATCGTTGGTCCTGGTACATGCTGGAATTATGACACACAATACACTTTGTATGACGCATATTAAAGCTGGTTACATGCTGATTATGCCCTCTTCATGGACTGGCCACACTCACTCTAAAATCAGGCATTGGAAACCCCACTCTAGAAATCCTGCGTTTGCCACTGCCCTTAATGAGCACTGAAGTGATGGCATCAGATCTCTGCAATTACAAGTGATGACATCAGAAAAAATATAAAAATGTATTCAAATATGAAATATGCTATATTTATGGAAAAGTTACTATCTCTCCTGAGTGTCATAAACATATATGTGTACATACTAGGTTACACACACAGCAAAACAACGCTATTTTCCTGGGTTATCGCAGACTGTGGGGCAGATGTATTATCTGGCGATATGGGGGAGGAGTGGTATCAGCATACATTATGTGCGCTGTTACCGCTCTCCCCCATGTATTAAAGGGAGTTAGGGTGATGACAGGAGAACTATGTACACCTGACATTATCGACGCGGCTATCTACAAAATAACGCACCGATGTGTCTCCCAATGTATGAACGGGCAGTGGCACTGACTGCTCTGACAGCTGCAGCTATCGATATCGACAGCTGCAGCTGTGGTTCCCTATCACCACAGCAGGGACAACACTGTCCCTGCTGCAGCGGCTGCCGGGCAGCACACGTCTCGCATGTCAAGTGGAGCAGGCCGGGAAGGGAGACACAGCGCATCAGCACTAGGCTGTGTGCTCTGGTGGGGATCGCCGGAGGGGGGTTTTTACTTCCCAACACCAGCAGATGAGATGTGAATACATCTCATCGGTACTGCTAACTGCATCGCACGATACGTACCGCTATAATACATCTCCCCCTCTATTTGCGAATGACTTAATTATGGTTACGTATAAATAAAATACTAACAGATGTGAAAAATGAAGTATCAGAGTATTTGTATCCAGAACAGATAAGTGTCTGAAAGTTCTTTGTACTGAAAAAAAAAAAAATTAAATAAATAATAATATATATATATATATATATATATATATATATATATATATATATATATATATATAAAAACAAGGAAAATTTATGTTATGCAACAGAAGCTTTTCAAGACACATAAAGCAGAGACATAGCTGTTTCACAACAGTTCTGCCGAGGATGGATAATGTCTACAACAAAGCTGTCCTTTAGCTGTATGTCAGTTTTTAGAATTGACTACTGATGGTGACTGTGAAGTTAAAATTGGGTGTGGTAAGTATTACCGCCGGACGCATGGGCGGCGGTTCAAATCCCGACAGCGGCTGCCCGTCAAGGGTGAAAATCCAGATCATCCTAAGGTAAGTATCGCTAACCTAATTTCCTACCCTAACCATCCCTTAGGGGTGCCTAATACTAACCTCCCCTTCCCCGCTGCCTAAACCTAAGTCTCCCGGGGTGGTGCCTAACCCTAACCCTCCCTTCCCCTAGCCTAACCCTAACCCTCCCGGGGGGGTGCCTAACCCTAAGTCCCCTTGGGAGCCCTAATGACAACATCTTCTCTTCCAGAGACCAAACCCCCTGGAACTGGGACCCTAAAACTACTGCACCCCACCCCTGGAGACTGGCGTCTGTAGTTACTAGCGTCCATTCCCAGGGAGAGAATTAGCAACCTCTGGACAGGTTGCCAACCCAGGGATTGGTGCACCTGAACAGACAGGGGAAAAAACTGTCAATCTAGACAGGGATCCCACCTCCTCCAGTGCTGAAGAATTAAATGCTGAAGGGGCCTGGAATGGAAGCGTGCAAACAGAATCGCTTCAAATGCGGCCACCATCTTCCCCAATATCTGCATGCAGCGTAGCACGGACACCCTGTGTAGAGACAAAACAATGTGCACCAGGGACCGCAACTCCCTAATCTTGTGCTCAGGCAAAAAAACCTGCTGTGAGAGTGTCGAACAGAAGGCCCAAAAAGACCAACTTCTGTGTTGGAACCAATTTGGATTTGGGTAGATTGAGAACCCAACAGTGAAGTTCCAGAGTTGTCATGACAACCTGCAAGTGATCCTTCAAGAGTTCCTCTGAAGGTGCCTTTATTAGCAAGTCGTTTAAATAGGGAATTATCGGAATTCCCTGGCGATGTAGAAAAGCTACCATAGATGCCATAGGCCCTCATTCAGAGCCGGACGCTATTTGCGCTCGCTCGTTCAGAAAAAAGGGGTGGCTATTCCAATGAACCGTTCGCTCTTTGCGGTCTGTTCACGCCTCTAAGTCTGAACGAGCGAACAAAACTTGCGGTCTTAATTTTGAAAAAGACGCCCCCTGGCCGCTCGCACCATACGTCATGTCCGCTATTTATTAGATTAATCGAGTACATCGAACAGCGTATGAACTGCTCGCTATTCTTGTGGTTGGTTTTTCCTACCGCTATCTTGCGAGCAGTTCTGCCTATAAATCAACCAAGTGACGTGGTCAATGACGCTGCTGTATTAATTATGCACACCCTTAAAACGCCCGTTTTGACCTTTAAGCACGCCTGCATTCTGAATTCCACTCCCCGTTTTCAAGCACCTTCCCCTGTTACCACCCACATACGCCTCCTCCTGTCACTCAAAATAGCAGGCATTCGCTATTTAGCGAACAAACGATTTTCGGCCGCACTGACTGGTTCGCGCATGCGTATTACAATCCGTACGCATGCGCAGATGAGCGAACATTGCTCATAACGAACGAGCGGCCGCTTACGAGCGGCTCTGAATGAGGGCCATAATTTTTGTAAACACCCTTGGTGCAGAGGAAAGCCCGAAGGGCAGAGCCTGAAACAGAAAGTGCCAGGGGCCTACTGCAAACCGCAGCAGTTCGTGGTCTCGTTCCCAAATAGGTACATGGAGATACGTGTCCTTTATATCTATGGACGCAAACAATTCTCAAACTTCCATAGAGGCAATTACTGAGTGTAATGACTCCATTCTGAACCTTCTCACCCTTACGTGCAGGTTGAGACTTTTTAAATTCAAAATGAGGCGAAAAGAACCATCTGGCTTTGTTACCAGAAACAGATTTGAATAAAACCCTAGCCCCTGATGATGTATCGGAACAGGGACCACTACCCCTGAATCTAAAAGGGAGAGAACTGCTGCCCTTAATGCCCCTCTTCTGAGCTGATCCAGAGGAAGAGGGGTTACAAAAAAACAATGTGGACGGGGTCCCTCCAGATCCAATATGTAACCTCTGGAGAGGACTCTGCTGACAGAAAGATCTGTGGTTGACCAAAACCAGGCCTCCCTGAAAGAGAGAAAACACGGCCACCTATATCAATGGGCTGGAAATCCTCCTGACCCGAGCCACTGCAAAGATCTGTCGCCCGGGTGCCCGGGCGACAGGACCGCATGGCCATACGCCCTCTGAACTGACCCGCTCTCTGACCTCCTGTTGTACCTCTGGTGGGCAGAGGCCGGAACCTACCAGAGTGCCGAAAGGGCGAAACCTAGAAAACCTACAGCGGGAAGTAAGAACTGGAAGAAACTGGCTTTTTCCACCAGACGTCTGAGCGATAATTAGTTCCAGCTCTGGACCAAACAGAGATTGACCTATAAAGGGAACTCCCTAAAATATTTTCTTGGAATCTCTATCCGCTTGCCAAGAACGTAACCACAACGTTCTTCTGGCCGAAAAAGATAAGGTTGATATACCTACCAGAAGAGAAATAGTGTCTAAAGACCCATGACTCACACAAATTGAAGTCTGTTTCAGGTTCTCCACCAGGGTAAGGATATCCGAAGAATCTGCACCTGACTGAATAGCTTCTGCTAATTGGTCTGACCAGGCTTCTATGGCCTTGGTAGCCCAGGCCCCTGCCAACACCGGACGCAGGGTAGTACCCATTAAAGAAAACAAGGATTTCAGCAGATGCTCACACTTACGGTCCGTAGCATCTTTCAGTGTGGCTGCAGTAGCCATTGGAAGAACCGCAGTCTCTGCTAAATGGGCAATCGGTACATCCACTGCTGGAGGTACCTCCCATGGAGCCGTAACTTTCTCAGCAAAAGGATAAGTAAACTTAAATCCTGCTGGAAACTTAACAAGTTTATCTGGCTTAGCCAAGGATTCCCCCAGCACTTCAGCAAAATGCATAAAAGGAAAATTCAAAACATGTTTTTTTCGTCTCTTAAATAATGCTGCAGAAGCCGCTTCATCATAAGGCTCCTCGTCTTCAATTTTCAAAGTCTGGCGAATGGCTTGGATAAGCTCAGTAACACCCAAACGAACGGGAGAACTGTCTACTGAATAGACATACCTCTATTCACTGGGGTGCTAGCTAACACAGGGGAAGTAAACAGAGATAGTGAAACTTGCTGCATAGGTATAGAGTCTGATGCACTAACAATAGTCTGGCCATGAACCTCTCGTAGCTCCTTAGCCAGGCCTGCAATGGACTGAGCCATAACCTTTGCCCACACCGGTAACACCTCCTCTGATGGAGCATCCATAAATGAGCATAGCACGGGCGCCTCAACCTCACAGTCTGCACACAGGGCACCCTGCATCCTACTTCACTATGGGAGCTCTCGGCAGCACATTTAAAACATGTATAATGTAACACAGCACCCTGCTTATGCTTGGGAGGTTGGTCTCCCTTTGCAGACATACTGTTACCACCAACTGCAACTCACACAGAACAAAAAAATACCTACAGCCTCAGTCTGTATAGTGAGAGAGAAAAAGAAAATATATATATATTTTTAAATAAAACAAAAGAAATTAATATAAGTAATCTAATGAAACAAAAACAAACAAAAAAAACCTAACCTAACTACTCTAGCAATTTGAAAAGGCAAAAAGAGAAACAATTTCACTTTTCACTTTTTGTACTATACCACACTCCCCAGCCTCCAGAGCAACAGCAGGTGTCTTCACTTTTTCAATCAGTCCTCCAGGTAACAGCAGGATATCACCTGACCTGGAAGGACCCCGCACAGGCTTTCTGTGAGTGTGGGCAAGAAGACATCCACCATTAACAATTGGTGCCTCTGTTATCCAGGTAAGAACATGTTTTTTTTTTTTTAAAACTTCAGCACCTAGTATTCTCCAGGCCTTTACAGTGCCTCATGTACCCCCTTTAGGGAAACCCAGAGCTCACAAAGAGCAAACCAGACCCTGCCTGTGCACTTAGTTTGCTGTACAGCTGCCCAGCTTTACTCTCCAAGTAAACTGTGGCAGCCGGTCACAGCTGCAGCCTTCGGGAAAATGGCTACTATGGGGGACTTTTATTAATATCCTAGGATCCTTTCACACCCGTGAGTGCCTGGTGACCCTCTTCCGAGGCCTGGAGCAGGATACACAGATACTGGCTACCAGTACTGCTTCTAATTCCCACTCCTCCAGCCTTGATCCCCTAAGGGGATTCAAGCTCTAAGATTCCTTTAAGGTAAAAAAATTTTAGGCTAGAAACAAACAAAGCAATATACTTCTTTGTGCCTGCTCCTGCTGGCACTAAAAAAATAACTGGAGAGCTAGAGAAAGGAGAGGGTATATAAGGGAGGGGGAGTTTCAGTCAGTCAATGAATTTTAGTGCCAACTCCTAGGCCCCTCCCTCATATCCCAGTGTCAGTGCTTCCCAGATTGGACGAAAGAGGAATATGGTGTGACTATCATTGAACAAATTAATGTAACACCAGCGGGTGGTCAGACTAAGACAATCGAAAATTTTAAATGTGTAGGGAAATTATCTTTTTACAGAACAAAGAAATAAAAAAACAAAAATAGTGCTGGACTTCTCCTTAAATTAATCTGTACGGTATCTGTCATATAGCTTCCCTGTCTTCTGTACCATCTGTAAACTTCATACAGTGATACACAAAAACAGACTACAGTATTAACAATACAAACATTTGTAAAGGTACACTGACAATTTAAAATATTATTCCGCTATCGTGCTCAAAGTTTTTTTTTTTTAAACACAATTTAACATCTTTTTTCAGATTGAACATTTTTTTTATATATATATATATATGAGTAGAATATGCGGAACGGCACTCAGTGAGACTTCACAACTGGATAAATGACAGCACAGCTCTGCTTAGGGTCAACGTTTCAGTGTAGACACACTTTTATCAAGACATGTCTTGATAAAAGTGTGTCTACACTGAAACGTTGACCCTAAGCAGAGCTGTGCTGTCATTTATCCAGTTGTGAAGTCTCACTGAGTGCCGTTCCGCATATTCTACTTTATATGTCATTTTTTGGAAAAGGCACTGGAGCATTGCCGTCTTATTGCGAGTGCCGGGCCGGTTTGGATTCTTATATATATATATATATATATATATATATATATATATATATATATATATATATATATATATATATATATAAATTTTGCTTTGCTTTGCATCAGTTGCTTTTGCAGAAATATTTTTTTCCCAACTGTAGCCAGTGAAGCTGGGATTACATTCTTTGAGTGGCAGATGACCCCACAACCTGCTGTTCTGATGCTCAATGTGCGAATACCAGCATGAGACTTCACATATGGCCACCCTTTCTCTGCTAAAACTGCTGGATTATCCTTGCACAATCTTAGCTTGGAGTACAAAATAATTGTGCTGCAACAACTAGATGCCTTGATCCAATCATGTATAATAACTATTTTAATTAATAGAAGTCGTACATGTCACTTTGTTAAGAAATTCCCTCAATATGAAATATCTATGAAAACCTCTTTTATTAAGTTTCCAGCTCTGGGGGCATGAGTGTCAGCCTTTTATCCATGATTCATCTTTCACATATTTCTAAGATATTTAACTGTTTTCTAGCTCAGTTCAGTATATTTCATCTGGATATCTCCCCATACTGCATTGCTGTCCCTCCATGTTATGAAAGAAAATTAGTCTATTGTTTATTTTTCTCTATCTTATGCAGAATTTAAAAAAGAACAAACATGGAACGGAGAATAATAAGACTTGGGAGAGTGCTCTGCAGCCTTATCATCTGCTCCATTTATTCCATCCAGTGCTCCTGCAGTAACCATTATAGCAGCAGGCTTGCTGCTAGCAGCAAATTAAATTTTTTGTGGGCAGAGGAGGTTTGATGCTCATTAAAGGCATGTGTGAGGGGTCTTATAGATAATATAAGGGACACTTAGGGAGTGCATTCAAGGTGGTCTGATAGGCACTATAAGGGGCATGTCAGGAGGTCTGGTAAACATAAGTGGCATGTAGTGAGGTCTCACGGTATATGTGGCAATCTGAGGGGCATATAAATACCTTGTGGGATGGTCTGAGGGTACGTATGTGGATCTTATGGGCATGTGGCAGGTATGAGAGTATACAAATGCATGTGAGAAGATATGAGAGCATGTGCGGGTCTGGAGGGTATATAAAATGGATGTTGGGAGGTCTGCGGGCATGTGGAGAAGATCGGAGGACATATAAAAAGGCATATAGGAAGGTCTGAGGCCATGTTTGGAGAATTTTAATAATTCAGTATAGTAAATTTTAAAGTTTGTTTTAATTTCTTAAAATTTTGTTTTGCATATGTGGACATCATTCTTCTAGTTTGTCATGGCAGAGTTCAGTATATGCTTCTCTGACCCCTGGTATAATGCCAGCTGCAAATTATTTACATGCACTGTTCTTTACCCCATGATGAGAGGACCAGCTAGTGACAAGGCCAATATCATATAATATATATATATATATAATATATATATATATAATAAATGAGAAAGCGTGTCTATTTGTCTGTCCTTTATGCATGGCCAGAGTTTTGGACCTAGCTCCACCAAATTTGGTATGGTGGTGTCGTTTGACCAGTATTAGGTTTTTGCCTAGGATTGAACTTCATCAAAGACACAATCCCTAAACATGGGGGCACTCAAATTACACAGGTTCCAGGGCTGGCTCCAGTGGAAATTGGCAGTCTGCCCAAAACCTGTGTGAATTATCCTTTTGACCTCACAGTCTGTGCAAACTTTATGACTCATGCAAGTTCATATTAAATCCAGAGTTAGTCCTTTTTAAAGTGACCATATATATTATTCAGCCTTCTGTGTTTGCATGCAAGGGCGTAACTAGAAGTTTGTGGATCACATAGTAGGATCTTAAAAGGCCCCCCCAGAGGTAAAAAAAAAAATACATACATTTGCCCCCACACAGAGCCCATTCAGGTTATGCCACACAGTAGTACCCCTTACACTACACAGTAATTCCCCTTACAGATTATACTACACAGTAATGCCCTTTACAGGTTATGCCACATAGTAGTGCCCCACATAACACATTATGCCACAATAGTAGTGACCCTCCCATATTATGCCACAGTAATGCCCTTTTAACATTATGCCACACATAATGCCCCTTACACATTATGACCCTCCAGCAACTCACCTCCCCGTGTCCCTCCAGCAGCCTCTCGCCTCTATGTGCCATCAGCAGTAAGCGGGTGTGGATTTGGTGCCGGGCCGCCAGCTAATTAGTGCTGGTGCACTGGCAAATATAGACAGTGCAGACGCAATTTTAATCGGGCGCTGGTCACAAGTCAATCAGAGCTCATGGACCAACAGCCAATCAGGAGCCTCCACTGCTGATTGGCTGCCAGTCTGTGCGCTCTGATTGCCTCGCGACCGGCGGTGCTGTCTCTCCAGGTCTGCCTGCCAGTACGCCAGCTGCACTCAGCTGGCGGGCCGACACCAAATCAACGCCACTGCCACTCGGGCCCCACTCTGCTGCCCCAACTGTACCGGCCAACCTTGTGTGCGTGGATGCAGGGGGTGTGGCAGGCCACAGAGGGAGGTCAGGCACCATAACAGCCGCACCCCTTGCACTTACGGTAGTTACGCCACTGTTTCCATGCATGTTAGATAAGAGTGGGGTCCTTTTCAGGATCAAAAGGAATAGGGGTACAGGGGAGAACAATGTAAACAAATAAAGGCTGCAGGTATACTTCAGGGACCAGTCTTCAACACTGGTAAAGCCGGGTATCCCAGCTAGTACTTAATAAAACAAATCACAATTAAGTCTTGTTAAGAATCAGATGTACAGGTATAGGTTGATATTATCCATTTATATATATTCACTTTAAAACTATAATTTAATGCTGCTGCCTGGAAAGCAAACTATAAAACTTGAATCCGAAATGGTGTTATAGGAACACCGCTGCCAAAATAATAACTTTTGACATGTTGTTAACAATGACATCATTATATATGTCAAAATGTGTGTATAATCATTATATATTTTTTTATTTTAACTTTTCATCTGACAGTTGTTTATTTCTCCATCTAGGGCTGGTGAGTACTGTGGGCCAGACTGCTACAATATCCAATCATGATTTCTTGCCAATGGGTTCCAGGGGAAAAAAAGTAAATGTGATTCTTATAATTAAATATGAACTATGCCCCTTTATAATAATACATCTAATGTGTTCCCTTTGCAGCATATTAATTAGTCTAATTAAATATGAGGAGGAAAAGGAGAAACACTGTTGGGGCATGGATAGGGTAAACAAATAGGGCGGCAACGTGCGCTCTTATTCTGGCTCTTAATGACATAGCAAATGTTTCTTGTGTAGCGAAGCAGCAAGATAAAGTTAGGACACAAGATTTAGCACATAGCCATAAAAGTGATTATTAAACAGAACTGAATATGATTATAATAGGGTTTACCACACCGCTTTCATTTTTACTTTTCCGACTCATCATAATCATGAATGCGTAACAACATCATTTCATATAATAAATATATTTACGCCATATATTTTAAAGCACTGGTGTACTTGCAGCTACTCGTCTGCATTCTGTATTTTTCTCACCTTAATTACTTACCTACTTTTCAAGAAATGCTACAGGAGATCTGGGAATGGGCAGGTACAGGAGAGATGGGTAGAGGTGTAGCACTGTGAATTGCATAACCATTACACTGTTGGGGCGAAGCAGGGATGATGCGAGTCACAGCAACGCCGCACTGCTGCCCTTAATTGAATTGCTGTATAGTGGCATCCAGGCAGATTCCATGTTGTCTATGTAGTTATATCTCTGGATAAGGAATTTCGTCAGCAGGGTGAAACTGCCTACATTAGGTGACACCAGTTTAGACCTCCACCTATGTATAGTCTATAGCAGTAACATGAAAATATGAGATATGGTAAGAACTTACCCTTGTTATCTCTATTTCTACGAAGTCCATAGGGTTCCACAGGATACCTTGGGGTATAGACGATAGCAGACATTGGGCACCTCAGAGTTAAAGTTTTCAGCCTCCCAGGATGCACTGGGAGTCCCTCTCCTATACCCCGCCTCCGAGCCAAGGCAAATCAGTTACATAACAAGCCATAGGCCGGAAGAGAAGAAGAAAGAGAGAGAAGAAAGTTCTGGAACACACAAGAATCACATTCTCACCAGAAGGAGACGGAAAACCGGTGACCAGAGCAAAGCCCATCTGCAGTACAGATGTGACAGGGCGGGAGTCCTGTGGAACCCTATGGACTTCGTACAAATAGAGATAACAAGGGTAAGTTCTTACCATATCTCATATTACTACTTCAGGGTCCATAGGGTATCCACAGGATACCTTGGGGATGTCCCAAAGCAGTATCCTTTAAGGGCGGGGACGCTCCAGTGCTGAAAGGATAATCTGCCGCCCAAAGGAAGCATCCTGAGAGGCGAAGGTGTCAAATGCATAATACCTCACAAAGGTATGGACAGAAGACCACATGGCTGCCTTGCAAAGCTGAACAGCAGAGACACCACGGCGAGCTGCCCACGAAGGACCCACAGACCTAGTGGAATGAGCTTTAACAGAGGATGGAACAGGAAGGCCTTCATGAATGTAAGCCTCAGAAATTGCCATGCAAATCCATCCTGCCAAAGTTTCAAATGGTGGTCCTTGGAGAGCCCTCAGGACCACAGCCAAATCCCAAGGAGCCACTGGTGGAACAAAGGGAGGCTGAATAAGAAGTACTCCTTTGCAGAAAGGTGCGGACATCAGGAAGAGTAGCAATCCTACGCTGAAACCACACTGACAGGACAGAAACTTGCACCTTTAGAGAAGCGACGAGAAGACCGTGATCTAAGCCCGCCTGTAGGAAAGCCAACACCCTGGATATCCTAAACACCTGAGGATCATAGCCTCTAGGGCTACACCATTCAAATAAAGTATGCCATACTCGGTGGTAAATTCTTGCAGACGCAGGCTTCCAAGCTCTGAGCATAGTGTTAACTACAGAGCTGGAAAAACCCCTGGGCCTTAAGATGGCTGTCTCAACAGCCACGCCGTCAAAGACAGACGACTCAGGTCCGGGTAATGGCAAGGACCCTGAGACAACAGGTGTGGACGTTGAGGCAACAGCATCGGAGTGTCTACGGAGAGATTCCAAAGATCTGAGTACCAGTGATGTCTGGGCCAAGCTGGAGCTATCAGCAGAAGCGTGCCGCCTTCTTGCTTGAATTTTCTAACCACTCGAGGAAGAAGGGAGAACGGAGGGAAGAGGTACGCAAACTGGGAGGTCCACCGGACCGACAGAGCGTCCACCAGAAGAGCCTCCGTGTCTCTTGTTCTTGATCCGTACACAGGCAGCTTGATGTTCTGTCGGGAGGCCATGAGGTCTATCTCTGGAAGGCTCCACTTGTCCACCAGGAGTTGAAACACCTCCTGGTGAAGTGACCATTCTCCTGGATGCACGTCTTGACGGCTGAGAAAGTCTGCTTCCCAGTTGAGGACTCCCGGTATGAACAGCGCCGAGAGAGCAGGGATTTTGCCCTCCACCCAAGTCAGGATGCGGGACACCTCTGTCAGTGCCGCCTGACTTCAGGTTCCTCCTTGGCGGTTTATGTAGGCCACCGTGGTGCCGGTGTCTGATTGTACTTGCACTGGTTTTCCGTGGAGAACATGTTTTGCTTGCTGGAGAGCTTTGAATACCGCCCGAAGTTCCAAGATGTTTATTGGCAGCACAGATTCTGCTGGAGTACACCTGCCCTGGAACAAGTGTGGACCCGTCACTGCTCCCCAGCCTCGGAGACTGGCGTCCATTGTCAGAAGGACCCAGTTTACCACCCAAAAAGGGCATCCCTTGTTCAGGTGAGTCATCTGCAGCCACCGGGCCAGAGACAGACGTACCTCCAGAGAAAGCACCATGGTCTGCGTCTGATGGGGCAACCCATTCCACATCTGGAGAGGATCAATTTCTGCAGAAGTCTGGAGTGAAACTGGGCATATTCTACCATGTCGAACATGGACACCATGGAGCCCAGTAACCTCATCGTCGAGTGAACAGACATTCGGCGGTTCTGAAGGCAACTGCGTACCATTGCCTGTAATGCAGAGATCTTTTCCTCCATCACCTCTGTTGTCGAGAGTCCAACAGGGCCCCGAGATGGAGCATCCTCTGCGAGGGAACCAGGGTGGATTTCTTCCAGTTTATCAACCAGCCGTGATTCTGCAACACAGATATTGTCAGTTGCAGATGGCGCTGGAGGATCTATGGAGACCCTACTGACAACAGTGGGTCGTCCAGATAAGGTAACAAGTGGACCCCCTGCATCCGCAGATGGGCTGCCATGACAGCCATGACTTTGGTAAAGACTTGAGGCGCTGTGGCCAGACCAAAGGGCAGTGCCTGGAACTGAAAATGTTGGTCGAGCATTGCAAACCTGAGGAATTGCTGGTGTGCTAAGATAATAGGGACATGCAGGTAGGCTTTCTGAATGTCCAACGACACCATGACCTCCCCAGGCTCCATTGCCAGAATAATGGAATGCAGGGTCTCCATCCTGAACCGAGGAACCCTCAAGGACTTGTTGAGGGATTTGAGGTTGAGGATGGGTTGGTAAGACCCATTGTGTTTCTGCACCAGAAAGAGATTGGAATAGAAACCCGTGCCCCTCTGGGATAACGGAACAGGCACTATAACTTCAGCTTGGAGCATAGTGCAACACCTTTTGGAGTTCCAGGGCCTTGTCCTGATCTGATGGAAGGCCTGTGGTGGAAAACCGGCTGGGAGGCCTTCGCCGGAAGGAGGGCATACCACTGAGAGACCACCTCGTGTATCCAAGTGTCCTTGGTAGTCAGGTACCAGCACTAGGCGAACTGAAGCAGGCGGCCTCCCACTCTGGGGTCCCCCAAGGGGAGGCTTGTCCAGTCAGGCTGAAGGCTTATCGTCCGACTTGGGACTAGGACATCTTGTACTCCAAGCCTGCTTCTCTGGCTTGGCAGATTTCCTGTTACCCGACTATCTGGGAAAGGACTGGATCTTGGACTTAAGGCCGAAGTACCAGACCCTGATGGGACTGTAGCCAATGGCAAACACGCAGATTTAGCTGCTACCAGTGTGGCCACAATTTTGTCCAGGTCAGGACCAAACAGGACCTGTCCATTAAAGGGCAAGCATTTCAATCCCTTCTTGGAATCTGCATCCGCATTCCAAGAGCGCACCCACAGGGAGCCACTACTGCTGCCGAGGAGATTCTGGAAGTGAAGAGTCCTATATCTAAGGCTGCCTCATTGATGTAAGTGGCTGAGTCTCTGAGATTGCCCACTAACTCCACCTGTTTAGGGGAAGTCAGTGACCAGAGACGCTTTCAAGGTATCCGCCCACCGCTCCATGGCTCTGGCCACCCAGGACACGGCCATAGCTGGTCTGGAAGCCCCTCCAGCAAGGGAATAAATGTATTTTAGGCATATTTCCACCTTGCGATCCGTAACATCCTTTAAGGAGGACATGGAGGGCATGGGCAATGTAGCACTCCTCACTAGGCGTGTGACATGAGAATACACCTGTGGAGGTGTTTCCCATTTTGAAAAATAATTATCTGCAAATGGGTATGCAAAGGACAAGCGTTTTTTAGGCTGGAACCACTTACCCGGATTTTTCCACGCCTCCTCTAAATGATCCACTAACTGACCAGATAGAGGAAATACAGTAGCATCACCCTTAACATCCTTAAAGAAGGTGTATTTAGATTTGGCCACAGGGGGATCCTCATCCTCAATCACCAAGGCCGCATGGACTGCCCTAAGGCCGGGTATATAGACTTTAGATTTAGACTCCGCCTCCTTTGCACGAAAGGGCTCTTGGTCTGAAAAGTAAATTTCACCGTCATCAGACGTCATGTCATCATCAGCATACTGAGCCGTCTGAGATAATAAAGGCCGCTTAGAAGGCCGCAATGGTGACTCCCCCTGTAAAATGTCCGTCAGGTGCTGTACCGTAGTGGACAATTAATTCACCCACACAGGCTCCTGCGAGACCTGGGGGGGGCGAAACCGGGAGACATGAGGTATCATCAACTGCCTGGGGAACCCCTGCATGGGTGATGAGACTACAATCTGCTGCGATAACCCCATCTGGGGAAACACAGGGGGCGTCACCAACTGGCCCACAAGGGTTGTAAGTGCCTTATCAAAACAAGCCCAGGGCGGTTCCTGCACAGGCGCAGTGACAGTAATCGGGCGTGATATAAGATAACATGCCCTGCATAAACCCTCAGCGTTCACATCTCCCTCCGCTAACAGTACATTACATGTGGTACATTTTAGCTGAAGATGATATTTACGTTCACTCCCAGACATGATGAGTGTAAACGGAGCGTATGTGACTCCCCACAAGACAAACACTTTGTTTACTGTGAGGCAATTAACACCCTGCAACACCACACCGTAAGGGCTTTAGCAGAGGAAAAACAGGGATAATAAAATGGCTAACAGTCAGAAGTGAAAGTACAGTCAGACAGCGCTAGCATATAGTCACATACAATGCAGAAATAATTAAATAACCTGCACTACAAGCACTGTGATCAACTACACAGACCAGAGCCTGGTATGAAACAGCGCTGCACACTCTGACCTTATCAGAGAGGTATGCGGGGGGACCCGGACTGCGATGCTACCTGTATCAAACTCCAAAAGCGTTTGCACACTTCCTAGAAAATGGCCGTCGAGGAGCTGAGAGGAGGCGGGCCCCGGGGGAGGAGCGCTGACACAGCTCACCAGACCAATGTGGAAGGGCACTGTGCAGCGGGGGAGGTGCCGGCTGTGAGACAGGGAAGGCGCACTTCCCTGGCATGCTATTAACCCCTGGGACGCTGGAGCATATCCACACTGCTGCAGCCCGCTGTCCCTGGTGGTCTAGTGAAAAGCGCAGGATCAGTACCTGGCTCCACGCGCAGTCTGTCCCTAGGGAGCCCCCTGCCTGAGGACCAAATGACTGTGAATTGGAGGGTACCCTCCGCGGGACCCTGCAGCTTACCTGACCCTTTGAATCCGGTCAGTCAGGGATATTCCGGGGTCACCGCTAGCTGCGACCCCAGACACCCACCAGCATCCCCGGATCAGTACCGGTGTTCTGGTCCGGCGCAGTGAAGGAGCAACAGCATAGATGTCTGGTTGAGTGTCTATGCTGTACACCTCATCTTATGCAGCAAAGCTGCTTGAAAATAAACTTCAGAGGCTTTAACAGCCCCCCTCTGAATATGGTGATCCGACTCCGAGCCGGGCACCTACGAAACTGATCTGCCTTGGCTAGGGGGCGGGGTATAGGAGAGGGACCCCAGTGCATCCTGGGAGGATGGAAACTAACTCTGAGGTGCCCGATGTCCGCTGCCATTGCCTATACCCCAAGGTATCCTGTGGATACCCTATAGACCCTGAAGTAGAAATAGGATTTTGCTGCAGTGCAGGTAAAACTGCATTCTTCCAAATACTTCCTGACTTGTTAAAAATAGTGGTGACATTTTTTACATCTATCTCTGAAGGAGTTCCACAATGTTTGATTCCCACTCCCCATGCTAAAACTATGTAGGTTCCTTTCACAGCAGGGTTTAATAAGTACAAGTGAACATTTTGCAACTCTATCTAGGCAATAATTGAAATATGTAACATGGAGCCTGATTCAGAGATGTACCCTAAAGCCATCGCAGTTGCGATCCCGTACGTAGATGCTGTGTGAAAATATGCAAACGTTGCAGTCACAGAGGATTGTATAGACACCCACCTGCGGCTTTGCAAATGCAAACATCAGCGCACACAGACGCAGCATCGTCAGCAGATAATTTGAATATCATAGTTGTGAGTAATCCTATAGCTACTCAGTATGGCAGCGAGAGCTGAGACGCCGGAGACATTTTTAATGCGTACAGTAGCACAGACACAGGCTGTGACACCCTCCGAAAACAGTTGCAACACACCTGTGTTCTTTGCCACCACTCCCTGTTACCACCCACAAATGTTCCGTCAATCACATTGTGAGAAAAAGAATGCTGCAAGTGACAACGGTAAAGTACCTTGACGTGTGCGCAATGTGACTTTCTGATAATCGCTCAACTGCGTAAAGATCAGCATTGTATACGTCTGAATAAGGCCCATTGCCCTTAAGCTGCAACAAATAAGAAAAACGAGAATGGTACAAAAAAACATGTGCAAGGAAAATTAATGTAGGGAGAAGAAAATGAAGGACTATGGAAAAGTGGGGTAGCACTACTGCCTTGCAGCACTGTGGTCATTAGTTCAATTCTCAACTAGGGCACTGCCTGTGTGTAGTTTGCAAATCCTCCCCATGTATGCATGGGTTTCCTCTGAGTACTTTGTTTTCTACCACAATCTGTAGACATATTGGTAGGTTAAGTGACTGCTAAATTTACCTGTTAGTGCGTTTGTGTGTTAGGGAACTTAGGGGTCTATTTACTAAGCAGTGTTAGGAGACAGAGTGAAAAGTGATAAGGTGCCAGCCAATCCGCTCCCTACTGTCATTTTTCAAACACAGACTGTGAGATGACAGTTGGGAGCTGATTGGCTGGCACCTTATCACTTTTCACTCTGTCTCCTAACACTGTTTAGTAAATAGATCCCTTAAACTGAAAGCTCAAATGGAGGCATGGACTGATGTTAATGACAAATATTTTCTGTATGGTGAGCAATGTGTGATTCTATGTAATAATAATATATGACTAGCTGTGCCCGCAGCTTCGCCAATGATGAACTCACTTCAGCCAACTTTTTTTTTTTTTTTTTTTTAATTACAGGTGTTATAGTTGTATTGCTTTGCATAGGGGCCCTGTTGTGGGAGTATCCCATGTGACCAGCAGCGCCTTAACCCACCACTCACACCAATGTCACTGTGTGCCCTGTGCACAGACTGCTATGTAGCCTATCCTATTCAAGTGATCACAGACCCAAAGCACCTCCCCCACCCCTTATCAGACGCATGCATAATGCCACACCTATCTTTTGCATTGATGATGTCAATAAATATTGTTTTTGTCATTACTCAGCTTTAAATTTGCAGATTGAGATGAAACAAAGTGCAGGTTATTTCTAGGAGTTTCCATTACACAATGATGCTGTTTTCATCATAATCGGTTCAGTACTTTTTAATCCAACTTGGAGCAAACAGACAAACACAAACTTTCTAATTATATTAGTATACATATTTATCAGTTATAGACATTTAGAAGATCAGAGTGGCAGAAAATGGGTTAGTGAGATCTTAAAAGTATCCAAAAATAACTAGAATAAAGAACCTTCAGAAATACCATAGCATTAACAGGTTATAAACATGGATTCATTAAAGAGAAAAGTGTACTGTATGTTAGTGTTTGTGTGGAGTTGATTGGGGTCTTTTAACACATTTTATCATTCACACTGCAGATGTTCGCTACCCATAATGCTACTCTGCTTATGGTCGACTAAAAATGCCTTGTGCAAAAACGGACTAAGAAATGAAAAGCTTAAGCAAATAAGAAAGAAGCTCACGTAAAGGTTTTACAAGATTACATAAAGAAAAAAAATTCTATTTAAATATAATCCCACTCAAAGTTCATAACACAAGTTATATACACAATTTTTTAAACAAATGTTCTACTGTACAATTAAATAAAATCTATAGCTGGAATAATACTAGACAGAGCCTTAATCAGGTTTTATCTTGTGCTATCTTAAGCTTCTCTGATGTATTTCTCAAGAGTTTAAAAGCAAATCCTCTTCTGAACATTTTCTATAAACAGATCAGATTCAATTTAGGCACTACAGTTACTTTTAATTCCCAATAGTTGTCCATATGGTTAAGTCTTTGAGGCAGTGTTCCCTTCTGTAGGTTTTCAACCTTTAACTGAAGTAAAATTCAAAATGAAATTAACATTGAGTTATAGAATTGTCAGGTAACAAAGTATATACATTTTCTGAAAAGGTTATTTTTCATTGGGGTTCAGTATATTTTATAGACATGAAAATGTAGACATGCTTGGCATGTACACATTGACCACATTGACACTGATGAAATGTCGACATGACTAGAATATTGACAAAAAATCCTTAATGGTCTAGCGATGAGTTACCTGTTCGGCAGGTCTGGGGTATCCACCAGTGTCTTCTGGGCCTGACAGTCAGTGGAAGGTGACTTCCACCTACTTCTGTGGCGAGTATCGCTATCCGCTAAT
Source organism: Taudactylus pleione (assembly GCA_031769625.1). Classification (NCBI taxonomy): domain Eukaryota; kingdom Metazoa; phylum Chordata; class Amphibia; order Anura; family Myobatrachidae; genus Taudactylus; species Taudactylus pleione. The sequence continues at coordinate 19,389,540 of JAUIMM010000065.1, read as the reverse complement.
CTTCTCCCTAGTGTCTAACCCTAACCTCCCCTCCCACAGCCTAACTCTAATCCTCCCCTCCCGTAACCTAACCCCTTCACTTTCATAGCCTAACCCTCTGGTCCGTACAGACTGTTAATATTTCACACATCGTTATTCTGCAGATGCAGACATCATCTATGTTGACATTTCAACAATGTTAACATCATAACTGTTGCAAATGTCAACTTAATGATCGCATCCCTTTCATTGCTCAAAAAAATCCAAAAGCACCAGATAAATAACAAAAGTACAGCGATTTTTCACACACACTTAATCACCTGCCACTTAATTCTTGGGTCTTGACTGAAGATTCTTAAACTGGGTACACACCAGGATAACAGGCTGGCCGTTTGGCTGACCCGCCGACCTATCTAATGGGAATCGGTATGGAATCCCGGCTGCCGCATGGCCTGCAGTTTGATTCCCGGCAGCCCGACAGATGAGCAGAGCCTGGCAGCGGAAGCCCGACAGTGCTGGAAATCCTGATCGTCCCTAAGGTAAGTATAAACTAACCTAACCCCTTAACCCTCCTTAGGGGTGCCTAACCCTAATCCCCCCTCCAAGTGCCTTACCCTACCCCACCCCCTTCCCTGCTGCCTAAACCTAAGTCCCCAACGGGGGTGCCTAACCCTAACCCTCCCTCCCCCTAGCCTAACCCTAACCCTCCCGGGGGATGCCTAACCCTAAGTCCTCCCCGGGTGTCCTAAGCCTAACCCTGCCCCCCCGCGGATGTCAGCTCGCGGCGCTCGGCATCCCTTCGATCGGGATGCCAGGCGCCTGTCTCCCGGCGTCGGGGAAATGACAGGCGTCTAGATATAGACGCCTGTCATTTATCTCACGCCGGGATATAAAAGTCGGGTAGCCGGCTGCCGGTATTAAGGCAGCCGGTTTCCCGATTGTATACCATCTAATGACTGGTAAGTGTATACATACTTACCAATCATTTGTCCGATGGTCTGCACTGACATCACAACTGGGCGGGCATTAAAATTGCCTGCCCAGTTGAGATGTCAGTCACCACCGAGTCCCTGCAGCAAGTGTACAGGCGGTCAATGGGTTGCCCGAACACACAGCCAGATGTGCCAATATAGCTGCAAGATCAGCTGTGCTGCAGGATAGATGCGATATGTCTGTGGATGACATCGTTCACAGACTTATTGTCTTTACACACTCACCGATGCACTAGAGATATATCACCCATTAAATGGAACTGGTAATATATTTGTCAATGTGTACCCAGCATTAGGTTTAATAAAACATACTGACTTGGTTCAGGAGTTCTGCATCTCATGGTACAGAGGCAACATTTCTATACTACGTATACCAAAATATACATTGTCTACTTACTGTATTTTTTGTTTGTTTATACTGTTGCGGATATCTATTGTGTTGCACAAAAGTTGTCCCCTTCACATCCTACCCAAAGTGACTGCTTATATTAAGGTTTTCCCAGTTCCTCATTCCCCCTCTTCCCAATACCACACCATTGGAAGTCACTGTAATAACCTTTTGTAAGGAACAAAGATGTAATCTAAACCCTCCATGAATTTGAAAGCTCTTGCTCTTTAAGTAAACAGCCTCAGCTCTCATACTAAATAAACAATGGCCATACAATATTTTAAAAGTCAAAATCCAAATAAAAGAAATGCTCCAGGAGACACATCATTTAGCCCCCTTCCCTCCTTAGCTATCACTTTTCCATCCTTCATTAAACTTACTACAGGTCGTAAGTGATACCGCTACGTATTATGTGTAGCACATGAAACCTAGCGACCTTAGATAGCAACTACAAGATCGCACAATTGAGCGATGTAGCCAATTTGTAGCTACGAAGCGGCAAATCGGCCCAACATCGCTCCAGTGTGAAACCCAGCTTAACAGTGAAGCTGCACCTGCCCAGCGGCCTAGGTTGTGCACAGGTGACATGCACACTAACAGCGGGGCAACTGCTCATTGAATTGGATTTTTCTTCAGCGCTGATGGACGGAGTCTCAGTCTCTCACTGACACACTGTTTTTTCCCCTCATATATTATTAAAATGGACATAAAAACATAAGGCTATATCAGTGTCCACTACTCCCTCTTCTGAGAAAAGTATTTTTCAGAGGGAATGAGAAATTCTTCAGCCATAATACATGATGATCAATTTATCTCAGATTCTGAGGTAAAACTTTGATCTACTCATTCAGGTTATTTTTTATTATTGTTAGTATGTTGCTAGCATAAATAAATAAATACAAACCAGATGGATTTCTCACAAGGACGCCCCATGGAACAGTACTGCCTGTAGCTGGTATTGTACCTCGGTGCTAGCATCAAGTGAAGACCTGAATTTGATTAAAGGGTACACTCATGACATTCAGTATGGGCAGGGCCAGCAATGAGTAAGCTTTAAGCCCCTATTCTGTGGTAGATAGGGAGTCTGAGTTGTGAGGATAAATAATAATCCCTCAGACTCTGTGGTAGATGGGGAGTCTGAGGAAGTAACTGGGGGCCTGATTCAGCAAGCAACGCAAGTGAGAGAATGCACGGTGCGAGACGATATTTGCAATCTGCGCATGCATCACGCGTGCGCGAACAGGTTGCTGAGTACGGTAAGGGCTCTCTCAGAGTACGCAGGGAGCCGGCAGAGACCTTTGATGTTGATTGACAGGAAGTGTCGTTTGTGCGTGGTGACAGGGGGGTGGTCGGCTGAACGTAGGCGTGCCTGTGCTTTCGCACGCCGTTACATTGGCGTGCATAAATTAATCTCAGCGGTGCCACACACAGCCAGGCGCCTCTCTGCCTGTAGGAATTTCTCAAGTTCTGCGGCAGGGTCAGGTCTACCCTTAGCTTAAACACAGCTTCGATGGCACTCAATGTTCCCGATGTTTACGCTGTCAATCACGGCATAGATGGGCGGCTTTATGTTTTACTGGGTGTCTGCTTCTTGTGCTGCGGTCTCCATGCGTATGCAATGATTAGCATATTCTCGCAGCGGCTGGGTGCGTGCGTCTGCTAGCGTGCGTTCCTTGCTGAATCAGGTCCTGGGACAGTTCTGTCTTTAAAGTCACATTGAGCACTTAGGAGTTTTGCACACAGATTGACGACAGAAGATAACAGTGCTGGTTTCTGTCACAGATATATTGCATATTTTCATCTCTGACTGTAGCAATTTCCAATGTAATAATAAAAAAAAAAAAAAACCCTCATAAAGGCTTGTAACTGTGTCATTATGATCAACCTTCTCCTTGGGTATTAGAGTCTGAGGGATTATTATTTATCCTTACAACTGAGATAAAAAACAATTCTGATCATTATCAGACATTTTCTGAGGTAGGCGCATGTTCAAGACAGATGTTTCCAATGAAAAAAAATAATTCCTCACAGGGATGCAGCTTAGGCACATACACAATGTTCCTTGATATTGCTTGTAGTAGGCAAAAACATTTGGAAACCCATTCACTGAATAGTGGATTATGTGACGTGCATACACACGTAGCGATCTGTCAGCGACGTGACATCGCTGACAGATTGTTAAGCACCCTCCCTGGTATGCTGGATGATCAATTTCGATCATCCAGCACACCACCAACTTTACCGTCGACTATAGTGACCCACGATCCCTATAGTAACTTGCTCGATATCGAGCAAGTTGACCGGCATGCACGGCTGATGGACTATATCACTATCGCCCATACGTGGTCGCGCATCGCTGGTCGAAGGTAAGTTGGTAGGTACCGTTTAAAAGAAAGATTTGAAAGATAACGATATCGTTAAAATCTTCCTTTTAATTTTCTAAGTGTGTATGCACCATAACAGTTTTTCTTTTTGAAAATTACCACACTAATGAATGAGAATCCTAATATCAGATCGCAAGGGTGGCTCTAGCTACCAGAACACCTACGCGAAACCTATACTCCTCGCACTGGGGTTTGTGCAAGTATTCTGAGGAGTGTAACATTTCTAAACAGGCATTCAGGTCTACACTTACAAAATATGGTGTTCAGGAGGGTCAAAGGCCTGACCAGGGTGTAGAAATTGACGCAGCTCTGCATTATTAAGTGACTGCTGATTTCACAAAAAAAAAAAAAAAAAGGGCTCATAATTAAATTAAATATGCAGTTGCATCAGGTTCTCTGCTATATGTCCTTGATTAGGTAGAAGAGTAATGATAATCTGAATGCTCCCTGCATACACCTTTTCACTCCCTTCTAAAAGCTATCAGCAGGGCTACTTTATGGTGGATCAAGCATTGAACTATTTTCCCATTTCTATAATAGCTAGATTACTCACAAGAGAAGGCTTAACGAAACTAGTATCTGAGTATCTGGACTGTTCTAGTCTCTCACATGCAGACCTGTTCTGACCAGAGATTCTGTCAGGAAGATCTTTTTATAAGACTTGCAGATCTTTTGCAGTGCTATAGCCTAGAGCTCAAAGTAAATACATTAAGCCCTTTCTGCATAGGTATTATGCTTCCAGAGCTGGAGTTTAGTAAAGATAGACAAATAATTAAGGACAAAACAAGTTAGTGTCAACTTGGCATTAATCTCATTTCTCATCAAATGCATATACATTGTTGCATATGCAGCCCCATCTATAATCTTACAAACAGTACTCTGATCAGAACAAAATAGAGTCTATAAACTCTTTTTTGAAAAGCTGACCAGTTATAACTTCCCTATAAAAACAAAAAAACAAACCACTTTTAAAAACCAAAGGATTCCTTATGAAGAGTTTATATGACATTCCCTTGTTAGCAAACTAGAATGGTTTCTGTATTAATATATATCTCCAGAATGCTCTCCTTTCCATCTCCATACATCTAAACAACAGAAGGTTACAGTTTTTTTTGGAAAGTGCTACTGTACCAGTGTTCAGTCATGTTATTTTCCTTTTCAAACACATCTTATACATTGTCCATTGGAACGAAAGTAGTCACCTGCATGGAGTCCAGTGACTGGAATACATGGACAATTTGCTAATAGCAAAACTTATACACCACAGGGAAATAAACTTATCTTTCATAATAGAATTGGCCATTACCATAAACTACCATAATAGCTCAGTCATCAGGGCATCAGCCTCTACAAGCAAGATCCCCAAGTTTGAATCCTGATAATGCACCTCTCCTTCCAGTACATGTTTTGAAAAATGGGATGAATGGGGAGTAATACAGAGTTTGGCTCTGACTTTATTGCAAAAGCCCACGGAACAACACTGCATTTCAACCAGCACTAGAACGCAATTTTTTTCATAACTGGACAGCACATAATATTCTATTTTATTGAACCTTGTTCCATTGCAATTTTTTCCACATTTTGCAAATATTAACTTGAGATTCTCAGTGCCACAGAATGTATTTTAATATTTACAATTTAGACATTTTTTTATCATTCACTGTGCAATTCATTCTTAACAGTAGAATAATCTCCATTGCAAAAGTAAGTTCTGCTTTTATATCAATTGCTTTTAGCAGATAGCCAAGCCAAAAAAGACGCCCATGAATGAGTACATGAGAAAGATACAGGAGAGACTCCGATTCCTGAAGTGGACAAAAATTATAGGAGGTCTGACGAAAAGTTTAATTTAAGTGTTAATTAAAGAAAATTCCTTCAAGCTTAAACTTTAGATGGTACTTGGTACGTTTCCAGACTATTTTTCCTAATTCATTAGACCTCTGTTGATGCACATGTGGTAAAAGAAGCTCCCTACTGCACATATGGTGGACCTGTCTGAAAGTCAAGGGCTACTGGACAAAGATACAAGATCTTATTAAATCAGGAACCAATGTTCAGATGTCCGTCATACTACTGTTCTGCTTGCTTCCAGGACTCATTTCCCACACTCTACATCTTATTCAAAAAACTATAAAGCATATCCTATTGTATGGAATGTATCATAGCTACATAGCATGTCTCTCTAGATTGTTTGTCAAAACCTGGACCCCCTGGATTGATCATTTTGAGGCGAATCTCCTCTGAATACCGTATAATTTACAACCCTTACGTTTCACTGCTAAACTAGCTCTATAGCAACTCCAATCTCTTGCATGCTTTCAAATAAAGTTTTTAACTTTGATGCAGTTCAAGTCTGAAATATCTTCTAGAAAGTCATCAAATTACTTCAATCTGTGGTAAAATAATATTATTACAAAAGGTAATGTACACCAAGCTTCACAGAATTATTATTTCAATATTGTTGTTACTTTTGTGCAAATATGTTCTACCTCTTTCCCATTCTCTGTCCCACCACCCTACATATCCTCATCGCCTCCTCTTCTCTATACCCAGTTATTTGTTGCAATTATACATTTGTCTGCTATTGTATTATCATTGAAACAAACCTTCAATAAAAACATCAAAAAAATATATTTATATTTTTTGAAAAGTGTTGCTTAACCACAAATTTAAATATTTATTCAGCCACTATTTGAAATCAATTTCTATATAAAGTTTTCTTTTTATCATTTGCAGCTGGCTGCCATGTTTAAGAGGAAGTTATTCTCTACCTGAATAGGCAGAGTTTACCTGACAACTTGATAGAGTTTCTTTGTAGAAATTCACTATAGGGATTGGTAGATTTATATACAGAGCATATTCCGTGTAGTAACAGTCACACAAATATCAATAAAAAAACCCCAAAAAACTGAGAATGCAGATATCAGTTCCCATGAGGGCACCTTCCTAAATATGTGGGAGGTACAGTGGAAAGTTAGGTTATAACTGGACAATGTACTTTACCTTGATATCTTGATAATATTTGCCTGTTTATTCAGCTTGCAATTGCTTTTCTGTTAATATCAGTCAAGCCAATATACAGTGTGTATGTATATATATATATATATTTATTTATTATAAGGGTACGGTCATGCCCTTATATTAAGGCTGAATAGAAAAAAACGGAAATCTCCATAGAGAATTCAGAAGGGGGGGGCAGGGTGCTTAAGGGGTTACACCTAAAAAGCTATTGGAGGTACCGGGCTGAAATTTGGCACGGACGGGTTGAACTGTCGCTCGGCACTGCGTGCAAAATTTCAGGGCAAAAACATAAAAAATGAGGATATGGGAGTGATCCAAATCTCCAACTGTCACTTTTTTCTGACATTCTCAATTAGGACAACTTTTCTGCTGTTCTCTATGGGGGATTTTTGAGAAGGCATAAGTCAGGGTAGGGAGAGAATTTAGACTTGGGGTTTGTTTTATTAGGTAGCTATTGTTCCAGAATAGGGCCTTTTGGGGTTCAGGTAATTGAGAAATTTACAGTTTTGAAACTATTACCTCACAAATCCGCCATCATACAGATAGGAAGTTTCAATTCCTTGCACAGCCGAAGTAGGAGCCTTCAGCAGGTGTATTCACTGTGGATCACTTGGGAGCAGCAAGATGGCTGCCTTTTACGGATGGTAGCAGGGGCCGGGTCTGGGGGGAAGGAAGCCGGCGTTTGCTGCGGGGGAGAGGGGCTAGGGGGAGTTAGCGGTAGCAGTGCGGGCGGAAGTGTAGCAGGCGTTAGGACCTGGGGGAGGTAGCAGCACACAGATGCATGCTCAGACATGGAACATCCGTAATACCTGCATCTGTGTTTAAAAAAAACAAACACAGAAGCAGGGATGGGTCAGTGAGACCCATCGGTGCTTCTGTGTTTAATTAAAATAAAGAAACCTGTGTAAAATAAAATAAAATAAATGGCCCCTCCCCAAAAACAACAACCAGCACCAGGCTTTGGAAAGCCAGTACAGGTTGTGCTAAATACAGGGGACAAATGACGTAGGGGTACCCTGTATGAAGCACAACCAGCACCAGGCTTTTCAGAACCAGTCCTAGTTGCCAAAATACGGGGGAGAAATGACATAGGGATCCCCCTGTATTTACCAAAACTGGACTCTTTCTAGCGGGGGGGGGGGGGGAGAGTTGATGCCACAGCCAGGGGAGCCCTTTCACCGGGCCCTCCAGCCGCAGCATCACCCCTGACCTCTAGTCAGACCAGGCCGGGGAAACCTGGGGAGCTGGGGAACCCCCATTAAAGGGATCCCCCTCTCCAGGGCACCTCAGGCCCAGGCTAATAGCCCGCGGCTATCCCTGGCACCCCAGGGTGCCGGGTTGATTGTATAAAGTGTGGTGCAAGTCAAGTTAAAATATTGTCTCTTGCTGTGGAACTACAGTTCCCAGCAAGCCTCCCCCTGCATGCTGGTACTTGGAGAACCACAAGTATCAGCATGAGGGGCATTACGTGCCTGCTGATACCTGTAGTTCCACAGCAAAAGCAATATTAAAAAACCACAGAACACACACACACCGTAGAAAAGTAAAATTTTCTTAAAGCATACATCTCACATACTCACCTAGTATCCCTGTAGCCAATCTGTCCTCTTTTCCAAGTAGATAATCCAATGGATTATCGTACATTAGTAGTGTCCTCTAAAGACACTACTACCCAAATGACAGCTCCGCCCGGGATTTCAGTTCAGAAATCCCGATGCGGAGCAATCATTGGCTGAGAGATGCGAGCCTTCCGCCTCTCAGCCAATGAGCTTTTTTTTTCAATTCAAAGAGGGCCGCCGCAAGCCAATCATGGCTTGCGACGTCATCGCCCCGCCGCCTCGGGTGGCTTATATACAGACAGCACGAGGCGCCGTGCAGTCAGTTGTTGGCAGGGGAGCTGGAGAGAAGACCAGCTGAAGGAAGAAGATGCAGCGGAAGGCCTGGATGGGCGGCGGCCGTGGAAAATAGTTTAAAGGCCGCCGCACTCCAGGTGAAGACGCCGTAGAAGTCCTGGGGGAAGCGGCAGCCATGTAAAAGAGCTTAAAGGCTGCCGCCCCCCCAGGTGAAGGTGCGGCATAATAAAATACTTTAAAAACTTGTGTCATTTTGATTATTTTATTATTTCTTTTGCAGGGGTACTATAGGTACCAGCAGGCCCTTAATGCCCTGCCTGCTGGTACTTGTAGTTCTCCAAGTGCCAGTATGCAGGGATGCCTGCTGGGACCTGTAGTACTACTGCAAAAGGCAATATTTATATTTTTATATGCACCACACTACACAATCAACTCAGCAACCACTGCACAGGGGTGCTGGGGATAGCCCCGGCTATCAGCCTGGGGTGCCCTGGAGATGGGGACCCCTTTATTGGGGGGGTCCACAGCTCCCCAGCCTGGGCTGACTAGCGTTTAGGGGTGATGCTTCGGCTGGGGGGACTTAAAAGGGCTCCCCTGGCTGTGGCATCACCCCCCTGCTAGAAAGAGTCCAGTGCTGGTTCTGGTATATACATTTTTTCCCCCTGTATTTCCAGAACCAGGGTCATCCCAGAGCCCAGTGCTGGCTGCGCTGAAAACAGGGGACCCCTAGGTCATTTGTTCCCCGTATTTTGGCAACCAAGACTGGTTCTGAAAAGCCTGGTGCTGGTTGTGCTTCATACGGGGGACCCCTTCATCATTTGTCCCCTGTATTTAGCACAACCAGTACTGGCTTTCCAAAGCCCGGTGCTGGTTGTTGTTTTCGGGGAGGAGGCCACGCCATTTTTTTTTTTTTTTTACACATTTAATTTGATGCATAGATGGATCTCACTGCTGCGTTCATGCATCTGTGATGCGTATTCCAATGAGCACACAATTCTGTGAATTAGCAGTTCCACCATTTTGTGAGTGACAGCAATCTCATTCTGTGAGAGTGCTGAATCGCAGTTAACCACAGGGTGCAAGGGTGTGATGGCATACTATATCTGTATTGCGCAAGGAACATGTCCATTAAGGCATCAGCCTTAATGATCGTAATTTCATTGTTTTTTTTTTTTTAGTTTGAGTGGCACAAAAATCAGTAGGTATTGTGAAGTTTCAGATCATGTCTCAGAAGCCTTAATGGGACATGTAAAACCATAAATAAACAAATATTGCTCATAAATCACTCATCAAAATAAACTTTCCACTATGAACAATACAGGATAACTTCCACAGTGACACTAGCCTTACCTATGTAGGTTTATTTCTGCTCATTGTTCTGCAAAACTACAGTTAACAATATAACAAACAAATACCTGATGGTTAATCACACTTTACAACTCAAGCACAGCCATGAACACTTCAATTATTTACATTTAAATGTAACTAATAATACAGTATCGGTAAATACTCCTTTAAATGAACAGATTCCTTAAACATGAAATGAGGTCAATACTATGAATGAGGTGAGGTCAATGCTATAAAAAGTACTGCAGGTCCTGTACAAGGTTCCATATAGTTTTATTATGTTTACAAGTGACATTTTGTAGCCAATGCCTTTTGTCCCAATACCTGTAACTCAGCAATTTAGAATGGGTAAATTAAGACAATAAATTATGTAAATATTTATAATTGTCCTGTACATGCTACACATTTGTACACATTTTGTATTCAGATTATACAACCTTGTATCAATAGAATGTATTGGTTGTAGGGTAGCGGCAAAACTACAGGGGAAACAAATCTGCTAATTATTTTCAAATGTAAAACCTATTCATTATTTTTAGTTTGTTTGTACTCTAAATTATAAGCATAATATAAGTCAATAAGACGATCTATGACTATATAAAGCACAAGGCTGCAGAGAAAATCTGAGGTCATCTATTATGTCTAAAGGCACATATCCACTAGATGATGTGCTCCCTGTCCAATATCTTAAGCGATTTTCCCTTGATTATTCCCTTCAAATTTGATATTTTAGTCTGAACGATTTGCAAACGATAACGATATGATAACGACGAATTGCTCGGAAAAACAGAATGACGCATGATGCTGTAAACGACGAACGGGAGCGAGCATCATTCGTCGTTTACGACATTTCAATGAACGATTAGTAAACAATAAATGAACGATTGAACAATATCGTTATCGTTCAATCGCTCACTTTTATCGTCTAGCTGATGTGTGCCTTAACTGTTGGATGAAAAGTAGTGATGAGATTTATTACAAGTGATGGCATCATGTTCCTAAAACAATGTTGGAAAACAGCTCTATTAGCCCCTAAACCTGGATTGTGAGCAGTGATAAAGGAAAATTAATTTATTTTTCCAGCTTGTCTGATGCAGTAATTAAAACATTGAAAAAACTGTAATCCAGCATTCATCACAAATTAAACATGCATTAAGCGTAGTGTATTGTGTCTGTGTACAATATACACATTTGCCAATATGCTACTTTGTGTCCCAAGACATTTTCCAGTCCTAAGCATGTCATCTATATCCTCATTTGTGTTAATTGTGTTTATAAATGAGCCTTTGGTGTTGAAAAAATTATGATTAGACTAGTCCACATACCAGTTTTTAAATATACATTTCCAGCAATACCTATCTAGGTAAAATGCCCAAATCTTGTGATAAACAATCAAACTGCAGTGGCTAATACAACGTAAGGGAGAGGCAGTTGCCATGGTGAAGAGGGACAGAGAGGGGAAGTGTTGGCATGCCCCTTGAGAACGCAACTACTCTCTACTTAGTGAGATTTAAGAGACAAATAAGCAATTTAACTGAGACAGACAATGTAGTCTGTGATGATTTCTTTATATTCGATTCAAAATGCCAATTTAACAAATGTTGAAGAAAAAGTAGTTAACGATCTTTACATTGGATGTAAATGATTCTACCTTTGCAATGTGGGTCCCCATATTGTGTTCACTGAACATGGATTTCAGTGCTTTTTTAAAATACCACAACCAATGGTATACTCATCTGGTTACAAAAGGATACTGTTTTCTGTTAGGTGGATTTTTTCTCCATGCTCGTTGTACATTTCGAGACCATTTAACCCAATGTAATAAGGGTCTCCCCAGCTGGTGAGAAGCTGCAACTGAAAGATAACTGAAAACAACTTTCAGGAAAATATTTGATACGTGGTGACAGAGGGACTGATTCATTAACGTTTGCAACTGCGATTACGCACGCAATCTGCCGATTGTTGCGTACTGCGCATGCATAGCAGTGCACGTGCGCTACCTGGCTACTGCAATAGGAACTGCGACATGGGCGTGCATAAATTATCCACTGCGATGCCTTCCGCAGCTTGAGTACTCAGCATGTGATGAAGTTAGCAGTTCCTGAGTAAGGTCAGAGCTTGTGCAAGTGTGCGTGAGGCTGCGATTGTACTCGACTGTATCGATGGTTTCGCAGTCTTGCTAACTATTACGGATGTGTGTAAGGTAAGGTGGGTGTCCCTGTGTAATGCTGCAATGGCATAGCAATCGCAATGGATTAGCATACTATCGCAGTGGAACTGCGTGCATAATCGCTATTGTATTTGCAGTTGCGATCCGTAATTAATCAGGCCCAGACCGTACAAACTGAAATATATTTTGTGTCTTGGTTTAATATGAATAGAGCCAACAAATGGGGCATTATAATTTGGCTTGGAACTACAGGTAACTTTGTTGCGTGTAAGATGATGCATGTTTAAACACTGTTGTAAATAATTCCCTTCTCGTGTGAATTTCCTTACGTTGGTGAACATGAATACATCTGGTATAGAGTAAAGGGCTTTTATTAAATGCATGCTTTATCTTTCTGACTCTCTTTTGCATTTTTTCCAAAGCATTTATATCCACCAGACAAGGTCCAGGCTGGGAAAAACCATGTAAACTTCAGAAGCCAATCAGTTATATCTAGAATACAGCAGGATTGTTGAAAGAGCCAGGGAAAAACTGCATGTATTCAGGGCCAGATTAACAATGGAGCGTCGGGGACAACAGCCCCGAGCCTCTACATATAAATAGGCCCATCATCATGACAGCATAATGACGACCAGCTGGTCACATGGTAGGCCATAAATCATATGTGTTAAAACTGTATTTCTATTTTTCTTACAAAAGTATGCAATATTTCTACTTTTACATAATTAGGGACACAATAGGGCATATAATGTAGGGGGAAGTACATACCCACATGGCACTGGCCACACCTACACAGCAATGGTCACAGCTCTTCCAATAAGCCCCTAATCATTTTCATCATGTGGCCTTGAACCATGCCAATAGAAATCATTCCAAAATGTTAGGCACCAGCTGTCCTTCAGTCATTTTTAGTCATATTGGCTACTTGACTCCTGAATTAGCAATAATTATTTTTTCTATGGTCCAGACTATCAGCTCTGCATACTGCACAGCACAGCTATGCTCATTATTATTTACTAAATAATGTTTATTTCACCATAGGGTAATTTAGGGGTCTATGTACTAAGCCTTGGAGAGAGATAAAGTGGATGAAGATAAAGTACCAACCAATCAGCTCCTAACTGTCACTTTACAGGCTGTGTTTGTAAAATGACAGCTATAAGCTGATTGGAACTTTATCTCAATCTTTTTTTTCACTCTCTAAGGCTTAGTACATAGACCCCCCTAGTGTTGTAGCTGGTAGCAAGGGGAGATAAGAGATGAGATGGGAGAAAAGTGGAGAGGGAAGGAGAAAATTAGAGTTATGGTATAACATACCTCAGTTAACTCTTTTTCTTCGAGGTCCATAGGGTCCACAGGATCTACCTTGGGGTATGTAGTTGGAGTGATCCATTGCACCAAACAGCTTACAGTTTTGAAGCTCCCAGCATGCACTGGTCCTCCTCCATATATACCCCGCCCCCAGCCATTCAGTTTGTAAACAAGCCTAACGGCAAGAGACGGAAAGTGGTGAAGGAAGTACAATGTACCCAAGAAACACTCTCAAAATACGAAGAGGGAATCAGTGATACAAAAAAGCAAACAACAGATCCCAACTGAGGCCAGGTGAGTCAGGGTGGGTGCCCTGTGGACCCTATGGACATTGAAGAAAGAGAGTTAACTGAGGTATGTTATACCATAACACTGATTTTCTTCTTCAGGGTCTATAAGGTCCACAAGATCTACCTTGGGGTCGCCCTAAAGCAGTCTCTTAAGGGTGGGGACGCTCTTGAGCAGAGAGGAGAATCCACTGGCCAAAGGAAGCATCCTGGGAGGCAAAAGTATCAAATGCATAAAATTTGATAAAGGAATGGACGGAAGACCAAGTGGCTGCCTTGCACAGCTGTTCAGCCGAGGCGCCATGTCTAACCACCCACAATGGTCCCACAGACCGAGTAGAATGTGTGGTCACCTAGTTCGGGACAGGGAGATCAGTCTGTGTATAGACCTGAGAAATAGTCATACACAACCAGCGTGCCAAAGTCTGTTTGTTAGCTGGCCAACCTCGTTTGTGAAACCCATATAACAAATAGAGTGCATCTGATTTCCTTATGGAGCTGGTACGATCCACGTAGATACGTAGGGCCACATCCAGAGAAGAAAGGCCGGGACTATAATTTCTTCATTAATATGAAAACGGGATACAACCTTAGGAAGGTAACCCACTCTAGTACGAAGAACAGCCCTATCTTGATGAAAATCAATTATGGGGAGCGACATGACAGTGCTGCCAAATCCGAAACTCTGCGAGCTGTCAACCATCTAAGGTCCACCTTATCCAAGGGCTCTAAAAGAGAAGCTTGCAGTGCCCTGAGAACCAAAGATAAATCCCACGGTGCCACCAGAGGGACAAATGGAGGTTGCAGACGGAGAACCCCCTGCAAAAATGTTCTATCATCAGGCAGCGGAGCAATTCTGCGTTGGTACCATACTGACAATGCAGAAACCTGAACTCTCAGGTTAGCCAGGTGAAGACCTAAGTCTAATCCCACCTGAAGAAAAGCAAGCATTAGCGAGACTCTGAAAACTTTAAGGTTATATTTTTTGTGGGAACACCAAAGAAAAAATGAATGCCAAATCCTGAGATAGATACGGGCCGAAGCAGGCTTCCTTGCCCTCAGCATCGTCTGGATCACAGAAAGAGAGAAACATTTGGCCTTTAAGACGGAAGACTCAAGAGCCATGCCGTCAAAGCCAGCTGCGTTAAATCTGGATATAGGCAGAGATCCTGAACTAGTAAATTCGGTCGTTGAGGCAGTGTGTCAGGACTGCGACTATTTCAGTACATAAAGAGAGACTACTTTTGCCAAAGTTCCATTGCGGTCGTTGGAGGAGCTATCCTGCTTGCTGGCGTGCTTCTCATTCAGGGGATAAAGTGTTAAAGTGATCATCTGTTTCCAAGGTGTCGTCAGGTTGTGGGATTCCTAGTATTTCAAACCTGATTCCATTTGGGTCACATGTTCTGAAACCTCCTATGGATCACAGACCTCTAGTATAAAGCCTGTTACTAACTTTGTCTCAGTGTCTGTGCAACGTTGCTTTCAGGTATTTTTTTGGACTCCTTCCAGATCCCTGCTGTGCCTGTGGATTGCTGTGGTCTTTGTTATATTCCAGATGAACTTCTGATGCCAGTTATCCGCTGCACTACAGAGCCCAGCATTCCTATTGCCTAAGTATTGCTTACTGCTCCATCACTGTGGTTTCATCATTTTGCTGCACTATTTACTTTGCCTGTTGTCTTTCTGTTCCTGTGGATATTGAACTCATCTTTGTTACAGTTGTCAACTGCACCCTTACAGTATCATCTCTGCTTCACGGGGCTCAACCCCGCTCCGAACCCTAGTCATACCGCAGGGCTCAACCCTGTTCCGGAATCTCATCACATCACAGGGCTCAAACATGCTTCAAACTTCTCTGCATCGTGGGGCTCAACCCCGCTCCGAACCCTAGCCACACCGCAGGGCTCAACCCTGTTCTGGAATCTCATCGCCTTACAGGGCTTAACCCTGCTCCGACTTCACTACACCATAAGGCTAAAGTTTGCTTCATCTCTCACTGCACCGCAGGGCTCGGCCCTGTCCCGGAACTATATTATTCTGCAGGGCTCGCTCTGCTCCGGATTTCCATTACTACAGGGTTCTACCCTGGCAAAGGTCCTCAATGCCATCCTGAGGTGTTAGCCTCATACTGGACTCAGGGTTCCCTACCACCATAGTTCTTTTACGTTAAAGACTGCATATATATATTTGGGGATTTTCTCCTATATTTATTATTGCATATATGAACCTCTGTGCTGTTTGAGACTTTATATGAGACCTTGCTGATTATATTTCTTTTGTGAATAAATTCTATATTACTTTTATCCTGTGCTACTGAGTTTCATGAAAAGGTCATTCCTAAGACCACCCCAGTTTATTGTGCCTAGTAGGCCTGCCTCCCTCCAGGAGTCTCAAGTGTCGGCAGCCGTGACAGTTTGCACAGACCTAAAAATGAATCCGGATCTGGAACAGGCTACTGGGGTACAGGCGCTTCAGGGTTTGACCGCCCGTTTGGAAGTACAGGAAAATACTCAAGTTCAAGTTTTCAAGTTTTGCAATGTCTACAGGATCTTTCCACACGTCTTGATAAACTTAAAATTCCTGTTACAAGTACGTCAGGGGTTTCTGCTACTCATTTATGCCTACCGACTCCCACCTCTTATGATGGTAATCACAAACCAATGTGAGATTCATTTTGAATTGTTACCTCATTGTTTTACCACCTCTCGTGTTAAAGTGGCTTAGATTATGTCATTATTGTCTGGTGCTGCTTTTGAGTGGGCCTCTCCTTTATGGGAGAGAAATGATGCCTTAATGTCTAATTACCAAGCTTTTGCTTCTACTTTCAAAAGGATATTTGACGAACCTGGAAGATCAGTGGTAGCGTCTGTCGATATTTTGTGAGTAAAGCAAGGACCAGCTCCAGTTGTTCAGTATGTGGTTCGTTTTCAAACTATAGCCGCAGAACGTAAGTGGAACAATGAGGCATTAAGAGCGGCATATTGGAATGGTCTCTCTGAGAGACTTAAAGATGAGTTGGTGACTCGAGATCTTCCTGAGAGTTTGGATGAGTTAATTTCATTGACTATTAAAATTGATCTGCGTATGCGAGAATGAGGGGTTCAGAGGAGTCGCAAAGAGTGTTCTAAAAATTCTCTTCCCCAGTCTCGCTCTGTTCATGGTACATCTGATGAGCCTATGCAAATTAATAAAGCCAAATTGTCTGAAGTGGAGAAGCAATGTAGAAGGCGTTCTAATCTGTGCTTGTATTATGCATCCTCAGAACATTTTTTGGCTAAATGTCCAATAAGACCGGGAAACGGTCATCCCTAGTTGATGGAGGGGAAGTCAAACTAGGGGTATCTTCTAAAGTTTCCCCCAAAAAGGATTGTTTAATTTCTGTGAGCATTCCTGACTTTGGGTCTTCATGTCAAGCTAGATTCTGGAGCAGCTGGCAATTTTATTTCATTGTCCTTGGTTCAAAAGTTGAAAATTCATGTTGTCAAATTAACCTGTTCTTTTTCCCTTTCTGCAGTAAATGGGAATAGAAATTTTTCATGGATATGTTACACATCAAACAAAGTCTATGAAGTTGAGGGTAGGAGCTTTGCATGAGGAAAGTTTAGAGTTTTTAGTATTACCTATTTCTATGTATGATATAGTTCTTGGTTTACCATGGTTAACTCTTCATAACCCTCATATTGATTGGACTTGTTTTCAAATTCTTTCTTGGAGTCCCAAATGCAAATTAAATTGTTTGATTCCTGTGGTACCATTGGCTGAAGTGAAAGTAGATGTTCCACCTTCTCTCCCACAGCCTTATCATGAATTTGCTGATGTATTTTCTGAGCAGGCGGCAGACGAACTCCCACCGCATCGTCCCTGGGATTGTCCTATTGAACTTATTCCGGGTAAAATGCCACCTAAATGTCAAGTATACCCTCTCTCTGTTCCTGAGACTCAAGCCAAGATAACCTACGAAAGGGGTTTATCAGGTCTTCCTCATCTCCCGCTAGAGCGGGCTTTTTTGTAAAGAAAAAAGAATGGCGGTCTTCGTCCATGTATCGACTTTAGAGAGCTAAATGAGATTACGG
Source organism: Taudactylus pleione (assembly GCA_031769625.1). Lineage (NCBI taxonomy): Eukaryota > Metazoa > Chordata > Amphibia > Anura > Myobatrachidae > Taudactylus > Taudactylus pleione. Next base: position 19,371,735 of record JAUIMM010000065.1, on the reverse strand, counting down.
TAAAAAATAAATATCCTTTACCTCTCATTACGGAATTGTTTGATAGAGTTAAGGGTTCTCGACTATTTACTAAACTTGATCTAAAAGGAGCTTATAACTTGATCAGAGTTAAAGAGGGTGATGAGTGGAAAACCGCATTTAATACGCGAGATGGCCATTATAAGAACCTAGTCATGCCTTTTTGGTTTATGTAATGCTCCTGCGGTGTTCCAGGAGTTTGTGAATGAAATTTTCCGAGATATACTTTACCAGTTTCTTATTGTTTATCTTGATATTTAGATTTTTTCCAGGAATCTTTCTGATCATCGTACCCATGTTAAAGAGGTATTAAGTCGTCTTCGAGCTAATAAGCTTTATGGTAAGATCTCTAAGTGTGTTTTTGAAGTTCCAGTTATACCCTTTTTGGGGTATATCATCTCTGGTTCTGAGCTTCAGATGGACCCTGAAAAGTTAAAGGCTATTCAAGATTGGGTTTTGCCCACTTTGTTAAAGTCTATTCAGAGATTTTTAGGCCTTGCCAATTATTACAGAAAGTTTATCAAAGCGTTTTCAACGATTGTAGCCCCAATTACTGCTATGACAAAAAAAGGGGCTAATCCCAAAGTATGGTCCCCAGAGGCATTGAATGCCTTTCAGACTCTTAAAGATGCATTTTCTGCGGCCCCCATTCTAGTTCAACCAGATGTTGAGAAACCATTTATGCTAGAAGTGGATGCTTCCACTTATGGAGTTGGGGCTATTTTGTCTCAAGTGGCTGCAGATGGGAGAACAGTGTCTTGTGGATTCTTTTCACAAAAATTTTCTAGTGCTGAGTGTAATTACTCCATCGGGAACCAAGAACTGTTAGCTATTAAGTTAGCTTTGGAGGAGTGGAGATATTTATTGGAAGGTGCAAAACATCCTGTTACTATTTTTACAGACCATAAAAATTTGTTGTATTTGAAGACTGCCCATTGTCTGAACCCGTGACAAGCTCGTTGGGCACTCTTCTTTTCTCGTTTTGATTTTGTCCTCAGGTATCGTCCAGGTTCTTTGAATAAAAAGGCAGATGCTCTCTCACGCTCAATGTTGGAAGAGAAGGAACAAAATGAGGATCAAAGGTACCCTATAATAAACCCTCTGGCCTTTTCTTCAATTTCCATCTCTCCTGATCCTCCTCCTGGGAAGATATTTGTGGCACCTGAGTTACGAGGTAAACTTCTTTCCTGGGCTCATAATTCTCATTTCTCTGGACATCCAGGGGTTCATGAAATGTATTCATTTTGGCAACATTCCTATTAGTGGTCTTCTATGAAAAAAGATGTCCAAGAGTTTATACGTTCTTGTTCTAAGTGTGAAGACTCTGATGTCCATGCTCCTAAGTTGATACGTAATTTTCATGCTAAATTCCCTTTAAAACCTGGTGGGTGTTCGGAGACCACCCAAAAAGGGTGAGGTAATGTAGTATAAAGCCTGTTACTGTGTCTCAGTGTCTGTGCAACGTTGCTTTCAGGTCTTTTCTTGGACACCTGCCAGATCCCCGCTGTGCCTCTGGATTGCTGTGGACTTTGTTATATTCCAGATGAACTTCTGATGCCAGTTATCTGCTGCACTACAGAGCCCAGCATTCCTATTGCCAAAGTATTGCTTACTGCTCCATCACTGTGGTTTCATCATTTTGCTGCACTATTTACTTTGCCTGTTGTCTTTCTGTTCCTGTGGATATTGAACTCATCCTTGTTACAGTTGTCAACTGCACCGTTACAGTATCATCTCTGCATCACGGGGCTCAACCCCGCTCCGAACTCTAGTCATGCCGCAGGGCTCAACCCTCTTCCGGAATCTCATCACATCACAATCTTCTCCGCATCACGGGGCTCAACCCCACTCCGAACTCTAGCCACGCTGCAGGGCTCAACCCTGTTCCGGAATCTCATCACATCACAGGGCTCAACCCTGCTACAATCTTCTGCGCATCACGGGGCTCAACCCTGCTCCGAACTCTAGCCACATCGCAGGGCTCAACCTTGTTCCGGAATTTCATCACATCACAGGGCTCAACCCTGCTACAATCTTCTCCGCATCACAGGGCTCAACCCTGATCCGAACTCTAGCCACATCGCAGGGATCAACCCTGTTCCGGAATCAACCCTGTTCCGGAATCTCATAACATCACAGGGCTCAACCCTGCTACAATCTTCTGCGCATCACGGGGCTCAACCCTGCTCCGAACTCTAGCCACATCGCAGGGCTCAACCTTGTTCCGGAATTTCATCACATCACAGGGCTCAACCCTGCTACAATCTTCTCCGCATCACAGGGCTCAACCCTGATCCGAACTCTAGCCACATCGCAGGGATCAACCCTGTTCCGGAATCAACCCTGTTCCGGAATCTCATAACATCACAGGGCTCAACCCTGCTACAATCTTCTGCGCATCACGGGGCTCAACCCTGCTCCGAACTCTAGCCACATCGCAGGGCTCAACCTTGTTCCGGAATTTCATCACATCACAGGGCTCAACCCTGCTACAATCTTCTCCGCATCACAGGGCTCAACCCTGATCCGAACTCTAGCCACATCGCAGGGATCAACCCTGTTCCGGAATCTCATAACATCACAGGGCTCAACCCTGCTACAATCTTCTGCGCATCACGGGGCTCAACCCTGCTCCGAACTCTAGCCACATCGCAGGGCTCAACCTTGTTCCGGAATTTCATCACATCACAGGGCTCAACCCTGCTACAATCTTCTCCGCATCACAGGGCTCAACCCTGATCCGAACTCTAGCCACATCGCAGGGATCAACCCTGTTCCGGAATCTCATCACATCACAGGGCTCAACCCTGCTACAACTTTCTCCGCATCGCGGGGCTCAACCCTGCTCTCAACTCTAGCCACGTCGCAGGGCTCAATCCTGTTCTGCAATCTCATCGCCTTACAGGGCTTAACCCGGCTCCGACTTCACTACACCACAAGGCTCAAGTTTGCGTCATCTCTCACTGCACCGCAGGGCTCGGCCCTGTCCCGGAACTATATTATTCTGCAGGGCTCGCTCTGCTCCGGATTTCCATTACTACAGGGTTCTACCCTGGCAAAGGTCCTCAATGCCATCCTGAGGTGTTAGCCACGTTAGTTCTTTTACGTTAAAGACTGCATATATATATTTGGGGATTTTCTCCTATATTTATTATTGCATATATGAAACTCTGTGCTGTTTGAGACTTTATATGAGACCTTGCTGATTATATTTCTTTTGTGCATACATTCTATTTTACTTTTATCCTGCGCTACTGAGTTTCATGAAAAGGTCATTCCTAAGACCACCCCAGTTTGTTGTGCCTAGTAGGCCTGCCTCCCTCCAGGAGTCTCAAGTGTCGGCAGCCGTGACACAGTGGAAGTGGACTGTCTATGGATAGACATGCCAGATAGGTGAACCAATGTCTCCTGGGGCAGGCAGGAACTATTAGTTTTATCCTGCCGCCCTCCTGCTTGAACTTTCTGATGACCCTTGGGAGGGAGGAGATTGGAGGAAACAGGTATGCCAACTTAAAGTCCCATCTCACCGCCAGAGGTTCCATGAAGGCGGCTGAGGGGTCCCTTGTTCTGGACCCGTACCTGGGGACCTTGTGGTTGTGACATGATGCCATGACGTCTATGTCTGGTAGTCCCCAACTGTCCACCAGGAGTTGAAAAACATTCGGATGAAGAGCCCATTCTCCAGCGTGTATGTCCTGACGACATGAATATTGCCGAGACTGATGGAAGATGGCATTCTGCCCACTGCAGAATGTTCGTCACTTCCCTCGTGGCTGCCGGACTTCGTGTGCCTCCTTGATGATTGATATAGGCCACAGCAGTCGCGTTGTCGGACTGAATCTGGACAGGCCTGCCCTGAAGTAGGTCCTGTGTCAGAATGATCGCACTGTGCAGTGCACGAAGCTCCAAAACATTTATCTGTAGGTGACTTTCCTGATCCGTCCACCTTCCCTGAAAATTGCGATGACCTGTCACCGCTCCCCATCCTCGCTGACTTGCATCCGTGATGAGGAGTACCCAATCTGGGACCCATAACGGGCGACCCTTGTCTAAATTAGTCATCTGCAGACACCAAGCGAGGGAGAGCCGAACCTCTGGAGAGATGCGGATCATTTGAGAATTTATCTGATGATACCGACCATCCCAATGAGACAGAATCCATTGCTGCAGGGACCTGGAGTGGAACTGGGCATAAGCCACCATGATGAATGTGGACACCATGGAGCCCAGCATCTGTATGGCCAAGTGAACTGATATTTTCTGCTTGCAAAGTAGACTGTGCACACGAGATTGAAGCATTGCAATCTTGTCCTCTAGCAAAAGAATCCTTTGTCCCAGAGAGTCCAGTAGTTCCCCTAAGTGCACCATTGCTGAGTTAGAGAAGACTTTTTCCAATTGATTATCCAGCCATGCTCTTGTAGGCAGACAATGGTCATCTGGAGATGATATTGTAACATCTCCTAAGATTGTGCCAATATCAAGTTGTCCAAATATGGCAGTATCCTGACTCCTTGTCGTCTGAGATGAGCCGTCATGACTACCATTAGCTTGGTAAATACGTGAGGGGCTGTGGATAGCCCGAAGGGTAGAGCCTGAAATTGGTAATGTTGCTGATCTACCGCCGTTCTCAGAAATCCTTGGTGAGATTGTGCAATAGGAACATGCAGATAAGCATCCTGTATGTCCAGGGAGACCATAAAATCTCCAGGCTCCATTGCCAGCATAATTGACCGTAGGATTTCCACACGGAATTTGGGCACATGGATGAATCTGTTGAGAGACTTCAGATTCAGGATAGGGTGATGTGACCCATTTGGTTTCTGAATCAAAAACAAATTTGAATAATAACCCATTCCCTGTTGTGTCACAGGAATGGGGATTATGACTCCTGACCTCAGGAGGGCCCCAATAGCCTCTCGGTAGGCCAAAGACCTGACCAGGTCTACCGGAAGGGTTCTACCAACAAACCTCTGAAGAGGATACCTCAGGAACGTGATGGCGTAACCATGAGAGACCACCTCTCGAACCCAGACAACCATAGTCGTCTGAAGCCAGGCATGAGAAAACTGTAGAAGTTGGCCTCCCACCCTGGGACCTTCCAGTGGGATGCCTGCCCCATCAGGCAGTGGGCTTATCGATCGGCTTGGTAGCAGGACGTCTGGTTGACCATGATTTCCTGGTCTGAGGTTTCCTGTGGGAATTCTCCCATCGAGGAAGACTGTCCCGTTGCCCTGCTCTGTGGCAAAAGGACTGAGCTGATGACTGCCTATATTTAGGGGTAGTCGTAGATGGCAACCCCGCAGATTTAGATGTCGCCAGAGAAGACACTAGGTCATCCAGCTCTGGTCCAAACAGTACCTTCCCAACAAAAGGCAAAGACTACAGGGCCTTCTTGGACCCTGTATCCACATTCCAGGTTTTTAGCCAAAGGGTTCTTCGAGTCAAGATAACTGCATCAATGACTGCTTCCTCCATATACACAGCTGCTTCTTGCATCTGCCTTAGATCAGACAGCTGTTCTCAGGTAGCATTCGGCATGCTATCCTCCAGAGCCTTCGTCCATTCTTCCATAGGCTTGGCTGCCTAGGCTACAGCCGTAACTGGTCTGGTAATAGCTCCAGATAATGAAAACACTGATTTTAAATAGTAATCAAGTTTTCTATCTGTAACCTCTTTTAATGAGGATGCTGCAGGAATGTTTAATATAGAGCTCTTGATCAATCTAGTTACATGAACATCTACTGATGGGGGGATCATCCCATTTGTTACACTCACTAAATGCAAATTTGTATCCAGAGGTTAAATTCCTTGTAACTTGAAAATGTTTATTTGGAGTACACCATGCTTCAGACGTGAGTTGTTCAGACTGAGGAAAATAATCTTTAGCCACCTTCTGACTCCTAAACACCGGAGTCTTAGATTTTGGTGGGACCTTCTCTTCCTCTATACTGGGGACAGGTCGAACCGCTCTCACCAGAGAGGGGACATCAACAGAGGATTGATGGTCTTCTTCCACTGAGCAAGACCCCAAACTCTGAGTATCAGAGTGCGATGAGGAGGTTGAGTCAGAATCCTGAGGCAACGTCTGAAGAGAACCTCTCTTTACCTCTGCTTTACTGCCACTGGTCTTTTCGCCTGCACCACTTGCTGAACGGCAATAGACGGCAGCATACTCTGACTAGAGTGAGCAGAAGAATCAAACCAATAGGGATTCATGGGGGATATATACATAGAAGGATGCAAATGCTGTGGGTATCCCATAGCAGGAGGCAATATTGTGGCAGGAGCACGCGATGCTGCGGCCCTGTCCACCAATATCGACAATACCTAAGACCAAGAGGCCACCCAGGGTGGTTCTTGTGCTGGTGCAGGTGTACAAGATAGAAAAGGTGGCTGTTTACAACAGACACTACACAACTCATCTTGCACATAATCCTGTTCCAACAGGCCTGCAAAAATGAGAGTTATGGTAAGAACTTACGTTTGTTAACTCTCTTTCTTCGAAGTCTATAGGGTCCACAGGGAGACCTTGGGGTATAGGTTGGGAACCAAATCCGGGCACCACGCAGTTAAAGCTTTCAGCTCCCAGGATGCATTGGGTTCACTCTCCCTATAACCCCGCCACCCGAGCCAGAGGCACCTTAGTTTGTAAGTAGCCAAAGGCCAGAGGAGGAAAGAGAGAGAGAAAGAAGGCTGGAACACTCAAGAACCACACTCACAGAATAGGAAACGGGAAATCGATGACCAGTAACATAGCCCATATGAAGCCAGGTGTGCCAGGGTGGGTGCCCTGTGGACCGTATGGACTTCGAAGAAAGAGAATTAAAGGTAAGTTCTTACCATAACTCTCATTTTGTTATTCAGGGTACATAGGCTCCACAGGGAGACCTTGAGGATGTCCCAAGCAGTCCTTTTAAGGGTGGGGACGCTCCTGCGCTGAGAGGAGAATCCGGCACCCAAAGGAAGCATCAGGAGAGGAAAAGGTATCTAGTGTATAGAACCTTAAAAAGGTCTGGATGGAAGACCACGTGGCCGCCTTGCAAGGCTGAACAGTCGCCCATGAGGGGCCCACAGGCCGAGTAGAATGAGCATTAACAGAAGCCGGAACAGGAATGCCTTCCTGTGTGTAAGCCTCTGAGATAGTCATACTAAGCCATCTAGCCAATGTTTGATCATTGGCAGGCCATCCTTCCATGTGAAATCCATAGAGCACAAATAAGAAGTCAGGATATACGTGGACCGTACCAGTTCCTTCCGGAAATCTGAGAGCACGGACTACAGACTGTTGTGGTACCTGAGGGGATTGCATGTACTGTGAAAAACCCTGGTAGGGAGCGACAGTCTGTGTCACAGGGGTAGACTGCAAGAACTGCGGAATACCTTGAGAAGGAAGGATGGCATGTTGAGGTAACCCCAAGTGGGTTAGAACAGTGGGGGTTGGCAGGCGATCCGCAATGGAGGCCAGGGTCTGAGAGAAAAAACGCCCATGGGGGTCCGTTAAGGGGCCCGGTACCTGATGGCACCTTATACATAACCCTTCCTGAGTCAGATCCTTATTCACACCTGCAGCACATGACTTGCAGGATAGAAAAATGAGTGCAGTATAGTGCTCCATTTCATGGTCAGACATACAGTGCATTCGGAAAGTATTCACAGCACGTCACTTTTTCCACATTTTGTTATGTTACCGCCTTATTTCAAAATGTAATAAATTAATTTTTGTCCTCAAAATTCTACACACAATACCCCATAATGACAACGTGTAAAAAGTTTTTTTTTAGATTTTTTCTAATGTAATAAAAAAAAAAAAAACCCTAAGAAATCACATGTACTTAAGTATTCACAGCCTTTGCTCAATACTTTGTTGATGCACTTTTGGCAGCAATTACAGCCTCAAGTATTTTTGAATATAATGCCACAAGCTTGGCACACCTATCTTTGGGCAGTTTTGCCCATTCCTCTTTGCAGCACCTCTCCAGCTCCATCAGGTTGGATGGGAAGCGTCGGTGCACAGCCATTTTCAGATCTCTCCAGAGATGTTCAATCGGATTCAAGTCTGGGCTCTGGCTGGGCCACTCATGGACATTCACAGAGTTGTCCTGAAGCCACTCCTTTGATATCTTGGCTTTATGCTTAGGGTCGTTTTCCTGCTGAAAGATTAACCGTCATCCCAGTCTGAGGTCAAGAGCGCTCTGGAGCAGGTTTTCATCCAGGATGTATCTGTACATTGCTGCATTCATCTTTCCCTCTATCCTGACTAGTCTTCCAGTTCCTGCCGCTGAAAAACATCCCCACAGCATGATGCTGCCACCACCATGCTTCACTGTAGGGATGGTATTGGCCTGGTGATGAGCGGTGCCTTGTTTCCTCCAAACAGAACGCCTGGCATTCATGGCAAAGAGTTCAATCTTTGTCTCTCATGGTCTGAGAGTCCTTCAGGTGCATTTTGGCAAACTCCAGGCGGGCTGCCATGTGCTTTTTTACTAAAGAGTGACTTCAGTCTGGCCACTCTACCATACAGGCCTGATTGGTGGATTGCTGCAGAGATGGTTGTCTTCTGGAAGGTTCTCATCTCTCCACAGAGGAACGCTGCAGCTCTGACAGAGTGACCATCGGGTTCTTGCTCACCTCCCTGACTAGGGCCATTATCCCCCGATCGCTCAGTTTAGACGGACAGCCAACTCTAGGAAGAGTCCTGGTGGTTCCAAACTTTTCATTTATGGATGATGGAGGCCACTGTGCTCATTCGGACCTTCAAAGCAGCAGATATATTTCTGTACCCTTCCCCAGATTTGTGCCTCGAGACAATCCTGTCTCGGAGGTCTACAGACAATTCCTTGGACTTCATGCTTGGTTTGTGCCCTGAGATGCACTGTTAAGTGTGGGACCTTATATAGACAGGTGTATGCCTTCAAAATCATGTCCAATCAACTGAATTTACCACAGGTGGACTCCAATTAAGCTGTAGAAACATCTCAAGGATGATCAGTGGAAACAGGATGGACCTGAGCTCAATTTTGAACTTCATGGCAAAAGCCGTGAATATTTATGTACATGTGATTTCTTAGTGGTTTTTGTTTTATTCAATTTGTAAAAATCTCAAAAAAACTTTTTACACGTCATTATGGGGTATTGTGTGTAGAATTTTGAGGACAAAAATTAATATATTCCATTCTGAAATAAGGCTGTAACATAACAAAATGTGGAAAAAGTGACGCGCTGTGAATACTTTCTGGATGCACTGTATCTGACTAACAATTATTTTGGAAATATCAAGCAGCGCCATACTGGTCCTGACTGGCGCTAGAATTAGCTGCAGGGACTCACTATCAGCATATGCAACACTCACTTCCACCTAAAATATGGCAATGTGCAGCACGCAACAGTATGTGATCAACCTCACAAATATTGACAAATATATATATATGTGAGGTAAGTACACCTCTATTAGGGCAGATTGTAAAGAAAAGGGATAGATATAAACTGACAGTTGAGAGAAAAAGCACAGACAGTCAACGCTAGCATAAGTCACATACAATGCAGAAATATTATTTATATATATATATATATATATATATATATATATACATATATATATATATATTATATATACACACACACACACACACACACACACACATTACTTACAATATACTGCAGATGGCACTACAATCAACTGTCCAGATCGGTACTGGCATCGCGGCTCCGGCGGGGTGACGGAGCGGCAACACAAACGTGCAATGGACAGTCTGTTGCTGCGCGCTCTAGAGATAGTGAAACTACCGTAAATCATAAAAATAAAATAAATTAGCTTTAGGGGCTGCTAAGCAGCTCCTCTGCGATAACAGTGACCCGATTCCGGCCAAGCACCAACTCAAACTGAGGGAGAGTGGACCCAATGCATCCTGGGAGCTGAAAGCTTTAACTGCATGGTGCCCGGATTTGGTTCCCAACCTATAACCCAAGGTCTCCCTGTGGAGCCTATCGACCCTGAAGAAGAAACAAGATTGACATGATTTTAGCACAGGAAGCTCATCCTTCTCTCCTTTACCTTTACACATAGCAATGTGTAACAGGTATAAGGTATATAGCATAAATGCAATGTGACTTTAAATGAGGAAACCCCACACACCTTCAGATGGATGAGGAGAAACACAGTGATAGATATATCTGACAGTTTTGAAAAGAAAAGGCAGTATAAATACAGCAGCTAGCATCACAGTCACATACAATGCAGAAATACAGTATATTCAAATGCTAAATGCAAATGGACTCTGAATCAACTGACCAGCACCCTTAGGGGTATTGGTAGGATATAGAGTGCTATATGCCTGATCCAAGGGAGAGGTATACAGGGAGACAAACCTAAACTCTGAGACCAGGGGCGTATCTATCCACTGGCCAGGATGGCACTCGCCAGGGACGGCGGACAAAGATGCATTGGGGATTTTGTAAATATAAACTTTCAAAATTCCACAAAACCTAGCAATCTAAACATTAATATATTCTAATACAGGTAGTATAGATAGAGCAAAAAAGCAGACATCATCTGTATGGGATCCGGTCAATATCCTGACAGTCGGAATGCCGGCGCTGGAATTCTGACACCTGTCAGAATCCCAGGGCCGGCATCCCAATGGTAAGTACTGCTGTTAGGGGGGGAGGGTTAGGCACTAGGGGGAGAGGTTAGGTTCAGGCACAAGGGAGGGAGGGTTAGGGTAGAGAGAGGGGGGGGAGGATAAGGATACTGGCCGACAAGTTCGGTACCCTAACCCTGTCGTGATGCCGTCGCCAATATTCCGAGCGCCGGGATCCCGAGTGCCGGCATCCCATACACAATCCATCTCTATTTCTAATCTACAAAGCTGGTAAAATATTCATGACAGGTAGTACTAAATGAAAGTGCTAACCACAGGGCAGTTAAATATTACATATCATTTTATTTCTGTCCTTCTAATATAGGGTCGAATTCAATTCAGTGCGATGTTGAACAGCCGCGGGAGGGAACTCCCGAAGCTATTCAATTTAACGCACTGTTAGCGTTGTCAGGAATGGGTTATGGCAGAAAATGCCGGTTATCGGTTAAGGCGCGGTAACCGGCATTCTCTGACTAAAGTGCCGGGCGCGCGGCTGTTAGCGCCGTGCTAAGCCGGCAAACAGCTGCATGTCCGGCACTTTTGTCGGATTTGTCCTCGCATTCCCAGGGGGGTGCGAGAAGAAATCCTTTAGCAGCCCAAACAGCGCGGTGTATTGAATAGCTTCGGGAGTTCCCTACCACGGCTATTCAACATCGCACTGAATTTAATTCAGATTTTTGAAGAAAAGTTTATGAAAGTAGTGTCCAATTTAATAGCTTTTGAATTGTATTCTTTTTCCATAAGGTTGTTTTTTTTTTTAAATATATTTCAAATATTAAAGATAACAAAAATATAGCAGAAAAAGGATACACCCACAAGGCATCAAAGGTGCTTCATAATCCATTGTAGCAGACTCCATGCATTTGAAAGAACTGTAGAAAAATAGAAAAAAAAACAATAAAAAAACATAACCATATTTTCCATAGACAGTGTATTTTAGGTACAATTTATGAGTAACATGTATCTTAAATAAAGTTTATATTTTATAAGTACAGATGTGTCCTCATACATCTAGCCTCCTTGCGTGTTAAACAGTCTTTCTAGTCGTGCCATGCCATGGCGTGACTCAGTAGCGCCGAGCATCTTTTCATACGATTTTTTGCCTTCAAATGCATCTTATTGGGACAGCGATGTGAATAGATAGAACAAGCAGCTTCTGCTGATTATAATGATATGCAGCATGCCTATGTTCTGTGAGCGAGTGCGGGTGTATCTGCATGTGAAATGCTATGTTACAGTGTCAGCAGCTGTAACACTAACGTAGTGTTTAGCATGCAGATATACCCGCAGTCACACAGAGAGCATAGGCATGCTGCATATCATTATAATCAACAGAAGCTGCCTGTGCCATCTATTCACATCGCTGTGCAAATAAGACATTTGAAGGTATAAAGCTGCACTAAAAGATGCTCGACGCTACCGAGTCACACGGAGCTCCCGCGTTATGTGTAGCGCATGGAGGATAGATGTATGTAGACACATCTGTAGAAGAATACAATTATTGGCATGTACATAAAAACTGAGAAGAAAAGCACATTTGTTACTGTACCTTGATTGTTTATTAACTTGATGTTCTTTAACATAGTCAACAAAAAGAATCTCTTGAGCAAAATCAAAGTGACAGTTGCCAGGACCCTTCCGGATCAGAAATCCTTCAGGTGGAGAAATGTAGCATCCATCAAGTGTTACAAGGACAATTTTAGCCTAAAAGAAAGATATTTTCTAAATTATTATTTTGGTTGACTGGAAAAAAACATTTATTTAGGCTTTCAAAAGGAAAATAACAGCCTCAAAGTCACACAGAATAAAATAGCCCTGAATACCACAGAGAAAAATCTTCAATGTGAGTATACTGTTATCTTTAAATAAATTACATTTAATGCTAATAAGCACTTATTTACGGGTATTCCATATAATGTACAAAATACCTTACTAAGCTGTCGGGTAGGTTTGGTTCCCTATTGGCAAGCTAGATCCACAAAGTGGTGGGGTCCCCCTTCTCAGCACATGCTGTGGGACATTTTAGTTTAGTTTAGTGTCCGATGCCCTAACAATTAAATTATAAATGAAATGTCGATGCAGTGCCTTCAGCCCCATCCAGCAGCTGCAGAACAATAGTACCAGGGGGTGTCTGATAGTGCCTCCGGGATTCATTGTATATTGCCTCCTGGGGGTAAAGTACCACATGGAAATTGGGGATCTTAAGTGGTAGCAGCAAACAGATTGATACTAACAAATTATTGAACTGCGCTTGTAAGGAATGTATACATAATAAAACACCTGTTACACAATATGGTAGCACCTGTCTGAATAATGTACCAAGGACGCTGATTAGTAACATTAGTTATTGATCAGCGTAACAGCTGGGCGCTACAGAGCCAGCTTGTGTGTATTACATGTTTTTAGTGTTGTGAGAAAAGGTAAAGAGTTTATGTATCGAATGTAATAAATTGTGGAAATTTTTTTAAGAGAAGCCTTGTTCTGGTACATTATTCAGACAGGTGCTACCATATTGCAACAAGTGTTTTATTATGTATACATTCCTTACAAGCGCAGTTCAATAATTTGTTAGTGTGTGCTGTTGTGGGCCAGATGGTACTGGTAGATGAACTAGCTGTATAAAGGGGTAATTCTTTACTAGCAACCTATTACTCAACTCCTCTTTAAGTGAAGTGCAATGATACTGGATGCTAAGCTATTAGTATCCTGAAATTATCCCAGCAAACAGATTGATGTCACGTGGTCTCACATCCATCCTCCTGGAGCCGATTTCAGCTTTGAGGATGTGCTAGACTTCAAAGCAGGACACCTGGAAGATAAGTCTACTTTGGGCAGGAGACAAAGATAAGCCTCTCAGTCTAGACTTAGTGGTGCCAGTGAGAAGATAATGAATCGCTATGGCAGTGCGTGGACAGGTGAGAAAGATCCCCACTCTCCCGTGATCAAATGCAGTGTTAAAAGAATGAAACAGGACTAGGCCGATTCACATGCAAGATACGTCAATCAACCTGGATTTGTAAAAGGGACAGGGGGCTGGATTATTCCTAAACCGTATTAAAAGGGAACCAAAGCCCCAAGTAAAGTGATTCCATCTGTAATTATGTGCGGCTGGATGTGTGATCACTACATTTCATGTGCAATATTTTATATAAAATAGCTATATTTGAACAAAATACATTACTCTTTTGAAAGATCCAGATTCATTCCATCAAGGTGTTTGTTGTAATACTGTGACCTATATAAAAGAGCCACCACTCTAATACACCGCTTGACTTAAAGGGCACTGATATGGGGGAAGTAGGTAGGGGCCTGAGAGCACAGGGGAGGTGTAACCACCCCCACCATAATGACAACCACATCCACTGATGCAACATAATAATACACTACACCACGATGGGGTGTAGCCATGACCCTTCAGTGGCCACGCCCAACTCAGTACCTTGGCCTAACCCAAAGCTCATCCAAAATAAGTGGTCAGGAGGAACCAGCTATTGTCCCTAGCAAAGAGGTGCTGCAGCAACAACACATATGACCCAGAATGAATCGGTTCAAGGTGTTTATTAAGGAGCCTGCTGGTGGCAGTAATTACTGTCCTATAACTGGGACTGGGAAACAAGGATAGAGTACCTTTTTAGTAATTCAGACATCTGTACAAATTCACAATTAATAACTGATAGACATTGCATGAAATAATGGATTTAGGGCCTGATTTAGAGTTAGAAATAGAGTAAGATACAGCAAGTAACTGTGCATCTTGGTAAAACAGTGCAGGTGGGAGCAGATTTAAAATGTGCAGAGAGAGTTAGATCTGGGATGGGTATGTCCACATTAAAATCAAAATTGTAGTGTAAAAATAAAGCTGTTCAGTATTTGTGGGCTATGGGCAAAAGCAGACAGTATTTACCCTACATGCCCAAAAAAATGAACCCCTTACATTGCAACAGGGTTTGTCCAGGTACACAGTTACTTGCTCTATCTTACTCTATTCCCAAGTCTGAATCAGGCCCTTAGTTCACATCAATTCATATAGAACAAAAAACAAATTAAGAAAAAAATATGCAATCTACTGTAAGTCTTTTTATCCTTCAGCAGAAACTCAATAGTATCAGTAATGACATGCATTTTGGTAATAGGGAGTTCTCGGCAAAAACAAATAAAAAAATAAAATAATGTATTCTATAAGGTAGCTTTTCAATTGGAAACAATTGGTTATTACTCTGAGAAGCTTTTTGACAAGGGTATTTATTTCAAGAAGCCCATACTCTGCTAAAAGTGTACCTGTCATACAGATCTGAAAAATCTACAGTAACTACTAAATAGTGATTACAATCTATATGAAAATACAGCTATTAGTACAGAAAATTATTCTTGAAAATCACAGCTCTGTACCAGGGGTTCTGTAGGCTGCAGAAATAAGAAATTTCAATACTACCATATACTGTGCCTAGTGTGTCGCAAAAAGGAATATAACATCAAGAGGGACATCTTATACCCTAGGCAAGTATCTTACCCTGCATATCAAAAGGAAAAATGGCAGCCACTTAAGAAAAATCCTAGGGGAGCTTGAGCAGATAAGCACTTAGCAATGTGCTTTTTACAGATACACTAGGTGAGGTTGAGAAAACTTTAGATAGCTACCCTTGGGATGTACAATTTAAAGGCCATTAAAAGATTTATATGAACTCGCTATTGGTACACTAGTTCCCAATCTTTGAGATGTTGTAACACATCTGTCGACACAGATACCACAGTTTTGATATGAATCTAATTTTAAAACATTAGAATAACTAAAAAAATAATTATAAATAAGTATGCATATTATGAAAAACCAAAGTAAATTACAATGAAATAGATAGCTATCTGGCACACTCAGATAAATGTGTGTATGGACTAGATATTACAGATAAACAGTTTTTATTGGTATTAATCACAATGTATTGACATACAAATTAAAATACAATCCTCCAATATAACATATATAATACCAGTGGTACTTAAAGTCCGATCCTGTGACTTAGCAGGTAAAATCCTTCAAAACTAAGGTACCAGTGGTGCTTAAAAAAAGTCTGATCCTTTAACCCAGCAGGTACTGTATGGTCCTTAATTAATATGGTGATAGAATCCTTCGTTTTTAATTTAACGTGACGGCCGTCACTGAATTTGTTAGTTTTTGTAACAGATCATAGCCCCGTGGGGAGAACCCAGGCCCACCTACTGTAGCAGGAAGCGTGGTAAACACAGGAAAACAACTCCAGTGTAAGGCGAGATGCAAAATCCGAGGGAAATGGGGATTGTGTAACAAAGGAGACACTTTAGAAAGCACCTGGAGAGAACACTGGTATGGAAAGAGTGGCTTGTGAATTCAGCAGAGAATCCAGTAGAAGGACGTCCAAATGGAAATAGTTTAAAAATGCAACAGAGTATCCACAGGAACCAGAATCACATTACAAGACTGTAGCAACCAGACTGTCAAGCACAAGTGCAGACACGGATCTGGCAGTGTTCTGTAGGAGGGGTTTAGGTTCCCAGTCACAGGGGTATATTTACTATAGATCGATTTACAATCGAAAAAAATCTATTAACATCAATGTTGTGTTTCTGGGGCTAAATCAACATTTACTAACAGACACATTTTTAAGTATTAGTAAATGTGTAATTTAGCCCCAGAAACACAACATCGATGATTAGGGTTATTGTGAAGTCTGATAATTTGACTGATCTGCAACTAAACTGTATCTTTGCATGAAGTCGCTTATATTTGCAAAGCTGCAGGTGGGCATCTCAATACAAATCCCAGCAGCTGCAACTATTGCATATTTTCGCACACCCGCTGCGTACAAAATTGCAGCTGTGGTGACATTAGTGAACACCTCTGAATCAGGCCCTCTGTCTCCAGGCAGGAGGTTTGCCTAGGGTGCCGAGAAGCCTTGCACTGGCCCTGAGCGGAGGAAAATTTAAGTTGGATCTGTAAACTGTTAAGGACCCCATACATCAGAGATTGATTGCAGCAATCGTGCAATTTGCAATCGATTGTGTATAAAAATCTTTCCCTTTTTCAATCGATTGCAGAATTGTCACAATCGATTGAAAAAGGGAAAGATTTTTATTCACAATCGATTGCAAATTGCATGATTGCTGCAATGAATCTCTGATGTATGGTGGCCTTCACAAAGAGCCATCCAAAATGCCTGCAATAAGAGGCTGCAAATAGGCTAGAAATTTTCCAGCTGCTAGGCTCAAAAGCCAATTGGTCAACTGGTCACCCAAATATGTTGCCAAACTGAAAGATGATCCTGTAGCTTAACACGCAGGTGAAAGTCAAGTTTGGTCTATATGTGGCCACCAATTGCGCAGTGCACCTGTGAGCTATAAACACCATGGGCGGAATTCAATTGATTCCAGCCCCTATTGCGCCCGATGGAGCTATTCAATTCTTGCTCCTGTCGGGCGCGATCAGCTGCCAGCGCTACATTTCAGCTCGCAGCCCCAGGGGGATGAGAGCTGAAATGTGCGAAAAGTGACCTGTTTGGGCGACAAAACAGCACTTTTCGCGGTGGCGCCCAGCACTTTGGTCGGGTTTAGCTGTTTTACGCGGCTAAACCTGACCTCTATGGGCGCGATCAGCGCGAAAAAACGGCATCAATTGAATAGCGGCCCGCGATCTCCTGTCACTTTAGACGGGAGATCCGGACCACATAATCTATTGAACTCCGGCCCATAAGCTCAACTGCCTAAAATGTATTGTACTGTAGTTTTGTATATTTATATGTTCTTCAAATGATTTTAGCTTGGTGCTTGTGACAGGATGATATGACACACTTTCACTGAAACCAAAGTAGAGAATGGAAACACTTAAGAAAAAATAATTATTTAATATTCACTTTTATAGTTTAGATCAGTGGTTCTCAAGCTCGGTCCTGAGGACCGCACACAGCTCACATTTTCCAGGTCACCCAGTAGGTGCACAGGTGTATTCATTACTCACTGATACATTTTAAAAGATTCACAGGTGCAGCTAATTATTTCACTAGTAATTATGTGAGGAGACCTGCAAAACATGCACTGTTTGGGGTCCCGAGGACCGAGTTTGAGAACCTGTGGTTTAGATAATACACTGTTTTTACAGGTTGTTTTTTTTTATGAATTTTTTATGAGACAATCAGAATGCAACAGATTCTACTAGTAACTTTACAGTCTGTTCTCTTCTCTGTCTCTGCAGCTTCTTGTATTTAACATACAGTAATGTGAAACTAACACCTGTTGTGGGGCAGCGCAGTTAGATCGTCTGCCTCCTTTGTTATGCTAATTACCAGGGCCGTAGCTAGGGTAGTGCGGCCGGTGCCATCGCACAGGGCACCACAGGTCAGGGGGCGCTCTTTGGGCCTGTCAAATTTCTGTTTATTACCATTCTTGCTTGTAGCTTCCCCTTCTTTTATCCCAGCATCTCCTGGCCTCTCCTATCTCTTCCCCATGAAGCCATGGCCCTTTATTGGGTGCATTATGTCCCTTTGAAAAATTAGGGGGGTGCCAATACTCTTTCTGGCACAGGGCACCAAAATGTCTAGTTACGGCTCTGCTAATTACATGACCATCTGTAAGCAAAAGCATATAACTACAGAGTTTGGGGGGATCCAACCTGTAAACTATTATAGTTGTATAACTTACATTAATGATAAAGTTTTCATTTAATAAAAAAGGCAAGTCTTTTTAATTTCATGCAGAAATGTGATTTCACTTGGGTAGATCACCTAGTCGTTTCATTAATGTCCCATGAGTGATGTTTTGCTTTCTCCAGAGAGCTATATTTTTGACTTTGCATTACGGTTGTGCTTGCTTTTTCAGTGGACCTTTGAAAGTGTTACATTATTCATTTCCAAAGCTAAATAAGAGAAAAAAAAATTACCCCTCTATAGGTGTCTTCAGGAGACTTATTGTAGTTCCAAAACCTCAGTCCTGCAATAGGTTTCATATCATCAAAATTGATTGTGATTGTGTGATTTTCCCCACAGGTAAATGGGATGAGCCACATGTGAGAATCTTCACTGGTTATGTTCACACCATCAATAAGCCTAGAAAATATAAGGGTTGCATTACAGAAAATGTAGCTAACGGCAATGCTTTGTCTTTAATCTCCTTATTAAAATTTTTCCCAAATTTTTTTTAGTTTGCAAGACAAAGTGCAGATCATACAGTATGTTTATATATAAAAACAATGCCACCAGTTGTGTGTGAGACAGAGCAATACGTTGCTTAGTATTTAGAATGTTAGGGTGACTGTAATCATTTGAAACAAAATCAGTAAATATAGGCTATCATGCAACTGTTTGCCTGTGTAGCGGCTATACTGTATGTTCTGCATTTATAGATATGTATATAAAATGGGAAGAGTTAGGGTTGGCAAGAATTTATATTGGTAACAGCAGGAATTACAGTAGGAATGTAAGAAAGCTAAGGCAGGGGAAGGTTGGGGGGTGATTCAGCTAGTGAAGTAGTATACCTTATAAAGAGTCCTGGCAACAGAGCGACATGATAAGAATACCAGGGTTCTCTTTTGCAAGCTAGTTATACTGTATAGTCCACTCTTTAATAAACTAAAAGTGAATGACTACTTGTAGTTATGTAGGTGGGTTAGCTTTCGTCCAGTTTAGCTAATTGCAATATTTTATACATTTAAAAAGGTAATTTACAGTTACAAATACTTATTTAAAAAATGCTGCTATAAAATGTGCAGATATAAAGATATATGCTACTCCAAATAAACATGTTAGCGTGAAGATACATTTAAAGACCAAGATATGATTTAAGTGTATCACTATGAAGCAGCATACTCAACACCAGTCATTATCTCAACTTGATGATAATGACTGATGCTAAATGTGTATTGAAAAAAAATGTATAAATAAGGCATGCCCTTTCTACTCACCCAACAAGTGGTCTAAGCACCAGGGGCATATTCAATTAGCCGCGGGGTTTACCCAGCGGCTAATTGACGCGCTTGACGTGATTCAATAATTAGTGGGGATTCCACGCGCGGGTGTCCCTGAGACCCCGCGCGCGAGTCCCCGCTGTTTGATTTTACCTCGCACCTCATGTAGGTGCGAGGTAAAATCAGCGTGAGGCCGCCCTATTCGGCCTCGCGCGAGCAATATTAACACACTGATTCCGCGGTTCTCGCGGAATCAGTGTGTTCTCGTGTGGAAGTCCTGTTTTTTGGACACGGGGAAAAAGCTATTCTATTGAATAGCTTTACCCCGCGCCACAGGACTTTTACCCATCAATTACTCGCGGGAGAGGTCCCGCGGGTAATTGAATATGCCCCTAAGTGTTTATAGCCTGGGTTGGTTTCCGCTAATGCAGTGGGTGGAAAACATTATAGGGTGTACAAAAATAAAATCACTAGAGACCAAGGAAAAGGAGTTACAGAGATAGTAGTGGCATCTCTGCCATGTATCAACTTTTAATCGATTAATAGTAAAAATTCAGATTTTGTTAAGGTTTTTATTTAGACCTACATTTAGAGGTAAAATATATTTTACAAAATACTCATGATTGTCCATTTAAAAATCAGTGTTCTGAGGCCACTCCTGTGTCAATTCGCTATGTGCACCTATAACATAACGTTATAGTCATTTCAGGATTACAGTTGGTTCATACATACTTATCTAAAGTTCTGCTGTCATCTTGGTACTCAGGAAGCACACTGAGATCTGGAGGAGATGCCGATATAATATTCAAGCTTAGAGGTAGTGCTTCACCATCTAGTCCCACAATTTCAAGTCCTGTAAGGCCAAGGTAATGAAGATCTCCCCATGTCATTTTAAAATTTAACTGAAGACCTTAAAAATAAGAATAATATGCTTATAAGCATATATCGCCATTCATTCATAAGTACCTAACACGAAAATGATTTCTGTAAAAGTAGGATACAAAACATATTAACAAAAGCAAGTGATGTGCATATTATAAATAACTAATAGTATTTATAAGGGTATGTTTACTAGAACAATCACAAAAACTGGATAATGTCATATAATCAAAAACATTTTTTACACTTTTTTTTTTCATCACTTAATATTTACATTAATAAGAATAAAAGAAGGAAATTAAAGTATATGGTTGGAGCAGGGCCGATATGACATATTACGGCTTCTGCCACCTTAGGAAAGAGCAGTCAAGAGTGTGGTGACGTGGCATATCGGGTAACCTGTACCTTATACTACTGGAGGTGGCGTGGCCACTAAACCTTGGTGCATGGCTGTTCTGCCTTAGAAGCCCAATGGGTTAAAGTCCATTTGAGTTGCCTGTATACTTCTATACATTTTATATCCAATATACTTACATTTACAACAGTAAACACCAGGCATACTATTGGCAAGATTCGAGGGAAAGCATGCAGGATTTTTCAGATCAGAAATCTGCAAAAGAGAACATGAGATGGAGAAAAATAAAACATAATACAACGCTGAAAATAGAGGTCGACAAAATATCAAATTCAAATAGACAATAATGAAAACTGCTGCACAGATCACTATGAAAATAATGGGTGATAGCAGCCAGGTGTCTGGTTTCATTTTAAAAACTAGAACAATTAGAATAAGATTGGTTGTTTTGGGTTACAACAACTTTGTGCGCAGTTACCAGAGCCAAAGTTTTCATAATGCACTCAAATGAGTACTGTGTGTTGGTAAATGCTAGATATAGAAGTGTGAATGAAAAACCATTGTAAACATATGGACATAAAAATTACAAAGCAATAGCATGTTGATATAAACTGTATAACAATGGAAAAAATGGGGCCTAACATTTGTATGCCATATTTAAAATAAAAAGAGTATTGAGTTACTGCTGCTTCTTTCACTGTGACCCCATTTCAAACAAAAAGCCAGCTGGCATGCATTTGTACAACTGTAGAAATACATGAGAGCCATTTGCATATCAAAAAGATAAAGAACTTGGCAAGCATCTCTTATAATATCTAGTTTGCAGGGATGACTTGTGATTGTGCCATAAAAAACATTACTGAAGAAATAAAATTAGCATGCAGACTACTTCAAATAAATATCTTTTATGCTACACATACAGAGTTTTCACATGTGAAAGTGCAGCAACCTTCTATTTAACGGCTTCATTTCTGTAACCTTTTATAATTGCTTTGATACATTGGATTTGGGAACAATTCCAATCATGGTTCAAAAGTTGAAACCGTGTCTTTTATATTTAAAAATGACAAACTTACATACAGCTGTACTTGCTGTGAAATAATGTTGTCTGAGAAACTCTAACCTCTTATCCTAAACTTAAACCTATTTAAAATATGCAGTTTGTTTTACATTTAAATAACTCTTAACCTAATGGGTTAAATTGCTGAAAATAATCTAATGAAATTTTTATTAGACCTTAAGAGCACCAGCTTCATTAGGCTGTTATCACACAGGCACTTTATTTGCCTGCATAACAAGAGATATGGTAAGAACTTACCTTTGTTATCTCCGTTTCTACGAAGTCCATAGGGTCCACAGGGTTGGCCTTGGGGTATAGCTGGATCTGGATCCACGGGCACCAGGCAGTTAAAGCTTCATCCTCCTCTATACCCCGCCCCCGAGCCACAGGCACCTCAGTTGGTAAGCAGCCAAGGCCGGAGGAGGAGACTAAACAGAGAAGGAAAACTGGAACACACAAGAAACCATACTCACAGAAATGGGAGACGGAAAACCGGTGACCAGCCACACAGCCCATATGAAGCCAGGTGCGTCAGGGCGGGCGCCCTGTGGACCCTATGGACTTCGTAGAAACCGAGATAACAAAGGTAAGTTCTTACCATATCTCTTGTTCTTCTACTTCAGGGTCCATAGGGGGTTCACAGGGTTGACCTTGGGGATGTCCCAAAGCAGTTAAACTAAAGGCGGGGACGCTCCTGTGCAGAAAGGAGAACCCAGCGCCCGAAGGATGCATCCTGAGAGGCAAATGTGTCAAACGCTTAGAAACTCAAAAACGCCTGAGTGGAAGACCAGGTGGCCGCCTTACATAGCTGAACAGCAGAGGCGCCACGTCTAGCAGCCCAAGAGGGACCCACAGAACGAGTGGAATGAGCACAGGTAAACCCTCCTGTGCATAAGCTGGCACAGGTAAACCCTCCGATGCATAAGCCTCACAAATAACGGAACAAAGCCAACGGGCTAACGTTTGTTTATTTGCAGGCCAACCCCTCCTGTGAAAACCAAAGAGGACAAACAAAGAATCAGACTTCCTAACAGAAGCAGTCAGGTCCACATAGATTCTAAGCGCACGGACTACATCCAAGAAAGCCTCACCAGCTGAAAGATCAGGTGACTGAAAAACTGGCACAACAAGTTCCTGATTGATGTGGAACTTCAAAACCACTTTAGGTAAATACTCAGGACGAGTGCGGAGCACTGCTCTGTCCTGGTGAAAAATCAGAAAAGGGGGGCGACAGGAAATCGCCCCCAACTCTGACACCCTCCTGGCAGAAGCAATTGCCAAGAGAAAAATGGTCTTAAACGTTAACCACTTGAGCTCCACCGACTCAAGAGGCTCAAAAGGAGGACCCTGGAGGACCCGAAGAACCACCGCCAAGTCCCAAGGAGCCACAGGAGGCACGAAGGGAGGCTGGATTCGGAGAACACCTTGGAAAAAAGTGTGAACATCTGGCAGTGTAGCAATCCGTCGTTGGAACCACACGGACAACGCGGACACATGAACCTTCAGAGAGGCAAGACGTAAGCCTAGGTCCAACCCCGATTGAAGAAATTCCAAGCTCCTAGAAACTCGGAACACCTGAGGATCATAGTTTCTGGACTCACACCACTGAAAGTAAGTGCGCCACACCCTGTGGTAAATCCATGCGGAAGCAGGCTTGCGTGCCCTGAGCATGGTACTAATAACCGAACCCGAGAAGCCCCGAGACCTTAAGACGGCTGTCTCAAGAGCCACGCCGTCAAAGACAGCCGACCCAGATCTGGGTAAAGGCAGGGCCCTTGAGACAATAGGTCCTGAAAATGAGGAAGAAGGTACGGAGCGTCGATGGAGAGGCTCCTCAGATCGGAGTACCAAGGACGTCTGGGCCACGCCGGAGCCACCAGCACGAGCGTGCCGCCGTCCTGCTTGAATTTCCGCAGGACCCGAGGTAGCAGGGATATCGGAGGAAACAGATACGCCAGGTGAAACGTCCATTTCACCGACAGCGCGTCTACCAGACATGCGCCTGCGTCTCTTGTCCTTTGTTATGTTCTGGGTTGTTTGTGGACCCGGGGTGGTAGCAGGAGCAATCACAGAAGCGGATTTGAAAATAAAACTAGGATTTTTAATAAGTGCTTGAGCAGACATATAATGTGGCAGTAAACAAAAGTCCAGGAACATATAAATGTGCACAAGAGTTCTGTGGTGGGAGTAATGGGTTAATGTCCAAGAAAAGCAATTTGAGCTGTCCAGGTGTGCAGGTAGTGAAACTGAAACTAATCAAGCCAGGTATGCAGGTAGTGAACTGAAAATAATCAAGCCAGGTATGCAGGTAGTGAACTGAAGCAATGAGCAGGATGTCAGCAGGCTCAGGCACTCAGGTATGGGCAAGGGTGGAGGAAGCGGGGTAGTCCAGTGGGAGCTAGGAGCTGACAGGCAGACTGGCAGACAGCAAATTCACAGGAACAGGATAAGCACAGATAAATCCCTCTCAGCTAGGCTGAGATACACGTTGCACTGGCAAAGAAGGAAGGCACTGACCCTTCCTAAATACCCCATGCCGTGCTGTTACTGGCCGGAGGGAACATGTGACTCACCAGGATTGGCCAGCCGCATCACATGGCCAGAAGGCAAGATGGCGGCGCCCATGCCAAACGGAATGGAGACGCCGCCAGGCCTTACCAGCGCAGAGTGACAATAGGCCCGCACAACAACGCGCGCAGCCAAAGCCCCCCGCCAGACACCAGCTTCGCCACCAGACAGCCCGCGCCACAATGACCTCACAGGTAACACTCGCCTAGCGCCATGCTGAAATACCCTGGCCGTGACATCCTTGACCCGTAAACGAGCAACTTGTGATTGTGACGGGAGACCATCAAGTCCAGCTACGGCAGCCCCCATCTGTCCACGAGTAGCTGAAACACTTCTGGGTGAAGCGACTATTCCCCGGGATGCACGTCGTGACGGCTGAGGAAGTCCACCTCCCAATTGAGGACTCCGAGGATGAAGACCGCCGAGATCGCTGGAATGTGGCACTCCGCCCAAGCAAGGATGCGAGACACCTCCGACATCGCAGCCCGACTGCGAGTTCCTCCCTGGTGGTTGATGTACGCCACCGTGGTGGCGTTGTCGGAATGAACTTGAACCACCCTTCCTTGAAGAGCGGTGCCAGACAACTGCAGGGCCCTGTACACTTTCCGCAGTTCCAGGATGTTGATGGAGAGAAGTGCTTCTTCCGTAGACCAACGACCCTGAAGTGACAACGAGCCTGTCACTGCCCCCAACCCCGAAGACTGGCATCTGTTGTGAGCAGGACCCAGTCCGGGATCCAAAAGGGGCGCCCCTCGACCAGATGAGCTGTCTGAAGCCACCAAGCCAAAGACTGCCGAACCTCCGGGGACAACACCAGCATCTGAGAGCGGATCCGGTGAGGTAACCAGTTCCATTCTGATAGAAAGCCCCTGCAGGGGCCGTGAATGGAACTGGGCAAATTCCACCATGTCGAATGCCGACACCATGGACCCCAGAACTCTCATAGCCGAATGGACCGACAGGCGGCAACTGCTCAGACAACTGTGTCTCCGCAGCTGTAGGGAGGAGACCTTCTCCGGAGTCAGGAAGATCCTTTGCTGATGAGAATCTAGCAGGGCTCCCAAATGAACCATCCGCTGTGATGAAATCAGGGAGGACTTTCTCCAATTTATCAACCACCCGTGCGCTTGCAGACAAGCGATCGTCAGGTGGAAATGTTGAAGCAGTACCTCCGGGGAGCTTGCCAGCAAAAGGAGGTCGTCCAGATACAGCAGTAGCCGTACATTCTGGTTCCGAAGATGTGCGGCCATGATTGCCATCACTTTGGTGAATACCCTCGGTGCCGTGGAGAGGCCAAAGGGTAGCGCCCGGAACTGATGATGCTGAAGGATAGCGAACCTCAGATACCGCTGGTGCGAAGGTGCTATCAGAACATAGAGGTAGGCATCCTGGATATCCAGGGAGACCATGTAATCCCCAGGTTCCATCGCCAGAATGATGGAACGTAATGTTTCCATTCTGAATTTGGGAACTGTGAGGAATTTGTTCAGAGACTTCAAATTGAGGATAGGGCGATGAGAACCATTGGGTTTCTGCACCAGAAACAGAGTAGAGTAGTACCCCGTCCCTCGTTGTGATTGAGGAATGGGAACAATGACCCCTGCTTTCAGCAAGGAGTCTATAGCCTCCTGAATCTGCAAATCCTTCGTTCTGTCCTGAGAAGGACTTGTGCAGAAAAACTGGTGGGGCGGTTTGTGTTGAAAAGACAGGGCGTACCCCTGGGAGACCACTTCTCGAACCCAGACATCCGTGGTGGTATTGTGCCAGCACTGGGCAAATTGAAGAAGTCGGCCTCCTACTCTGGGGTCCCCCAGAGGGAGGCTCGTCACATCAGGCAGAGGGTTTATCTTCCTCTTTGGAAGAAGGGCGTCTGGCACTCCAGGCCTGCTTCTTGGGCTTCGAGGCTGTCTTAGTCGCCGACTGCCTCGGGAAGGACTGACCCTTGGCCTTTCCCTGAACCCGAAAGGACCGAAAGGCTGAGCTCCTCACATTAGCCGGCGCTGAAGCCTAAGGGAGGAAGGCAGACTTTGATTTAGCCAGAGTATCCACTATTTTGTCCAAATCTGGACCAAATAGCAACTCTCCATTAAAAGGTAGGGCCTCCAGGCCCTTTTTAGAATCCGTATCAGCCCTTCAGGACTGCAGCCACAAGGACCGAAGCACCAACACAGCTGCAGCCGACACCCTAGAGGTCAGCAGGCTTGCATCCAAAGATGCTTCCCCAATATAGGAAGCCGCATCTCTCATCTGTCCTATCAACGCTCTCTGGATATCCGGAGCATCGTCCGGATAGGTATCTTCCAAAGCGTTGGCCCAGCTCTCAATGGCCTTAGCCACCCAAGAGATGGCCATGGACGGACGGGTCACTGCCCCAGAGAGAGAGTAGATAGACTTTAAACAAGTCTCCACTTTCCTGTCCGTGGGATCCTTCAGGGAGGAGATAGACGGTAATGGCAAAGTAGCGCTTTTAATTAAGTGGGTGACACAGTCGGGACCGCAGGATGGTCCGCGATTGACGACAGCACTTGTGAAAACATCGCCCAAGGAGGATCCTGCGCCACTGGGGGTTTAGAGGGACCAGGTACCAGCTGGCACCGCCTGCGCAGACCATCTTGAGACAAATCCACCCCATCAACCCCTGCCGAACAGCGCTGTCAGGAAAACAACACAGGAGCCACGGAGCGCTCATTCTCCTCATCAGACATGACACAATAACTTTGCAATAACTATGTATCACCGAAAAGAGGTGAGGCGTATAACACCTGCGCACTCCGAAGTATGCAACACAAACAGCCCACAATATGGCACTGAGTAGCACACCACTGTATGTGACTGACCTCACAAATACATAGATTTATATAAGTGAGGTACACCGAAAAAACACCCCTCCCCCACACACCTGCGAGCCTGTAGGAGAAGGAAAGGGATAGTGATAAGATGACAGTCAGCAGAAATTAGCACAGACAGCAGCACTAGCAAAAAGTCACATACCATGCAGGAAGTTAAACTCACTGCACCTTTCGCTACAATCAACCTCCCAGATTCAGTGTCTGGGAGGGCTATAGCACTGCGAACACTGTCCTTTTGCAGGGGAGAGATACGCAGGGGGACCGTTCCATGCACCGCCTGGGAGATCTACGTTAGCCACAAGAAGATGGCCGCCGGAGAGCTCTGAGGAGGAGTGGCCGTAGGAGGAACAGCCCAGCGACGCCAGCACGCATGAGAGAAGGCGCGCTGGGCTGAGGGGAGGAGCCGCTAAACCAGGGAAGGCTGCCTCCCCTGGCTAGCAATTAACCCCAGGGACGCTGGTTCTCCTCCAGCAATTATACCCTGGTAGTCCAGCGGTCAGACGGGGTATTCCAGTGAAGGGGGAGACCACCGCCGCTACTAGCGCCGCCGGTCTGTCCCCAGAGACCGGCGGCTAAAGACTGCATTTTTACCCCCACGCGCAGGGTGAAGCGCTGCACGCGGCTTACCTTGCCCCGTAGAATCCGGCAACAGTCAGTGGGAGGTCCCAGAGCTTATGCAGCCCCACCGCGTCAGGGTGACCCGACTCCGGCCGGGCACCAACTAAAACTGAGGTGCCTGTGGCTCGGGGGCGGGGTATAGAGGAGGATGGACCCAAGTGCATCCTGGGAGCAGCAAAAGCTTTAACTGCGAGGTGCCCGTGGATCCAAATCCAGCTATACCCCAAGGTCAACCCTGTGGACCCACTATGGACCCTGAAGTAGAAATACTGTTACAGGTATTGCAAACACAGATTTAATTTAAAGAGAGCACTGATACACTATATCTAAACTATGAGTGCGCACAGCACTTGTGTTATGCTAATTCTTAGACCACTGCATGGTGAGACTTTGGGCCTGATTCAGAGATGTATGCTATAGAACAGCTGCAGTTACTGTGCTAAAATATGCAAATGCAATAAGAATACAGTAGTCTTAAGTAAAAATACACTCACAGCTGACTTATGAAGACGCAGCCATTGGATCAACTGCGTGGACATCGGACATCTGAGTAAGCCTCATGTTACTCAGGATGCTCGGCAAAATCACACAACGGTACAAGTGAAGCTGCATCCAAGGACGCAGACACTGGCTTTGGCACAACCAGAAAACGGGGCTGACGCCCGTTTTCTGTAATGCTGCCTGTCGCAGCCTCCAAAAGACAGCAGCATCTCAATCATGGCGCAACTTTTTGGGCATAGAGAATGATATCGCAGGACTCCATCTACACATGCACAGTGTTCCGCATGCGCAGATCTTCAATCATCGGAGATTTATGTGAACATCGGGGTTCCAAAAATCTTTGAAGCAGGTCCTTTATCAGGTGTCACAGTCAACAGTAAATCTGCCATATAAATGTTAATAAAGTACTGTAGGAGGACATGCCACATATACAGTATGTAGACATACTTTATAAAGAACTTAGAGGGGCACTCTATTGTAAAAGTACATCTATAAAATAAGCGAGAAAGCGTCTGTCTGTCCTTTATACACGGACAGAGTTTTGGACCTACAGTAGCTCCACCAAATTTGGCATAGTGGTGTAGTTTGACCAGGATTAAGTTTTTGCCTAGGTTTGAACTTTGGCATTATGTAGGTTAGAACTTCAGACATCATTCCACACAATAGTAGTGCCTCTTACACATTATGACACACAGTAATGCCCCTTACACATTATGCCCCCCCCACCAGCAACTAACCTCTCTGTGTCCCTCCTGCAGCCTTTCGCCTCCCCCTGTGTGCCATCAGCAGCCAGCAGGTGTGGATGTGGTGCCGGGCCACCAGCTAATTACAGCTGGCGCACCAGCAGGCAGCGGCAGACATGGACAGACAGCGCCAGTGCAATTGAAATCTGGCGCCGGTCGCAAGCCAATCGTAGCTCGCGGACTAAAAGCCAATAAAGGAGTCTCCACTTCTGATTGGCTGCCGGTCCGCAAGATCTGATTGCCTCGCAACTGGCAGTGCTGTCTCTCCATATTTGCATGCCAGTGCGCCCGCTTTAATCAGCTGCCGGTCTGGCACCAAATCAACACCGCTGACAACCAGGTTCCCCTCGGCGGCCCTGACTGTACTAGCCCACCTTGTGTCCGTGACTGGGTGCAGGGGGAGCAGTGGGCCATAGAGGCAGCTCGGGCACCATAGCAGCCGCACCCTTTGTACCCACGGTAGTAACGCGGCATGCAGTCAGGAAGCAGACGGTCAAAATGCCGACCGATGGCTTCCCGACTGTCAAATCCCGGCAGGGTACTAATGATAGGCGTCGAAATACCTACGCTGGGAGCCAGACGCCCGGCATACCGATTGATGGCAGGCCGGGCGGCGGCCGCACAGGGGGGGAGGGTTTAGGTTAGGGGCTCTAGGGGGGATTTAGGGTTAGGCATCCCTCTCCCCCCAGGAGGGTTAGGCTAGGGGAACGAGGGGTAAGGCCCTCCCCCGGGAGACTTAGGTTTAGGCTGCGAGGATGGGGTGGTTAGGTTTTGGCACTTAGGGGGGGTTAGGCACTGGGGTGGAGGTTAGGCACTCCTAAGGGAGGGTTAGTGATACTTCTCTAAATCCCCTGTCGGGATTTCCACTGCTGCTAGTCTGCCAGCGTCAGGATTTGAACCGCCGGCGGTTATTCATACTGATTCCAGTAACGCATGCATGTTGGAACCAGTGGGGGTCCTTTTCATGATTAATGGAATGGAATTATAGGCAAGGACAATGTAAACAAAGGCTGCAGGTATACTTCAGGGTCCAGTCTTCAACCCGGGCAATGCCGGGTATCCCAGCTAGTAGTTTATATGTACACTAACACATTATATTTAATATACAAATACATACATACACATACAGTATATGTTCCCAGTACTAAAAAATACTGTATTGGTAAAACATTTTATGTATATGAAAATGGTGACTTGCATTTCAGTTTATTATTGGAAGTATTTTTTTTATAACTTTCAAAGCTTAGGGGGGTGGGGATTTATCAAAGCTTGGAGAAAGATAAAGTGGGGAGAGTAATAACCAAATAGCTTCTGTCACGTTTCAGGCTGTGTTTGAAAAATGACCGTTAGGAGCTGATTGGTTAATACTTTATCTTTCTCCAATTTATCTCTGTCCAAGCTTTGATAAATCTCCCTTAAGTAATTTTATTGTTCTATATTCAATATTACGTCAAGTATGAGTTCTTTCCACAAATGGGACAATTAATATTTACAAATGAACTCCTAATCAGATAACGGATGACAAAAGCTTGTACGTATCTATTCATCACGTGCGCATAAAAGCAGGTTATCTCTTGAAAAAAACATATCAACTAATATTTTAGATTTCATTTTAAGATCTCTGAGATTATATTTTGAATTAATGTTATGTGGTATAAACAAAAGACAACAAATGGTGTAGAACTGGGTAGAGCAATAGTAAACACAAAATTATTTACTGTTACACTTCTCACAGTTTCTCCAAGCACATCCACTTTATTGTGGGAAACTATTTGTATTCTGTCATTACCAGCAGTTTCTCACTGGAGCCAGCCTGTGTAAAGGGCCTTTCCTCATCGCCATGGTCTGCCGTCCTTGGGCGGATTTTGAAGTTTTCTTCATCTATTTGAAGATCTGTGCTCTCAAACTCCTCATCAAATGTTTCATCATAAACAGACATCGCTTGCAGTATGTCATCATCAGTTGTAAACAAAATTGTATCCCCAAACTGTTCTGCAGCTAAGAAATTAATATAAATGATCTGTACAACAGCAAAATGTAGTACTTAACAAATCCACATACAAGAGATCTGATTTAAAACACCTGGAAATTGTATTGGTGAATAGACAAATGTTCCTTAGATAATAAAATCAACCATAGTCTTCACAATTCCATATGGAGAATGATTCTGACAACCGTGCAGCAAAACAATACATCACCTTCCACCTTTAAGCTAAGAAATGCTCTGCTTTGCTCAGATGCTGTCAAAAAAGGAATGCAATAAAATCATATGGTAGATCTATTACAGACCATGACTAATAAACCTAACCAGTTAATCCCTGTGGTTGGCAAATATGTACATCTGAGAAATTAACTCAGCCATGAACCGAATATATTTTGAGTTATATTTCTGTAATTAGTCACACACCATGATCTACCACAGATACAGCAACCTTGAATGCTTTGGTAATGCTAAACTATTTTTCTGGCCCTCCTAATAAAGCTTATTTAAATTAGAGAGCAACACAAAAAGTGATAAAAATAGAATTATGATCAGTCGCCACGGTTCTTCTTATCAGCGTTTCCCGGGCCATTACCAGGTGACTGGGACGCCGCATTACGCAGGTCGCACAGGACGATGGTCCCTATGGTCGCTAGGTGACGGTGACTCGTACGGCTGCAGGGGTTCTTGCTTCCAGCTGTTAACTAGCAGCCAGGAAGCTGTTTGAGACATGCAGCTGCATTAGGTTTTTCATTATGGGGGCTGGGCTCTTTGGCTTCCTCTGATTCGTCCCT
This sequence comes from Taudactylus pleione, assembly GCA_031769625.1. Lineage (NCBI taxonomy): Eukaryota > Metazoa > Chordata > Amphibia > Anura > Myobatrachidae > Taudactylus > Taudactylus pleione. The sequence goes on along the minus strand of JAUIMM010000065.1, from coordinate 19,339,806 downwards.
CTCTAGGTTAAAAGGCAGCCAGCTATGCACCTCATTGCTGGTTATAGCTTCTTCCTTGAGTTACCTTGCAGAACCTGGTATCTACTCAGTGCTGTTGGATTCCTCTATCGCTGTTTACCTAGCTGGCCTGACCTATGGTCTCATGCTTATTGCAAAACATGTATTGCCAAGTATCTTTCTTACTTACTTGGAAACTTGATATTGTTGTTTGCTATCAGCTGTTGCAAGCTATCGTTATTTAGTTTCTGCTGTGACTATTTATGCATTTATTTGAACCATTCCTTTTGGTACTGCAAAAGATTTTTTTACTACTCCAGCTTTTATTATTATGTGATCATCTGTCATTTTGTATAAACCTAACCTACTCTGAGTTTAAGACCTGGCGGCATCTCAGTACCGGTGAGTATCGTTCTCTAAAGGAATAAGGATGGTTGTTATAGGCAGAAGACCTCAGCACATGGTTCTAGAGGTCTTACAAAAAATAGGTAGGTGTTTCATAACAAAGAGAAGAGAGATTATGAATCAGATAATGGGAATATGTGAATTGTTGAATAATGCATTTCTCTATTTGCTTAACTTTAATTTAACTTGAATTAGTCTTTGAAAGCATGCAAAAGAACGCCATTCAGAGGGAAAAAACAAACATGTACATACCTCCAGAAAGTGTACCAGAAGCCTTGGCAATTTCTCCTTTAAATATTGCATTGTGGTCTAAAACAATTTCAATATCTTTTATACCACGAAATGAATGTATTCTAGATTTATTGTAGTTCCAAATTCTAATCATGGCCACCTTACAAGGATATGTAAAATCTAAGTAAATAAAGTGAATCTTTCCTGGAGTAAATGGTGCAAGCCAGAGATGCATATCATCTTGGGTCCTGTTTACGCCATCAATGAGATTTGTCACAACTCTAGGGTCTCTGCCATATGCTGGCAAGATATTTATATTTGGAGGATCTGCGACAATCTTTGCTATCTGAACAGGGTTGCCAGTAGAAGAAAAGATTTCTATTCCATTAAGGCCGACATAGTGTCTATCACCCCAAGTAGATGCAATTCTTAAACACAGATGTTGACCATATGGCAAAACTGGTATCTCAAAGTCAATGCCATCATCTCTGTCATTTTCTATTATGTTCACATCTCCTGCTTTAGGCAGTTCATGGTCTTTTTTTGCGGTTATGCTTTGTTTTCCTATTTTTTGCTGTTGCATAAACTCATCAAAAATATCTCCTTCAAATTCCATGTTGGATATTCGAACTCGATGAGACTGATTGAATTTCTGCAAAGAAGTCCATGATTCCATCAGACTATTTTCTTGATTACAACCCCACCTTTGTCTAGTTTGAGTGTTTCTTTGATTACCTAAACGTAAAAGAAATTGTTAGAAAGTTTTCTTTTGGCAACTGAGCTTGTGACCCAACATATGATATGGAGAATGCCAACTAACATGTAAAAACACAGAAAGGCCAGAGCACTCAATCGTGTGCCCAAAAAAATCAGGTCTATAAGCTAATAAATTATGTTAGCATATCATTTTCACCTCCATTACACAACTCTGGATTAACTGCACTTTAGACAATCACGATTTCAGCAAAGGGGTATATATTCAGGAATATTGATCCTCACTAAGGGGTCCATTCATCATGTTAATTATTGGGTACCGGGCGGCCCCCAATGCTTAAGTATCCAACTTGATGCGGATGCGAATAAAGATGACAAATGCTGCTGCAGTCAAGCTCCAAAAATGTTACATTTTCGGAGCTTGAGCGGGACAGATCAAGGCTGAAGGGTAAGCAGAAGAAATCAATGATATCTCCTGCTTTACCTTTACAATGAAAAGTCCCAATCCTTAACTTCTACAAAGGCAGGAATAGAAACTAAGTGATGATGAATGGACCCTAACTCACCTTTCATTATGCTGTGACAATTTTTTTCTCTGCAAAACCGGTCAAAAAATTTAGTTTTTATTTATTATAGTTTAAAAAGTATTTTTAAACATATATTTAAATATTTTATTGAAAAGTAATATGCCTGGGGGTGCCTTGCACCACCACGTAGCCATAGGCGCCATTTATAAAATAATTTCTCATCCCCCCCCCATTGGCAATAGAGCCCCCAGTGGTCATAAATCATAAATAACAGTACCCCCTCCCCAACATCCTCTTAGTAGTAAAAGAAAATCCCTGTTTTATAAACCAACCCCGCCTGTAAAAAGTTACCTTATCTCTTTAAGAACCAAAATGATTTAGTTGACTAACTTTAGCATTATTCAATGACTGCTGTGTCCAATTTATTGAAAGGCCATTATATGTTGGCATGTTTCACTTTCTAAGGATTTAGGATGCTGGAAACTGTGTAGCACTTATTTATTGAGATGGATGTATTCAAGAAAGCTTAACTTTCTTCTGCAGCGTACATATCTATCCCACACCTTCCCAGTCTGCGTGTCTGAGAATAAGAAGGTCAAGTATTCAAATTTTGTTGAAGTCAGGGCTTAGTATTGATAGCATTTACAATGATATATGTTACTGACATTTGAAAATATGTTGCAATTAGTGCATGTAGCTATTATGCATAGGGGGTTGTCCAAGTCTCCCTTTGTAGCAACAGAAGAAAGCACATGTGAAATAATAGACTTGATGACATTGCAATGGTTGCAGATTAGATAAAGACTTTAACTGGTCCTATCATAATTCACTTTCTAAGGACATGTGATCTCTGCAGATTGAAGTTTGCTCTTCAGTCACCCAGAACTGGAGGTACCTCTACAAGACTTCACCCCTGCTGCTACCCAATTATGGAATTACCTGCCATGCTCAATCAGACTCTCCCACGGCATTTAAATACCCACTTAATTCCCATCTCTTTCTTAAATTTACCTTAGTCCCACCCAAATTAATGCATCATCACAACTGTCCAGACTCCATTCTGAGCCACTCTTGTTCCTCTAGTCTCAGCTCTGCTCTCTTCAAATTAGAATGTAGGCTCTCATATGAGCAAGACCATCCCTACCCTCTCTTTTCAGGTCTACATTTAGTCTACCTTGTATGCTCCTATTTTATGTATGTCCTGTGTTCTCCAGGGAGCACAGGGAGGGATATCATGGCACTGTTATGCTTAAATAAGTGTGCTTCCCTTCATTTTACCATTTAGTTGCTAAAAAGGGGAAGGAAACACCAGGGTGCATCACAACACTTATTTCAATGGATGTCAGCGAACTTAACAGTAGGTGGTCATATCTGGCCACAGATGACCGTTAATAGATACATGGACAGCACCTTGCATACCTAGACTGTATGGATGAATACTGGATGCCATTTAATACTATTATCTGGCTGGTTATATCGCAACAAGAGGGAAAGATTGTTTAACACATAAAACTTACTTGTCAATGGGTAACTCAGATCTTGACATTTTTCACTTTCCAACTCTTTGAATTTTGGAGCTTTCCGCCTACCACTGATTGGACGTTCAGGGTCAGAAAAAAGCTTGGTGTTTCCGTCTTCTAAATCATCATATGCTTTTCTGGACAAAACGGATGAAAGGTTTGCTTTGTTTTCACTGTTGCTTAGATGCCTCAATTCTGTTTTCGGGCTTCTAAGAAATTCATCTACAAGCTCGTCACATAATATATTCTTTCCATTTTTGAAAGAGTCCTTACTGATAGAATGATCAGTAATACAACATAGATGCTTTGCGGATTCATTATCATGTATCGTCTTTTGAAGGTTTGAGTTGGATGAAGAGGCTAACCAGTTTGGGATTTTACTTGATGATTCAATTACTTTTCTTCCAGTAAGTTTCTCCAGCTGTGCTACTATTGCTAAATCATCATGATCAGATGGAGTCTGTGAGCGTTGTTCAGACATATGGAATTCTGCGCTAGCAGCTTGCATGGAGTTAGTGAGTAATATATTTGGTTCATTAAAATAAACGTCTTCATCTTTTTGTTTTATTAAAGATTTGTTTAGTCCTGTAGTTCTTGAATTGTTTGAGCTGCAGTTTTGGGATTCTTCCTTCCATGTTACAGAACCTTCTGAATTAGAGGCATGAAGTAATGTACTCAAATCTGCTAAAGAACTGGATTGTGGGAAACTCTGAAAATTAGCATTCATATTGCTGTTTTCACTGAGTTCATCTATTTTATCTCTAGAACTACTAAGAGGAGGTGTGGAGGTGGTCATTATCTGGCTGGTTAATAAGTCAATAGTATTACTGTATTCAAATACTTTGTTTCCACACCCTTTCTCCAAGAACCCATCAAACACCAAGGTTTCATTTTTATAGATCTTCACATGCTTCGCTCCAATGTCCAGATCCTGAAAAACAAAAATATATAAAATCAGATTTAAAATTTCACTTCCTATAGGTATTCTTCGATTTAAAGGGATACCATACAGAATAATTTTTAGATTATTATATGTTCACTAGTAGTATTTTTCTGTACAAAGCATAAGCAAAATTATATTTGAGTGATGCTTTGTATAATATTGGTATTGCACATCAAAATCACTGCACTGTATAAAAATAATGATCTGCTTAGTGGCCAAGTCTGTGTTGCATGTAAGTCGGCTGCGAACAGACTGCGTGAACGGTGCTGATAATCGCACATATACTGAGCTGTACAAGTCTATGTGACTGCACCACCCTTATACATATGCTTGATTAAATAACTCAAAAGAAAGAAAAAATGAGAGTTATTATAAAGGTAACTAGAGAAAAACGTACAGTATATATAAATATTGGATATTAAAATCTTATACAGTATATTTTATTGATATGCATTAAAATAAAAAGAAACATTATCTTGGTGAAATATATTTAAAATAAAGAAATGTGCAAAAGGAATAAAAAATGTATATTAAGATCGTATTTTTAAAAACTGTAGTTGCTGTTGTGTCGTATATTGGGCTACCAGCCCTTTATGTAATCACTTTCTCCCTAGGGTATGAAATGCTATAATCCTCACCACATTAACGGGTCCTATATATTCTTAGAGGTATATTTACTAAAGTGCGGGTTTTTACAAGTGGAGTTGTTGCCTGTACCAACCAATTAGATTCTAGCTATTATCTTCTAGAAGGTGTGAGTAAAATAAGTATAATCAATTGGTTGCTATGGGAAACAACTCCACTTTTAAAACTCTGCACATTAGTAAATATATTCCCTAATTTTGTAAGGTTAAGTACCTATTTAATAATAATCACTGTATAAATAAAGGTCTGTAGCAGAGCTCTTTAATCATAGTTAAAGTCTGTTATAAATATGTGTCAGTTCTATAGCCAGTCTGTATAGAAACATATAGGGTTAACTCTGAGAAATAAATACAGGGTGGTCCATAAGTGTGGAAACACCCTTATAAAAAATAAATGAGTAAGGAAATATTAATCCAGTGTCTACACATATGATATGGGAGTGGGGGGAAACTTTCGGCCATCTTGGATGCAACTCTAATTTTTTAATCGAGAAGGTAGTCATTTGATATAAAACATATGCAGAATTTCATAAGAAAAACAATGGAGTTCTTCGTTTTAAAGTATCTTTATTCATTCTCGAGTTTTGACATAAAGTTTATAGGATATGTTCGAAGTGCTGTCCACCATGTTGCAGCGTTAAGACTATTCTCTTTTCCCATTGCTGATGAAACTTGCCGAACATGTCTGGCTGAATATGATTGTGGGATTGTATTTGTATTGCTGTGTTCTTGATTAAATAATGGTCATCAATATATGCACTCACTTGCTCCAGCCCTATACCTGCTATAACGGTCGCAACACGCCTGCTTTTGAGTTGTCAGCTCCCAACTGTCATTTTTCAAACACAGCCTGTGAGATGGCAGTTAGGAGCTGATTGGCTGGCACCTTATCACTTTTCCTTTCTCCTAACACTGCTTAGTAAATAGACCCCTTAAGCTTTTATATACTCCTAGTGCTTAACTGTGTGATGTGCAACATCTACATACCAACGTCAAGATTAGTAGAAGAATTCAAGATAAATCTGTACTAATAAATCCACAAAATGAATGGGCTATATGTGGCATTCATTTATATCTTCCCTGTAATTAGTTCCTAAGAAAACAACAAATTACAGCGAACAAGCCTTTATTTCCCCCTAAAACACAGGTTCTCAAACTCGGTCCTCAAGACCCCAAACAGTGCATGATTTCCAGGTCTCCTCACAGATTCACAAGTGATATAATTATCTCCACCTGTGGATCTTTTAAAATGTGTCAGTGAGTAATGACTGCACTTGTGCACCTGCTGGGTGATCTGCAAAACGTGACCTGTGTGGGGTCCTGAGGACTGAGTTTGAGAACCACTGCCCTAAAATATGAAAGATGTAAATAATACTTATTAATGTAAATAATACTTATTGTGAATAAAAGAAAAGGAGAATACATTTTAATTGTGAAATGCTTAGAAAAACGTACAGTGGAGAGCAATAGCAAAGTTAGGACTGCAAGTCACTTACAAATATACAGTGTGCCAGTTAATAATATATCCCGTATATATATAAAAAAACAAAATATATATCAAAAGCATGTACAAGAACCAGTCAGTCTCCTATTGCTGCCAATGCTGGAAGTGTCCAGGGTTAAGAGTAATCTGTGATAATCCTGTGTTGACTGACTCACTGACACCTCAGCTAAATCCTCTCTGTATGCATCCATGACTGCTGTAACATTCCTGACAACTGTAAAATGGCAGTTTCTACACTGGATAACCCCATGTTATGAAAGGGATACTCAATACTGAGTTAAGAGATGATGACAAGGCCTGAGGGGTGATAAAGCACAATGTAGAGAACACTGTAAAAATAGAATCATGGGGAGATAAAATGAAATAATGAGTAAAGGCATAAGTCACTTCACACTAGCAACATAGAAAATACAAGGATAGGGATAGGGTTTATGATTTTCTCTAGTTTGCATATGTTTTGTGTCTTGTCACATTGCACCTTGTTATACAGAATTTTGTGATCTCAGACACATTTATTTTTTCTTTTTGATACTGGAAGTATAGACAACACTGTAAAAAAACATAATACACCCAAAAATGCTTTTAAAATCCCAAACTTTTGAAAGCAAAAAGCCTTGGCCCTGATTCAGACCCACTCGCGAGCAGCTGTCCGCTCGCAAGTGGGTCGATGGTCTGCACTGCGCATGACGGAGGGAGCTCCGTCGTGCGCATGTGCGAGACGAGATGAGCGAAGGACTTTCCTTCGCTCGTAGTGTCTGATCAAAGGGGGCGTGCTGTCGATGTTGATTGACAGCACGCCCCCTTTGGTGGGCGTGCCGGGGGCATGCCTCCCAGACGGAGGCGTTCCCAAGGGAACGCCTACCGTCAGAAGCCGGTCCCACTGACATCACTAGTGATGTCAGTGGTAATGATTTTGGCTCTGATAGAGCCAAAATCACTCCTGGCCTTGCGGTTGAGAAACTCAACCGCAGGCTTCTGCTCGCAGTGGCGATGGTCGAGACCATCGCGACCATCATCCTGCACGCTCGTATATGCTGTGGGTGGTGACCCACAGCTATACGAGCGTCCAGGAGGACGCTCCATATTTATGGAGGTGGGCCCTGATTCAGAGCGAGCGCTCTGGTCAGAGCGTCCGGCTCTGAATCAGGGCCCTTGTACAGTATTTCACAAAGGCTATTTGAACTAGCGCATAGATAGGGGTGCTGCGGTCACATTGATGCATGCAACTCTGCATATAGCATAATATCTGCATCTAGGGCCTGATTCAGACCCGCTTGCGAGCGCAGTGCGCTCGCAAGCGGGTCGATTGTCCCCCACTGTGCATGAGCCGCCTCCGGCGTGCGAATGCGTGAGCCCCAGCGAGCAACGGCAGCTCCGTCGCTCACTACAAAACGGGGCGGCTGTCGATGTTAATTGACAGCTCGCCCCCGTTTTGTAGGCGGGGTGTGGGGGTGGCTGCACAAACACAGGCGTTCCCTTAGGAACGCCTGCCGTTCCTGGGCGGCCCTACTGACATCACTCATGATGTCAGTAGTGGACTTCCTGCTCTATTAGAGCAGGAAGTCCACTCGGGCTTGCGGGAGCTGAGACCCTCACGCAAGGTCTCGACGCAAGCCCGATGGTCGCGACATCGCCAAGCCACTCGCACCAGCTGATGGTGGTCACCCACAGCTTTGCGAGCGGCCTGGAGGCCGAAACAAAACAAAAAACTGCCCTGATTCAGAGCAAGCGCTCGCAAACAGCGAGCACCTCTGAATCAGGCCCTTAGTTCTGTGCATGCAGTGCAATATGTCTGACATGCGTGTAACTGTATACAGGCCCCTCTATAGGTAAGTGAGAAGTGTTATGTAGAAGGGAGTGGACCACCGAGAGCAAGAACAACTACTAATAAAATAATGGCAGCGACAGAGACTGTTCAGGCTGTTTTGTGTCATTTGATTAATTGAGAAAACAGGGGAAGAGAGCAAAATAAACATAACTACAGCATAAGAAAATAAAATGATTTTATTGACCCTGTCACAGCACAAATTTAGCTGGCAATAATAAAATCTACGGTTTCTAGTAAAATATGCTGAATAAGAGTTTGTCTCAATATTTTCAAATGAAAATGTCTACAGTGCTTTGCACAGATTGTCAGGATGTAAATTTATAGTGCAATGTATCTATCAAATATACAGACTCTTCTGCTATGTCCTACTTCAGTGTGTCTTTGCATAGAAGTTAGTATATATTAAATAATATATTTTTTTATTATTTTCATATGGTGCATAAGACAGTATATCAATTTGCAGACAAAATGTTCATTTGAGCCAACAACAAAGTTTTAATATGCCCGAGGCTCCGGGTGACAGTCAGTCACTTATTTAAGGTCACAAGGAGCAGGCACTGGGATTTAAAATGGAATCTTCAGCAAATCTCTCAGTATCGCTGTTAAACAATTTGTGTCCTGAATCACCTCAGTATTCCTTCATTGCACAACATTTGTACTGGGTTCGTATCTATTACATTATTTAAAGGAACACTGTACAATAACAATAATAAAAACTGTCCAACATTAAACAACAATTTACCAACAGACACAAAACTCGTGTAGAAAGAGAATATATATGTTTACTTACCTTTTGATAGAAATCTTGTAGCTAAACAAAATGCAATTATATAAAGAATTGTATGACTACAATCTTTGATTTTATATTCAATCCGATTACCGGTATGCAGAATATTATTTACATTTTTATGTTCCACATAGAGAGAGTGAGAGTCATAAAATTAGCTGTAACTACTTACGCTGAGTGTCTTGTTGTAATTCCAAATCTTCATCTTGCATATGTCAAACTCACATGACCTAGTAGGATTTCGGATAACAAAGTAAAGCTGCACAGGAGGGTGGAAAGGGCACATCCACATGAAACATTCCTTTGTGGTCTGCAGAAGCAATTGCTTAGAGTCAAGGTGGGTCATTTATTTGCATTATTTTACATATTAAAATAATGTGTATATATGTGATGTGTGAAAAATACCACGTGAGAGCTAGAAAAGAGCTGTACAAGGAGCAATAGATTTTTAAACACACATTACCGTCATTGGCTATGCAGAAGAGACCATGGCACACTAAGTAAATGAGAGCACCAGCACATCTTTTTTCTTTTGATGATAACCTATAACTACATTTTTGATGACCAAGTGCCAAGTACGGTAACTAGTTATTTCAGTTTACAATGCTCACATCTACACGTTCAAATAATGTACAGAATACAGCAGACAGACAGGAAATGGATAGTGAGAATTCATCAATTGTACAGGATAACAGTAGTATTGTGTCACTTGTATATACAGATGTGTCCTCCTAAATCTAGCCTCAATACACTACGCAGTATGACATGCCTGGCGTGAGTGAGCCACCTGGCCCCGTGCAACTCTGCTAGCGTGGGGCGTCTTTCTCTTTTTTAGTAAAAATGTGTTTTAGTTGCGATGCGACTGGGACACACTAAGACTATGTCTGTCTGCGACTGAGACCCGTATTCAATTAGTTTCGCACCCGCAATAATTTTCCGCATGCCAGAATTTTTGCCATCACGTGTTTTTGGTGCAGAAACTTTTAGTGCGTGTCCCCGCTATTCACTGTATTCAATTCCAAAGGATGCGAAAACGCAACCCGGCGAAACTTAAACAGGCGGAAAAGTGCTGTCAAAACAGGGAAATCAGCCTGACGCCCCCCAAAAGATGCACTAAACATTGGGGATCAATATAGATGTCCCAGATTAGCCCTACTGAAGCTATTTGGGGTACTTAAGTGCTGTGAATTGTTTCAAAGTAGCGACTTTGCTCAAGTGGTGAAGAATAGCTTTTTGCTTATTTTTAGCGTGAAAATAAGTAGTCCTGTCAAATTTGGGGTACTTGAAAATGGGTGCAAGCATAGTTAAGTCTGTAAATTGTTGTTATAAAAAAAATAAAAACTGCATCTTCAGCAAGCACCTGCAATCAAAAAAAACACCTCACCCCTACTTGCAGTCCCCCAAAAGTCTATTTTGCTAGTTTTTAAGTTTGTCCCCCCACTTTGCACTTTTTCGCCCCTTTTTAAAATTCTGTTTTTGGGGTGTTCCTCTATTTTTTTAGGACTTTTTTGATGCAGTTACCCTTTGGGGGGCTGTCCCAAGGGTGCAGAGTTTCCTAACCTTTGCACCTCAAAATAGTGATTTTGCACTTTTTTCCCCGACACCTATTCATAGGTGAAACTTTTTCGCCTAGTACATTGCATTGCGTTTTCGCGTATGCAAAAAGTGTTTGCAATTGAATATAGAGGAAACTTTCTGCCTGGTGAAATGACATCATCCACAACACTTTTTCGTGGATTCAGACTTTTCGCCGTGAATTGAATACAGGCCTGAGTCTGTAAAGTGAACTTGGCTTGGAAAAAAGCTGCAGCCATTGCCGCAGATGTATGCCGATTCAGAGAGTCAGTCACACACAGATATACAAGTGTCACATATCAAATTAATCAGCACATTCCACTGGTGCATCTTCGTCGCACCACATTGTGATTTAAGGTGCGTACTCGCTAGATAATTCCAATGCATTGGAACGACATATCGTTCTAAATCATGTAGTGTGTACGCTCTATATCGTCTGGTGCGCGCTCCTGTGGGGTTGTCCGTTGCATCGTCAGGTCGGCCCTACATGCAGGCCAACCTGACAATGTGACTGACGACCCCATGCAGCGGGATGCGGCAGGGGCCGACATATCGGGCGGTCTGGCACCGGATCGTCTAGTGTGTACTGGCTACCCGATATGCTGACCCATTGGCAGGGGGGGTCGCATCGCTGGGTACACACACTGTTAAGTGTGTACCAAGCTTGAGACACTTTTGGCAAAAGAAGCCGCAAAAAAGACCCCTGCGCTAACAGAGTCTCACTGGGCCTGGCGTGCGGAGAAAGGCTATTTGGCGCGTCTAGGACAATTCTGTAGAACACTGGAGGAAATAATCCTGGGTGATATTCAGTAATAATACTAGATTCAGTCAGTCATATGAACAATATAAAATTATTGTTAAAAGCACAGGTATGCTTCTGTCCAACGTTCAAAACACAGCAAATTACGAAATAACCTTAAATTGCCCCACCCCCAATTATTTTTTTTAACGTTACAATTTATGTAATTAGACAAAACAAAAGGGGATATGAAAACAAATTGAGCCACCATAACCTAAATCAGCGATAGGCAACCTGATACACTTCAGGGGCCACAAATTACTTTTAATACTGTAATAATATATCAGCAGGCCTTTTATACAAGCATTCCAAGTTATAGCAAACAAAGCAGGAAGCCGGGGCTTGTAAGTGAAGGGCTGGAGGGGTGCATGCAGCTTGAGGGCTGTCTATTGCCCATCGCTGACATTACACATTATGTAATCACCTTAAACAAACAGGGCACACTAAAAAACATATTGTTCATTAATTATGCAGAGTAGTAGCAATAGGTAGGCTATTCTTTATCAATAGCTTTGATCTGTCTAATGCCTGTAAGATAATGAAGGCAAAAGTGTAATTGGTTTCTAAAATGTAATACAGATTTGCTCCTTTCAGCCATACTGTTCTCCCTGTCCATGATTACGTCTTTAACATTATCAGCGTGATGAAGCGAACTGCATCCTTCTTATAAATCACAGAAATAATCTTCCTGTAATCCAAAAGGAAAATATTCCATATTTGTAATCCAAATCACAAGTGTGTCATGTTAGTAATCCGATAGAAAATGTTCTAGTAATAAAAAAAACAAAAAACCCAACAACCTGTAAATCCACTAGAAATAAAAATATATTTGAAATGATGTGAAATGCTTCTTTCAAAGTACTGCCACAGAGAAGAATTGATTATGAATTGAACAGACCTCTAAATTCCTAGTTGTATTGGGCCCAGGGGCGTATTAAGGGCCTGATTCACTACGGATCGCAATTTTGATTATACGCACGCACCGCAGTTACTAATATCAGAGATGCTATTTAAATGTGTGAATTCACATTGCAAACGCAGCCAGACATAAGGATGCCCACTTCTCCTTACTCGCATCCCTATACAATGGCAACTTAGCATAACAATCGGTAACATCAGACCCATATGCACACTTGCACAAGCCCTGACCTTACTCAGAAATTGCTAACAGGAATGAACGCTATCAGGGCTATGGCTGCTTATGGCCACGCAGTGAATAATTTATGCACGCCCCTGCAACGGCGTTGAAACACACTGGCACGCCTGCGTTTGCCCGACCATCCCCCCATCACCACCCACAAATGGCACTACCTGTCAATCACTCTGCTTTGGGTCTGCGCAACCTCTGCAAATGCAGTTCCCATCGCAATTGCTAGTTCGCACACTGCGATGCATAAGCATGCGCAGAACGCAACAATAGACCGAATGTGTGCGTATTAGCAACTGCTTTCCTTGCTGAATCAGGCCCTAAGAGAGGAGGGGGCCCGTATTCACTCCCCGTCCGGGACCCCCTTCTCTCTCTCCAGCAGCCGTCAGCGAATTGACAGCAGTAGTAGACTCCGGACACTAGAGAGTGCCCAGAGTCCACTGCGCATGCGCAGTTCACCGGAAATATGGCGCAGCATCCTCTTTCCCAGTGATTTCCTACTGCGCATGCGCAAAGCGCCAGGAAAATGGCCGCGGTGGCCATTTTTCAGGGGTTTTCAGTAGCGCTGTTCTGTGTGACATCAGAGAGGTAAGTATGCTGAAAAAAAATATATGGGTGCACCAATTATAAAGACGCCCCTGACTGGGCCTGATTCAGAGTTGTACGCAAATTAGGCACATATTCTGCGTGATCACCAATAAATGCCAATGTCCGCAACGCCACTATCAATCCACTTGTGAAAGTAGGTGTCATCACTATCAGTGCATACTTGTAACTCTGAATCAAGACCATTGGGTCTAGTGGGGGAGGGGGTAGGCTCCGTGTGGGGCCTTCTAGGGGGAAGAGGGAGTAGGCTTCATGTGGCTTGGGTAGGGGTAGACTCTGTGTGAGGTTTGCGGGGGGGGGGTCCTCAATAAGCAATGTCCTATGTTTCTACATAAAATAACAGAGACAATTGTGCATAACACTGATAAAGCTTGTACCAATTGAAAGATTAAAACTGTGAAATATTTTTGGACTTACCTGAACTATTCCATTAACCAAACAATGAAGGTCTCCAGGAAAATCAGCGTTCCTAATATCCACATCATGAGGGGAAACAAATACTTTTTGATTCTTAAAATCAAAGAATTGGACTTCAGTCAAACCAATGCTGTAAGGATTTCCCCAATTGGATATAATTTCCACTGTAATATATACTGCATCTTTTATAGCAGGCTGCAAATACAATTACACGTACAAAAATAAATTAACAGAATAAGATTCTATAAACAGTCTCTGGTAAAATAGAGAGCACTGAGAATGTAAACCGTACTATGGACCTGATTCTGAGATGTACGCTATTTTCACCGCAGCTGTGATCCCGTAAGCAGCTGCTCTGCGACAATATGCAAATGTCACAGGCGTCATGGATTGCATTGAGACGCCCACCGGCGGCATCGCAAATCCAAGCAACTGTGCACAAATATGCAGTTTGGTCACAGATCCTTTGATTATTGGACTCCTGAGTAGCCCTATGGTTGCACAGAATGGCTGCAGGAACTGAGAAGCCGAAGCCATATTTCTTACATACAGGATCGCAGACGCACAAAGTGAGATGCCCCCGAGTCACTCCCTGACTGTCAATAACACTGCAAATAAGAGTTGCAGCATGCGAACAGTGTAATGTACACTGACGCATACACACAGCAACTCAGATGCATGCGCAGTGGCAAAAAAATCGCTCCATTTGCGAAAACATTGGCATAATGTACAACTCTGAATCAGGCCCTATGTACCAAAACAACAGCACAGTTATTTTCTGTTAAAACGTCTACTGAGATAAATTATTTATAGTATAGTAAAACAACAATGTGCAACTGCATTCCTATATTTCTCATTACCATAAACATGAGCAGCATAAAACGTTGTATATATATTACATTGACATATAATTCTTTGGGTGTAAGTAATGTCAGAGATCAGCAAAGAATACAGCTATTTATAACGTGTTTAAACAATACCTTATCGGTCATCACTCAAACATCTTATACCCCTTTCACACTTGCTGCAATATCCCGGGTTACTGTGCTGTGTGAAAGGGCCAGGGTGAAATAAGCCGGGTTCAACCAGGCTCATGATACAGTGTGAATGGGTAACCTAGGTCAATGTGACCTGGATCCCGTTCACAAGCATAGGAAGACCCGGCATTTGGAGATGATCTCATCTCCAAGCACAGGCTCAGTGCGTAATGGCGGTGATGTAATCGACCTGGCAAAAAGCAGATTTGGGCCGCTAGTCTGAAAGGGGTCTCAGCCGGGTTTCACCCAGGATGGACACGTGAACAAAATCCTGGGTGAGCGACCTGGCATTCCCATGGGGTATTAGTAAAGTGACCTTATCTTAATTTGGCACGGTCCTAATAAGGTTAATCATCATTATACTTAGCCCTTCCCCAGTCAGAAACAACTGCTCACAGAGGAACACAAAATTCTCAAAAAAAGGGACATCTGTGACATTATTCATTACACTCACAATAAAGTAAATACTTAAACAAAAGGTTGCAAATAAAAAAATAATATAATTCAATAGTAATAATGAAATAGCAATGAATTACTAAAATGTCTGTCTTCTCTGTCAAACAACACTGTTTATGTATGTAAGGAATAGCACACCAAAGAATTGAAGGTATGATAAAAGCTTAAAATGTGGATGCATGCTTTCATGGAACTACAGGACTCCTGCTATCCCTTTGGTTCTTAGCAGTGAGTACAGGTAACAATGATGATGTTATAACTACAGTTAATAGATATGCCCAAGGTATAGCTATATAGAACAAATGGTGTAAAAGAAGGGGCTAAATGCAATGCGGTCAAAATACATGTGTGACCTTTTAACAGTGAGAGATGCCAAGTTTGCTCTCGGAAATATTTAAATGTAATTATAAAAATACAATTTTACTTACCGTAAAATCTCTTCCTTGGAGTCCATCTAGGGGATGCCATTACCTCTGGTTTATGCATAGTGAGCTGTGGAGTCGGGCACTAACTAATTAAGACTGGTTCCCACCCCCTATATAACCCATTACCTTCCACCATAACCTCAGTCTATGTTTAACAAAGCCGGAGAAAGACCCACGGAAGAACTGAGAAAACCAGAAAACCAACAGATATCTAACATGAAACCAAACAAGGGAGGTATCTCGGCATCCCCCAGATGGACTCCAAGGAAGAGATTTTACAGTAAGTAAAAATCGTATTTAATTTTTTATCCATCTGGGGGATGCCATTACCACTTGGATCTACCACAGCAAGACAATTTAAGAGGGGGGAAGCGTCGAAACCGGAAGCTGTAAAATTTTGAAAAAGTGTGTACGGATGACCAGGTACCAGCTGCTCAACCGAGGCACCATGTCACAGAGCTCAAGAAGCCCCGACAGCACAAGTTAAATGGGTCCGAATTGAGGCCCGACCTGCCAAATTTGAAGACAAATATGCCTGCCGGATGACAGAAGTGGATCCTTTCGAGGCTGGCCAGCCTCTTTTCAGTGCATCAATCAATACCAGCAAAGAATCCGTACGCCTCAAAGATGCCGTGCGCTCCAAGTAAATGCTTAATGCACGTACCACATCTAACAGTGCTAAGGAAGAAACTTCACTAGTCACTGAAGCCTGGCAAAGGGCTGGAAGGAAAATATCCTGGTTAATGTGGAACGCCGATACCACTTTTGGGAGAGAGGAAGGTTTAGTGCATAACACCACCCTGTCCTCATGAAAAAATGAGAAGCGGAGATTTACAAGAAGAGCCTCTAACTCAGATACCCTTCTGGCCGAGGCAATGGCCAAAAGAAAAGCAACCTTCAAAGTGAGATATCGCAATTCTACAGATTCCAAAGCCTCAAAAGGTGCCTTTGAAGTGCCCCCAAAACTAAATTCAAGTCCCAAGGAGTAAACGATGGAATATAAGGAGGCTGTATGCGAAGAACCCCCAGCAAGTAGGTTTGAACTTCAGGAATGGTCGCCAATTTCCTCTGAAACAGAATCGATAGGGCCAAAATTTGTCCCTTAAGAGAGGACAATATAAGACCCTTAACCAACCCATCTTGCAGAAAAGACAAAAGTCGAGAAACTCGGAACCTTTCAGGTTTGAACTTCTGTCATTCACACTAAGAATATAGATCTTCCATATTAGATGACAAATCTGGGAAGTGACTGTTTGCGAGCCTGTATCATGGTTTCCACAACAGATTATGAAAACCTTTTGGCCCTTAAGATATTGAATTCAAGAACCATGCCGTCAAAGCCAAGTGAGGCAAAACGGGGTGACGGTATGGACCCTCAAGTAACAGTTCTGGACACAGGGGCAAATGATACGGAACATCTGCCAGCATGTTCCGAAGAACTGCGTACCACCAGAATGATCGGCCGTGCCACTGATTGAATGCGCTGAATTACTCTTGGTAACATTACCAGAGGAAAGATGTATCCCAGCTGGAACTTTCTTGTTTAGACAAGAAGCCATCAGATCTATGTCTGGAGATCCTCATCTGGTAACTATTTCCGCAAACACCTCCTGGTGCAATTCCCATTCCCCTGGATGCACACTGTGGCGACTAAGGAAGTCCGCCTCCCAGTTGTCCACCCTTGACATGTAAATTGCTGAAATAGCTGGAACCCAACTTTCTGCCCAATAAAGGATGTGAGAAACTTCCCTCATTGCTCGCCAGCTGTGTGTGCCATCCTGCTTGTTTATATAAGCAACTTCCGTGGCATTGTCTGATTGGATTCGCACTCATAGGCTCCTTAAATGGGATTGAGCCTGAACCAATGCACACCGAATCGCCCTTAATTCCAGTATATTGATGGAAAGAGAAGTTTCCTGGGTGGACCAAAGACCCTGTAGGTGCATGTCTAGAACCACCGCCCCCAGCCTGTTAGGCTGGCATCTGTGGTGACAATGATCCAGTTTATTACTGACAATTGGCAACCCCTGTTCAGATTTGCATCCTGCAGCCACCAGAGAAGTGACTAAAAGGTCTGCAGAGATTATCTGAATTTCTTATAGAAAAAATAGCAGCGCTAAGCTTCTAATACATTAGTAAACAAATGCACTGATGTAATAGTCACAATATATAGAATTCAAAAAATATTTAGTAATAAAAACAGTAAACATACATAAAAGGTATACATATACAAATAACGGAACCGAAAACTGGGCGCCAAATGTGCTTATATATCCTTGTAGAAATATAATAACCTTTACCATATAAAGTGCTGAATAAAAAATGTAAAGTGCCCAGTTTATAAATATAAAAGAAAACTCTCCAAGTGACTAAATATTCGCAATACAGGTTGAGTCTCCCATATCCAAATATTCCGAAATACGGAATATTCCGAAATACGGAATATTTTTAGCATGACTGAGATAATGAAACCTTTGATTTTTGATAGTTCAATGTACACAAACTTTGTCTAAGGCACAAATTATTAAATATATTGTATAAAATTACCTTCAGGCTGTGTGTATAAGGAGTATATGAAACATAAATGAATTTCATGTATGTACACAAACTTAGCTTGATCCACAAAAATATAGAAAATATTGTATAAAATTACCTGCAGGCTGTGTGTATAAGGTTTATATAACACATAAATGCATTCTGTGTGTATATTTGGGTCCCATTCCCAAGATATTTCATTATAATATGCAATTATTCCAAAATACGGAATATTCCGTTATCCAAAATACCCCTGGTCCCAAGCATTTTGGATATGGGAGACTCAACCTGTATTTAAAAAAATAATACAATGCATAAATATATGAAATCTTAGTATACAATGAATTGATATATATCAGTGTATAATAAATATGTGCAACAATTGATTAGTATATAAAATGTATGAACATTTTTTATTTAAAACAATAAACAAACTATCCCAAAACAAGAAGGATAGTATACGAAAAAACCATAAATAAATATGCAAGTACAGGAATAAAAATAATTAATTAAGTTAATGAAAGAAGGTAGAGAGCAGGAACATCAACGCGTTTCGTCCTTGTATTGGACTTCTTCAAGAGATATGAAAAGCTCCTGTGGGGTATCTGGTATTTATACCCCCTTAATGAGGACAAACAAGCACTGATTGTCAATAACTATGACATCACTTCCTGTTTCCTGGCTGCAATGTGTTTTTATATCTAAACAAAATCTCTCAGGATAATAAAATACTGGTCTCTATTTTAGTTAGGTGTCTGTCCATATGAGCGTTATGTTAGTATGAATAGATTATCCAAATAGTCCCGAGTTTATAGGTACAAGCAGGGCCTGCCCTTCGCGCAGCCTGGCGTCACGTCATTTCCGCCCACCTCCATGGGTAGCGCGTCATCTCCGTTTTCTGTAGGTGATATCCGAGGGAGTCCCCACTTGGCTTATGGAACCTCCTACAACTTCACTTCCATCCTTGTTCAGAGCCCGGCGTCACGTCACTCCCGTCTGTCATGGTAGGTAGTGCGTCTCTTCTGCCCGGTTCACTTCTGTTGTCAGTCAGCAACAGTGGCCATCTTAGTGGTCCCTGTGATGGATACACCCGCGGCCATCTTGGTACTCGCGATCCTGGTTACACCCGCGGCCATCTTGGTGCTCGCGATCCTGGTTAAATCGGCAGCCATCTTTCAACACTTTTTTTCTTCCTTTCAATCAATGATATGTAACACTTTTGTGCTGAGAATGTGGAGATTAGTCTTCTTAATGTATCATCGTGAATATAATGATTCCTATATGGCATAATAGAAGAGGTGTTAATATAGTCATGTCTATAAAAAACCATATTCTGGGGATCAGACTATGTCACCCATTATAGCAGTTTTCTTATGTATAACATCCAATTTAATGGTCTTATCATCCTAATCCAATTAAGTCTATCTATACTTATAAATATAAAAAGAATTGTAACAGATCAGCTGTAAAACCTCAGAACTGTAGGTGTTAAATATGCACATGTAAAACAGTCTCGCTTGTTTCCAATTTATTACACTGGGCCAGATTGAGACAATGTAGCTTGATTATTTAGGGCTCCTCTTTTTGTGGGGGCATGATCCACAGAGCTGATACTTCTCACAAGTACACCGCTGGAGGATAGTGTCCCATAAAGGTTGGTATAGATAGAAATAATAGGTCGTCACCAGTCTTGCTTTGTCTCTTGAGTGGGGCATCATCGACCAGAAAAGGATAATTTTCCAAGGAGCGCAAAATGGTCCCAATGTAAATGGCTATGAAGAATGGTCCAGTGCTGGTCCAAGCAATTCCACCATATGTGAGTTCTTGAGGTAGTTAGGGGTAAACAACTGACGCATTTCGCTGCTGTCATCTGCAGCTTTATCAAAGGTGACTGTCCATGTACCTAGTTAGGGTTTATATACCCTTCTCAATAAACAGCTCATTACACCTGTTCCACATAATTAATCAATAAAGTGCATTTAGTATATATAAACAATAGAAACAATTCATAAAACTTGTATTGTGTATCTAAAAAGACTCAGAGGCAGACTTACGCCACAATATTTGTAATATTCCTAGGGAAAGGATAGAAATTGGAATATCTCTGGCTGCTAAATCGGAGCAGGGTTTACGGTTATGCAAAGAGATAGTCACATGACACTCATACTGCGGTCTTACAGGGCTTAGTAGCCCTTAATTAATGATCAAATTCGTTAAATGATCAATAAGGTGTCCCTACCAGGATTAGTGGATGTTCATTCTTTTTTATATACTTATATAGGAGTCCCTCAGGGTGCGCGATCGTCACTGGATTTCATAATAATATCAAGGCTTCCTAGTTTGCGGTTCACCGGTGACTTCCCGTGGTTGAACCGCATGACATTACCTCATTTCCAGTCTATGAATAGCAAACAGCTATAAGACAGTACTTTTACTGATTGTATGAAACGCTGATGACTTCCGGTAGTTGAACCGCATAACATTACGTAATTTCCGGTCTGTGAATCGCAAACAGCGGTAAGGTAATGCTCTTTAATGAATGTGTAAAACACACGGACTTGGTTATTTATAAACATGAACAGTGTAACAGTAAACCATATATAGATTAGAGTATATGTATAATATAACTGATTACCAATAAATAATATATAATGAGTAAGAAATTACCAAATGGTAAAAATAAAAAATGATAAATAATAAAAATAAAATATACTTCTGGTGAGAAGTATCAGCTCTGTGGATCATGCCCCCACAAAAAGAGGAGCCCTAAATCATCAAGCTACATTGTATCAATCTGGCCCAGTGTAATAAATAGGAAACAAGCAAGACTGTTTTACATGTGCATATTTTCCACCTACAGTTCTATGGTTTTACAGGTGATCTGTTACAATTCTTTTTATATTTATATACCTTTTATGTATATTTACTGTTTTTATTGTTGTTAAATATTTTTTGAATTATGAGTTATATATATCGTGACTATTACATCAGTGCATTTGTTAACTAATGTATTACAAGCTTAGCGCTGCTATTTTTTAAGTGTTGTTTCTGTTTATATTGGAGCTGACTACTCCAGTTTTTAGTAGCTGCTTTAGAACAACAAACCATTTCAGCGCCTCAATATATCTTAATTGGTTAGATTCCTTTTTTTTTTTTTTAAATCTTTCTTTATTCATCAGAGCATAGACAAACATAGTATCACAATTCAAGCTGAAATCCAACATAACATTTACCAATCAGTCATATAATAAGTTATAACTTGGTTCATATACAAAAATTTATCTCCTCGGATGTGGTCGGCTGAACCCCCCCCCCCCCCTCCACCCTCACAAAATAATGAGTAAAATTTGCCTCCAAAGTTAATCTGAAGGGGCAAAAAACTATCGGAGGGTTATTAACCACTTAACTGACGGTTATTCTAGCAAAACCGGCCAGAAATTGCCGGGTCCGCAGGAGAATCCGGGGAGTCAGAAGAGATCTGTTCTCCACACGTGTACAACAAATTCTTTCTTCAAAAACACTGCAGGGTGGCGTGGTTGCACCTTCTCAAATTAATCACAGCTGGCTGCATTCGCATCCCATACGACCACGTCAGTTAAGTGGTTAAGCAATATACGAGACTCATACTATGAAGTATATCTAAAACAATTGAAAATTTGACATTTAAGAGTCATGGATAATGAGTCTATATACCCCTCCCAATTCTGGAAAGAGGAGGTTGTTTTAGCTTCTTTTTGTAAGGTGGTTTCCAACTATCGATTCCTACCTATACCTTCTAAACAATATTGCTTCCTATACCTTCTAAAATTGTCGCTATTCAGCGTAATGAGTCGCACAAGAAATAAATGCTTTCAGACTTTGAAAGTGGTTCCAAAGCACAAAAAGATATTATTCAATATAAAAAACAGATGGTTACACGCTGTGATCTAAATACAATTAGCGCAAATAAATCATACAGACCCAAGGTACAGTTGTTATATACGCACGCGCTCTGGGCCCAGATACTGGCATCAGCATTAGAAACCTCAGTCAACAGCACAGCAAGAAGACTCAAGACTGGGGTCAGAGAGCGCACATACAGTCAGGTGCATAAATATTGGGACATTGGCAGAATTTTCATATTTTGGCCTCTATTCACCACCATAATGGCTTTAGAAAGAAACAAACAAGATGTGCTTTAACTGCAGACTTTCAGATTTAATTTGAGGGTAATTACATCCAAATCAGGTGAACGGTGTAGGAATTACAACGGTTTCTATATGTGCCTCCCACTTTTTAAGGGGCCAAAAGTAATGGGACAAACTAAACAATCCTAAATCTAACTTTCACTTTTTAATACTTTGTTGCAAATCCTTTATGCATTCCAGACTTCAGGCTGTAATTGCCTGCAGACATCACCAGACGCTGGGTTTCATCCCTGGTGATGCTCTGCCAGGCCTCTACTGCAAATGTCTTCAGTTCCTGCTTGTTTTGGGGGCATTTTCCCTTCAGTTTTGTCTTCATCAAGTGAAATGCATGCTCAATCGGATTCAGGTCAGGGGATTGACTTGGCCATTGCATAACATTCCACTTTTTAGCCTTAAAAAACTCTTTGGTTGCTTTTGCAGTATGCTTCACGTCATTGTCCATCTGCACTGTGAAGCACCGTCCAATGAGTTCTGAAGCATTTGACTGAATATGAGCATATAATATTGCCCGAAAAACTTCAGAAGTCATTCTGCTGCTTTTGTCAGCAGTCACATCATCAATAAATACAAGGGAACCAGTTCCATTCGCAGCCATACATGCCCACGCCATGACACTACCACCACCATGCTTCACTGATGAGGTGGTATGTTTTGGATCATGAGCAGTTCCTTTCCTTCTCCATACTCTTCTCTTCCCATCACTCTGGTACAAGTTGATCTTTGTCTCATCTGTCCATAAGATGTTGTTCCAGAACTGTAATGGCTTTTTAAAATGTTGTTTGGCAAACTCTAATCTGGTCTTCCTGTTTTTGGGGTTCACCAATGGTTTACATCTAGTGGTGAACACTCTATATCCACTCTTGTGAAGTCTTCTCTTGATTGTTGAGTTTGACACATATACACCTACCTCCTGGAGAGTGTTCTTGATTTGGCCAACTGTTGTGAAGGGGTTTTTCTTCACCAGGGAAATAATTCTTCTGTCATCTACCACAGTTGTTTGCCGTGGTCTTCCGGGTCTTTTGGTGTTGCTGAGCTCTCCGGTGCGTTCTTTCTTTTTAAGAATGTTCCAAACAGTTGATTTGGCCACACCTAATGTTTTTGCTATCTCTCTGATGGGTTTGTTTTGATTTTTCAGCCTAATGATGGCTTGCTTCACTGATAGTGACAGCTCTTTGGATCTCATATTCAGAGAGTCGACAGCAACTGATTCCAAATGCAAATGTCACACCTAGAATCACTTCCAGACCTTTTACCTGCTTAATTGATAATGAAATAAAGAGGGAATAGCCCACACCTGTCCATGAAATAGCTTTTGAGTTGATAGTACCATTACTTTTGGCCCCTTAAAAAGTGGGAGGCACATATAGAAAACCTTGTAATTCCTACACCGGTCACCTGATTTGGATGTAATTACCCTCAAACTAAATCTGAAAGTCTGCAGTTAAAGCACATCTTGTTTGTTTCATTTCAAAGCCATTGTGGTGGTGCATAGAGGCCAAAATATGAAAATTCTGTCAATGTCCCAATATTTATGCACCTGACTGTATATACTTTTGCAGGGATATGCAATACAATAGACAAGTTTGACATGATTCCATTGGTTCTTCTTAAAGGTGCTTTTGTTACAGAATAGTTCATAGGTCAATTCAAATAGACACAAACAGCCTCCAACCGCCCTTTGTGTCCTTTTTCCCTCTGCATGCTAATCTAACCTGCTAACATTACAGAGTACATTTTAATGTTTTAACTCTCTATAGTCCATAGTTTGCAGAGCATTGTTCCGATCTTCTCACCGATGATACCGGAAATCTGTTGATACACAGTGGATCAGTACAACACCAAACACGGTCTGTTTACCATGTACTAAACCTTAGATATCAAATAATCTTTATTTCACAACATTAATAATTACTGATTAAACCTTGAATATTACACTTTAATACTAGGGAACCTTTTATGTAAGTGTGCAGTGTGTAAGTATTGGGGAATTGGGAAAAGACGCTAGTTAGCGCTGTGCGACTATGTGTTTTGTGGAGTACACCATGGAACGTGTTTTGCAGGGATAATCATTTTATATGTTTTAGTGACTGTCTGTATTTACATGGTGAGGACTTTTAACTTATTTCTAATGCGTGGGAATCACACGACGCTAAATAATATTATCGCCGTGTGTACTTATAATGGCGAGTTTCACTAAAATGGCGCTGGGCAGCCAGTCGCAAAATGGCATCTCATTGCCATTCACAAAATGGCATCGCGCAGATCTAATTTTAAACCGATCTTGTCTCAGCCAATTATCCGGCTTCGACACAACCAATCCATTTGAAAAACATAAAAAAATTTGTTTCTAAATAGTGACAGAGATGGGGGCAATGGATTAATCCACATTTGGAGTATACTCTTACGGGCCACTGCAGATATTATCATCAGTAATTTCTTACTTTCAGGTGGAGCCCTAATATCAGGAGGTAAAATGCCCAATATCACCCATTCCGCCGATAGGGGTAAATAATTAACCAGACAGGACGAAGCGTATCTATTAACAGACGACCAAAATTGTCTTATCAGAGGACATTGTCATATACAATGAACAAAGGTTGCTTCATCAGCACCACATTTGGGGCAAGTACTAGTGTTCGAAAGTCCCATCATAAATCTGCGTTGAGGAGAAATATAACCATTGTGGCAAATATTATAGAACATTTCCCTATACATACTTGCTGAAAGTACAGATTGGGAATAACAAAGTGATTTCAATATTTTATCTATAGATAAGTGAGGGAATATCTTTATCCAAGGAGAAAGTCCTGTAGTTACTTTTTCATGATCCATTGTAGATGCCCCCGAATAGCCCTGCTGAAGCTATTTGGGGTACTTAAATGCTCTCATTAGCTGCTAAATAGCGTCTTTGCACAAGTGGTGAAGAATAGCATTTAGCAGGTTTTTTTGGTGAAAGTAACTAGTCCCAGCAAATTTGGGGTACATGAAAGCATGGCTAAAAATAGCAAAAGTGAGGTTTTCAAAAACGTGAAAAACGCACCTTCAGCAAACACCTGCAATAAAAAAAAGACCCTCCCCTATTCTTGCAGACCCCCCCCAAAGTCTATTTAGCTAGTTTTTAAGTTTGTACTCCAACTTTGTACTTTTTTCACCCCTTTTTCAAAGTAATTTTTTGGGGGGTTCTTTAATTTTTTTAGGTTTTTATTTTATACAGTTTAGCTTTGGAGACCTGTCCTAAAGGTGCAGGGTGGTTTCACCACCTTTGCACCCCTAAACCGCAATTCTGCACTCTTTTCGACAGCTATTCAGAGGCAAAACTTTTCCGCCGGGTACATTGCATTGCGTAAGAATATGGGGATAAGTTTTCGCTGGCGAAATGACGTCATCGGCAAAACTTTACTGCTGCTAATTGAATACGGCTAAATGTCGGCATTCCATGTTTTAAGACATAGAGAACTTCTGGGGGAAACGGCCAAAGCAGAAATATGAGATTGTACATGAATTGTATCGATTAAAGCATCACCTGTGTAGGTCAGAGCTTCCGAAATCTGATCAGCTAAAGAAACATCCTCCAATTGAAACCCAGCAATCATCTGGGTCATCCAGGAATTGATAGCCTTTATCATCCAGGCACTGGCAAGAACAGGGTGCAGCGAGATTCCTGACAAAGTGAATATAGACTTAAGTACAGCCTCATTCTTTCTATCCATAGGATCTTTAGGTGTTACAGGCTGTGTTGTGAGCATAACAGTATTCCTGAACAACCTAGAAATAGAAGCATCCACCACGGGTGGAATTTCCCAAAGCTTGGTATCCTCTTCCAAACAAGGATAAAGAGACTAAAATTTTTTCGGAATATGAAATCTGAAATCAGGTTTTAACTAGGCTTCTTTTAATATATCTTCAAAATGTGAAAATTCTGGGTAAACAGATACATGTTTCTTCTTACGTTTAAAGAAAGAAACTAAATTAGTCTCTGGAATAGCTGTTTCCTGTAGATGCAAAATCTCCCTGACCGCATCAACATAGAAACCCCTGAATCAGAATGGGAGTCATTCTCCCAGTGTGAGGTGTCTTCCCAATCATAATTCAACTCCCTTTCTTCCTGGGAGGAGGCGGCTGAAGCCTCATCTCCAGGAAAATAAACTGAGGACTGGCCTGAATGTTTGATAGTGGCTGTGGCCCCTGCTGACATTATCATTTTCGTTAGGGATGTTGCCATCTCAGCGAGACAAAGACCCACATCCCGGGCCCATCTTGGCTCTACCGAGGGTTCAGACAAACTAGGAACTGACGTAAATCACCTATGGCCTCAAATATAGACCTGGCCCAATCAGGCATCACCGACTGTTCAGCCTAACCTCCCGGTAATGAATCTCCCTGTTAACAACAAGCACAGAGTGACCCTGGTCCGTACAACCTTTTGGCAACTTTTTATCACATTTTTTACAAGTATAAAAAGTGACTGACTGTTTTTTTGGAAACCTTGTCTGGCTTCTCCATATTGAGAGAGAGAGAGAGAGAGAGAGAGAGAGAGAGAGAGAGAGAGAGAAAAAGACAATTCTAACCAATACAGATAGCCAGGGCCGTAACTAGGGTAGTGCGGCGGTGCCACCGCACAGATCGGAGGTCGACCTGGGGGCGGAGCCAGCCGACACTTTAATTTTTGCCAGGCTGCAGTGTTTTAATTAGTGGTGCGTCCGGCCCTGGCTTCTACTTTCAATCATCTCCGGGGCGGAGCTCACCCTGAAGAGGAGCCTTCCGGCTAACTCACAGTGTGCACTGCACTGCAGGGAGAGACGTCATGACCTCTTTCCCACAGTGAATATGATCAAGGACTGAGGTGGGGAGCCATGTGCCGTTGGGATCAGTTTCACTTTCACTGCACAGATGGTGACCAAGTCTGTGACTGTGAGTGCCGAGGGCCAGCAGTGACAGACAGGCAGAGGCTGAGCTGAGCTTACAGACCGTGGAAGGGTGAGTGTTGTCACTGACAACAAACTGGCTGGCTGTATGTACCTTGCAAAACAGGCAAAGACTGACAGAGCAGGCAGAACCTGCCAGGGAGTGGGGGACATTGCAGTTAACTATGAATGTAAAGACCCCCCCCCCAAAAAAAATAAAAAAAAATATGAGATATGGTAAGAACTTACCCTTGTTATCTCTATTTCTACGAAGTCCATAGGGTTCCACAGGATACCTTGGGGTATAGGTGTGACGTCAGTCGCAAGGCACCAAAGACTTAAGCTTTCAGCCTCCCAGGATGCACTAGGTCCCCCTCCTATACCCCGCCCCCGGGCCAAGGCACCTCAGTTAGTTACCAAGCCATAGGCCGGAGGAGGAGAAGGAAGAGAGAGAACAAAGATCTGGACACATACAAGAATCACATTCTCACCAGAGGGAGACGGAAAACCGGTGACCAGAGCAAAGCCCATCTGCAGCACAGGTGCAACAGGGCGGGAGTCCTGTGGAACCCTATGGACGTCGTAGAAATAGATAACAAGGGTAAGTTCTTACCATATCTCATATTTTCTACTTCAGGGTCCATAGGGTATCCACAGGATACCTTGGGGATGTCCCAAAGCAGTATCCTTTAAGGGTGGGGACGCTACTGTGCTGAAAGGAGAATCCGCCGCCCGAAGGAAGCATCCTGAGAGGCGAAGGTGTCAAACCTGTAATACCTCACGAAGGTATGGACAGAGAACCACGTAGCAGCCTTGCAGATCTGGACTGCAGAGGCACCACGTCGAGCTGCCCACGAAGGACCCACAGACCTAGTGGAATGAGCCTTCACAGAAGGAGGGACCGGTAGGCCTTCATGAAGATAAGCTTCAGAAATAGCCATACGGATCCAGGCTGCCAAAGTTTGCTTTGAAGCAGGCCAACCCTTTTTACGGAAGCCATAGAGGACAAACAAAGCGTCCGACTTCCTAAACGAAGAAGTGCGGTCAACATAAGTCCTTAAGGCCCGCACAACATCCAAAGAGGCCTCACTCACGGAAAGACCCGGTGAGTTAAAGGCCGGAACAACGATTTCCTCGTTAATATGAAACTGGGAAACAACTTTGGGAAGAAATTCGGGCCGAGTGCGGAGCACTGCCCTGTTCCCATGAAAAACCAAGAAAGGGGGTCTACAAGAAAGAGCCCCTAACTCAGAAACACGTCTGGCCGAAGCAATAGCCAGAAGGAAAACAGTCTTAGCTGTTAGCCATTTAAGATCCACTGAGCCCAGTGGTTCAAACGGCGGTCCTTGGAGAGCCCTCAGGACCACAGCCAAATCCCAAGGCACCACAGGTGGAACAAAGGGCGGCTGAATGCGGACAACACCTTGCATAAAGGTGCGCACATCCGGGATTGTAGCAATCCTACGGTGAAACCAGACAGACAGGGCCGAAACCTGTACCTTCAAAGAAGCAAGGCGAAGCCCATGATCTAGTCCCGCTTGCAGGAAGGCGAGAATCCGAGACAGACGAAACTCCCGCGGTGCATAATCTCTCGGTCGACACCACTGGAAGAACGTATGCCACACGCGATGGTATATCCTCGCGGAAGACGGTTTCCGAGCTCGCAACATGGTACGCACCACAGAGCTGGAAAACCCCCGGGACCTCAGCATGGCCGTCTCAACAGCCACGCCGTCAAAGACAGCCGAGTCATGTCCGGGTGACGACAAGGACCCTGAGACAAGAGGTCCGGTCGTAGCGGCAACCGTAGAGGACTGTCCACGGACAGACCCTGAAGGTCTGAGAACCAGTGCCGTCTGGGCCACGCGGGAGCTATCAACAGGAGCGTCCCTCCTTCCTGTTTGAATTTCCGGATTACCCGTGGAAGAAGGGATACCGGAGGGAACAGATATGCGAACCGGAACGTCCACCGGACGGACAGAGCATCCACCAGAGACGCCCCTTCGTCTCTTGTGCGAGACCCGTACACCGGCAACTTGTTGTTGTGCCGGGACGCCATTAGGTCGATCTCTGGAAGACCCCATCTGTCCACCAGTAGTTGAAAAACGTCCGGGTGCAGGGACCATTCCCCCGGATAAACGTCCTGGCGACTTAAAAAGTCCGCCTCCCAATTGAGCACTCCCGGGATGAAGACCGCTGATATGGCCGGAAGATTGCGCTCCGCCCAAACCAGGATCCGAGAGACCTCTACGAGAGCCGCCCGGCTTCGGGTTCCTCCTTGCCTGTTTATGTAGGCCACGGTGGTAGCGTTGTCCGACTGGACCTGCACCGGGTGACCCTGGAGAAACCGATGTGCCTGCTGGAGAGCATTGAAGACCGCACGGAGTTCCAAAATATTGATTGGAAGCTCCGCTTCTGTCGGAGTCCACCTGCCCTGGAACAGATGTGGACCCGAAACTGCTCCCCAGCCCCGAAGACTGGCGTCCTTAGTCAACAGGACCCAATTTGGAATCCAGAACGGACGTCCCTCGCTGAGGTGGGTCGTCTGTAACCACCAAGCAAGGGACAGGCGAACCTCCGGGGAGGACACAATCGTCTGGGACTTCAAAGACTGAGGCAGCCCTTTCCACTTTGACAGGATCAGGTGCTGCAGAGGTCTGGAGTGAAACTGGGCATATTCCACCATGTCGAACACCGACACCATGGAGCCCAGTAACCTCATCGCCGAGTGTAGAGACGCCTGGCGGCTGTGCAGACAACTGCGCACCCTTGTCTGCAAAGCAGAGATCTTTTCCTCCGTCACGAAGATCTTTTGCTGTCCCGAGTCCAATAAGGCTCCCAGATGCAGAATCCTCCGAGACGGGATTAGAGTGGACTTCTGCCAGTTGATTAGCCAGCCGTGCCGTTGCAGCAGGGCAATGGTCAGGTCTAAGTGGCGTAACAGGAGCTCTGGAGATCCCGCCACCAATAACAGGTCGTCCAAGTACGGCAACATGCGGACTCCCTGCAGCCGCAGAGAAGCCGCCATGACCGCCATCACCTTGGTGAAGACACGTGGTGCTGTCGCCAGGCCAAAAGGTAACGCCCGAAACTGGAAGTGGTCGCTGCGGATTGCAAACCTGAGGAACTGTTGATGGCGCAAAAGAATAGGGACATGCAGGTAAGCGTCCTGTATGTCTAATGACACCATGTAGTCCCCCGGTTCCAGCGCCAGAATGATGGACCGTAGGGTCTCCATCCGAAACTTCGGTACCCGCAAAGACTTGTTGAGTGTTTTGAGGTTGAGAATCGGACGATACGACCCATTGGGGTTCTGTACCAAAAAAAAGATTTGGATAGAAACCCTGGCCCCTCTGGGAGAATGGAACAGGCACTATAACTCCAGCCTGGAGCACAGTGTGCAATACCTTCCGCAGCTCCGTAGCCTTGTTCTGGTCTGATGGTAGACCCGTGGTGAAGAATCGAGCCGGGGGTCTGTGCCGAAAGGAGAGGGCGTACCCGTGGGAGACCACCTCCAGAACCCAAGTGTCTGTTGTAGTGACCGACCAACACTGGGCGAACTGCAGCAGGCGGCCTCCCACCCTGGGATCCCCCAAAGGGAGGCCCGGACCGTCAGGCCGCAGGCTTGTCATCTGGCTTGGGGGCCGGACGTCTGGTACTCCATGCCTGCTTCCGGGGCTTGACCGATTTCCTAGGGCCAGCCTGACGAGGAAACGACTGTGGTTTGGGCCTGCCCTGGGCCCTAGATGACCGAAAGGGCGATGGTCCAGAACCAGAAGGAGCAGCGGCCGACGGGAGACAAGCCGATTTGGCTGCCGCCAGCGTGGCCACAATCTTATCCAGATCCGGACCAAAGAGAACTTCTCCGGTAAACGGCAAGGCTTCCAGACCCTTCTTGGAATCTGCGTCCGCCTTCCAGGATCGCAGCCACAAGGTGCGACGAGCAGCTACCGCTGCTGAAGAAATCCTAGACACCAGAGTACTAATGTCTAGAGCCGCCTCGTTGATGTAGGTGGCCGAATCACGGAGATTGCCAATCAACTCCGCCTGTTCGGCCGGACAGTCGGATTCAAAAGAAGCCTCTAATGAATCCGCCCAGCGCTCCATCGCTCTGGCAACCCAGCAAATGGCCATAGCCGGCCGTGCTGCCCCCCCTGCAAGGGAATAAGCGGACTTCAGGCAGATTTCTACCTTGCGGTCCGTAGCATCCTTAAGGGAGGACATGGATGGCATCGGCAATGTGGCACTACGGACAAGACGGGTCACGTGAGAATCCACCTGTGGAGGGGATTCCCACTTAGCAAAATAATTATCCGCGAACGGATAAGCCACCGCCAGGCGTCTCTGCGGCTGGTATCTTTTGCCAGGTTGTTTCCACGCCTCCTCTAAATGGTCCACCAACTGACCCGAAAGAGGAAAGACTGTGGCATCGCCCTTCACATCTTTGAAAAAGACATACTTAGATTTAGCCGCTGGGGGAACTTCGTCCTCAATCACCAAGGCTGTGCGGACCGCCCGAATAAGTCCAGGAATATATACTTTGGACTTAGCATCAGCGTCCTTAGTATGGAGAGGTTCCTGATCGTAAGGATCCAGAATCTCCCCATCATCAGACGTCCCTTCATCATCCTCATAAGGAGCGGTCAGGGACGCCACCGGCCTTTTATGAGGCCGCATCACAGACTCCCCTTGCAACACATCCGACAAGTGCTGTACAGAACTCGTCAGGGAGTTAACCCACGCTGGCTCCTGAGAACCCGGGAGCGGGGAAATAGGGAGACTGTGGGGTACTACCAAGTGTCGTGGGAACCCCTGCATGGGTGACGACACCACAGACTGCTGGGACAAACCCATCGGAGTAAACGCGGGCTGCGGAGCTAACTGGCCCACTAAAGCTGTTAACGCCTGAGCGAAACAAGCCCAGGGCGGCTCCTGTACCGGTGCTGTAACCGTAATAGGCCGCGCCATGGACAAACACTGCCGGCAAAGGCCCTCCGCGCTACCCTCCCCCTCCGCTAACGGTACTTTGCACGTGGTACACTGTAGCCGGAGGGGAAAATTACTTTCAGACATGATGGCACCACGTATGTGACCTCTCTCACCAATTAAGTATTAAATAGGCGAGAGACCACCCTGCAGCACCGCACTGCAAGGGCTTTAGCAGAAAGAACAGGGACAGTAATAAAGCTGACAGTTTTGAGAAGATAAAGTTACAGGCAGCAGCGCTAGCACAGTCACATACAATGCAGAGAAATAATTCCTGCACTAACAGCGCTGATCACTCAACTACACAGACACAGGGCCTGGTAGGACACAGCGCTGCATACACAGACCTGAGCCACAGCGGAGGAGAGGTATGCGGGGGGACCCAGACCACGATGCTTCCTTCCAGGCTTCCAGCAGCGTTCACCATGCGTTGCAGAGAAGATGGCCGCCGAGGAGCAGAGAGAAGCTGGCCTGGGGGAGGAGCGCTGACACAGGACCAGTCAGCACAGTGCAGAGAGGGCTGTGTGCAGCGGGGGAGGCGCCGGCTGTGAGACAGGGAAGGCGCGCTCCCCTGGCATGCATTTAACCCCTGGGACGCCGCAGCGCTACCGCTCTGCTGCGGTCCGCTGTCCCAGGGGGTAGTGGAAGCGCAGGTTGGTCGCCTGGCTCCACGCTGCAGCCAGTCCCCAGGGAGCCCCCTGCCTGGGGACTTAGGACCATGTGATCAGCGGGGACCCACCGCGGGACCCCGCTGCTTACCTCTGTCCCCCTTGAATCCGGCCATGGTCCGGAGCATCTGGGGTCACCGCTAGCTGTGACCCCAGACGCCCACCAGCATCCCCGGATCAGTACCGGCGTTCTGGTACCAGCGGGGTGTAGGGAAGACAGCATGGACGTCAGGACTGACTGTCCATGCTGTTCATCCAGATGTGCAGCCACAGCTGCATGAAGAAAAAGCTTCAGGGGCTCTTCTAGCCCCCACTCCAACAGGTGCACCCGACTCCGGCCGGGCACCAAACTAAACTGAGGTGCCTTGGCCCGGGGGCGGGGTATAGGAGGGGGACCTAGTGCATCCTGGGAGGCTGAAAGCTTAACTCTTTGGTGCCCTGCGACTGACGTCACACCTATACCCCAAGGTATCCTGTGGAACCCTATGGACCCTGAAGTAGAAAAAACACAAGTCCTGCAGTGCTGTTAGATGAGGATAGGCAGGGTGTGTATTAGAATTCAGCTAACAATAATTTACTGTTCTTTAATTTAATACTTGAATTCTAATGTGTCCCCCCTCCCCCCCTCTGCCTAAACCTAATCTAGCAGCAGGGCTAGTGTTATTTATTGTCCAATGTCCATACAAAATACTAGTTCTGCTGTTAGATCAGGCTTAGGTAATTTGTTGCTCTGCAGCTGCTATGGAACTACAAGTTTCTCAACACTCTGACAGCCATTGTATGGGAGGACATGCTGGGACTTGTAGTATCACAACAGCTGGAGATCAACAGGTTTCTCTCCATGATCTAGCCAGGCTGCTGTTCCTTAAGGGAGGTCATTTAGCTCCTTTATTGTAGAAGGTATTTGTTGCTTTCGGTTAATCAAGAATCTGACATTTGAACTTGCTGCATTCTTCTGTAAAGTAGGTACTACTGTGTGGCATAATGTGCTATAAGGGGCATTACTGTGACATAATGTGAATATTTGGCACTGCTGTGTGGCATAATGTGTATAAGGGCTATAACTGTGTAGAATAGTGTGAATAAATGGCTCTACTGTGTGACGTAATGTATGTAAGGGGTACGACTGTGCGGTGTAATGTGAATAAGGGGCACTAGTGTGCGGTGTAATGTGAATAAGGTTATACTACTGTGTGGCGCAATTTGATTTGGGGTACTGTCTGGTTATGCTCCTTCCCAGCAAGACCAAGCCCACTTTTTTGGTTGCATCCCTTAGGCACGTGCTTTTCCTTTTTGCAATATTGGGGAAGGGGGGCACCAGTGCTCTGGCACAGGGCACCAAAATGTCTAGTTACGGCTCTGCAGATAGCTACCTAAATTCCACTGGATAAAGTGTAGCATTGTTTGAATAAAAAAAGAAACCAAAGAAGGTTTTTTTTTTTTTTTAGAACAACAAGCACTTCTTCTGAAATAACAGCAAAAAGAGAGGAGGCTTAAAAAGACTCTAAATCACCAGTTTTTATGCAAAAGAAAAACTGACTCCTTGAACATTAACTTAAAAACCAGGCAAACAAAGAATCTTCAGTACAAAACAATGTATGTTACTGCCTAAATTCTTGAGAAACAGTGCAGTAAAAGTATATATATATATATATATATATATATATATATATATACACACATACATATATAGACAACAATGTTACAAGACCAACATATATCACCGGGTT
This sequence comes from Taudactylus pleione, assembly GCA_031769625.1. Taxonomy (NCBI): domain Eukaryota; kingdom Metazoa; phylum Chordata; class Amphibia; order Anura; family Myobatrachidae; genus Taudactylus; species Taudactylus pleione. Next base: position 19,305,234 of record JAUIMM010000065.1, on the reverse strand, counting down.
AATACCCACAGTAACAACTGCTTATCAATAGACAGACATCTCCCTGTAATTTGCAGCGAGTCTCAGCCAAGCAGAACTCCAGCAGCGCTCAAACACCTGCCGAAAAATGTTTGGAGCATGGCTATGAAGCCCTGTGAGCCTGTCACACAAATACCTGGGGGGGGAGCATCCTGACTACATCATAGATGTTTCCTAGCTGCCGGCGCTTCCATCGAGAGAACCACAGAGCTCTGAAGTTACCACGGCTCATAGTGATGACATCATTGTCGAAGCTGGATTATTGGCTGAGACAAGATCAGTTTAAAATTGAATCGCAGCGACACCATCTTGTGACTGGCCGCAAGACGCCATTTTGGAAATGAGATCGCAAGACGCAATTTTGTGAATGGCCGCCTAAGCGCCATTTTAGATAAACTCACACTTTAGTACATGTGGCGATATTAATATTAGCATCATGCGACTGCATCTGTGACCATCGCCATAAGTTACAGCGATTCATCAAAAGCCCATTTCATGACTTTACGTAGTTTGGGTGCTCTGTATAAAGTGTATATTATTATAATTCCCCTAAAGGATATATTTCAGAAATGGCTTTACAGTATGCCAAAATTGGATTATATTAGCTAAACAGAGCAAATGGCCATGTGATAACTAGCTTGTGTAGACATAACGTCTGCTCTCACTCCAGGTGGCCCTGCTCGAATACAGCAAGAGGGTCGTTTGTAGCACCTTACATTAGCAGGCTTCCTGCAATAAAATACCTTCAAAGCCAAGAGTATTATCTGAGGTTTGGGTCTTGTAGCTGTGCTAATTTGCATTTACACAAGAACCTGGGAGAACAAAGGACTGTACTTCTGAGCCTGGGAAGGGTGGGGGCTGCTAAGAGAGAGGGGCGTGTGGAACTACAAGGCTCAGCATTCCACACTGCTAGGTGTTCACTTAGTTTAAGTGTGATTTAAGTGCACCATTTCTCATACACACATTAATACGCACAATTGCGCTGGTAACTAATCGCATATTAGCGAATGCATAAGATCCTGTATGAAAACGCTGTTTATTAGCTTCATGCGCACGCATCTGCCCCAAGTTAACTAGCGTCTTTACATCACACCCCGCATACTTACACATTACATATTCACATAAAAGGTTTAATAAGCTTTAAGGTATAAGATTCAAGTATGCACATTTACTATAATTGCTATGATATAAAGGTTATTTCGTAACTGAGGTTTTATACGTGATAAGTAAGCCATGTTTAGAATTGTACTGATGCGTACTCTCTCAACAGTATTCCGGTACCATCGGTGTGGAGATCGCATCATGCATTCTCAACTTATGGACCGCAGAGACTTCAAGCAACAAAATGTACATAATATGAACAACTGTTAGGATGATTGCATGAGGCAGAAAACCAGAGACCCCCAGTTGTTAGAGGCTGGGTGGTGTCTATTTGAATCAACCTGTTAAATGCCTTGTAACATATGCCCTCCCCGTTAGGACCAATGGTATTAGCAACAAACTTCTCTATTGTGTTGTTTATTTCTGGGAGGTATAAATATGGTCTGACCCTGGGTTCCTAGTCTTTGTGATGAATGCTGATTGACGAGGGGTTTCTTGCTGATGCCTAACATCTGGACCAGAGAGCGCTGCGTATGTATAATTGTACTTGGGTCTGTATAATCTCTTTGCGCTAAGATTATATGAGGATCATAGCGTGTAACTGCTGTACTTTTACTTGAATAATACTTTGTGCTTTGGAACCACATGTTCTAAGTCTGGAGTCTTTATTTACTGGATGACTGCGTACGCAAATTAGCGTCATCCTTAGAGGTTTATAGGAAGGATATTAGAAGGTATAGGCAGGGGTATATAGAGGTTCAAAGGAAGTATCCTTATCATAGACGACATGGAAGCGTTCAACAAGCCTCCCTCTCCCAAAAAGCTTGCAGTATGTACTGCTCTGTAACCTCAGCCAGAGGTCCCCCGGAAGGAACAGACGAGGGTTTGAAAGCGGCGGGTGCTGCGGAAGCCCTGGAATGTGGAGGCGCGTGCACCAGGCACCTACAGCTGCTGCCACGTGAGTAATAACATGCCCTGTTCTGCTAAAGTGGCGTGCAGGGAAGCAGAAAATAGAGCAAACAAGGGACCTCATTCAGAGACGCTTGCAAAAAGCGAGCGCTCGCACTGAATGAGGGCGGCCGTTTTTTTTTCAAACTGGCCTCCTGGCCACTCGCTAAGCTGTGGGTGATCACCCACAGCTTTTTCGAGCGGCCAGGTGATGGTCACGATTATCGTGACCATCAGGCTTGCGACAAGACCCTTGTGGTAGGGTCTCGTCTGTCGCAAGCCCCATTGAACTTCCTGCTCAAATAGAGCAGGAAGCTCACTACTGACACCACAAGTGATGTCAGTAGGACCGCCCACAAACGGCAGGCGTTCCTTCAGGAACGCCTCCGTTTGTCCAGCCACCCCCCCCTCCCCGCCTACAAAACGGGGCGAGCTGTCGATCAACATCGACAGCCGCCCCGCTTGTAGCTAGCCCCGGAGCGAGTGAATTTCTCACTCGCTACGGGGCTTGCGCACGCACGGCATGTGTGCAGTGCCCCACCATCGACCCGCTTGTGAGCGGGTCTGAATGAGGGCCAAGGTGTTTTACATGTAAAATATATCAAGCTTAACTTTTTGCCAGCGGCCCCCTCAGATTTGTCTCTAGTAGGGAGAGTCTCAGGAACTATGTAGTTTGATGACTCTCCCAGGGGCCGGGGGATACAGGGTTCACACAAACCTCTATTTCTATCTAACTCCCACTCTGTTAGTGCTTGTCGCCTGTTGCCAGGAACTAAGCACCCAAACCAAAAAAAAGAAAAAAAAGAAAGAAATTAAACCTAACTAAAAGCTAGTGCCTTACTGCAAGACAAGACTGACGTTCTAGTGGAAGGGGAGGAGTTATATAGGGGTGGGAGCCAGTCTTAATTAGCTAGTGCCCGACTCCACAGCTCACTATGCATAATCCAGAAGTAATGGCATCTCCCAGATGGCTATAAAAGGAATTATTTCTATATGTTGTGAAAAATGCATATTTTAATTAAATATTGCATCCAAATAATGAAAATATATAGCAGGTCAAAAAAAGAGTGTTGTTTTTTTTACATTTTCAGGAATAGTACCATATGTATTTCTTAAGATGGGTACATATCTGAAAGATATATCTGGAGATCGAGGGTCTCGCTGGCAGGGAGACGGGGCCACTGCCCCTCCCCGCGGCTGCCGCTGTGTGTGTTCTGGCAGTCTGCCCATACACACTTACCGATGGACAGATATGTCTGCAGACATATCTGTCCATCGGCTGTGCAGCACAGCCAATGCGATATGTCTGTGAACGACGCCGACGGCAAGCATATATAGTGGCAGATATATTGATCGGCCAGTGTGTAGCCAGCATTAGATTATATTTCTGCAGTAATTCTCTTTTTTTAGCGTGAGCAAAATTAGATATGATAGTTAGATATGTACTGCTTACATAAATATTGCTAAACCATTTTATATAATTATCACTGTTTATTTATAAAGTGTCAACATAATGTCTAGTGCTTCACACTGAAGGGTTCTTAATACAGACAAATGAAATTACTTGAAACAGAAGGGATCAGAATACAAATTACATACAATGACATGAATCATAAGATAAATATTATGATGTTCAGATCACAGAGAAGTGGGCAACAATTGATAGATAAGGATGTGGAGTAACAATTGCAGTGTGGCTATTATAAGGAAGTAGTTTTCATGTCTGCCAAGGGGCTTGGTATGTGTAGATAAACATCTACTTCTCCTCCTTTAACTTCTCCCCCTCATGCTTCCAGCTGTTTCTCTATTTCCTCCAACGATTTCTTAAATTTATCATCTTTACACCCTCTCGAGTCCACTCACCTTCTTCAAATTTCACAACGATTATTTGACGACTATCTCTTCTATCCTGCAACTCCACAGTCTTTACATTATCCACAGCTCTGCACTCTCCTTCAAACTCCACATTTAATCCATCTCTCAGTCTTTTTTGCTCCCACCTTCAAAATATCTCCAGGATTAGAGCCTTCCTCATCCACTTACTGATCATCTCTAGACTGCAGTACTGTAACTTCCCCTTATCTGGCCTCCCTGACTCCAACCTCTCTCCACTCCAATCTGTCCTCAATGCTGCTAGTCTGCTCATCCTCTACAAATGATCTGCTTTTGCCTCTGCTCTATACCCAGCCCTACAAAGGCTCCCCTTCCCCTTCAGAATATAACTCAAACTCCTCACGCTCATCTATAAAGCGCTCACACAATCCTTCTCTCCTACATCTCTGACCTCACCTCCCTCCACACTCCCACATGCCCACTTCACTCCGCCAACGACTGCCTCCTCTCCTCCCAAGCGATTACCTTCTCCTACTCTCATCTCCAAGGTTGTGTCCATGTTGCTCCCCAGCTCTGGAACTCTCTCCCACACAGACTCGGTGCCTCAACATCCACTTTTTTGTTACAATATTCTAGCTCTCATCCATACCCACTGCTCTATACACCACAGTCACCATCTCTCCCCACTGTGTGGCTGCTGTCAGTCTGCTCATCCCCTTTAGTGAAGGAAAAGTCAAGGGCCTCTTCCTTCGTGCACTTTTCTTTCCCTCAGATACACTCATCTCCTTCCCAATTGTTAACAAGGCATCTCAACTTTTGGTTCAGCCAGCGTATTATGACTGAATATGCAGCAATGGTTATATAGCTTGTATCCCATGCTATGCATGTTTCATACTGTAAGTATTTTTCATATTTTGTTTCCATTTATGTGCTATGTAAGTAGATGCAGACCCATGTACTGCCATATAAATAAAGGGTAATAATAATAAGAAAAATGTAATTTAAAGAAAAACTAATTTTGTGTCAGTTCCTAAATGTACCATGTACTCCATTATCGGTCACTTGGATAATGGGAGGCATCCTATGAATAAGATACCACTTTATGCAATATGCTGTGACAGGAAGCATCTTACACTTAAAATAACAGAAATTGCTCAAAAACTGAACTTAATGTACTCTCTCTTTAAACATTTGTATTTTTTTGTCTGGATGTGTAGAAGTAAATAATGACGATGGGGAATATACTTACTGGCACCACAGTAGCTAACATACAACCCTTCAAGGTGTAAATCAGGTCAGGGTCAGAAAAAATGCTAAGAATTTTAGTTAAGCTTTAGTGATACTTTATTTGATTAAGTGAAAATCAACAGGTTCTTAAAAAGAAAATGTATTACAGGTTGAGTCTCCCATATCCAAATATTCCGAAATACGGAATATTCCGAAATACTGAATAATTTTGGCATGACTGAGATAATAAAACCTTTGATTTTTGATGGTTCAATGTACGCAAACTTTGTCTAAGGCACAAATTATTAAAAGTATGGTATAAAATTAAATTCAGGCTGTGTGTATAGGGTATAAATGAAACATAAATGTATTTCATGTGTGTATACAAACTTTGCTTGAGCCACAAAATTATTGAAAATATTGTATAAAATGAGCTGCAGGCTGTGTGTATAAGGTGTATATAACACATAAATGCATTCTGTGTGTATATTGGGGTCCCATTCCAAAGATATTTCATTATGATATGCAATTATTCCAAAATACAGAATATTCCATTATCCAAATACCCCTGGTCCCAAGCAGTTTGGATATGGGAGACTCTACCTGTATTATAATAATAATTTTGTTGCAAATTTTAGATTTCATATAAAATCTCTAACATTAAAACAAAACAGATCCTTTATTTTCCACTTGTACTTACAATAATGCTTGCAAGTCAGGTGGTGCACGTTTGCAACCTTATCATGCTCTGGAGTTTGGATTCATACCCAACAAGATTGATCTGGTGTGTGAAAATACCCATATACAGCATATGAGGAGCTCAGGAGAGTCCCATGCTTCTGAGAGGGACCACTGTGACTGGCTGAGGAGGGAACCTGAGCAATTCAAGAACTGTGTTTTTGTGTGTTCAGACATTGAAACAAATATGGACTGCTGCCCAGTTACCCACTGCATACAGAAGTGAAGTAGTGCCTTTAATAGGAGCTAAGTGTTTGCAGTTTCCTGTTACTTTGCTTTACAATTGCTGAAAATAAAAGCTAATTTATGTCCAAATCTCAGGATTGGCTGGTGGAGACATGTTAAGGGGCAGAGTAGGTGGGTCAAATGGTTGTTTTCTGCCATCAAGTTCTATGTTTATATGTGTTTCACCTATCAAAAAAGCTGCAGCCTCTGGGGGTCTATGCTTGTCACAGAAACTCATAATTGTTGGGCCAGGAATTACAGGAGTGCATATTTCAATGATCATAAAATCTAGTTAACTGGCAGTTGTACTGAAAGAAAAAGGGGTTGGTTCCGGCGCTTCCTTAGAAACTATGGATATCTTGGTGTTCCCCTCATGAGATGAAGAAAGAAAAATATATATATATAAGAAATAGCAATGTAAGAATCGCACTCACCCTTTTTCAGCAAATGTGTAGCGTTGGTCCTAATAATCACCGTGAACCTAAGGTGGTTTCCCGATTGCAACAATGTCGTCACAGATGGTTTCACTGGATATATTTAGCTGCTCCTGCGCCTATGCCTGGGTCCTGGGCGGTGAGGGAGCTGGAAGGCAGCTAATGAAATGTGGGACTGGTAAACGCTGATGAGGGACAGTTTTCCAGGAACATAAACTCCCAATTCTGCATTTCCTACCCAGGTTAGGAGTTCATGTTCGCTATTTCTTATATGCTAATATTTACGGGTTTACATTATATATATTTTTTCTTTCTTCATCTCATGAGGGGAACTCCAAGATATCCACAGATCCTAAGGAAGCGCCGGAACCAACCCCTTTTTCTTTCTATCGTCTGTTTGAGGAGCTCTGTTGAAAAGCCCCTACTGTTCATGGCTGCATATCCAATCTGATCTCTTTTTTTATGAAACTCAGCGCCAGTCACACATCCCCAAATGGCAGTTGTGCTGAGCAACCAGACTGATCTGTTTCAGGGCACCGCATTAGAACACGTTTTTCATTTATAACACATTTTAACCCTTCACTGTGTTTAATATACATGTACTTCACTTTTTTATTTTCATTTTTTATATGCAGCTGTGGCTGCTCTTATCTCTTCACACTGCACTTTTCTTACTATGGCGGTGCTCTAGGGTGGCTTAGCTGGGCCGGTTTGGGGGTGTCCTGCACTCTGGATTTGAAGCCAAGGATGTTAGGGACCTACCCTACAGAGGTTACCTGGATATGGTGGGTAGGCCCATAACCTTGGCCATGATTATGCTAAAAACCTCTATTGATTGCAAAATTTTATTGCATTTATATATTATCAATAATTTGGAGCTGTGCACCTGAGATTTGTTTGTTTCAAAGATCTGTAGGTTACCTATATTAACTTCTTTATTCATAACCGGTCTTATCTTAAAACGACTTTGCAGACACTGTCCTATTTGTGCGGAACATACCTTTGGGTCTGAGGTGTTACAAAACATACTGAATCTCCATTAGTCTCTGGTGCTATACAGGCAGGAGTGGACTGTCAGCACGTTACTATTTTGGGACACATGTTTTCTTATTTTTATGAGAATTGCTATTAGAACCAGCACTTGCAGTGTAATAACAAGTCAGCAAGGACTGGGCAACCATTAGTCAAACCGCAGCCAAGTGTAACACTAACTAAAAAGAATGACAGTACATTTCAGGTGAAAAATGTTATTTTCCATCCCAGCAAAACTGACAGGTCATTAGTTATACACTCTAATATTGCAGGAATATTGGTAGTAGTTATTTAATTTGTGAACTCCCAAATGTCAATGTGCAATACTTTTAATAAAAATGTAAATCCCAAGCAAACAAAGAAAAGTTTTAGGATTTTTTTTTAATTTGTGAAACTAAAAAACATATTTCATGCACTGTTTTTGCAAGATATAATTTATTAAGGAAAGGACAGATTTGGATAGACAGTGGCTTGCAAAAGTATTATAGTGCACACATTACGATTAAAATGCTCGATATGAACGATAACGATATCGGTCATATCGTTAATATCGTGCATTTTTCGGTGCCTCCAACCCACCAACGACCTGCGATGCGTGCTTACGTATGGACGATAAAGATATCGTCCATCGACCGTGCATGCAGGCCAACCTAGTCTATATCGACCAGGTTACTATAGGGACCAGCGATCGCTTGCCGTCGTTGGTGGTGTGCTGGGTGATAGATATCGATCATCCAGCACACCCGGGAGATTGTTCAGCGATAGTGATCGCTGACGGTCGTTCCGTGTGTATGCACCATTACACCCCCTAAAAAAATGCAACATATTTCTCTGTATTACAAATTAAACTTATACATATTGTTTCAGACAGTGTTTTATTGTGAACTAGAAGGCTCTTAAAGTAAACTTTCAAACTCATAATTCATTATTTGACTGTAGATTTAAACTAATTACAAAAAAAATTATAAATAAAGTGTTGCTTACATATGTATTTAACCACTGTACTGTGTAGGATCCAAGTTTATACAGGTTTAGACTCTACCTGTGCAAAAAAGGATAAAAGGCCCCTTAATTCAAACAACATTTGTCATACTGTAAATATGAAAGAAAGCAGTGAAATTTAAGACCAAAGAGCATTCTCAGAATATGAGAGATAAAGTTATAGATGTGCATAAGATAGGAAAAGGATAGGAAAGATAGGATAAGGCTATGAAATAATAACGGGGTGGTGGGTATGACGGAACTGAGGCAAGGCAGTGAGACTGGTTGCCGAGGGCATACTGGAGTGTAGTCATCACTACAGCAGAATCAAAGCAGAATCAGGTCAAAGGAATAGCTGAAGCAGAGGAGTATAGTGGAACCATGGCGCCTGGAGAAAGTGTATGTCATAGCATCCCCCCTCCTCCCTGTACTCAACTGTGCCAGTGGGATATGGCAAGCATGCGGGGGAATACTGAAATGAAGAGAAAAACAGCAAACAGTGGCAGTATTATGCTGGGCATTGCGGTCCCATTGGGGGAATAGAATGCTTCAGTGATACACTATCTGACATTAAAGGTGTAGCTCCTTTACCACTGCTTTATTTATAGTACCTAGGATCTGACTTTATCTCATTTGAATCAATGTTATTAGTCAATAGAGCAGATTATATTATATATTCTGATCATTTAACTTAAATTTACAGAATACATGTGCTAGGGTAAGATTCCACAGGGTGCACAGCTTATGACTGCCCCAAGAAGTTTTCACTGGAGTGGGAACACCTATGGGAAGCTCCCTTCTAAGCTATTCTCCTACTTCGCAAATATACATTGCATCCATATTAATTTAAGTACTTGTACTACTAATCATGTTCTGTCTACCACCATTATTTCAGGTCTCCTAATACAGTATTTTTTAAAATACATTTCAAATAACACTAGTGGTCATGCCTGGGAACACCTCATTACTTTATATAGCAAAGCAGTGACTTTTTTTTAAACTCATACCTGCCAATAGGAAAAGGAGGAGAGAGAGGTGGTGACAGAAGCCAATAAGAAAGGAGAGGAGAGAGGTGGTGACAGAAGCCAATAAGAAAGGAGAGGAGAGAGGTGGTGACAGAAGCCAATAAGAAAGGAGAGGAGAGAGGTGGTGACAGAAGCCAATAGGAAAGGAGAGGAGAGAGGTGGTGACAGAAGCCAATAGGAAAGGAGAGGAGAGAGGTGGTGACAGAAGCCAATAAGAAAGGAAAGGAGAGAGGTGGTGACAGAAGCCAATAAGAAAGGAGAGGAGAGAGGTGGTGACAGAAGCCAATAAGAAAGGAGAGGAGAGAGGTGGTGACAGAAGCCAATAAGAAAGGAGAGGAGAGAGGTGGTGACAGAAGCCAATAAGAAAGGAGAGGAGAGAGGTGGTGACAGAAGCCAATAAGAAAGGAGAGGAGAGAGGTGGTGACAGAAGCCAATAAGAAAGGAGAGGAGAAGAGAGGTGGTGACAGAAGCCAATAAGAAAGGAGAGGAGAAGAGAGGTGGTGACAGAAGCCAATAAGAAAGGAGAGGAGAGAGGTGGTGACAGAAGCCAATAAGAAAGGAGAGGAGAGAGGTGGTGACAGAAGCCAATAAGAAAGGAGAGGAGAGAGGTGGTGACAGAAGCCAATAAGAAAGGAGAGGAGAGAGGTGGTGACAGAAGCCAATAAGAAAGGAGAGGAGAGAGGTGGTGACAGAAGCCAATAAGAAAGGAGAGGAGAGAGGTGGTGACAGAAGCCAATAGGAAAAGGAGGAGAGAGAGGTGGTGACAGAAGCCAATAAGAAAGGAGAGGAGAGAGGTGGTGACAGAAGCCAATAAGAAAGGAGTGGAGAGGGGTGGTGACAGAAGCCAATAAGAAAGGAAAAGAGAGAGGTGGTGACAGAAGCCAATAAGAAAGGAGAGGAGAGAGGTGGTGACAGAAGCCAATAAGAAAGGAGAGGAGAGAGGTGGTGACAGAAGCCAATAAGAAAGGAGAGAAGAGAGGTGGTGACAGAAGCCAATAGGAAAGGAATGGATAGGGGCAAAGATCTGATCCCATGGTAGATAGAGGACGGAATTAAAGAGGTGAGAAGTGAATATAATCAATCTGACAGGAAAGAAGAGGTGACAGAAGATGATCACAGAGGAGGGAGGGCCAGGAATCTGGGCAGCTTGAGGAAGCATGAAATGTAGAAACGGATCTCAGATCTGTAACTTAGGATATAGAGCAAATGAATCGAGATAAAACTAACAGGTGGCCGTCATACTGTGCAGCGCCCCATAAATTCCAGAAACCTCAATAGCGCCCTCTGTCCATTTTGGCGCCTGGAGCTCATGCTCCACTGGAACCACCCTCGCTACTCCCCTGCATCCACTAGACGATTTTATCCCTGTCCAACCTCTTAACGATTTTCCCTTGAAGTTTCCCTTGAAATTTGACCTTCCACTCTGAACTATTTGCAAAAGATCTAACGATAAACTATATTGTTTCAATCTGTGATTGAGAGCTTTCAGCTATAGTGGGCAGATAGTGGTTCATCGTTTGATCGTTCAGCTTGAACGATGTGTAAACAATGTGTAAACGATGTGTAAGCAATCAAGTGAAATTGACCTGCATGTTCAGTCGATGGAGGAGACGATCAAACGACCAGCGGGAGCGTGCATCGTACATCGTTAGAAACAATTACTGCACGATTTGCAAACGATGTTTGAACGATTATCGAACGATTTTATCATTATCGTTCAACTTTATCGTCTAGTGGATACCCCCCTTTAAGCAAGGAGAATCGTCAGACTAACCAGATCAGAACATGGGTAACTTGCATTGGGAGTTCACTGGGAACAGACGCTAGAGCAAAGGTATTGAGCCTAAGGCAGTGGTTCCCAAACTGTGTGCCGTGGCACCCTGGGGTGCCTTGGAATACTTGCAGGGGTGCCTCAGGTTGGTGGTCCAGCACCAAATCAAATTATTTATGGTCAATGTAATGTAAATGTGTGAACAAACTGAAGCTGAAACCTGTCCTCCACCACATAACTGATCCTAAGGATGACAGGTCAGCACAATTTACTTCACTTTACTACATTTCTGAATTTCTCAATAATAAACTTAAACTTAGGGGTGCCGTGAACACAATGCTGATACTCTAGGGCACTATGGTTCAAAAAAGTTTGGAAACCACTGGCCTAAGGGGTATATTTACTAGAGGTCAAAGTAAAAAAAAAATTGATCTCGTATTTCTGGCGACAAATCATACCTTTTCTAATACTTAAAAACAAATAAAAAAATTGTCTGTTAGCAAATGTGTAATTTAGTCTCAGAACCACAACATCGTTGTTGATTGATTAATATCAACCTTTAGTAAATATACCTCTAATACTCTGGCATTTGAACAGTGGCCAGAGACTCTATTCATAGGGAGGGAATTCATATTTGGCGCCAAATTTCAAGCAGCAGCTGGGGAGAGAGGAGATGCTGGCAGTCCCCACAGCAGCCAGGAGAGGGATCGCCGGCAGCATAGAGAACTTACTGAAGCGAGAGTCAGCCAGCACCTACCCATGACAGGTCTGCCACAGCTCTTGGGTACCAGTGTCACTGGAGCCGGTGAGATACAGGCCCCGGCATGCTGTGAAACAAAGCAAGAACTAGACTTGTAAAGGAAGCCACAGTGAAGGCAGAGTGGAGAGCGACACCCCTTGCAGGAAAGAGGAACTGCATGGGTTGTGACAGTCAGGGGCGCAGAGAGGGAGTGCGTGGTGCTGGGCTGCACTGGGAGACTGCTTGCGGCTGCTAAGCAGCAGCCTCCTATGCCTGTGGGGGAAGCGATCACACTGATAGCGCCCCCACTGGCTATGCGCCGGGTTGCAGGGCTCACAGCGCCCCCTTCCCCAGCGCACAGCGGCACAAATGTTTTTTTTCCCCCTAAGGGGTCATGGCCACGTCTCCCATGATTAGGCCACAAACCCTTAACACGGGTCGGCTGTCGGCGCACCTGGGTACAGGGTGCTAGAATGAACACCAAAGCTGGGTACACACTTGTCCAATCCATAGCAGATCAGACCGTTAATACAATCCTACTGCAGACCTGCTTGCAGATTTTACATCCAATCCTCGCTACTCACTTGTCCAATTTTTCAGCAGACCTCCAATCTCTGTCTGCTGAAACAGTCTGCTGAAAAAATACATTCAGCTTTGCAGGAAAATATGAGATATGGTAAGAACTTACCCTTGTTATCTCTATTTCTACGAAGTCCATAGGGTTCCACAGGATACCTTGGGGGGTATAGGTGTGACGTCAGTCGCAGGGCACCAAAGAGTTAAGCTTTCAGCCTCCCAGGATGCACTAGGTCCCCCTCCTATACCCCGCCCCCGGGCCAAGGCACCTCAGTTAGTTACCAAGCCATAGGCCGGAGGAGGAGAAGGAAGAGAGAGAACAAAGATCTGGACACATACAAGAATCACATTCTCACCAGAGGGAGACGGAAAACCGGTGACCAGAGCAAAGCCCATCTGCAGCACAGGTGCAACAGGGCGGGAGTCCTGTGGAACCCTATGGACTTCGTAGAAATAGAGATAACAAGGGTAAGTTCTTACCATATCTCATATTTTCTACTTCAGGGTCCATAGGGTATCCACAGGATACCTTGGGGATGTCCCAAAGCAGTATCCTTTAAGGGTGGGGACGCTCCTGTGCAGAAAGGAGAATCCGCCGCCCGAAGGAAGCATCCTGAGAGGCGAAGGTGTCAAACCTGTAATACCTCACGAAGGTATGGACAGAAGACCACGTAGCAGCCTTGCAGATCTGAACTGCCGAGGCACCACGTCGAGCTGCCCACGAAGGACCCACAGACCTAGTGGAATGAGCCTTCAGAGAAGGAGGGACCGGTAGGCCTTCATGAAGATAAGCTTCAGAAATAGCCATACGGATCCAGGCTGCCAAAGTTTGCTTTGAAGCAGGCCAACCCTTTTTACGGAAGCCATAGAGGACAAACAAAGCGTCCGACTTCCTAAACGAAGAAGTGCGGTCAACATAAGTCCTTAAGGCCCGCACAACATCCAAAGAGGCCTCACCCACGGAAAGACCCGGTGAGTTAAAGGCCGGAACAACTATTTCCTCGTTAACATGAAACTGGGAAACAACTTTGGGAAGAAACTCGGGCCAAGTGCGGAGCACTGCCCTGTTCCCATGAAAAACCAAGAAAGGGGGTCTACAAGAAAGAGCCCCTAACTCAGAAACACGTCTGGCCGAAGCAATGGCCAGAAGGAAAACAGTCTTAGCTGTTAGCCATTTAATATCCACTGAGCCCAGTGGTTCAAACGGCGGTCCTTGGAGACCCCTCAGGACCACAGCCAAATCCCAAGGCACCACAGGTGGAACAAAGGGCGGCTGAATACGGAGAACACCTTGCATAAAGGTGCGCACATCCGGGATTGTAGCAATCCTACGGTGAAACCAGACAGATAGGGCCGAAACCTGTACCTTCAAAGAAGCAAGGCGAATCCCATGATCTAGTCCCGCTTGCAGGAAGGCTAGAATCCGAGACAGACGAAACTCCCGCGGTGCATAACCTCTCGGTCGACACCACTGGAAGAACGTATGCCACACGCGATGGTATATCCTCGCGGAAGACGGTTTCCGAGCTCGTAACATGGTACGCACCACAGAGCTGGAAAACCCCCGGGACCTCAGCATGGCCGTCTCAACAGCCACGCCGTCAAAGACAGCCGAGTCAGGTCCGGGTGAAGGCAAGGACCCTGAGACAGAAGGTCCGTTCGTAGCGGCAACCGCAGAGGACTGTCCACGGACAGACCCTGAAGGTCTGAGAACCAGTGCCGTCTGGGCCACGCGGGAGCTATCAACAGGAGCGTCCCTCCTTCCTGTTTGAATTTCCGGATTACCCGTGGAAGAAGGGAGACCGGAGGGAACAGGTATGCGAACCGGAACGTCCACCGGACGGACAGAGCATCCACCAGAGACGCCCCTTCGTCTCTTGTGCGAGACCCGTACACCGGCAACTTGTTGTTGTGCCGGGACGCCATGAGGTCGATTTCTGGAAGACCCCACCTGTCCACCAGTAGTTGAAAAACGTCCGGGTGCAGGGACCATTTCCCTGGATGAACGTCCTGGCGACTTAGAAAGTCCGCCTCCCAATTTAGCACTCCCGGGATGAAGACCGCTGATATGGCCGGAAGATTGCGCTCCGCCCAAACCAGGATCCGAGAGACCTCTACGAGAGCCGCCCGACTGCGAGTTCCTCCTTGCCTGTTTATGTAGGCCACGGTGGTAGCGTTGTCCGACTGGACCTGCACCGGGTGACCCTGGAGAAACCGCTGTGCCTGCTGGAGAGCATTGAAGACCGCACGGAGTTCCAAGATATTTATTGGAAGCTCCGCTTCTGTCGGCGTCCACCTGCCCTGGAACAAGTGTGGACCCGAAACTGCTCCCCAGCCCCGAAGACTGGCGTCCGTTGTCAACAGGACCCAATTTGGAACCCAGAACGGACGTCCCTTGTTGAGATGGGTCGACTTTAACCACCACGCAAGGGACAGGCGAACCTCCGGGGTGAGCACAATCGTCTGGAACTTCAGAGACTGAGGCAGCCCGTTCCACTTGGACAGGATCAGGTGCTGCAGAGGTCTGGAGTGAAACTGGGCATATTCCACCATGTCGAACACCGACACCATGGAGCCCAGTAACCTCATCGCCGAGTGTAAGGACACCTGGCGGCTGTGCAGACAACTGCGCACCCTTGACTGTAAAGCAGAGATGTTGTCCTCCGTCACGAAGATCCTTTGCTGTCCCGAGTCCAATAAGGCTCCAAGATGCAGAATCCTCCGAGACGGGATTAGAGTGGACTTCTGCCAGTTGATTAGCCAGCCGTGCCGTTGCAGCAGTGCAATGGTCAGGTCCAAGTGGTGTAACAGGAGCTCTGGAGATCCTGCCACCAATAACAGGTCGTCCAAGTACGGCAACATGCGGACTCCTTGCAGCCGCAGAGAAGCCGCCATGACCGCCATCACCTTGGTGAAAACACGTGGTGCTGTCGCCAGGCCAAAAGGTAACGCCCGAAACTGGAAGTGGTCGCTGTTGATTGCAAACCGAAGGAACTCTTGATGGCGCAAAAGAATAGGGACATGCAGGTAAGCGTCCTGTATGTCCAATGACACCATGTAGTCCCCAGATTCCAGCGCCAGAATGATGGACCGTAGGGTCCCCATCCGAAACTTCGGGACCCGCAAAGACTTGTTGAGTGCTTTGAGGTTGAGAATCGGACGATATGACCCATTGGGTTTCTGTACCAAAAATAGATTTGAATAGAAACCCTGGCCCCTCTGGGAGAATGGAACAGGCACTATAACTCCAGCCTGGAGCATAGTGTGCCATACCTTCCGCAGCTCCGTAGCCTTGTTCCGGTCTGATGGTAGACCCGTGGTGAAGAATCGAGCCGGGGGTCTGTGCCGGAAGGAGAGGGCGTACCCGTGGGAGACCACCTCCAGAACCCAAGTGTCTGTCGTAGTGAACGACCAACACCGGGAGAACTGCAGCAGGCGGCCTCCCACCCTGGGATCCCCCAAAGGGAGGCCCGGACCATCAGGCCGCAGGCTTGTCATCTGGCTTGGGGGCCGGACGTCTGGTACTCCATGCCTGTTTCCGGGGCTTGACCGATTTCTTAGGGCCAGCCTGTCGAGGAAACGACTGTGGTTTGGGCCTGCCCTGGGCCCTAGATGACCGAAAGGACGATGGTCCAGAACCAGAAGGAGCAGCGGCCGACGGGAGACAAGCAGATTTGGCTGCCGCCAGCGTGGCCACAATGTTATCCAGATCTGGACCGAAGAGAACTTCTCCGGTAAACGGCAACGCTTCCAGACCTTTCTTGGAATCTGCGTCCGCCTTCCAGGATCGCAGCCACAAGGTGCGACGAGCAGCTACCGCTGCTGAAGAAATTCTAGACACCAGAGTACTAATGTCTAGAGCCGCCTCGTTGATGTAGGTGGCCAAATCACGGAGATTGCCAATCAACTCCGCCTGTTCGGCCGGACAGTCGGATTCAAAAGAAGCCTCTAATGAATCCGCCCAGCGCTCCATCGCTCTGGCAACCCAGCAAATGGCCATAGCCGGCCGTGCTGCCCCCCCTGCAAGGGAATAAGCGGACTTCAGGCAGATTTCTACCTTGCGGTCCGTAGCATCCTTAAGGGAGGACATGGATGGCATCGGCAATGTGGCACTACGGACAAGACGGGTCACGTGAGAATCCACCTGTGGAGGGGATTCCCACTTAGCAAAATAATTATCCGCGAACGGATAAGCCACCGCCAGGCGTCTCTGCAGCTGGTATCTTTTGCCAGGTTGTTTCCACGCCTCCTCTAAATGGTCTACCAACTGACCCGAAAGAGGAAAGACTGTGGCATCGCCCTTCACATCTTTGAAAAAGGAATACTTAGATTTAGCCGCTGGGGGAACTTCGTCCTCAATCACCAAGGCTGTGCGGACCACCCCGAATAAGTCCAGGAATATATACTTTGGACTTAGCATCAGCGTCCTTAGTATGGAGAGGTTCCTGATCGTAAGGATCCAGAATCTCCCCATCATCAGACGTCCCTTCGTCATCCTCATAAGGAGCGGACAGAGACGCCACCGGCCGTTTATGAGGCCGCATCACAGACTCCCCTTGCAACACATCTGACAAGTGCTGTACAGAACTCGTCAGGGAGTTAACCCACGCTGGCTCCTGAGAACCCGGGAGCGGGGAAATAGGAAGACTGTGGGGTACCACCAATTGTCGTGGGAACCCCTGCATGGGTGACGACACCACAGACTGCTGGGACAAACCCATCGGAGTAAACGCGGGCTGCGGAGCTAACTGGCCCACTAAAGCTGTTAACGCCTGAGCGAAACAAGCCCAGGGCGGCTCCTGTACCGGTGCTGTAACCGTAATAGGCCGCGCCATGGACAAACACTGCCGGCAAAGGCCCTCCGCGCTACCCTCCCCCTCCGCTAACGGTACTTTGCACGTGGTACACTGTAGCCGGAGGGGAAAATCACTTTCAGACATGATGGCACCACGTATGTGACCTCTCTCACCAATTAAGTATTAAATAGGCGAGAGACCACCCTGCAGCACCGCACTGCAAGGGCTTTAGCAGAAAGAACAGGGACAGTAATAAAGCTGACAGTTTTGAGAAGATAAAGTTACAGGCAGCAGCGCTAGCACAGTCACATACAATGCAGAGAAATAACAATTCCTGCACTAACAGCGCTGATCACTCAACTACACAGACACAGGGCCTGGTAGGACACAGCGCTGCATACACAGACCTGAGCCACAGCGGAGGAGAGGTATGCGGGGGGACCCAGACCACGATGCTTCCTTCCAGGCTTCCAGCAGCGTTCACCATGCATTGCAGAGAAGATGGCCGCCGAGGAGCAGAGAGAAGCTGGCCTGGGGGAGGAGCGCTGACACAGGACCAGTCAGCACAGTGCAGAGAGGGCTGTGTGCAGCGGGGGAGGCGCCGGCTGTGAGACAGGGAAGGCGCGCTCCCCTGGCATGCATTTAACCCCTGGGACGCCGCAGCGCTACCGCTCTGCTGCGGTCCGCTGTCCCAGGGGGTAGTGGAAAGCGCAGGTTCAGTACCTGGCTCCACGCTGCAGCCAGTCCCCAGGGAGCCCCCTGCCTGGGGACTTAGGACCATGTGACCAGCGGGGACCCACCGCGGGACCCCGCTGTTTACCTCTGTCCCCCTTGGATCCGGCCATGGTCCGGAACATCTGGGGTCACCGCTAGCTGTGACCCCAGATGCTCACCAGCATCCCCGGATCGGTACCGGCGTTCTGGTACCGGCGGGGGTGTAGGGAAGACAGCATGGACGTCAGGACTGACTGTCCATGCTGTACATCCAGATGTGCAGCCACAGCTGCACTGAAGAAAGCTTCAGGGGCTCTTCTAGCCCCCACTCCGACAGGTGCACCCGACGCCGGCCGGGCACCAAACTAAACTGAGGTGCCTTGGCCAGGGGGCGGGGTATAGGAGGGGGACCTAGTGCATCCTGGGAGGCTGAAAGCTTAACTCTTTGGTGCCCTGCGACTGACGTCACACCTATACCCCCCAAGGTATCCTGTGGATACCCTATGGACCCTGAAGTAGAAAGGGGATTTATTCATGAAGAATTTAATTAATTATAATGGTGAAGAGGGGGAGGTTGAGAATTAATAACCTGATTATTGGATGGGGACAGGATTTCAGGTTTCCAAAAAAACAAAATACAACGCCTTGGGTTCCCCCCAAAGAGGCATAAGCAGCCCCAGGCTCTTTCAGCTGGCCCTGGTTCAAAAAATACAAGGAACAAAATGTGAAGGGGCCCCCCATATTTGATGAACCAGCACCATGCTCTTTGTGCTGGTACTGGTTCTAAAAATACGAGAAACAAAACAAGTAGGGGTCCCCTGTATTTTCAGAACCAGCACTGGGCTCCACTAGCAGGGGGGTAAAGCCACAGCCAGGGGACACACATGACGGGGTCCCCCGGCCAAAGCATTCATACCCCCTATCTAGCCAGCCCAGGCCGGGGATTCCTGGGGAATCTCCAGGGCACCCAAGGCAAGCGCTGAAGCCTGGGGTTATCCCCGACACCCCTGGGGCTGTTGGTGCAGAGTTGATAGTCCATTAGTAAAAGTTTAATATTGTCTTTTAGAAGTGGAATTACAGGTCCCAGCAAGTCTCCCTTGCATGCTGGTTCTTGGAGAATCACAAGTACCAGCAGGTGGGGCATTAAGGGTCCATTGGTACCTATAAAAACAAAACACCAAATGTTTTAATAATTTATTTTGCTGCACCTTCACCTAGCTCTTTTACATGGCCGCCGCCTCCTTCAGGACTTCCACAGTGTCTTCACCTTGAGGATGGCGGCCTTTAAGCTCTTTTGCATGGCCACCACCCATCCGGGACTTCCCCGACGTCTTCCATTTACAGGAGTTCTTCACTGCTCCCCCTCCGCTGTCGGACTGACACCCGCTGCCTTGCGCAGGCTTATATAAGCCGGCATAAAGGGGGCGGAGCAATGACGCTGCGAGCCATTTTGAATTTCAAAAATGGCGACGCCATTTTTTAAATGGGAAGCACTGCCGTCACCCACTGCAAAACTGTTTAAGGTAATTAAATAACCACCTCCTGCATCGTGCTGCCACCTCCCGCCAACACTGCCATGCCTGACGCGTCCCGCAGCAGTGGCGGACGGTCCTACACACTGCAAAATTGGTCGTTTGGTCGGCAGTTGGGTCTCCTAGTTTTTAAGCATGTTTAAAAACCAGGAGACCCGACAGGCGACCAGGATCGGGCCTGCGGATCGGTCGGCGACGGGTACACAATTGTCCAATGTCGGGCAGACCCCGTCGGTCGGGAGTCGGATCTTCCGATTGATTGGACAAGTGTGTACCCAGCTTAAGTGTTTCAATGTTTATAATGTGTAAAGAAATTATTCACAAATATTAAAAGTACAAAACAGTCAGTCAAGTGCAAAGTGATGCCCCTGTGACTCTGCTGTGCTAGACTCGGCCATGTGGTATTTCGGGAGAACCAGGCCTTAAGCTGGGTACACACCTAAAGATTTTCTGTCCAACCAGCCATTTAGTTGATTGGTTGGAATGAAAATCTGGTAACGTATGGGAGTAAATGATGATCAGCAATTTGCTCCTAAATGCCAGAAAACAGATGAAAATGGACGTTCAGACAAGTTTGTTAAATGTTTGATCTAAACAATTTGTTCAAACAACAGTTTCTGTCCATTTTCTGGCGTTTGGGAGCAAATTGCTGATTGTCATTTGCTTTCATACCTTACCAGATTTTCATTCCAACAAATCAACTAGTTGGCTGGTTGGACAGAAAATCTTGAGGTGTGTACCCAGCCTTAGAAGATGGGGACAGCAGAATATCCTCAAGCACGAACATGTTAAGTAAGCTTTATTTTTTGGTATTTTTGTTAAACAACTACTTGATTGCCAGCATGATCCTGTTTAAATAAGAATACTATATTTTATTTTAGCCAAATAATTTTTATAATATTTATGCAGGAACAGTTACTACTTTATGTTATCATCATTGCAAAAGAAGCAAACAGACAGAAATAGGGAAAAATACACTTTTGCATTATTTTTCCTAAAGTTACTTTCCTCTCTAACCCTTCAAAGAACAGCAATACAAATCATGTATACATTATTAAAGGTTAAACATAGTTATGGAACGATAATTTAAAATGTTTTTTTATTTTTCCGCCACTATAGGCCATATTCAATTAGCGGCGAAAACGGACTTTTTTTTGCCATAGGCGAAAACGGACATTTTCGCCATAAAACAGGCGAAAACGCTATTGGCGAAAGAAAATTGGAGAAAAGTTTTCTCCATCCCAGACAAGGCGAAAAAAAATACAAAATCCCTATTTTTGGCCAAAAATTTGGGGTTTTCTTTCAGAACCCTTTGGACACCCCCTCTAATGATAAACGACTCCATAAAAAAATAGTAAGTTGTTCACTTTGGCAAAAAACGACCGCGCAAATTTTGGTATTAAAAAAAAAAAACTTTGAAAATGGTTTTAATGTATTGGGTCTGATTTTTCAAGGGGCGGTTTGGATGCGTCAAGTGTTTTAAACAACGCAGGTGGTCGCAGCAGGCGGTTTTTTGTTTTTTAAATTTGCATATTTACGACACGAAAATATACTTGCATCCATTTTAACGTACCCCCAATTTACGTGGAATAGTAATTTCCAGGACAAAAAAATTGCTTTGTATAATTTTCAACGGGTTTTATTTTTTTTCACCCAAAAATGCGCAGTCGTCTTTTAGCCAAATTTCGCAACTTACACATTTTGGGGGGGTAATTTATTATTAGGGGGGTGTCCAAAGGGTTCTGAAAGAAATCCCCACATTTTTAGCCAAAAATAGGGATTTTGCATTTTTTTTTTTTCGCCTGGTCTGGGACGCCAATTGCGTTTTCGCCTGTTTTTTGGCGAAAATATCTAACTTTTTTGGTGAAAAACGGACGTTTTCGCCTACGGCGAAAAAAAAATGACAACTTAAATAAACACATGCAAGGAACCAGTATGCAAATATCCTTAAGGACAGGGGTGTAAAGACAAAAAATGGAGCAATATTATTTTCTTTGTTTTATATAGGACTAGATTTCATCTCCTCTGCCCTAACATGGCCAGCGCCCCATGGAGGAAGTTACCCAGCAAATACAACTGCATTGGGAAACCTATCTTTCAGGCTCCAGCAGACATTTCATGAGCACACTGCAGGTAACAGAGGTTGTCAGTAACAGCCTGTTTCCAGAGCCTGTACACATTTCTGCTGTGTACTCATCTACGTCCTGTCAGAATACAGCAAAATCTAACATAACACAGATATGGTTTTGTCAGCCAAGAAATTAACATGACAAAGGAACAAAAACACACACTAACAGGAATATACAAACCGAAAAATTGATCTCTATGGCAATAATCAAGATATGGCATATTATCATACTTTACATTCAAATATAGCATCTATCCTCCAGACAATGCCATGTGGCAAGACAATGGCAGGATTACCAGTCTGTAAGATAAACAGTGTAGCATTCCAAGCATCAAGAGTCCATCCGTACTTCTAAATAAAGTCCTAGAATAATGTTCAAGTGTGCAATAATGACATTTCACAACATCTAGCAATCCTTGCTGTATATTTAAGAGGTGTCTTTGTATTATCATAATGCAGCTGATTTCATTCATTTTGCTCATGGGTGGGGAGTGCAGTTACTGCCCTATATTGTTGCAAGTCTCTCTTCACAATGCCACAAAGGGGGAATCTCACTATTGCATTACCTATAGATTGGGAAGTAGACCTTGCAAAGACTAGATAGATAGATAGATAGATAGATAGATAGATAGATAGATAGATTTGGCATGTATTGATTGATATACCTTGTGTTGCAGCTCCTCTCTTCACTCTGGAGACAAGGTATCATTATGTACGGAATTAGAGGGAGGGTTAGGCACTAGGGGGGAAGGGTTAGGTTTAGGGTGTGGGGTGGTTAGGTTTAGGCACTAGGGGGGGGAGGTTAGGGTTAGGCACCGGGGAGGGTTATGGTTAGTCTTACCTTCTTTCCTTATGGGTGTCGGGACGCCGCTGTCGGTATTCTGACCAGCGCCATCCTGACCACCGGGATCTCATACCCAACCACTTCTGTACTGTGCATGTGTATTTAAAAAAAAAATAGGAAAAAAAGAAAGCCCAACCCGCAAAATAATAGGTAAATCAGAAAATTAGCAAGCTCAGTTTGGCTTGGCAATTACATGTTGGTGGCGGAAATTTGCATAGTGTTGAGGGAAATATTTGGCTCCATGGGCTGCCATTTGAATATGCGTAAGTGCTATAATATGTTTGTGACCTTCTCAACCCTAACACAATGTACCCCCATTTTTTTCTTTTCTGTAACCCCACTTACTGGATTTAAAAACAAAACAAAATAAACACCAATTATTAAAAATAATGAGTCTCCAGATGTCTATCTGAAAGGATGTGCCATTTATGGACATTTGTTTCCCATTTTTAAATGTTTAAGAGCCATAAGATCTTTTTTTTTAATTTTTTTGCAAATTAAAGTGAGAATCCAAGTAAATGTTTTAGCTAAATACACTATGTACTAAAGTGTATTGACTGTGCATAAATCCACAAGTGTATAGTACCAGACTCCACTGCCACATTATCAGCCTGATGTCACTTCATTTCTATTATACAGCCCAAAAATATATTTGTTCTGTCCAATTCAAACAGTCTGAGATTAGGACAATGACTGCAGTAAGGGCGAGCGCCCCTCCATTGTCGACAGACAGCACCCACACCTTAAACTATCAATCAGTAGTTCAGAGAAGTCCAGGAAGTATACAAATATGCTGCAAGCACTCAACAAAACATAATAAAGACATTGGGCCTGATGCGGAGTTGAATATATGATTGTGCGCAGAGCGCAGTATCGCTCTGTACAGGCCCCTGAACCAAGGGTACTTAAGTACAGGTGATGCACAGTGGTACGCCTCTCAATCGTATCTCCACTTATGACTAAAGAGGTTTAATTGGGCTGTAACTGGGTGACCGTTTCCACTGAAGATGAGGACAAGTAACAAGCCAAGCGTGCAGGAAGGGGAAGAACAGGCAAGTAACTGAGTAGGGAGGGGCGCACACATTGTTATCTGTGCATGCAGTGCTTCACCATCACGTTTGAAAGTTATATTGCTGACATGGTTACAATGCTTTAACAAACATGATTACAATGTCGGAATATTTTGCTCGACATTACACTGCTGACATTGTGATTGTCGGCAAATCATACCGATCCCGCTAGGAGTACAGTCATTATCAATAAAAAGATATACTCAAAGGACTTTGAGGACATACCAAAGAAAAAAAGATACTTGCTGCAACTTTATTGGTTTCATTGTTTTTTTATACTTTTCAGAGCCAGTGGCACCAATTTTAGAGGGTCACATTACAGCGATTTGATCTATAAACAATTTAAAAATCAAGTAAACCCAATTCTGCTATATTATTAGGCTTAAATAAATGTACCTATTATTAAGAAAGCTTGTTTGTGGATGTGTGAGAGCAGTCTAGTGCATTTTTACTAACTGTGCAGGGACAGTCATTCGTTTTAAAAACATTTCCTTAGGCGTTTGTGACCCTTAACATGTGCTTTATTATTGTTTAAGTCTGGCAAGCTACAATGTATAACTTCTGTTATTTTGTGCACAAATTATAACAATTACATGTTCTTATTCTGGGTAAAGGCAATACTAATTCAAGGGAGAAATTTAAAGCAAAATGAGGTTGTATTCTTATCATATTGGGAGGAATATTGTCCTACATCTGCACACAATCATTTTACATAGTGTTTGCAATTAGGTAAAACACACCAAGAGCTGCCAGTCAATGTACAAAACAGTCTATTTATTAATATCAACAAAAACATCCATGATATCCAAAATGACTGTAAAGACCTATGGATAAATATTGTGGGGTTTAATATACATAGATTTAAAGTTGTGACAAAATGTCGATTGCTTACCAAATTATATTTCAGGTTGTCTACTTTTGGGTCATTATGTGATGCAGAATTGTTATCAATGTTCTGTAGAGCTTTCAATAATTCCTTCTGTTGACTATATAAGAAGGAAAAATATATCGTTACATATTCATATTAGTCAATTTGTAAAATATTCCCCGAAATGATTTTAAACATCTGTTTTTTTGGGTTTAAATCTAGGACTGGTTTTAACTCTTGGAATAGCAAGGTGACCTGGGGGTGGACATATCTGCATTAACACTTCCCAAAGCGTGATCTCATACTTGTGCCAACATACTACTGTCCCAGAATGTGGAGTATGCTCCTGAATTTCAGAGAGTCCTCCTGGGCTTCCGAGGGAGTAAGCCGTCCTATCAGATCCTGAATCTTTTTTTTCCCTTATTTTACATGCCATACCAAGATTCTCAACTTATATATACTGTATATAAGCTTGCCTCACAGACCTGTGAAGTGAGTTATTGTGCTCAGGCCTTAGGAAGGCAAAACAAATGTCTGCTTTGAAGTGGAAATACTAACTGTGCACCTCAAATTGCACACATTTAGATTAAATGGGGTGCATCAGTTTGCAGAGCAAAACAACATGCCCTTCTGCACCGGAAAGCACACAGGCTCTTTACTAGGTCTGAGGTAATTAACAAGACTATAGGGTAAATTTACTAAGATTCAAGTTTGTGTGAGATTGCATTCTCACGTGAGTTTTGGCTTTTTTTTCATCTCGCAAATTTACTAAAGACAAACTCGAGTGAGTTTGAAATGAGTTTTCATGTGAGTTTGCAAACTCGAAAAAACTCACCATCGGCCAAAATAGGAAGTACTTTAGATGAAAAAGAAGCAACTTGCAAATTTATTAAGAATCGAGTTTCCAATCTCGTGTGAGATTGTAGCAAAGTCCCTGTGAAATAGAAGTTTCAAATAGACCACCTCCTGGGCTGCGAGTTTGGCAGAGACATACACAGATCAGTGTGATTTGTGTGCGTTTCTGCTTGTATACCTAATATAAAGTCTTTTTATAAAAAAAAAAAAAGAAGACATAGGGTCCCCCTCCTAAAGCATAACCAGCCCCAGACTTGCCAGCCAGTCCTGGTTCCTAAAATTATGGGGAACAAAATTAATAGGGTTACACCATAATTTAAGAACCTGCACCAGGCTGCAGGGCCAGACCTGGCTTTAAATATAGGGTTAAAAAAAAATTGTGTGAGGTTCACCCTATATTTAAAACCAGCTCCAGACCCTTTCTAGTGGGGGACTGATGCCACGGCCAGGGAAGCCCTTTAACCGGGCCCCCCAACCGCAGCATCAGCCGTGACCGCTAGTCAGCCCAGGCCAGGGATACCTGGGGAGTTGGGGACCCCTCCAATAAAGGGGTCCCACTCTCCAGAGCACTCCTGTCCTAGGCTGATAGCCTTGGGCTATCCCCGGCACCCCTGGGAGGTGGGTGCCGGGTTGATAGTGTTAGTGTGTAGTGTAAAATAAATGGTTAAATATTATCATTAGTTGTGGAACTACACGTCCCAGCAAGCCTCCCCGCATGCTGGTATAGTGTGTAGTGTAAAATAAATGGTTAAATATTGTCTTTAGTTGTGGAACTACACATCCCAGCAAGCCTTCCCGCATGCTGGTATTTGGAGAACCACAAATACCAGCATGCGGGGCATTACGGGCACGCTGGCACTAGTAGTTCCACAACCAAAGCAATAAGTAAATAAAAACAACATACACCGTGAAAGTAAAATTTTATTATAATATACATGCACACTCACACTCCATAGGGGTACCTATAAAAAAAAAAAAAACATACTCACTTCGCCTATGCGCAGTTCACGTCCTTTTCTCCAAGTAGGCATTCACAGGGTTAAAACAAAAAAACGATGTACCCAAATCCAAGCCGGACTAAACATACCTTTACTCCGCGCTAATGACCGGGGCACACGTGTGCCCAGTCATTGAAGGAGCCGCCAACCAATCAGCTGGCATGTCCGTCGGAGCAGATCACTGATTGGCTGTATGCGGTCAGAGTTTCTCCCAATAGACTTCAATGGAGAGAAAACTCCATTGTAGTCTCTGCTGAGAACCGCTACATTGTATCTACTGATGTAACCACAAGGTTAAACCTTGTGGTTACATCAATGATACAGTGCAGCGGGTCCCAGCATAGACTTGTCTATGGGGAGACACGCTGACCCAGTCATTTGCACGGAGTAAAGGTATGTGTATACACATACCTTTGCTCAGTCCGGCTTGGATTCGGGTACATGTTTTTTTTGTTTTAACCCTTTGAAGAAGACGACGTGAACTACGCATAGGCGAGGTGAGTATGGTTTTTTTGTATAGGTACCCCTATGGATTACCTCGGATACTAGGTGAGTATGTGTGAGTGTGGGTGTGAGTGTGCATGTATGTTATAATAAAATTTTACTTTCATGGTGTATGTTGTTTTTATTTACGTATTTCTTTGGTTGTGGAATTACAAGTGCCAGCGGGCCAGTAATGCCCCGCATGCTGGTATTCGTGGTTCTCCAAATACCAGCAAGTGGGGGAGGCTTGCTGGGATGTGTAACCATTTATTTTACACTACACACTAACACTATCAACCTGGCACCCACCGCCCAGGGGTGCCGGGTATAGCCACAGGCTATCAGCCTAGGAAAGGGGTGTCCTGGAGAGAGGGACCCCTGTATTGGAGGGGTCCCCAACTACCCAGGGATCCCTGGCCTGACTAGCGGTCAGGGCTGATGCTGAAGCTGGGGGGCCCGGTGAAAGGGCTCCCCTGGCTGTGGCATCAGTCCCCCGCTAGAAAGGGTCTGGAGCTGGTTTTAAATATAGGGGTTCCCCTACGCTAATTTTTTACCCCTATAATTAAAACCAGGACTGGCCCTGCAGCCTGGTGCTGGTACCTAATTTACGGTGGAACCATACCCGTTTTGTTCCCGGTAACTTTAGGTACCAGGACAGGCTGGCAAATCCAGGGCTGGTTAGACTTTAGGGTGGGGGGACCCGAAGTCATTTTTTTTTTAAGATTATTTAACCTGTTTTTTACAGGCCTAAACACAAAATCAGCCAGCACATATCTCACTGATATGTGCAGGCTGCTTGCTCGGGTGAGTTTGGAAGAGAGAAAATACTGCAATCTCGGGTGAGTATCTAAACTCTCCTTAAACTCTCCTCTAAACTCGCAATTTGGACGAAAAAACGCGATCTGCTTCACCATCGAAAAAAAACCTCACTTTCACCTAAACTCACTTCTTAGTAAATTTGCGAGTTGTTAAAGAAAAGACTCACCCGAGTTTTGGTGAAGCAAAGTAAGTTTAAAAACTGAAAAACTCGACCAAATTCGAATCTTAGTAAATTTACCCCTAAGACTTTTGTAGTGACAATGTTGCCATCTCAATAATCCCAATTCACTAGACATAAATTCGACCAAGAACCTTTTTTTTTTTAAAGAATTAACATAAACAATAAACTTTAATTGAATAATCAATTCTCCAAAACCTGTATCACAATGTTACTAAGTATATAATAAAATCTACTTTTCTTCTTATTTTTCGTTGCTACCCGAATGGGAAACAAATCACCTTTGTGTACTTGGGAAGCCAGGTTTAAACCAGGACAGCCAGATGACAGAAAAAAAGTGTAGATTCCGCACAGGGCTAAAGTGCATAAAAAAACAAATAAAGAACCAATAATTGCAAACATAGGGCCTGATTCAGCAAGGATCGCTATTGCTAAAGCATACGCATACGGACGATTGTTGCGTACTGCGCATGAATCGCTGTACGCGTGCGATTTCTCAGTACGAGTATGATTGACAGGCAGTGAGCGTGTGGGGGTGGTGACGGGAGAAACACAGGCATGCCTGTCCGTTTGATAGCCCTTGCATGGGCGTGCATAAATTAGCCAGTGCGATTGCACATGTAGCTTGAGTACTTACTGCGTGCTACGAGGTTAGCAATTTCTAAGTAAGGTCAGGGCTGCTAATTCTACATGAGGGGCTGATGGTACTTGATGTTACTGATGTTTGTGGAGGATTTAGAAAGGGGGCCCTAGACTGCACACCCTGAATATATATATATAATGGGAGGTGCTACCTGTGGACCTTAGTACAAGGCACAATCCTAGGTAAGTCCTAAAAAATGTTATACTGCAGTGCAGCTATGGGTTGATTTTTGGGGCATGGGTCCCCTGGATTGCTTTGGTTGGGCTGCTTCAGGGCATCGCATTATAAACACATTTTCCTTTTTGCACTTTTAGCACCTTTATTGTTTGTTTAATATAATATGAGATATGGTAAGAACTTACCCTTGTTATCTTTATTTCTACGAAGTCCATAGGGTTCCACATGATACCTTGGGGTATAGGTGATGACGTCAGGCATCGGGCACCATAGAGTTAAGTTTCAGCCTCTCAGGATGCACTAGGGTCCCCCTCCTATACCCCGCCCCCGAGCCAAGGCATCTCAGTTAGGTACCAAGCCATAGGCCGGAGGAGGAGAAGGAAGAGAGAGAAGAAAGATCTGGACACACACAAGAATCACATTCTCACCAGAGGGAGACGAAAAAAACGGTGACCAGAGTAAAGCCCATCTGCAGCACAGGTGCGACAGGGCGGGAGTCCTGTGGAACCCTATGGACTTCGTAGAAATAAAGATAACAAGGGTAAGTTCTTACCATATCTCATATTTTCTACTTCAGGGTCCATAGGGTATCCACAGGATACCTTGGGGAAGTCCCAAAGCAGTATCCTTTAAGGGTGGGGATGCTCCTGTGCTGAAAGGAGAATCCGCCGCCCGAAGGAAGCATCCTGAGAGGCGAACGTGTCAAATGCATAATACCTCACACAGGTATGGACAGAGGACCACGTAGCAGTCTTGCAGATCTGGACTGCAGAGGCACCACGTCGAGCTGCCCACGAAGGACCCACAGACCTAGTGGAATGAGCCTTCAGAGAAGGAGGAACCGGCAGGCCTTCATGAAGATAAGCTTCAGAAATAGCCATACGGATCCAGGCTGCCAAAGTTTGCTTTGAAGCAGGCCAACCCTTTTTACGGAAGCCATAGAGGACAAACAAGGCGTCCGACTTCCTAAACGAAGAAGTGCGGTCAACATAAGTCCTTAAGGCCCGCACAACATCCAAAGTGGCCGCACCCACTGAAAGGCCGGGTGAGTTAAAAGCTGGAGCAACTATTTCCTCGTTAACATGAAACTGGGAAACAACTTTGGGAAGAAAATCAGGACGAGTGCGTAGCACTGCCCTGTTCCCATGAAAAATCAAGAAAGGGGGTCTACAAGAGAGAGCCCCTAAATCAGAAACACGTGTGGCCGAAGCTATGGCCAGAAGGAAAACAGTCTTAGCTGTAAGCCATTTAAGATCCACTGAGCCCAGTGGTTCAAACGGCGGTCCTTGGAGAGCTCTCAGCCAAGTCCCAAGGCGCAACGGGTTGTACAAAAGGCGGCAGAATTCACAGAACGCCCTGCATAAAGGTGCATACATCAGGGATTGTAGCAATCCTACGGTGAAACCAGACAGAGAGGGCAGAAACCTGCACCTTCAAAGAAGCAAGGCGAAGCCCGTGGTCTAGTCCCGCTTGTAGGAAGGAGAGTACACGAGACAGACGAAACTCCCGCGGTGCATAACCTCTCGGTCGACACCACTGGAAGAATGTATGCCACACGCGATGGTATATTCTCGCGGAAGACTGTTTCCGAGCTCTTAGTATGGTTCGCACCACAGAGCTGGAAAACCCCCTGGACCTTAACATGGCCGTCTCAACAGCCACGCTGTCAAAGACAGCCGAGTCATGTCCGGGTGAAGATAAGGACCCTGTGACAGAAGGTCCGGTCGGAGCGGTAAGCGCAGAGGACTGTCCACGGACAGACCCAGAAGGTCTGAGAACCAGTGCCGTCTGGGCCATGCGGGAGCTATCAACAGGAGCATCCCTCCTTCCTGTTTGAATTTTCGGATTACCCGTGGAAGAAGGGAAACCGGAGGAAAGAGGTAAGCAAACCGGAACGTCCACCGGACGGACAGAGCATCCACTAGAGACGCCTCTTCGTCTCTTGTGCGAGACCCGTACACCGGCAACTTGTTGTTGTGCCGGGATGCCATGAGGTCGATTTCTGGAAGACCCCACCTGTCCACCAGCAGTTGAAAAACGTCCGGGTGCAGGGACCATTCCCCTGGATGGACGTCCTGGCAACTGAGAAAGTCCGCCTCCCAGTTTAGCACTCCCGGGATGAAGACAGCTGATATGGCCGGGAGATTGCGCTCCGTCCATACCAGGATCCGAGACACCTCTACGAGAGCCGCCCGACTTCGGGTTCCTCCTTGCCGGTTTATGTACGCCACGGTGGTAGCGTTGCCCGACTGGACCTGCACTGGGTGACCTTGGAGAACCCGATGTGCCTACTGGAGAGCATTGAAAACCGCTCGGAGTTCCAAGATGTTTATTGGAAGCTCTGCTTCTGCTGGAGTCCACCTGCCCTGGAACAAGTGTGGACCCGAGACCACTCCCCAGCTCCGAAGACTGGCGTCCGTTGTTAACAGGACCCAATTCGCCAACCAGAACGGACGACCCTTGTTGAGATGGGTCGTCTGCAACCACCAGGCTAGAGACAGGCGAACCTCCGGAGTGAGCACCAACGTCTGGGACTTCAGACTCTGAGGCAGTCCATTCCATTTGGACAGGATCAGGTGCTGCAGAGGTCTGGAGTGAAACTGGGCATATTCCACCATGTCGAATACCGACACCATGGAGCCCAGTAACCTCATTGCCGAGTGCAGAGGCACCCGGCGGCTCTGCAGACAACTGCGCACCCTCGACTGTAAGGCAGAGATCTTTTCCCCCGTCACAAAGATCCTTTGCTGTCCCAAGTCCAATAAGGCTCCGAGATGCAGAATCCGCTGAGACGGGATCAGGGTGGACTTCTGCCAGTTTATCAACCAGCCGTGCCGTTGCAGTAGCGCAATGGTCAGGTCCAAGTGGCGCAGAAGGAGCTCCGGAGATCCTGCCACTAAGAGAAGGTCGTCCAAGTACGGCAACATGCGGACTCCCCGCAGCCGCAGGGAAGCCGCCATGACTGCCATCACCTTGGTGAAAACACGTGGTGCTGTCGCCAGGCCAAAAGGTAATGCCCGGAACTGAAAGTGGTCGCTGCGGATTGCAAACCTGAGGAACTGCTGATGGCGCAACAGAATAGGGACATGCAGGTAAGCATCCTGTATGTCCAATGACACCATGTAGTCCCCAGGTTCCAGCGCCACAATGATGGACCGAAGGGTCTCCATCCGAATCTTCGGCACCCGCAAAGACTTGTTGAGAGCTTTGAGGTTGAGAATCGGACGAAACGACCCATTGAGTTTCTGCACCAAAAAGAGATTGGAATAGAAACCCTGGCCCCTCTGGGAGAATGGAACAGGCACTATAACTCCAGCATGGAGCATAGTGTGCAAGACCTTCCGCAGCTCCGTGGCTTTGTTCCGGTCTGATGGTAGACCCGTGGTGAAGAATCGAGCCGGGGGTCTGTGCCGGAAGGAGAGGGCATACCTGTGTGAGACCACCTCGAGAAGCCAAGTGTCCGTCGTGGTGACTGATCAACACCGGGCGAACTGCAGCAGGCGGCCTCCCACTTTGGGATCCCCCAAAGGGAGGCCCGGACCATCAGGCCGCAGGCTTGTCATCCGGCTTAGGGGCCGGATGTCTGGTACTCCAGGCCTGCTTCCGGGGCTTGGCCGATTTCTTGGGGCCAGCCTGTTGGGGAAAGGACTGTGCTTTAGGCCTACACTGGGCCCTATAAGGCCGAAAGGACGACTTACCCGAACTGGAAGGAACTGCAGCAGACGGGAGACATGCCGATTTGGCTGCCGCCAGCGTGGCTACAATTTTGTCCAGGTCCGGACCAAAGAGAACTTCTCCGTTAACAGGCAACGCTTCCAAACTCTTTTTGGAATTCGCGTCCACCTTCCAAGATCGCAACCACAATGTGCGACGAGCAGCAACAGCCGCCGAAGAAATTCGAGACGCCAGGGTACTAATATCCAAGGCCGCTTCGTTGATATAAGTGGCCGAATCCCGGAGATTGCCGATCAATTCCGTCTGCTCAGCCGAACAGTCGGAATCGAAGGACGCCTCCAACGTATCAGCCCAGCGCTCCATAGCGCTGCCCCCCCCCCCGCAAGGGAATAGACGGACTTCAGGCAGATCTCCACCTTGCGGTCCGTAGCATCTTTAAGGGAGGACATGGATGGCATGGGTAATGTGGCACTACGGACAAGGCGTGTCACATGAGAATCCACCTGTGGAGGGGACTCCCACTTGGCAAAATAATTGTCCGCAAACGGATACGCCACTGCTAAACGCCTTTGAGGCTGATATCGTTTGCCTGGCTGTTTCCACGCTTCCTCTAGATGGTCAACTAATTGCCCCGAAAGAGGAAACACTGTGGTATCTCCTTTAACATCCTTGAAAAAGGCGTATTTGGACTTTTGATACTGGAGGCTCCTCATCCTCAATAACTAAAGCAGTACGGACTGCATGAATAAGGCCAGGTATATACACCTTAGACTTAGCATCCGACTCTTTAGGACGGGGAGGTTCCTGGTCAGAAAGATCCAGAATCTCCCCGTCGTCGGACGTCCCGTAGTCATCCTCATAAGGAGCAGACAGAGACGCCACCGGCCGCTTGTGAGACTGCATCACAGACTCCCCTTGCAACACTTCTGACAACTGCTGTACAGAGCTTGTTAACAAATTAACCCACGCAGGCTCATGAGAGACCTAAGGAGGGGAAATAGGGAGACTGTGGGGTACCATCAATTGTCTTCATCTGAGTGAAGGCAGGCTGCGGAGCTAACTGGCCCACGAGGGTTGTAAGCGCTTTGGCAAAACAAGCCCAGGGCGGCTCCTGTACCGGAGCCGTGACCGTAATCGGTCGCGTCAACGAATAATACCGTCGACATAGTCCCTCCGCACTACCGTCCCCCTCCGCTATAGGTACCTTGCATGTAGTACATAAAAGCTGGAGAGGAAAATTACTTTCAGACATAATGGTAAGTATGTGACCCCTCTCACTGATACTCGTTAGTATAGTGTGAGACCACCCTGCAAGCACCGCACCGCAAGGGCTTTAGCAGAAAGAACAGGGACAGTTAAATGCTGACAGATAGAAAATGAAAGTACAGGCAGCAAACGCTAGCATAGGTCACATACAATGCAAAGAAATTAATTCCTGCACTATCAGCGCTGATCCTCAACTACATAGACTCAGAGCCTGGTAGGACACAGCGCTGCATACACAGACCTTAATCCAACGGAGGAGAGGTATGCAGGGGGACCCAGACCGCGATGGCACCGTTCATCAGCGTCCAGCAGCGCTCACCATGCTTCTTCCAAAGATGGCCACCGAGGAGCAGAGAGGAGGCCGGCCTGGGGGAGGAGCGCTGACACAGAACCAGTCAGCTAGAGCAGAGAGGGCTGTGTGCAGCGTGGGAGGCGCCGGCTGTGAGACAGGGAAGGCACGCTCCCCTGGCATGCATTTAACCCCTGGGACGCCGCAGCGCTACCCGCTCTGCCGTGGTCCTGCTGTCCCAGGGGGGTAGTGGAAGCGCAGGTTAGAACCTGGCTCCACGCTGCAGCCAGTCCCCAGGGAGCCCCCTGCCTGGGGACTCGGGACCATGTATCAGCGGGGACCCACCGCGGGACCCCGCTGCTTACCTGTTGTCCCCCTTGATTCCGGCCATGCTAGCTGTGACCCCAGATGCCTACCAGCATCCCCGGATCAGTACCGGCGTTCTGGTACCGGCGGGGGTGTTGGGAAGACAGCATGGACGTCAGGACTGACTGTCCATGCTGTACTTCCAGATGTGCAGCCACAGCTGCATTGAAGAAACTTCAGGGGCTCTTCATGGCCCCCCTCTAACAGGTGCATCCGACTCCGGCCGGGCACCAAACTAAACTGAGATGCCTTGGCTCGGGGGTGGGGTATAGGAGGGGGACCCTAGTGCATACTGGGAGGCTGAAACTTAACTCTATGGTGCCCGATGCCTGACGTCATCACCTATACCCCAAGGTATCCTGTGGATACCCTATGGACCCTGAAGTAGAAATATGTATTTTTCACCTTCTTATATATGCAGCAGCAGCTGCTCTTATCTATCTTACACTTCACCTTCTCTCATTAGAGTGAAGCCCTGGGGTGGCTCAGCTGGGCCTGTTTGGGGGTGTCCTGTGCTCTGGATTTCAACCCCAGTAGGTTAGGGACCTACCCTCAGAGGTTACCTGGGCGCGGTGGGTAGGCCCATAACCATGGCCATGATTATGCTAAAACCTCTATGTATTGCAAAATTCTATTGCATAATGTATTATACATAATTAGTAATTTTGGAGTTGTGCACTTGTACTTTCTTTTCTTGTGTTTGTGGAGGATTGCAAGGTATTACGGATGTGAGATAGTGGTAGGCAATGGGCATCCCTATGCTGGCAGTGCGACGGCATTGCGATAGCAATCATTAGCATATTTTCGCAGCAGTCCTGCGTGCGATTACGGAGAATCAGGCTCATAATCCAATCAGCCAAACAAAAGTATATTGGTGGTGTTCCCATGGAGTAAATGTACATAATACACAAGGGCGTAACCAGAGGTGCGGGGGCTCCATAGCAAAATTTCCTCAGGGTCCCCCTCCTCCAAACCCCTTAATACCCTCCCAGCTTCGTAATATATACACTCCCCCCACCCCCGTGATACTTACAACCCCCCAGCCCAGTGATACTTATCTCCTGAGTGTGGCGCGCCAATGTCAATTTTAATCAGGCGCCGGTTGCGAGCCAATCAGAATTCGCGGACCAGCAGTCCTGCTGATTGGCTGCTAGTCCGCGAGTTCCTATTGGTTCGCGACCGTCTCCTAATTGAAAAGGACCTAGGCGGCGACAGCACTGTACTTGGCTATATAGGGTGAAGGGGTTGGTTGCTGGGCCGCAGGGGCCTCTAAGCCGCCGGGCCCCATAGCAAGCGCACCCCTTGCACCCTCTATAGTTACACCACTGATAATACATGTACAAGGGTTCTCAAGTGGCCGGGTAGAGAGAAGAAAGACTCCTTTTTGGGGCACTCTAATAACACATTTTAAAACTTAACTTTTAATTAACACATACAAAATACTAACAAATTAATGTATTAGAGTAGTAGTCTTACCTGTAGGTCACAGAATAGACTTCCAGCAGGAAAATAGAAGGATTGTTAGGAGTAGTAGTGTTCATTGCTCAAATATAAATCTTAAAAGAGCAATTACACACTACTAAAAAAAATGATCTTGCATATACACATCTGATACATACAAATAGAATTCCACCCTTTGTTTTTTTACCTTAGTTTTGTTAAACGGCACTTGGGTGTGAGGAAGGTATCCCACACTGGACCAACAGGGGGGAGGGGAGATGACATATTAGCACTTCCATAACACTGCCGGATGTGCCCTACATCCCATTTAACTAGTAGGGTAAGTGTCAAAGACATTTTTTAATAAACATTAATACATGTTAAAGGAGTGGGTCATCAATGTAACCATTTCGGTGCTGAACACGTGCAGGGCTGGAGTGAGGGGGGAGCAACTACACTCTGACTCAGGAAGAGTTCCATCGATTTTCAATGTAGGGATGGAAATGTGATAGAGTTTAGATACTTAATGTATGGAGGACCAATAACTATGCACTGATAATATAAACATTTAGTTACTGCTACGCCTATATAATACTGTTTTATGCATACAATTGTACAATTCTTATTTAAGAAACAAAAAACTGTCATTAAAACTAAATATTTCTTTAAATAATTACATGAATGAGCTGCTACCTTAAATCCAGAAGGTTAATTCGGTCAATGGCTTGAGTGATGACACCGTCCTCCTTTTCTGAAGCTGTCGAAGACTAATTAAAATACAAGCGTAATGTATGAAATTAATATGCAAGTAAAAATAATGATAAGAATATATTTTATATGTGAACAAGAACACTGATGTAAACATATGGTCACTCTCCTTTATAAAAGTAGAAGCAATGGAATGTCAGGTCATAACGCTATGGGTAAAGAACCAAACCCTGGATGTGTTGATGGGGTTATGATTTTTAACAACAATATTGTTACATCTATTCATTTATAAAAATGCCAGGCAATATAATTATATAAACTTGCCATAAATTAAGATGTGCGCTGATATCAGTTCTAAGCTTTTTTATGTCCTATTTACTGGATGCCATGTATCAATAATTTGATGCTACAGTTTATTTTTTGTAATGAATCAGTTTGTAGACTCTTGTTAATGTTGTAGATGTAACGGTAGCAGTTCCGCTAAAATAGCATACACAAAATACACAATGCTACATAAACAAGCCAAACTTCTACTGAATTTCATTCATCAAAACCTCTTGACTAGTAGTCCACACTGCAGTGATCAATTCAGAATTGGAAATATGAACAGAAATAAGGTTCCTTGTTCAGAAAATGCTTGAAAATCGTAAACTTGCAGGAAGTAAAGGAAAATCTTTGCAAATTTGGTATATTTTCCTATTTTTGTATTTAGCTGCAAGGACCATTTGTGTAAAGGAGCAGTTTTATTCTTTACATGAAGTAAATGATTGGTATGTATATGTCCTCATGCAATATCTACTAAATGTATTGCTTCTTTTGTGCTTTTCATTAATGTATTTATATTCAGTTATTTATATTTGTTGCACTAGGATATGACACTGCTCTCTAGTGAAACAGAAATAAACAACTGAGTTAATATAAAGACATAACACAAAGATAATGTACTTAAAAATAAAAAGCAAATCAAATATGAAAAGCTGCAGGAGGGGGATGTAGAAGGATACTGTATAGAGGAAAAGAAAATACCTTTTAAAAAGTGGCGTAGCCAAATTTTGACGAGGGAGAGTGAAGTTGGAAAAATAGGTACGCCAGGCCCAAGTTTTTCAAATTCACATATCAACATCGAAATACATTATTGGCAACTAAGTTACCGCAATACAGTACACACAGCATAGCACTGGTCGCCAGAGAGTACATCACAGCAATAGGATGCACAGCCCCTACAAGGGGAGGGGAGGAGGACTTATATGTATCATCTGGTAGGTGTCCAGCTGTGGTCAGTACACCCACCTGCCTATCCGTCCACCCACCTTGTCTCCTCTGTTCTCAGACCCCAGCAGCCAGGCACTGCACTGACTGATGCCCCTCTCAGATACAGTAGGCTCCATTTTCAAAATGTCTTCAGCAGGGGGATCGTTAGCTGCTCCTGCACCCCTTTTAGCTACGCTACTGCTTGCTTTTAAAGACATTTTATGCATATTCATGAGTTAGTTGTTACTAGTTTCTAGTGAACTTATAGGCTGTAGCCTCAGAGTTGCTTGCCTCCAATGTGTAAAAACAATGGGTAAGCTTTAATATAACAGAATAAAAACAAGTTAGATATATAAACTGGACTTCATACAGACGTCTCACATAACTACTCTATGCTATTGGGGCCTGCTGATCCCAATACCGAACATTCAGTCTGGCTTGTTGCTTACCTACGTTCCACTCCACACATCTGGGCCTGGTTCAGATCAGCACGCAAATGCCATCGCAGCTGCCACTTCTCGCGGATCGCAATATCAATTTTCTCCAAAGCCTCCCTAAGCATAGGGACGCTCACTGCTATCTTCTCATATCAGTTCAATGACTGCATAAACATCGGTAACATTGACGCAGATGGTGCAGTCACACCGCTTCCGAGTCAAGTCTGACCTGCCTCAAACACTGCATCTCTCCTGACACACTGAGAGGTCTCATGCTGCGAAGGAGATCGCAATGACTAATTTATGCACGCCCATGAAAAGGCCCTGACACCTCTGCGTTTGCCTAGCCCCCCTGCGTTACCTCCCCCACACGCTGGCTGTCACTCATTTTGCGATGGATTCCTCTATGTGTGCGTGATCGCTAATCAATTGCTGTGCATGCACATTGCGGCCCGGGCGCATGCACAATGGCTAACATTCGTTCGACTTGCGTGAAACATCAACTGTCTGTCCGGATTTGAATCAGGCCCATCTGAACGTAACTACACAAGTGGTACTGTAAGCACAATCATTACCTGCTGCTGTGAACATTCCAATAGTCTGATTGCCTATTACCCAAAGTACACATAGATGAGTAGGGAATGAAAACGGAATACAATATTTGGTCAGAATGTTATCAAATAATGATTAAATTAAAATCATTAAAAAAAAACAGGGTTTTTATAAATTTTTATATTTTTCTCCAAATCCATTATGCATATTAAGATATTCAGTATATTTTGCGCTCCTCCTTCCTCTTTATCACCATCTTGCAGGGAACTACTTTTTCTAATCAAGCGCACAGAACAGACCAGAGAAAAACTAAAACAAGAAAAATATTATCCCTGAAAAACATTTAATTTTGGAAAACTTTACAGGCGAACTAGAGCGATGATGGGTGGGTGCTTGGGTCTCTAAATACCAAAACAGACTTTACAACTCTAATTACAGTTTCTATAACTCTGTTAAAGACCTTTATTTCTTAACCACTTAACAGGCATTATTTTTTCCTCTAAAGCGCTCAGATATAGTCTTTTTGAAAAAAAATATTTATTAAAGTTTAAAAAGTATTTTTAATATATTTAAAAAATATATATTTAGAGGGTGTTTTGCACTCCCCTATCCCCCGTTTCCCTAGGCCCCCATTATAAAATAACTTCTCACGTCCCCATTGGCAATAGACTCCTCAGCGTTAAATAAATTCTAATAACAGTACACCACTCTTAGTAGTAAAAAAATAATAATAATATTTTATAAACAACCCCCCCTGTTAAAAGTTCCTGTTTGTTTTTTAATACTTTATCCCCCTCACCACCTACTGATTTCTATTAACTCCACTGATACTAGTTACCTCCTGGGGGTTACACCCCTCACCCCCATGGGCATACACCTCTCCATATGCAGAGTGTGTGTTAAGGAGGACTAATGATCAGTCTCCCTGCTGCAGTTGATCTCTGCACTTGCAGAGATCAGCCAAATAGTGCTTGGAGGGGAACCAAGTTCCCCTCCTTGCACTTTGAACTCTGGCACATGCACTCCAGATTGCCATTCACAATGCATTCTGGGGAGCGATGTCAGCAGTGATGAGATCCATTCTGCACCATGTAGGATTATTTTTGTCACTAAAATATTTAAATATGCTTTAAAAATATATTTAAAATACTTTCCGCCCCCTCACCAGTGCTGGTAGAGACAAGTAACATACCTGGCTCTCCTGGTATGGAAAGAGAAATTGTGCACATCTGAGTGAGATTAGTACCTAACGCGACAACAACATGCTTGCTAAACACAGCTATTACAGCTCTTACCACTTGTCTGCTGCTGGTTCTTCCAACTGTCTCATTCTCTAGTTGAATAGCATTTATAACATCATATGCAGAATGCTCAGAATCTATACTTTCTAAAATGCTTTTCCTGGTTACAGATAGCGGTCTCTCTTGCCGGCTCACTGGTCCTAAAACAAAACAATTTGTTAGTTTATGTATAATCAAGAGTGCATTAGTCACTGACTATAACTCATAGATATTTAACAAATGAAAATGATTTAACTGTAAGTGAAATTATATTTTTAAATATTTAAAAGCCCTAATGATGGGGTGGAAAATAATGACCTCTCATAGTGCAGAGTTCTGATACAAGAACAAGAGATTCCTTGTAGACGAACTGCCCCTCTATACATAGAAGCCTGAAAACAGAACCTAAAAGGCTGCTACAATGTATCCCAGAAGACCGATACCTCCCACACAGCTCATTTCTTTATTTAGATCCCAGTATCTCTCTTCAGTTTACCTTGTTTCATGTTATAGAATTAAATAAGTTAAAACCAGAAAGACAAATAAGATTGGCACATAAAGAAAGGAGAGTGGTTTATCAAACAGATAAAACTGAGCCAACTGTAGCATAAATACAATGATAATAATGAGGACAGATGGAGATCCCCTCAGTGATGTACTTTGACCATCATGAGAAAGGACAAAGGCCCTCATTCAGAGCCGCTCGTTAGCGGCAGTACGCTCGTTCCGAGCGATGTTTGCACATCTGCGCATGCGTACGCTTTTTAGTACGCATGCGCGAACCAGTCAGTGCGGCCGAAAATCGTTTGTACGCTATATAGCGAGTGCCTGCTATTTTGAGTGACAGAATGAGGCGTATGTGGGTGGTAACAGGGGAAGGTGCTTGAAAATGGGGAGTGGAGATCCGAACGCAGGCGTGCTTAAAGGTCAAAACGGGCGTTTTATGGGTGTGTATATTTAAAACAGCAGCGTCAATGACCACGTCACTGGGTTATTTT
Source organism: Taudactylus pleione (assembly GCA_031769625.1). NCBI lineage: Eukaryota > Metazoa > Chordata > Amphibia > Anura > Myobatrachidae > Taudactylus > Taudactylus pleione. The sequence goes on along the minus strand of JAUIMM010000065.1, from coordinate 19,264,219 downwards.
AGAACCAGAACTGCTCGCAAATTTGTGGTAGCAAACACCAACCACAAGAATAGCGAGCAGTTCATACGCTGGTCGATGTACTCGATTAATCTAATAAATAGCGGACATGACGTATGGTGCGAGGGGCCAGGGGGCGTTTTTAACAAATAAACGAGCGTATGTTTTGCTCTTTCGTTCAGACTTAGAGGTGTGAACAGACTGCAATGTGCGTACGGATCATTTGAATAGCCACCCCTTGTTTTTAAACGAACGACCGCAAATAGCGAACGGCTCTGAATGAGGGCCAAAGTATTTTAGAAAAGACCGGAAGTGCTGAAATGCAGCCATTTAAAGAAAAAAGGGCTAACCATGGGCAGATTTAGGGCAAGAGTCAGAGATGTACGCTAATGCAATTGCAACTGCATTCTCTCGTGCGCTGCAGTTGCTAAAATATGCTAATACCTTCCACAGCACAGCTGAGCATAGGGACACCCACTGCTGTCTTCTCATACTGTATCTGTCCGACGACGTACAACAGAATAAACATCGGTAACATTGATGCAGATTGGGGAGCCATGCAGCATATGCGACAAGTCTGACCAGCCGCAAACACTGCAGCTCTCATTACACGCAGAGAGTTCTCTTACTGCTTAGGAGATCACAATAGCTAATTTATGCACACCCATGAAACGGCGTTTAAACTGTCAGACACACCTGCAATTACCTAACCACACCCCCCATTATCTTCCACCAACTGCTAACTACCTGTCACTCACTTTGCGTATTGATCTTCTGTGTGGGTGTAATCGCAAAACAATCTCTGCATGTGTACGGTGCAGCTTACACACATGCGCAATGGCTAACAATCACTCAATATGCCCAAAAATCGGCATCGCATACATCTCTGAATCAGTCCTAGACAGTGAAGAAGTGGTACTGTAGGTAAAAGCTGTCTGTAAAAAAGATAGAAGTCTGTATAAATTAACTTAGATCTCCGAAATTTTACAACAGAACATACCTGCAATCAAAAAAGTAACTGATTTGCATAATAATGGCTTCCTATAGCCTATTTATTAAAGTTAGACACTTTGGGGGGGTATCCAATTAGCCGCGATAATCCGGTTTTTCTCTCCAAAACGTTTTCACCGCGGTTTTTGCATATGCGAAAACTGTATAGGAATTATCGCAAATTTCTTTTCACCTCCTCTGAGCAGGTGATAAGTTGTTCAAAACCCCTATTTTTGGCTAAAAATATCAGAACTTGGTGCAGAACCACAGGGACACCCTCCTTAATGACTAATTAGGCAAAAAATGCTTTTAATTAGCTTAATTCGGGCAATAATGACGTGTCATTTTTGGGTTGAAAAAGTAAAAAGTGTAAGGAAAATGGGTTTAAAGTAGTGGGACAGGTATAAGGGGGGCTGTATTGATGGGACAGGTGGTTTAAACATTGCAGGTGCAAGTGACCAGTGTATTTTTAATTTTTTTTTAAAATGCCCTATAATGACACAAAAATATACTTACACCCATTTTAATGTATCCCTAATTTAACTACAGAATTTATTTTAGCCAAAAAATATTGCTTTCTATAATTTTTTCACTGTTAGAGAAAAATGCACATAACAGCCATTGGACACAATTTAATAACCCCAAACCCTGGGATTATGGCCACTAACATGATTCTATACCATTACCCTACCTTAGTTTATCTTTTTTGGGGGGTACCGGCTTATTTCCCCATTTTCACCTGTACTTATCGCTTGTCATCCTTACAAGAATTATAGTGCAAATTGGTTATCTCCAGTTTTACAATAGGATAGCACGATAAACGGGAGCACGAATACATGCGATAAGCGGCAAATTCGGGCTATAGGTGCGAAGAGTTTTCTCTGGAGAAAACTTATTGTTATCGCGGCTAACTGGATACCCCCCTTTATGGAAGATAGGACCGTGAAGCAATGAATTTAGTTGAATAGAAATGACAAATGTACTGTAGGTCTACACATTAAGATGGAGTCAGATCTCTTTGCATGTAGCACAGGGCTCGACAAATTTTTGTAAAATCTAGGAGCCATCTTAAAAGTTTAGGAGCCAGACCATCGTCCATTACCAAAATATATGAAAGCTTATATAGACCACCACACATGCCCTTTCAGTGCCCTTCAACCTAGTAGTAAGCCCCCTGTAATAGTGCTCCCAGTAGTAAGCCCCCTGTAATAGTGCTGCAGTTATTCCTCCCCCCCACATTGACACATTACTGGGGGGGGGGGGCGCATAATGAAACCGGAGTGAATTGACACATTACTGGGGGAAAGGGGGCACATGATACCGGAGAGAATCCCCCCCCCCTCCCCGTCGGCGGTGGCCATACCCTGCACGGCCGCAATCCAGGGCCATGCATAGAAGCTCTTACCAGGGCGCAGAGCAGTTTATTACATTGTAACTTGTGATAGAAGGGTGGGCTCCGGGATTGCTTTAGCGGTGCTGTAATAATTACAGCATCGCTAAAGCAATCCCGAAGCCCACCCTTCTATCACAAGCTCTTACCAGAGCTCTGTGCAGCCAGCCAGACAGGAGAGGGAGCAGGTGTCGCTGCAGGCGGAGGAGCCAGAACGTATGAGGAGGACTGTGAGCGGGTATCACCGCAGGCGGAGGAGCCAGACAGCCAGGACGGAGGGTGAGTCAGTCAGCGCACGTATGAAATGGCCGCCCAGGAACCTCCGCTGGGGAACTACTTCCTGAGATCCTAAATGGCCACCCACGAACCTCCGCTGGTGAACTGTTTCCTGGGATCATCCCTCCCTGAAATCTGGTCGCCAGGCAACAAAATCTAGTCGCCATGGCGACCTGGCCCCCGGGATTCGTCGAGCCCTGATGTAGCAGATCAGAAATCCTCCAAGTACCACTAGATGCCCCTGGTAAGTGTAACTCACAATTAATGCATTTACCAATATCTGATTACAGAACAACCTGTACAATTGGACACAAATGTAGTATGCACCTTTTTTCCTGCAAACTGCAGTTTTACAAATGCGTATGTGCACCAAACATTCTTACACACGCTTAGCCATAAGATGCATTTTCGCTTACTTCCCCTGATGGGACAGTGGTAAAAAGGTATGTAGCCAGAAAGGGCACCTTCATGCAAAATGCACCACATGCTAACCACAAAATAGAAGTGCATTTGCCCGAATCCGTTCCATTTAACCTAATACTACCTACATATTAATAGCAGAAGAACGACTTTTATGAGTGACATATTTCTATGATGTCATTGTCTGAGCAGGGCACATCATAAACCAAAGTAAAAGGCCTTGGTCCGTAGATTTGCAGAAAAATATTGGGGATGTAGTTGGTTGATTTGTTTCGGAGTTATGTGGCAAATCGTCAGTTAGTGAACTCTCTCAGTGAACCTGCTGGGTGACCTGGAACATGTGACCTGCTGGTAAATCTGGAAACTGTGATAGTTATTTCCAGCCACATATATCAGCGTTTCTTGCGGGAACCTCTATCACCGACCGCTGGGTTATTTCATTAGTCACTTCACCTCGCACTGTTTACACCAAACATACCTAGAGGCCGGCCTCGAGGACATCGACGTGGCGGAAGCCTTACAGGTCGCTCAGAGCACACAGTTCAAAGATCTTAAACAACGTATAACATGATCAACTGATACGCCGCTTGCATTGGACATAACAATCACCACAATACTACTCTTTGGGCCCTATGGACGTGCAATGTGTGAACTGTGGTGCCCTACACTTCTTGTTAGAGTAGATTAACGGCCATTTTTCAGACTGCTGTCACAATGGTAAGGTTTTGTTGCCCAATGTGGTTGTTCTACCATATTTAGGAGCTCTTTATGACAAGTAACTAAGTTATAGACTCATTAGCTCCATAAAATCCTCAGTAACTATATGCAAACAAAGCGCATATATTCTAGGAGTAAATCAGGCACATATATTGCCTATATGGTCAGTTCTGCAAGCTAAGTAAAATGTATTTATTTCGGGAGCTCATGAAATTGGAGGAAAGATGATTGGGAAGGACCACCGAACCGCGAGGGCATCCACCAGAAGAGCTCCCAAATCCCTGGTGCGCGAGTAGCATCACCCTGATGGTTTAAGTAGGCAATGGTTGTCGGTTGTCCAACTGAACCCTGACTGGCCGATGCTGGAGAAGAAGCTGTGCTAGGCAAAGAGCTCTGTAAACCCTTCTGAACTCCAGAATATTGACAAGTAGTCAGCTCTCCTGAGCCATCCATCGACCCTGAAACATCTGTAGAAAAGTCACCACACCCCCACCCTCCCCCCGAAGACATATTGTTGGTGAGCAGGACCCAGAAGGGGCTGCCCTTGTCCAGGTGTAACAGGTGGAGCCACCACAAGAGGGAGTGATGGACCTCCTGAGGGAGAGTGATTACCTGAGTCTTGATATGCAGAGAGGAGTGGTTCCACCGAACAGAATCTCCATTTGTAAATGACGGGAGTGAAACTGTGCACAATCTAGAATCTCGAAGGTCGAGACCAGAGAGCCCAGGACCTGCATGCAAGAGTAGATCGAACTTCACAGCGACCCAAGAAGGAGAGAACATTGGTCTGCAAGGACAGAAGCTTGTCCTTTGGAAGCAATACTCACTGGACTCTGGAGTCCAAAGAGGCTCCTAAATGTAGCATCACCTGAGATGGAGTCAATGTGTATTTCCACCAGTTGATGATCTACCCGTGAGACTGTAGTAAGTCCAGTGTGCGATGGATGTGATCCCTTAGCGCACATCCGATGACTGGGCCAGGAGAAGTAGATCGTCCAGATAGGGCAGTATTCGGACCCCTCTGCATTGGAAATGTGCTTCCATGACCTTTGTGAGAAAACAAGGAGCCATTGAAAGTCTAAATGCCAATGCCTGAAATTGGAAGTGTTCCTCCCACACTGCAAAACTGAGGAAACGCTGGTGACTGACTTACATGGGAATATGCAAATAGGCATACTGGATAGCTAAGGTGGCCATGAATCCCGGTTACAGAGCCAGAATAATGAAGCGCAGAGACTCCATGCGGTACTAGGAGGTACCTGTTGAGCGATTTCAGGTTGAGGATGGATTAGAACGAGCCGTCCGGTTTATGAACCAGTAAGAGGTTGGCACAGTAGCCTGTGCCTCTCTGGGACAGGGGAACTAGGATGATGACTTCTAGCAGGGATTAGATGGACTCGCGCAGCGCTCCTGCTTTTCCTGGATCGATGGGAAGGCCTGTTGCAAAATATTGGGTTGGAAGACGATCCAGGAAGGTTAGGGTGTAGCTCTGGGAAAGTACACCAAGGCATCTGACGTGGTTGCCATCCAAGCTTTGGAGAAAAGCTAAAGGAGGCCTCCCACCCTGGGGTTTCCCAGGTGAAGGCCTGCCCCATCATGTTGCAAGCTTGTTAGTTGGCTTTGTAGCAGGCTGTCTGATAGAACAGGCCTGTTCACCCCTGGACTTGGAGCCCTTGGTAGTAGAAACTTGGAACATGGAGAAAGACTGACCTTTGCTCTTGCCCTGCAGACGAAAGGAGCGAAAATTAGAAATTCACGACCTGGGGGCTACTGTGGCAATGATCCTGTCCAATTCAAGACCAAAAAGAACCTCCCCCGAAAAGGGAAGAGCTTCAAGGGTTTTCTTAGAGTCTGTGTCGGCACATCATGTTCGAAGCTAGAGGGCTCTCTTGGCTGCCATAGCAGAAGAGAACACTTTTGCCAAGATAGGAGCCTGCTTTCCTGATATGATCAACCATTGATAACAACTCTGTTCTTTGGGTACCAGAAATCAGACCATCCTCCAGGGCATCTGCCCAGCATCCAATCGCCTTAGCTACCAAAGTGGATGCCAGGGCTGGGCGGACAATAGCTCCCGCATTAGAGTAAATTGCTTTAAGGAAGAGCTCTAGCTTCCTGTCGGATCCTTAAGTGAAGCCATGTTAGGGATAGCAATGCCAGTATAGTCGGGCGATATGAGCATCTATCGGAGGAGGGGACTCCCACTTGGCCCTATTCGCCGCTGGGAGAGGAAAAAAAAAGCAAAAGTGTGCTTAGAGACTGTGAAGCGCTTGTTAGGGTGAGCCCATGCCTCCGATACCAGGTCTTCAAACTGAGCAGAAGAGGGGAATTCAGCAAGTGCCTTCTTCTGACGTTTAAATACTGGGGAATGAGACTGGTCAGAGTCGTTCACTTAAAGTGCAGATTTAACTACCATAATTGGGGCCTCAACATCCACCCGCGGAAGGGAATCCTCCTGAATAGAGGAGGTTTCAACATCAGAGGTCATAGAGACATTATCCTCATAATTCGATGAAACCTTGCATAAAAGTACGGAAATCAGGAAGTCTAGCAATCCTACAATGAAACCAGATATATAGGGCAGACACCTGCACCTTCAGAGAAGCAAGGCGAAGACCTTGATGTAAACCTGTTTGTAGGAAAGCCAGCATCCAGGATAACCAAAAGACCAGAGGAGCATAGCCTCTTGGGCGACACCACTGAAAGAAAGCCCGTCAAACCCGATGGTAAACGCTGGTAGATGAAGGTTTCCGAGCTTGTAACATGGTGTTAACCACAGAGCTGGAAAACCCTCTGGACCTCAAGAGGGCAGTCTCAATAGCCACGCCGTCAAAGACAGCTGACCCAGGTCTGGATAATGACAAGGACCCTGACATAACAGGTCCGGACGTTGAGGCAACAGCATCGGAGTGTCCACTGAGAGACTCCGAAGGTCTGAGTACCAGTGCCATCTGGGCCACGCTGGAGCTATCAGTAGGAGCATGCCGCCTTCTTGCTTGAATTTGCGTATCACTCAAGGAAGAAGGGAGAACGGAGGGAAGAGGTACGCATACTGGAAGGTCCAACTGACCGACAGGGCGTCCACTAGATAAGCTTTTGCATCTCTTGTTCTTGACCCGAACACCGGCAGTTTGTTGTTGTGTCGGGAGGCCATGAGATCTATCTCCGGTAGGCCCCACTTGTTCACCAGTAGCTGAAACACCTCCTGGTGAAGAGACCACTCTCCTGGATGCACGTCTTGAAGGCTGAGAAAGTCTGCTTCCCAGTTGAGGACTCCTGATATGAACACTGCCGATATTGCAGTGAGATGTCTTTCCACCCAAGCTAGAATGCGGGACACTTCTGTCAGAGCCACTTGACTGCGGGTCCCTCCTTGGTGGTTTATATAAGCCACCGTGGTGGCGTTGTCTGACTGAACCTGCATGGCCCTCCCGTGCAGGACCTGTCTTGCCTGCTGGAGAGCCTTGAACACTGCCCAAAGTTTCAATATGTTTATTGGAAGAGCAGCTTCTGACAGCGTCCACCTATCCTGGAAGAAATGAGGACCCGTCACTGCTCCCCAGCCTCGGAGACTGGCGTCCGTTGTCAGAAGGACCCACTCCCAAAAGGGGCGCCCCCTGTTCAGGTGAGTAGTCTGCAGCCACCAGGCCAGAGACAGACGTACCTCAGGGAGAAGTACCATTGTCTGTGACTTTATCCACTGGGGCAACCCATTCCATCTGGAGAGGATCGACTTCTGCAGAGTCTGGAGTGGAACTGGGCAAACTCCACTATGTCGAACATTGACACCATGGAACCCAGTAGCCTCATCGTCGAGTGAATAGACACCCGGCGACTTCGCAGGCAAATGCAAACTTTTGCCTGGAACGCAGAGATCTTGTCCTCCATCACAAAGATTATCTGATGTTGGGAGTCCAATAGAGCTCCGAGATGGAGCATCCTCTGTGATGGCACCAGGGAGGACTTCTTCCAATTTATCAGCCAGCCGTGAGTCTGCAACACAGAGACAGTCAATTGCAGATGGTGCTGAAGTTTCTCTGGAGACTCCGCCAACAACAGGAGGTCGTCCAGATACGGCAACAACCGAAACCCCTGCATCCGCAGGTGAGCTGCCATAACTTTGGTAAACACCCGAGGAGCTGTGGCCAGACCAAAAGGCAGCGCCTGAAACTGGAAATGGTCGTTGACCACTGCAAACCTGAGGAAACGCTGGTGCGCTGAGACAATAGGGATATGCAGGTAAGCATCTTGAATATCCAGCGACACCATGAAGTCCCCAGCCTCCATTGCTAGGATGATGGTACGCAGAGTCTCCATCCTGAACCGAGGAACCCTCAAAAATTTGTTGAGGGATTTGAGGTTGAATATTGGCCGGTAGGACCCATTGGGTTTCTGTACCAGAAAAAGATTGGAGTAATACTCCAATCCCCTCTGAGACAAAGGAACCGGCACTATGACCCCATCCTGGAGCATAGAGCGCAATACCCTTCTTGAACTCCAGGGCCTTGTCCTGATTGGACTGAATACCCGTGATGAAAAACCGACTGGGAGGCCTCCGCTGGAAGGAAAGTACCCCTGCAAAACTAGTTCTCTTACTCACGTGTCTGAAGTGGTCAGACACCAACTTTGGGCGAATTGAAGAAGAAGTCAGCTTCCCACTTTGGGGTCCCCTAAAGAGAGGCCCGTCCCGACAGACCGCAGGCTTGTCGTCGCACTTGGGAGCAGGACATCTGGTACTCCAAGCCTGCTTCTTTGGCTTTGTAGGTTTCTTGGCAGCAGTCCGCCTCGGAAAGGACTGTACCCTGGGCTTACTCTGGGTTCTATAGGGCCGAAAGGACGAAGAGCTTGACCCCGACTGGACAGTAGCCGATGGTAGACACGCAGACTTAGCTGCCGCCAGAGTAGCCACAATTTTGTCCAGATCAGGGCCAAAAAGGGCTTCTCCATTAAAGGGTAAACCCTCCAAACCCCTCTTGGAATCAGCATCCGCCTTCCAAGAACGCAACCACAAGGTGCCACGAGCTGCCACTGCTGCCGAGGAGATCCTAGAAGCAAGAAGGCCTATATCCAAGGCCACCTCATTAATGTAGGTGGCTGAGTCCCTGAGATTACCCACCAACTCCACCTGTTCAGGTGCTGAGTCCGTGTCCAGAGACGCCTCCAAGTATCAGCCCAGTGCTCCATGGCTCTAGCCACCCAGCACACGGCCATAGCCGGTCTGCACTCCCCTCCTGCAAGGGAATACATGGATTTGAGACATATTTCAACCTTGCGATCCGTAGGATCTTTTAAGGAGGACATGGAAATAGGTAATGTAGCACTCTTCACTAGACATGTGACATGAGAATCCACTTGTGGAGGGGTTTCCCACTTGGAGAATAATTTTCCGCAAAGGGATATGCCACCGCCAAGCGCCTTTGAGGCTGGTAAAGTTTTGCCCGGAGTTTTCCACGCTTCCTCCAGATAATCCACTAGCTGACCAGATAGGGGAAATACCGTAGCGTCACCTTTGATATCCTTAAAAAAGGCATATTTTGATTTGGCCATGGGGGGTTCGCCATCTTCAATAACCAAGGCCGTGTGGACCGCACGTATAAGGCCCGGTATAGATACCTTAGACTCAGTCTCCTTAGTACGGAAAGGCTCCTGGTCAGAAAGGTCAAACATTTCTGCGTCATCGGATGACACATCATCCTGATCATAGTGATCAGTTTGAGATTGCAGCGGTCGCTTATGCGGCCGTAATGATGACTCCTCCTGTAATACATCCGACAGGTGTTGCACCGTAGTGGACGGGGAGCTAACCCACGCAGGCTCTTGAGTGACCTGGCGGGGCGAAAGTGGAAGACTCTGGGGTACCACTAACTGTCTAGGAAAACCCTGTATGGGGGACGACACCATTGACTGCTGTGAAAACCCCATCTGGGGCAAAGCAGGGGGCATCGCTAGTTGTCCCACTAGGGTTGTAAGCGCCTTAGCGAAACAAGCCCAGGGAGGTTCCTGCACAGGTGCAGAGACAGTCATAGGGCGTGAGAGGAGAAAACACGCCTTACAAAATCTAATCCCTCAGAGTGTCCATCACCCTCCACCGTACATGACATACGGTACATTTTGGATGCAGGGGAAAATCACGATCACTGTCAGACATGATGAGTGACACTTAAAAATGTATGTGACACACCTCACAGACAACACAGTAGTAGTGAGGTATAACCCCCCTGCGACACCGCACCGCAAGGGCTTTAGCAGAGAAGAACAGGGATGGGTAAAAAGGCTGACAGACAGAAATACAGTACAGGCAGCAGCGCTAGCATAAAGTCACATACAATGCAGAATTCAACCCTGAATTATTAGCGCTTAGAGACACAGAGTCTGGTAGGAAACAGCGCTACATACTCTGATCTGCTACTGCGGATGAGATGTAGGCAGGGGGGACCCGGACCACGATGCCAGCGTTCAGCTCCAGCAGCGTTTGCCACATGTAAAAAGATGGCAGCCGAGGAGCAGAGAGGAGGTGGAGTCTGGGGGAGGAGCAGCTGCACTGGCTCAGACCGCTGTGGAGAGGCCGTGTGCATCGGGGGAGGCGCTGGCCGCTGTGCAGGGAAGGCGCGCTCCCCTGGCCTGCAAATAAACCCCCAGGACGCGTTTCTGCACCGCCGCGGCCCGCTGTCTCGGGGGGGGGGGGGGTAGTGGAAGCGCAGGTGCAGTACCTGGCTCCACGCTGCAGCCAGGGACCTGGCCGCTTACCTGTCCCCCGTAAATCCGGCCACAGTCCAGGTAACCGGGGTCACCGCTAGCTGTGACCCCAGTTACCTACCAGAATCCCCGTAACAGTACCGGCGTTCTGGTACCAGCGGGGTGGAGGAGTGACGGCATGGACGTCAGCACTGACTGTCCATGCTGTACACTCTAGATGTACAGCCACAGCTGTCTTGATAAACTTCAGGGGACAAATTTTTAGCCCCCCTCTGTAAAGGTACTCCGACTCCGAGCCGGGCACCGACGAAACTGATTGCCTGAGGCTCGGGGGCGGGGTATAGGAGAGGGACCCCAGTGCATCCTGCGAGGATGAAAAACTTAACTCTGTGGTACCCGATGCCTGACGTCATCACCAATACCCCAAGGTATCCTGTGGATACCCCATGGACCGTGCAGGAGAAATTTCAAGGTTCAGTGATCCCAGAACACCATTCTCCTACCCATGAGGCTTGCATTAATATTGAAACCTAGTGCTACACTATAGAAGAATACAGATGACTCCCCATTAACCTATGCTGCCAAGAAAAAGGATACCATATATCACAGAGGGAAGAGACAGTGCATTTCCCTAAGATACCATGCTCTTCTCATGAACAATCTGATGGAAGGAAAAAATACAACATACTTCAGTCGAAAAAAAAAATATCCTTGGAGAAACACAGGAACCAGTAAACCCTACTATGCCAAGGGCAATTTAAAAGCCATGTTCAAAGTAGAAGGGGTTTAGTAAGAATAGATGAACAACCTCCTGTGGGTAAGACTCGACCTCATTAGTTACAAAAGTACAGTACTTACACATCTATCTATACAAATCCCGATTTGATTATTAGACGAATGAGTTTTAATGCATTATGGAAACTGAAATCATCATTTCAAGTGGTTACATCTATTTAATTAGTATTTCTGGGAAACAGTAACAAACATAAACATAGTTTAACGTTTTCACCATCTCCTTTATGTATCCAGCCACTAAAGATATTACAAGATAATTACAAAAATAGGCATTTGGATGTGTAATTTAACATGAGTATTTCTGTGTATCTGGCATGGACAATACCCAATAAAAAGGGATCAATATAGACAGGCACAGGAAATCCACGCATCTAAACTTACGAGATGAGCAGTATTCCTCTTGTTTTGACGAGGATGAAGACTTTAATGTCTGCGTTTTGCTTCTCACTATGACAGGCTTTGTAGGAATGTAATGTTCCGCATTTTCTCTCCGCTTTGCAGTCAGAACTCTCCCACTTTTCTTATCAACAGCTTGAAACACAAAGGCAAAAATAACCCCATTAAATGTGAGAAGTTTAAGTATCTATGATTTGTTTACTGTATGAATGTGTGTGTCAAAGACACAAAACTCAATACCAAAGAAATGTGATAGATTGTAAATCCTAAATTACTACTGCTGGGCATACACTATACAATATGTGGTCGAACAACCAAATATATCTGAATCATCCAGATAAATCCACTAATTATCGGCCTATCGGACATGCTGAAATCAACCAGCATGTCCAAAAGATTTTACAATTGTTCGGCTGCATCTGGCAGTGTTAGCACTGCTGCGGCCAACCACTCAACATTTCCCCTTTTCCCTCACAGAGGAGGAATGGGGAAATGTCTCCTCCCCAGGGGAGGAAGCCAGATATCGTGGCCATACACTAAGAAATATCTCACAGTGTATGGCCACAATATCTTCTGTTTTCAGCTCGTCAGATAAAATGTCAGTCAATTTGACAGACATTTTATCTGACAGTGTATGCCCAGGTTAATAGTTAAACCAGTAAAGCCTAACTTGCAGTTTGGGAAAACATATTAGTTGTCTTTTTCATATAAATACTTGGACAGCACTAAGTTATAACAGGATTTACTTTGGCAAAGAATATACTAAATTGCTTTGAGATCACACAGAGTTATTACTGAAACTATTAAATGATAAACATGCACATAAATGTAAATTTACAAAGCAGGAAATTAAAATGCATTATTCAGCCAGTACACATCAACTTGATAGCTCTAATGCCAAACAAACATAAAACTATTGTAATAATATTGCCATGTCTTAATATTACTAACTTTAATATAGGTCAAATAATGCCTTCTGTATTCATATAAATTAACATAATAATTCAAGATCTTCTAAAATATATTCTATTGCAACTCAGGAAAACAAATTCTGATGGAATATTAGCCACTGTTCTTCAAAGAGAACAAAGCACAAAAGAGAGACCATTGAACATGACAAAGGAGATGCAAGTACTGTACAGAAATCAAATATCAGTATATGTGTTATTTAAACATTCAGCAATAACACTGGCTAAGCTCTGGTCTGGAAATGTGCTCACACCATTTAGGTTACCTAGAAGACTATGGGGCCTATTCGTCATAACTTAATTAAGTGTATTTACAAACATTTCCCTACATATTGTAATTTCTAAACAAGGGAGCCATTCATTAAACAAGTATCACAGGAGATATCACAGATACTGTAACTCCTGTCTACAGTCCTGCTGTGCCCACACTCCCCATACATTAGTATGGGATAAAGGCTGTGAATCTTGATCCTGAAACTCTAATTATCTTTCTATCTCTTTCCTCCCCTTTGCCTCCAAACTCCTTCAGCGGATTGTCTACAACCACCTTACCGCTTTTCTTTACTCTTACACTCTGCTTGACCCATTTCAGTCTGGTTTCCGACCTTTCCACTCGATAGAAACTGCCCTCACTAAAGTCAGCAATTGCCTCCTTGCAGCCAAATCCAAGGGTATCCGGATGGAAGATCTACAGTGTTTAGATTGACAGTCAATAAATCGACACTGGATGGCTGACATGGCTAAAAGGTTGACAGGGACAAAATGGTCAACAGACAAATGGTCGATATGGTTAAAAGGTCGGCTGGTTAAAATAGTCCACGTTTTTTTTCATGGGGTTTCAACATTTTTAAGGTTAGGGTTAGGCTGCCGGAGGGGATGGTTAGGGTTAGGCACTAGGGAAGTTTGGCTACACTTAACTTTAGGCACTAGGGGGAGGGTTCAGATTAAATAAAAACAAATGTGTCAACAATTTGAACCGGTCAACCTTCTGCACTGTCGACCATGTGTCAGTAGACCTTTTGTCCATGTCGACCATATGCTGTCGATCTAAACATTGTCAATCTATGATACCACACCTAAATTCAAGAGCCACTACTCTTTGCTCATTCTCCTTGACCTCTCTGCTGCTTTGATATTGCAGACCACCTGCCAAAACTTCACTCCCTCGGTCTGTGTGATACTGCCCTCTCATCCCTGTCCTACCTCTCTGACCGTTCTTTCTCCATCTCCTCTCAGGACTCCACTTCAACCCCTACTTCCTCTACCAGTAGATTTCCCCAAAGGTTCTGTTCTTGGGCCTCTCCTATTTTCGCTCTATACATCCTTATTAGCTCCTTTGCCCTCCAAAATCATCTCTATGCGGATGACACTCAGATCTACCCCTCCTCCCCTGACCTTTCCCTATTTCTCCTCACTTGTATCTCCAACTGTCTCTCTGTTATTTCCTTCTGGATGCCCCAGCACTATCTTAAACTTAACATGTCTAAGACTGAGCTGATAATCTGCCCACCCTTCCAAATAGCCTTATCTCCTACAATTTCTTGATCTATTGACAGCACCACCATCTCCTTTAACCGACAAGTGCGCAGTGTTGGAGTTATCCTAGACTCCTCCAAACCACACATTCAGTACCTGTCACAGTCCTGCCCTTTCATCTCAAAAATATTTCCAGGGGGGGGGGGTTGCCCTGGCAGCCATTGTAGGCATTTGCACTCTCTCAGGGCACCTGGCTGATGTTTATAAAAAACGCTATTTATACCCTTCCTGTGACTACTCCTACTGGGGCAGATGTATTAACGTGCTGCTATAACGCTTCCTGCTTCACCTCTTTGCTGAGGCGAAGCAGGAAGCACTACTGATGAGATGTATGAACATCTCATCGGCTGGAGAGGGGAAGCGTTAACTCCCCCCTCCGGCGCTACCCGCTAGAGCGCTACCCACTATCAGCCTAGTGCTGATGCACTGTGTCTCAATCCCAGCCGGCTCCACTGACATGCGCGGGATCTCTCAAGTATCGCGAGATCCCCGCTAGCAGCACTGTCCCTGCTATGGGCATAGGGCAGCGCCAGGCTGTAGTTGTCGATAGCGACAGCTACGGCAGGCTGGCCCAGGCTGTCGGTGCTATCTTGTAGATAGCAATGCTGATAATGACAGGCGCCCGTCATTTACCGCCAAACCCCCGATCAAACATCGGGTAGAAGTGGTATCAGCGCACGTGCACTGATACCGCTTCTGAGCTTCTTACATCTCCCCCACTGTGCCTTACCCAACTCCTACAGCAGACACACACCGGGTGTTAAAGTCTGCAGAGCTGGGGAAACCTCCGGCCTCCCTGCAGGTTGTGCTCTACCAATCCCTCTAAAGCCGGGACCTGAACTTTGGTGGCAGCCCTGACGTCCGAGACTGCGAGTCCGCCCCCGCTCCTGCAATACCCAACTGTCCTCCCTTGGCCCAGTGGTATCTGATTGATGGGGCTCTGTACCTTCCCTCGAACACTCCGACTCCTGCTCTGGGACCTGTGCTCCAGGTCTGAAAAAACCTACCTCCAGCTTCACCGGCCATCCGCCATCTTGGTGCTCCCGGCGGCCGCAATGGAGCACACACCCGTGGCTCAGTGGTCGCCAGCTGGATCATGACCGGAACCTTTGTGCTACACCCCTGCTCACTAACCCACGAACCACGCTGTAATCCCTGCTCCCTCCCTTTTTCCTGTGTTGGAGAGGTGAATTTAAGTGGTTCTCCCCTTACAAAACTGGTGCTTCTCCTCCCCTGGCCATAGTCCCTCTGTAATGCAGGGTTTCTCTGCCTCAGCTGCACTCGTTATCTTTATCATAGCTTTGATTCTGCTTTTAAAATAGGAGTTTGGTGAGCAACAATTTGTATTTTTAAGGGTCTTCCCATCATTTTATGGGAGAACTGGTTTAACTAGATTAGCCTGTATTCCTGTGTCGAAGCCGGATGATTGGCTAAGACCAGATCTTAAAATTAATATCGAGCGATGCCATCTTAGGTTGCCCCAGACGACGCCATTTTGCGTAGTCAGCATGAAACCATTGTGTACGATGCTAATATGCTATTAGAATCGTGCTACCGCATACTGTTAAAAGTCCTACCATACCCCATACGCACATTAAATCATACATATAATATAGAAAGAGGCACAGCGCACAGTTGCGCTGTTTAGCAAAGCACTCTACACATAAAACGCACCACGCATATTGGCGACTACACGCAATATACTTACACATACCAAAACTTATGAAAAGGCTCCCCACCATTAAAGGCTTAATATTAGAGGTTATATTAGCGAATAATCATGTTGTGAAATGTAATGAATACGATAAGGTACATAAGCTAGTAAACATATCATTCTAAAGCACTGTTTGTTTGCAGATTTCCGGTTCGACCCGCAAGGAAATCGCATCATGCGTTCGCAAGATATGAACAATATGAAAATAGTGGTTAGAATGGGAAAATATATGTAGTGTTTTTCTACTAGTTTAAACCAGTTCTTCGGCGGGAAAACCACACAAAGCAACACTGAAGATCTGGGACATGCCCCTAGTGATGCCATATGAACTGTCCAATGACCTGCATCATACCAGAATATCCAAGAGCAAGATCCAATGTAAATTCGTTATCTAGTTTCTTTGTTCTGGGAAGGTATATAGCTTGTATGCTGGTCCTAGTCTACAGCCATTCTTCTTGGATGACCACAGACTTCTGGACTGATGACTGTTTGCTGGGACCGATGCGCACGTTTATGTATTGGGCTGTATCGTATTATGTATTTCATTGCCTTTGCGCTAATTGTGCTAGATGAAAGCATGTAACTTTCTTTAATTACAATAAGAACTTTTGTGCGTTGGAAACACAATTATTGTCTGGACAGCGATTATTTCTCTCTAGCAATAAAAGGGTATTCATACCTGCGACCCAGGCTCCCTCTGGTGGAAGCTCATTATAAAGTCACCTTAATATAATAGCTCTCTGCATCTCCCGTCCAGTGCTGTTTTCTACGGAATGGATATGTAATACCGGCAGTCGGGATGCCTCCTGTCAAAATACAGACAGCGGCATCCCGATGGCCGGTATCCTGACAGGGGTGGTTTAAGTATACTAACCCTCCCCCTTCTCCCCTAACCCTTCTTTCTTGTAGCCTAACACTAACCCTCCCCACCCCGCACCTTAACCCTTCCCGTTAGGTTTAGGCACTAAGTCTCACCACTCGTGCCTAATCCTAACCCCCCCCAGTGGAGCCTAACACTCCCCCCCACACACCTAACAGCCAAGACACCCGCGGTATACCTCGTTCGGGATGGCGTCTGTCTGTATTCCGGGGTTGGGATTAAGATAGGCGTCGGTATTTCGACACCTATCTTAAATCCTGTGTCGGGTTTATATCGTTGGGATTTTGACCGGTGGCATCCCGTCCACCGGTCTGCTAACTACATCCCATTTTCTACAACTTGATAGTTTATACAGCCACATAAACCACTAAACTTGAAACTCGCCAAAATGGTCTCCCGAAAGCCTTGAATGAAACCAGCAGGGACCTGGATCACATTGTTACTGAACTCTCTGATCTCCGCAATAAGAATGAAGGTCTGGAAAATCGAGAGCGCAGGCATAATGTACGCATCTGCAATATTCCAGAATCCATCACCCCCAATGCCTTGGAATCATATGTGCATAAACCTGTCAAAGCCAGATAATCAGCTGAGACAGAATCTGTTTACAATCGGAATCTGCGTGACGCCATCTCACGAATGGCGACAAGACTCCATCTTAGAAATAGATCACACAACGCCATTTTGTCAAAACCACAGAGTAACACTCTTCCCCAGACACATACCGACAGTGTTTAACATACATAAAAAATGACTTATTAGCATTAGAACACTTTTTAGTAATCCTTCCAGAAATCATGCCCTGATGTACACAAAGCCCATTCTGGGGACAACCTTGCATAGAGAAATACCAAAACAACTAGAAAAACATCCTCCTGAGAAAAGTAAATAGAAGAGACAATACACCAGAATACTGTGAGTGTTTTACATACAAATGGGGATCCCTGTATATAGACAAGTATGGCTGCGGCAATTGTAATATAACCCAGAAATTGATCTACACAATTGAATTTGTCTGAATCCTAAACAGGTTTTAGTCTCACTATCAGACACTACCACCTTGTTTGAGAAGTGAAGCTCACTGCCCATAACACATTTGCATTGAAGTTTGAAAATGTTAGTAAGGAATGAGATATGTGTGTGTGAATATATATATATATATATTTATATACACACACACACATATATATATATGTTAAATCCATCATAAATAGAATCACATGACGCACATTAGCGAATGCACAATATCCTGCATGCGAACGCGTTTATTAGTTGCATGCGTGCACATCTGCCCCAAATCAGATAAACCTAACTAGCGTCTTTTCCCATATCCCTAATACTTACATAATGCACACTTACACAAAAGGTTCCATAGCTATAAAGTAAAAGATCCAAGTTTTATTAATTTATTACAAATGCTGTGAAATAAAGACTATTTTGGTATCTAAGATTTAGTACGTGATAAGTAAGCCGTGTTCGATATTATACTGATCTGCACTCTCTCAACAGCTTCCCGGTATCATCGGTGTGAAGATCGCAACATGCATTCTCAACTTATGGACCGTAGAGACATAAAGCACCAAAATGTATTTTGTGAAACCAACAGCCTAGATTTTCATGCAGGGGAAATAGAGGAGGCAACAAGCTGTTAGAGGCTGTTCTGTGTCCATTTGAACCAACCTGTTAAATGCCCTGTAACAAATGCACCCGCACTGGGAACCAATGGGATCAGCAACAAACTACTCTATTGTGTTGTCTGTTTCTGTGAGGGTATAAATGTGTATGTTGTGACCCCAGTCTGGAGTCTTCTTGCTGATTGCTGATTGACGGAGGTTTCTTGCTGATGCCGGTATCTGGTCCAGAGTGTGTGCGTAATGTATAACTGTATCTTGGGTCTGTATAATTCTTTGCGCTAAATTGTACTTAGATCACAGCGTGTAACTGTACTTTACTTGAATAATACTTTGTGCTTTGGAACACATGTTCAAGGTCTAAAGTCTTTATTTTACTGTATGACTGCGTACGCAAATAGCGTCAATTTTAAAGATTTATAGTCAGGGTTTAGAAGGTATAGGTAGGTGTGTATAGAGGTGAAATCCAGTATCCTTAAACTCTTCTCCTTTATGCTTCCTGACCTTGGCTCTAGGTCTCTTCTGCTGGAAAGAGCACATCGGGCTTTCGACCAAAACCCAGTGACAACGAACCTCCACGCGCTGTTGTCATGAGATTGCTTAGTTACAAGGATAAAGAACTCATCCTTGCCCCTACCAGGGGTAAGCCTCACATAATCTTCAACTCAGTCAAGCTCCAGTTCTACCAAGATCTTTCCCCCTTGACTATCGCAAAGAGAAGAGATTTCTGGGACTTGACCAAGGCCCTTCGGGGTAGGAGTATTCAATATCGCTGGGGGTTTCCTTTGAAGCTTATAGTCGATCTGTACGGTAAAACCATTCTGATCCGAGACCCTTGTGAATGAAAGGACTCGCTACACCACCTCGAAGAATCTGGACCCTTTCCTGATGTGTGCCCCAACGACTCGTGACTCGCCTCTTCGTGGCTACACCTCACACTTGTTATATTGTTAAGTTGCTAATTTACAGCTATAAAATGTATTGTGCTAACTCTCTGCACCCAATTCTTCCTATATCCCTCTCCATTTTTATATTTACAAATGGCATGTAGAGGTTTTTCTTGCAGGCATGTTTACTCTTTGATAATATCACTTCAACAATGTTTCCTCTTGTTATATTACACGCAATGTTTTTGTTTCTTTCCTTTTTTCACTTATAAATTGATACTGTGATGCTGTTTGTTACTATACATTTCTGCTATGGATGTGTGGCTTAATGAGTTGACTTACAACAGTAATCTCCCTTCTGCTTCTCCCCACTGTACGCATTGTTTTATAACTGTTTAGGAGTATGTACTTTTTTTGCCTTGTCAAGTTGCATATCTCCCAGTACAACCCCACCATTGTAACTCCCATTTACATTTTATTCATTCTGCCATCAGATGATTCCCTACCCTTTTCTCTCATATTTTCAGGAAGTCTCCCTGCCCCCACTGTTGCCACACTCCTTCTAGCATCGATCCCTTGTTGCTCATTTCTTTTTCTGCCCGTCCCCCCCTACACCAAGGGGATGCTCTCAAACAACATCACTGCTCCGTCTCGTTAGGACATTTGGTCCTTTTAATATTAGTGATGCTGTTAGTTCACTCCCCTTCATTCTACCTTTTTCCCCTCAGGGGCTTTAGGCTTTATAGCTTTCACCTCTTTGGACCACGAGTCCTGAACCTTGTGTACACTCCCCTCCTTCTTGTAGGTAGGGCTCCCGTAGCCAGATCCGTATCTCCCAATTTACTTTTGTTTATTTTATTTATTATTTTACTTTTTTTTCTCTTTCTATTCAGTTGTTTTTTTTTCTCTTTTCTCTACTTCTCTTGTTCCCCCCCTTCTTTAGCGAGTTGGGACTCTTATTGTTTATCTTGTCATTATCTACATCTTTACCCTACTTCTTCCCAATATGCCTCAATGAACGTCCAAGGCCTCAACACACCTCAGGAACGTTCACACCTGTTCCGTTCCATTCAAACACTAAAAGCTCAGTTATCGTGCTGAGCCACAAAAAAAATGTGGGTCCCATGAACCCCTCACTTTAGAAACTTGGGGTCCTACCTGAACTTTTCAGGGTCCCATCTGAATTAAGGTTTTTTGAATAACTACACCGAAACAAATAATGAACACTAATTAGTTTTATAAAGCGTCATTTAGCTTTATTACAGCTTAAAAGCTCACACAGGGTAACAGCACCCCTCTATATGGACATTGTCCCCTATATGTAATATTCATCATGCTCTGCCTATTATGCCCCCAGCCCCACTCTCTCCTGAAAGTCTCCTCTGCATTTAATATTTATCACACCCTGTTTATAATGCACCCCTCTATCCTGTCTTCACACCTCTTCCTCTTTCCTTTACAATATCCCACATCATTACACTTATCCAGACCCCCTCAAGGGACACACGCACAGACCCTTCACTTAAAAACATGCACGCAAATAAACACACCGCTCCCCCCACCCGGCAACCAGACTCACAACTGCGGCTATCGGGACAGAGTGAAAAGCAGTGAGTCAGTGCTTCACCAGGTCCCTCAAAGCCCCATGGAAATGGAGGAGCTACGCGCTGCCACTGCAACCCCCCCTAGATTTAGCCAGCCTCTCAGTTCAGATGTGGTGGATAGAAGAGGGCAGGTAGCTGCAGCCGCATTACTGGTACAGCTCCCTCAGCACCTATGTCCAACAAAAAATTTAAATATAAAATGGGTCACCTGCGGCGATAGATCGTTGGGTAGGGGGGGTTTCTAGGTAACTCAGAAACCCCACCCCCTGTGTGTGCCCCAGTCACACACTCACCCCTGAAGCACCCCACCAGTTACCCACTCACGCCTGAAGCACCCCCACCTGCGGCACAGCACAAGTTACCCACTCACCAATGAAGCACCCCCAGCTGCGGCACAGCACCAGTTACCCACTCACCCCTGAAGCACCCCTGCCTGCGGCACAGCACCAGCTACTCACTCAACCCTGAAGCACCCCCAGCACAGCACCAGTTACCCACTCACCCCTGAAGTACCCCCAACACAGCATCAGTTACCCATGCACCCCCAACACAGCACCAGTTACCCACTCACCCCTGAAGCACCCCCAGCACAGCACCAGTTAACCCTGAAGCACTCCCAGCACAGCACCGGATACCCACTCACCCCTGAAGCACCCCAACACAGCACCAGTTACCCACTCACCCCTGAATCACACCCAGCACAGCACCAGTTACCCACTCACCCATGAAGCACCCCCAATACAGCATCAGTTACCCACTCAACCCTGAAGCACCCCCAGCACAGCACCAGTTACACACTCACCCCTGAAGCACCCCCAGCACAGCACCAGTTACCCACTCACCCCTGCCCAGTCAGCCATTCACACTCGGAGATCCCCCGCCCGCGGCACAGCACCAATCAGCCCTCACACCCGAAGCACCCCGGCCCGCGGCACAGCACCAGTCTGCTGCTCACAGCCGTAGCACACCCGCCGCAACACCAAAAGGCCACCCACCCAGCGCCACCGCACCATAACCAAACCCCACCTGCTACCCGCTTTAAACTTACCCAGGTCAGGGAGTGCGGCCATATGCACAGTATCTTCACGCCAGGGGCCGATGCATCAAGGAAAGCCAAGGCACCAAAGGGCTGGCTCCACCTCCTTTTTGTAGTCCTTCCTGCAGCCGGGCCAGAGAGACTTTAATAATTATTTAATATGGAGCCAGTGTCAGGATGCGGTCTGGGATTGGCCGCTACTCACCTTCACGCCGGCGTCCTTGGGCGTAGGTGTCCAGTCGCTGGGAGTGGAGGTGAGTAGTGTCTTGAGTATTCTCCCCTGGGTCTGCTAGGGCTTCCGTGCGTGCGTCCTGGTTTCCGGGGTGACGGACATGGGCGCAGCCATGTTGTTCCATATCACCTGACTAGTTTCTCCCAATGGTAGTCCTGTGGTCACTCAGCTGATCCTCTGATCCAATGACCAGGTACCCAAGGGTATTGTAGTCTGACTCCAGGAACAGGAAACTGCTGTTCAACTTCGTTGTTCCAGTGACTTGTGATACTCGCCAAGTGTTGCGCTGTGCTATTTCCTTCAGTGTGTTGCTTCAGCCTACTCACAGTTCTCCAGTACTTCTTGTATTAGCTCCCATGCTAATTCTCAGTCTGAGACTTTAGTTCTCTGTCAGAAGTCCAGTGTTTTATGTTGTTTTTCCTGTGTGTCTTGTAGTGTGCTGCTGGCTCTCCTGCAGCTTCTCTGTGTTACTGAGGTGTCAGGTTTCCCGCTAATTTCTAGTTAGCTCTCAGCTGGATCTATAGCAATCCCCAGTACATGCCTGTGTCCACTTCTCTCTGTGTCTCTCTGTGCAAATCAGCACCTGAATCTGTTGCAGTTCCCAGACCATTTCCCTGTGTTTTCAAGCAAGCTTGCGACTAGGATCTCTACATTCTCAAATTCATCACCAGTGTTCAAGTATTCCTTTAATCACCGTTGTTCAAGTATTCAGTGCATATCCAGTGTTCAGTTCATTGCCCGTATTCTGTTCATCACCTGTGTACTAGTTATAGTCTCATCCTTGTTTCCTCGTCTCTCCCAGGTAGCTAGTCAGAGGGCCCGCGACCTGCTCACTCTGTGCGGCAAAACCCACATCCCAATTGGAGGGGTCACTGGTGAAGACCACAGAGTGGGTTAGACTCCGCGCGTTCTGGCTAGGTCTCGCCAACACCTGGGTTTGACCTTTATTGGGGAAACTAGGACCGTCACTTCCCTAGCCATCCGAACCCCCCAACTCACCGTCCTCCACAGTGGAACTCTTGCCCTGATTGTGAGTGCCAGGGGATTGGCCACAGCGGAGCACGTCCCGGGGGGCCCACCCATTCCACAAAAGTGAATCCCCTGTACTTATTTTCAGGTAAAATACACGCTATAGCGTGCATTTGCGATCACTGAAGCGGATATAGTTCTTCTGCAGGAAACAACTTTTGTGCCCCTGGTCACCCTACCCTGCACTCCAGACGCTTCTCCACTATGTTTTACTCCTCTAGCCAGTCTAAATGTAACGGAGTAGCTATTCTAATCAACAACAAATTACCTTTTACTCAAGACACCCTCTACTCTGACTCAGATGGTCGGTTTATTATTCTAACTGGCAGTCTTGGTAATACAGAGGTTATTATTGCCATGGTATATGCCCCCCTCTTTTTTCAAGAAACTGCATAAGCGCTGTAGTGGTCACTTATTCCTCGGCGGCGATTGTAACTCC
Source organism: Taudactylus pleione (assembly GCA_031769625.1). Taxonomy (NCBI): domain Eukaryota; kingdom Metazoa; phylum Chordata; class Amphibia; order Anura; family Myobatrachidae; genus Taudactylus; species Taudactylus pleione. The sequence goes on along the minus strand of JAUIMM010000065.1, from coordinate 19,240,586 downwards.
GTTCTTGACCCGACTTTAGACAAGTATTCTCCTTGGCCCTATCCTTTTCCTTGTCCTGCTTCCAGATTCCTCACTAAACATTTGAAGAAAGCCAGTCTTTTTGATACCTGCCATTCTCTTAATCCTTCTTTTAGAGATTACACTTTCTACTCTAATCCCCATCGCACATATTCTAGAATCGATTTCATCCTCTGTAGTCTTCCTATCTCCAAACACCTCATCGATGCGACTATTGTCCCCAGTTCCTGGTCCGACAACTCCATTGTAACTTCTTCTTTTGACCTATTGGACACCCCAATTGGTAGACCCTCCTGGCGGCTCAATGAGACCCTCCTGAAACTTCCTCAGTTTTAGACGAAAATCAAAAAAGTTTTTAAAGACTATTTTTTCCTTAATGTTTCCGAACCCAGCTGCTCGCCCCTTGTGATGGAGGCCCACAAGTCCATCAAACGAGGCCATATTATCAGCTTTGCACAGAAACAAGGAACAAACATCTCCTCTGGTCCCTTACGGATGAGGTCCACCACTTAGAGTATCTCCATAAATGCACTCCCACTGATACTATATATTAGCAACTCACCTCAGCAAAATCGGCACTCAACGCTATTCTCTCTGAGAAAGTGAAGAAGTCAGGTAGATGGCTAAAACAGCGATTCTATGAAGAGTAACAAGGCAGATACTCTCTTTGCTAATTGCTTAAAGGCTCGTAGGGCCACTTTAGAAATTCCTGCCCTCAAGGACTCATCAACTCTATTTTTAAAGATTATTACTCTTACCTCTACAATCTCCAGGGCCATGCTTCTCCTCAAGCCCCTTTCCCTTCCCCTACACCGGATTATTTGGCTTCTTGCACTCTACCTCGGATTGTCTCCTCCAACTCGGAATCAAATAGTCTCCTCATAACAGAAGAGGAGGTCTTGCTCGCTCTTAAGTTTCAGAAACCCTACAAAGCCCCTGGGTCCGGATGGCCTTCCTTTTTCCAACTGAAAAACTTTTCAGGGCACACTTGTTCCCCAATCACACAAACTCCTTTAATCAGATCCTCGAGGGCAGCTTCTTTCCCTCGGACACCACCAGAGCTAAAATAACAGTAATTCCAAAACCAGGTAGAGACCCCCAATTAGTAACCAACTACCGACCGATCTCCCTCTTAAACACAGACCTCAACTCTTTGCCAAAATTTCAAATAGATTAAAGCCTATTCTCCCCTCTCTTATTCATTCGGACCAGGTAGGCTTTGTCCCTTCTCGCCAAGAGGTTCAGTAGATATAATTCACCATGTAAACTCTATCCGGCTTCCCTCTCTTCTATATATACTTTTGTCCACAGGAATATTTCATAGTGGCTATGGTGCCATTTGTAATCATTAGAAGTTATATGCATGTTGTGTAATTAATGAACTGAAGTTCATTTTGTGTTTATTAATATATTTTTATAAATTATTACAGTAACAACCTTAGTTTTTTGGGGGTTAATACAAGCGCAGACATCTATCACTCTTTTCAGCAATGTTTATAAACCATGTTCTGTACTGTAAGCCATTTCTCTCTTGTTTTGTTAATTTTGCTTATCTACTTTGTAAAGAGCTGTGGACCACTTGTGACACCAATAAAATAAAAGGATAGTAATAATAATAATAATAATAAAAAAAAATTCTACTATCAGGGTTTCCTATAAATTAACATCTTAGTGGGATTTAATATTAAAATATGTGTTTGGATGGTCATTCTTTAATAGATAAGAACATATACTCTTATTCAGTTGTTGTGCAGTCATAAATACAAAATACTGAGATGGTGAAATATATTTACCATTAAATTCAAGCACAACTAAGTCTCCTGGAAGTAGTCGTTGATATCCAGCATCTAAAGGTCTCGACTTCAAGAGAGTTAAAGGTTTGGGTTCTTCCTGTGTTTCACTTTCAAGGTCTTCTTCAATAGAGTCATGCTCATCGGCTAAGCTTTCATTACTGCCATGTTGAAAACATAAACTCTGTTCCAAGCTTTCTCGCAAGGTCTGGGAAAATATTATCTTGCAGTTACTAAACACAAAAATAATTTTTTTTTTTACTTAAAGAAACTATAGTCATAATGGATCATATAAAAGTAGGCTTGTTCAAGGACTGTAGTAGAGATATAGTGAATGTTAAGCTATAATGAAAATGATGACGACATTTTCTGTATGTGTCCTTGGCTCCCTCTTGTGGTTATTGCCATCTTACCATGCATATATAAAAACAGCACATACATACTTACCAAAAATATGAATGTATTATGTAGATTAGTTGGGTAGAAATTACAATATGAGGAACGTGATTTTCTGTATGATAAATGACACTTTGTAGAAATATGTATAAATATGGCCTGTAAATATATTTTCATCACAGAATGTGGACGTTTCATGGTTTTAAATGTGTATTAAATAATATTATTATCAATGAGGACAACACTTAGATACCTATAACAGAGTTTAAATACCTTCTTATTGATAAAAATCCTGAAATAGAATACTAATCTAAAAGTTCTCAATTTTGTAACAGAAGAAAAAGGTACAGTACAATATATATTATCCATTAATGTAGCTATACAGTTTTTGCAAAATGAGTTCTGATAATACAACACATCCATTATGAGGTTATTCAGCATGTTTAACACCCCACTGAGGAACCGCTGCCATTGAGACAGACGAGGAAGTACCACCATTTAGTTAAAGAAGTGCACACTTTATACTTTTAAAGCGATTTTAATGTTTCCCAACTAAATAGAATAACAGGAAAGGGACAATATCCTAAGACTTGGAATATAACTTATCCTGTGATGTTGTGAAAGACTTCTTCCTGCTGGCTTGACAAGCAAGCAATAGGGGACAACCTAAATGCACATACGTGGACTTAAATGCAGCTGGACGGTTTATATGTACTCAAATTCGAGGAGGCTTATTAGGGAAAATATATACAGTTTATCTCATAGGAATGTGGAAGAATGTTCACATTGTGATTATTATGATATTGCCAGAAGCAAATGGGACTAAATTTAAAATTTTATTACCATGCATCACATATGCACTGACTTTTCCTCATGCAGTACAGGGGCACTGTGTTTCATCTATCTGGTCCCTCTCAGCAGTCGTACAGTAGAAAGCCTCCTCCCCCCCTCTTGTCTTCTCCACTTGCTGTTCCCCCTTTTTCTCTCATCAGTCTCCCTTCCAACCATCTGCTTCTTTCCCCCACCTTTCCTGTTCCTCCACTCTCAACCACCTCCCTCCCCCTATGCCCTTGCTACCCCACCACAAAGCCCTATTCCCTCCTGGTTCTGCCTGTCACCTCCAGGGATGCCAAGAGAAATTCTGGGCCCGGATACAGCAGCATCTTGTGGGACCACAGCATGTTGGGCATGGCTGTACCTGTTTGTGGGTGGGTCTAGCATGTGAGATGCACCCACTCACAGGAGCATGGCATTGCACCCAGCAGCTGGGACTAAAGTATTCACTACTGTATTAGGATGACAGGACAGTCCCATAACAGCTGCATTTTAGCAGGATGTATTTAGATGCTAAAATGTAACACACGAAAATTAAAGTGCTACAACTTTATTTTGTACATCTCTCAAGTAAATAACACACATAAACAAAATCTATTTTCTGTCATAGAGATAGATGTATGAAGAATTTAAGTTTGACATAACATCAGGTCATCTTATAAACACACATTCAGCAGCACATATCCTAACCCACTGCTCCATGCTCCTTCCTCACTATCTACCCCATCTGTGTCGCCCCTGTATGTCTGCCCCTCCCCTTTAGAATGTAAGCTCTCATGAGCAGGGCCCTCGTCCCTCACGTGCTTCTCCTATCCCTACTTATAGTATAATTTACTCCTAACTCCCCAATTGGCACCCAACATTTGGTTGCTGAGGCCCTGCTGCTTGTGTTATGCAGCTAAGCTATGTGTATAAACCATGTCCTGCATTGTTTTGTATTACTATTAACTGTTTTTCTTGTGTGCTCATTTATGTACCGTGTAAGGCGCTGCAGAACCTTTGTGGCGCCATATAAATAAAAGGATAATAATAATAATAAAAGCAAAAAAAAAAGTTAGGATTAACTAAGGGAATTTAAATGTACAGTGTTGGAGATCCCCTTTTTCTGGATATAAAAGATATGTTATTTCACCTGTAAATTGTTAAAAAGAATAGCACAGCACTGTTATGCGGACCATTCCGTGATCAAGTGTTATATTTTTTCAATTTGTGATGATGGTTATTTGTATATATTGTGTTCGCATGTGTGTAATTTCTGTGATATTGAGATGTGTATGGTTACTATCAGCATACACAGATGTGTCCCGGGCTACTTGGCCATGCCAAGCAACTTCTGTCTGAAAACGTGATTCTTATTTGCATAAATAAAACAACTGGAAGGACAAAACTACTTGCTAGATAACCCTGATCAATTTGATGTGCGACATTTGTACATCTGTGTGTGACCGGGTCTGAATCTGTATATGAAGTGCTGCGAAGCAGCAGCCGCGGCTTTTTCTCAGGCCAGGTTCCGTTGTGCTGCATCTGCGACTTTGTACATGTTTAAAACTGCAAAATTCACAGCCTAGCATCTCTAGTATGCATTGCATTGTGTTTCACTGTGGTTGCGATGTTAAGACACAAAATGTAAATAAAAAGACGGCACCTGACACCTGTAGGAGTGGGAGACTCGCGCCGTATGACGCACTGACGCTAGATATACGAGGACACATCTGTTTTGTCAGTGATGGGTGTGGGAATCATACAGGAATTGTATGAGAGTGTTATGCATTGTATAAAATTATGCTGTGATGTTTGTTTCTCAAATGTCGCCAAAGCATGAGTTTATATAGGAAATCTATTCTTTCTGAGGCAGTAAGGTCCTATCAGTTTCCAAGTAAAAAGGCAGGACTCATTATTACCATACACAGTCCCATTATTATTAACAAGAGAGCAGGTGGACTCAGTAATAGCTACATAACAGGGGCTAACTAGCAAATAAAGGCAAGGTTACATATCTTATACAGTCCTCTTGGGGACTTAACCACTCACAGGGTATGAGATAATATGGTATCAGCCCAGAAGAGAGACAGAGTATTGTGGAGATTTGAAAAATAAAGAGTTATGTTCTCGGTTAAATTTGCAGCCTAGCGAATTTAACCAAGAACGTCTTGTTGATCATGGGGAATGATGGAGATGTAGGGTGCTGTCCCTTACCATCTGGGGTATGTTACAGATTGTACAGTTGGACTCCAGGCCTTGGAGTCTTAAGCCGGCCATACATAGAATGATTATCGTCCGTTCTGATCGATTACCATTCAGTGTATTGTTACAAAGTTTACCGTCGTTAAACTGCAGTGGAAGTTACAATACATTAGGGCTTCCGCACTGCACAAACACGGCACGGTAGCCGTGTTACAGCCGTGATAACCACTGACTAGGATGACTGCCGTCCACGGTTTCAGTGTTAAAAATTGAAAAGAGACTTTTTACACACGGCAAAACGACAAACACACAGGGCACAAAACTGTTGTGTGTGAAAGGGAAGGAACCACAGCCGATGAGAGATTACACAAGTCCAAGGTTTATAGTGCAACTGGCCTCAACCAGTATTATTAAACAGAAAAATAAAATAAAACATCAAAATAAAAACCTTGTCTATGAGGCACAAACTAAACATTAGTAATTCCTGACTAATGCTGCCCATCCACTACTAGATGCGGGGACGACGGCACGATTACGACATAGTAGCAGGTTTTCTCTCACGGAGACTCGGCAGTTCCTTTCCCCAGGCAGTGAGAGACATAATGACCAGTCTGACAGTAATTTAACACCCTCATGCAGGTAATATCACTAATTAGCCTTCTCTAGCTAAAGGCCCTAAGACCCAAACTGATCCTAATGGATGGAGCCCGCCCTCACTCTCCATCCATACCCCAGAAACTCTAAAGCAGGGCATCCACTATACAATCTTCTGTCAGATATCTGTCCAATCTGGCTGGTTGGAATGAAAACCTGGTAACGTATGGGAGCAAATGACAGTCGATCATATGGTTTTAAACACTAAAAAAAGGACAAAAAAAAATTGTTTAAAAATTGGTTAAATTTGTGTGTTTTAACCAATTTGTCTTAACAACCATTTTTGGCTATTTTCCAGTGTTTGATTGTCATTTGCTCCCATGATTGTCATTTGCTCCCATACATTACCAGGTTTTCATTCCAACCAGCCAGATTGGACAGATATCAGACAGAAAATTGTATAGTGGATGCCCAGCTTTACACGGCTTTTTCCAAAGCCCAAAAGCTCTCAGCAGAACAATCATAAACATCTTCCAGGGGTCTTACAAAAAAAATGTAGGTCAGAAACCTAGGACAAATATACCTGCCCTCAAACACTATTCCAGTGTTCTTATCACAGTATGTACATGAACAATAATCGTTTCACAATCAAAGTGGTTGGGATCGCTTGATTTAATTATAAAACATGTATGATCGTTCCTACCGTCTTTCTGAGAATTCTTTACAGTGAACTGAACTTCATGCCCATACATTGTTCACTGTATGAGTCATGATAATTATATGACCATCGCTAAGCCCCTCTACTGTTTGGTCAGATCATCCTGAAAAACTTGCAGTCAATGGCCAGAATTAGGCTTCTGTTTTACTAAGATGGTCACGCATGCTTCTGCAGAAAATTGCACCCCAGAGTTTTGGCTCTGGATGGGCATACTAGAGGTGAATTACATCAGTCAGTCTGTGGTGTGTGGAGTGCTGTCTCCTGCCAGGAACACTGTGTGGAGAACCCTTCACCCAAAACCAGCATCCCTGGAAGCAAAGTAGTCGAAACGATAAAAAGTTATAAAAGTGTGTGTTGAGGACCATGTGGCGGCCCTGCAAAGTTGCTCCACCGAGGCCCCACAGTAAGATGCCCAGGAAGTCCTGACTGACCGACCGAGTAGAATGGGCAGCTTCAGAAAGAGGTCCCGAAAAGGTTAGTTAAAGCATGACGGATGATCTCCCGAATCCATCTAGCAATTGTTTGTTTGCAAGCAGGCCAACCCCTCTTAACCACAGAAGAGAGGACAAAGAGGGAATATGAGTGTCGAAAATCATAGAGCCCATACAACGTCCAAGGAACCGAGAGACACCTGGGAGCATAATTTACTGGGGAAAGAGGGAAATGCTTCGACCTCCTTTTTTTACACTTAAAGATGGATCTGGGGAAGATGTGTTCTGTATGTCCTTAATATGCAAAACGGATCAAACAGTAGCAATGAAAGCCTCCACATTGACAGAACTAGAGTGTTCCTAAGTCCACCTCAGAATCCTGTTAAAAATCCTCCTCAGACAGGGAGGAGACTTCAGAAATCAGATCCATAACCAAAAATGAGAGGCGTGGGTAAATTTCTTTTAGAAGGCGAAAACCTGTAGCAGGGTCCAGCATCTGCGGTAGGGACGTGGAAACCTAAATGTGTATATGACTCAAGGAATGAGCTCAAGTACTGGAGCCTGGTGACGACCAGGACTATGGAGGAAAACAAGGAGACTGTACTCAGAGGAGAGCATAGGCTGACAGGACTCAGGAGGTAGTACTGGGCTCGGGGAACTGAGAACTAGATAAGATTAGGGAGTTGACCAATACCCTAAGCCAAGGGTGCGGAGTCTAAACACACCAGTGGTTTTCACCAGGGAATCCCGCAAGGGTATATGGATTTTGCTGCGTCTGATGTGCAGGTCCCGATCCCCTGGTAGGGCCTCCCAAGGACTTTATCTAGAACTCTCTGAAGATACTGAGGACAAGCCCCCAGGACCACAGACAAAACAATGGAGGAGGATAGCAATAGCCCACGTTAATGATCCAATGTTTCCGGTTGCAGCTGATTATGTTGAAACCGATGGTTCTGGATGCAGCTGGTGAATGTGGAACCGATGGTTCTAGATATAACTGATGAATGTAGAACCAATGGTTTTAGATATAGCTGATGAATGCGGAACCGGTAAGCTGGTAATCGGATAGGTACCGATGAGGTTAGACTTGAGTAGGTACCACTTGGCTGAATATCGGATAGGGCCCGATGGTGCTGGTATCGCATAGAAACCCATGGTGCAAGTACTTCTACAATAGCAACAAGGAAAAATCTGGAGCCTAGCAACGTAGCACAGGAGTGAAACATGTTGTCCAAGGTTCCACAGCTGATTATATCAACAAGGAGCGCAGATGTAGATTATATTCAATATTTAATATCTATGTAAATACATATACATTCAAAGTTATACTAAAAAACACTATGTTTGTATAAGACATTAAAAAATGAAAAACAATAAAAAGTCATATTAATAAAAAATCCAGCTTTGCAAATTGATTATTATGCAGCTGACATGATTATTGCAACATCTCCATCACTTAAGCCTTTTGTCTCCAAAGTTTTTGTTGCCAGGTTTATTTATTTGTCTCCAGTCTCCCTTTTACATGTACGTCCCACGAATCCTGTTATTAGCACACCCGGTTTGTGCAGTGTAATTAAGTTTCAGTCCAAGAGCAATGTCTCTTATAGTAAACTCTTACCGCTCCCGGTGCTCGGGCGCAGATCTTTATGCAGCAGGCAACTGATGGCGCCGTCACTTCACTGGGAAGGAGAGTGTACAGGTTTACAGGGACCTCTGGCTGGTGTAAAGACAAGCAGAGTGGCTGGAGTCCTCCGGCTGGTAGACAAGTGGCATGTGTTGGTCATTTATGGAGCAGCTGCACGTCGGTAGTAATGTCCCTATTTCCTTTACGCGTTTCTCCGCTATGTAAGGGAAGCGTTTTCTTCAGAAGGAAAAAAAGAAGCATAGTTTCCAATGTACCTGTGCTCCCACGAACAGGGACTAGAGGATCAGCAGTCAGCTGACCGTAGGTGTCATGGCGGCATCCAAGCCCGGAGATGGCGGGCATGCTAGCGGGATTACAGCAGCAAGGGGAAAATGGGTTACACTGCGGACAGCAGAGCAGGAACCGGAGAGCTAGACTGAATAGATGACCTGTGCAGGCCAGTGCACCAGCATGAAGGTGAGATCTGTGGCTCAGTGAAACAATTCCTGACACCTGGAAGGCCTTACCAATCAAAAACAATTGAAATTTTTTTTTAAACTTGTTCGAATTGACAGACGACTCAGCATACGAATGCTGAATCAACATTATTACAAAACTGTTCTAGCAATTTTGCGGGAAAGAATCACAACAGGCCAGAGTTGTGGAAAAATGGTTTCATCCTCCATCGGAACAATGCAACAGCCCGCACAGCTGTCTGTGAAGCAGTTTTTGGCCGAGAAACAGATTGCAGTGCTAGAACACCCTCCATGCTTACCAGACCTAGCACCGTGCGACTTCTTTTTCCTAAAGTCAAACTTGTGTATCAGTTACTAAAAACTATGGAGCTGTAGAGACAACTGACAGATAATTAACTACAGCACGGCTTTGACCAATGGTAAATAAGAATGCAGCGGTGTGGGGATACAAAAGAGGAGTGCATAGATGGAGAACAGAGTTAAAAAGTACTTAATATAAATTAAATTATAGCATCAGTCTCATTATTTAATAGCCACATCTCCTAATAGGAAATAGCACCCACCTTAACATCACCAGCATCTAAAAGCAGCCTTTTCTTTCTTCTTCCTTCTATTACATCAACGCCAGCATCTGTAAAATACTATAAATTTGTTTCCATTAGGTATACAGATTAAAAAAAGCCCACATGATGTTATGTACTATAAGAATAAAAGATTAAACTTACTAAATTTAAACACCTAAATAGTTAGCACAAAAACTTATATGTTAATTTATCAACACACCAAAGTCTTATTAAGATATGAATATACCCCACATTCGGATTAAACTTTGCCCCTTTATTAGTGCATGACTCTGCAATTCTGCATTTTTCCGACCTGTTTAAAAGCACTTGGCCTAATGCAGTTTTCTGCTTGTGTGCGCTGTTTCAGTTTCTAACATATGGTAAATAAAACTGTACATACCTAATATACTTTCATTGGTCTGCTTGGGCACCTTTATTCTGGTTATAGGAACTGACATTGGAATTACTAGCACTAATAAATTGACAGAACCACAAATACATCCAGATAAACTCTCATAATTAATTACCAAGTTTGATGTAAATCCCTGAAATCAATCCTGCATAATTTGTGATGCATTACCTGGTCACTTTCATTCCGTTGAGAGTTCATTTTCGTACTGTCATCTTCCTCCTCCGTTTCAAAATCCTCAGAGTACTTCACATTTGGACCAATGTAAACACGAGGTCCAGTTTCAGATTTAATATTTATGGAACTCTGCAATTATTAGGCGTGCTGCTAATTAGAGGATTATTTAACATCTGACAGAAAACAACGATTGCTACACTTGTACTACTTTACTTTTATCAGTTTAATAAAAGTGGAGTTAATTTTAAGCAGACTATAAATCACAATAATTACTAGTTTAATTACTGCAAAAGTACTTTTCTCTCAGTTGGAAACACTTGGTACAACCTACAAAACAGCTGAACCCACAAATTTGGTTTGGAGGCAGTTTAGTCACCATCGTTCCTTGATTTATTTGGAGACATTGATTTGGCTTATGGTGCACTGCAACATATTTGTAGAAGAACCTTATATTCGCAACCTGACATTCTGGGGAACAACTGCAGTACAACTTAATGCTGATCTCTACAACACGGACATACATGTTTAGTTCTCCACTATAAATACATGATGTAAGTTTTTGTAGCTATTGCTAGCAAATTAATATTTTATATATTGCACATAATTGCAAAAGTCATTGTCTGGAAGGAATCTTCATGAAAACATAGACCAGAACATACAGACAATCTCTCTGCTCATTATAAATTGGCACCAAGTGCAACAAGGTTTGGCCAAGGTGCAAATAGTTCACCTTTTTTTTTAAGCTTTGCTCCTAACAGGAATGTTTGTGCTCTGCTACGTATTTATAATTTTTGTTTTTTTGTGGTTTAAATGCACCACAGTCAACATGCTTGAATGCACCACACCCTTGGTCCCAGTGCTGGGATCGCAATGCAGCAGGGGGTCCCATACACTTTGCAATTCCGTCCCAAGCTGAATCACCCCCTTAAGGTGCCCACAGACTAGGCTATAATTTTACACGATCAGCCCGATTCCGACGCATCAGGACGACAGATCGTGTAAAATATGTTCTAATCGTGAGTGTCCACTCACGATTACGATGCGCGTCCCCGCCGGTAGTACATAGCATCTTCAGATCTTGCCTGTTGCAGGCTTGATTTGCCAATTTTGGACCCGATGTGGTGCGGATCGTATGTGTGTTTGTACTCACGATCCAATGCACGATCTATCGTCCATTCCGTCACTTGACTGTCTTCCCCTGCACACGCCCAGTCTCCATTTTGTGGGGTAACGTGACTTCAAGGAGATGGACACGATCGTGGAAGCTGGAATTTGGTGAGTATATTTGTACAGAGCATCAATGTATATGCAGACCCTGTCCACCAATGAATATGTGACCCACTGGCCACCAATGTTTAATGCATCGCCCACCCACTCTGCACCTATGTGTTTATTGCATCGCCCACCCACTCAGCACCTATATGTGTTTAATGCATCGCCCACCCACTCAGCACCTATATGTGTGTAATGCATCGCCCACCCACTCAGCACCTATATGTGTGTAATGCATCGCCCACCCACTCAGCACATATATGTGTTTAATGCATCGCCCACCCACTCAGCACCTATATGTGTGTAATGTATCGCCCACCCACTCAGCACCTATATGTGTGTAATGCATCGCCCACCCACTCAGCACCTATATGTGTTTAATGCATCACCCACCCACTCAGCACCTATATGTGTGTAATGCATCGCCAACTCACTCAGCACCTATATGTGTGTAATGCATCGCCCACCCACTCAGCACCTATATGTGTGTAATGCATCGCCCACCCACTCAGCACCTATATGTGTGTAATGTATCGCCCACCCACTCAGCACCTATATGTGTTTAATGCATCGCCCACCCACTCAGCACCTATATGTGTGTAATGCATCGCCCACCCACTCAGCACCTATATGTGTTTAATGCATCGCCCACCCACTCAGCACCTATATGTGTGTAATGCATCGCCAACTCACTCAGCACCTATATGTTTTTAATGCATCGTCCACCCACTCTGCACCTATGTGTTTATTGCATCGCCCACCCACTCAGCACCTATGTGTGTAATGCATCGCCAACTCAGTCAGCACCTATATGTGTGTAATGCATCGCCCACCCACTCAGCACCTATATGTGTTTAATGCATCGCCCACCCACTCAGCACCTATATGTGTGTAATGCATCGACCACCCACTCAGCACCTATATGTGTGTAATGCATCGCCCACCCACTCAGCACCTATATGTGTTTAATGCATCGCCCACCCACTCAGCACCTATATGTGTGTAATGCATCGCCAACTCACTCAGCACCTATATGTTTTTAATGCATCGCCCACCCACTCTGCACCTATATGTGTTTAATGCATCGCCCACCCACTCTGCACCTATGTGTTTATTGCATCGCCCACCCACTCAGCACCTATATGTGTGTAATGCATCGCCAACTCAGTCAGCACCTATATGTGGGTAATGCATCGCCCACCCACTCAGCACCTATATGTGCTTAATGCATCGCCCACCCACTCTGCACCTATATGTGTTTAATGCATCGCCCACCCACTCTGCACCTATGTGTTTATTGCATTGCCCACCCACTCAGCACCTATATGTGTGTAATGCATCGCCAACTCACTCAGCACCTATATGTGTGTAATGCATCGCCCACCCACTCAGCACCTATATGTGTTTAATGCATCGCCCACGCACTTAGCAACTGTATGTGTGTAATGCATCACCAACTCACTCAGCACCTATGTGTTTAATGCAACACCCACCCACTCAGCACCTATATGTGTGTAATGCATCACCAACTCACTCAGCACCTATGTGTTTAATGCATCGCCCACCCACTCAGCACCTATATGTGTTTAATGCATCGCCCACCCACTCAGCACCTATGTGTGTAATGCATCACCAACTCACTCAGCACCTATGTGTTTAATGCATCGCCCACCCACTTAGCACCTATATGTGTGTGTAATGCATCGCCCACCCACTCAGCACCTATATGTTTTTAATGCATCGTCTACCCACTCTGCACCTATATGTGTGTAATGCATCGCCAACTCACTCAGCACCTATATGTGTGTAATGCATCGCCCACCCACTCAGCACCTATATGTGTTTAATGCATCGCCCACCCACTCAGCACCTATATGTGTTTAATGCATCGCCCACCCACTCAGCACCTATATGTTTTTAATGCATCGTCCACCCACTCTGCACCTATATGTGTTTAATGCATCGCCCACCCAATCAGCACCTATATGTGTTTAATGCATCGCCCGCCCACTCAGAACCTATATGTTTCATCATTGGACACGATGCACCATAAATCATGAGATCGTGTGACAATTTGGAGAGTTTTTGCACAAAATCGGGTCCACGACTGCTGGGGAGAGTTCAAAGGAAATTGGACACAATATCGGATCATCACCAGATTTCCCTAGTGCATGGGCACCTTTAGTCATTTTATATGTTATATAGTTATAATTTTAACCTGTGTCCATGTTTTCCTTTGAATCTTGCCTGGAGCTGTATGATTCCTCCTCCCGGGAAGAACAGAGAATCCATCATCTATAAATAAATAGTATTTGTACTGTAATGCAACATTAACTTAAGAGAACATTGTTAAATAGGGGTGAGCGGATTCGGTTCTACTCGGTTCCGTTCGGATTTAAAAACCGAATCTTATTGGCTATCAGCTGTCACGAGTATTGGATAGCCAATAAAATTCGGTTTTTAAATCCGAACGGAACCGAGTAGAACCGAACCCGCTCACCCCTAGTGTTAAATAGTCATCTAGCAATAAACATACGGATTACAAATCTAAGGGCAGAATTTATTTCTAGGTGACGTGCCGCTACAATGTTCAGCTACACATATCCCTGAGACTTTCGATACATCAACAACGTTAATTTCCAATTAATCTATATAGGGTGCAAGAAAAAAAAAAAAAGTCCATATTGGTGGCAGCGAGGTACCGGCATTCTAACTATCCCAATAGCATTCTGACTACACTTCAAGGACAACAATGAGCCTCCAAGCGATTATTACCCCAGCCTTTGATAATTGGGACAGTATAGACACAAACAGTGTTCTCCATTATATTCAGTGCCTTCACAACACATAAAACACTGCATGTGCCAGGATTCAAGGACTTCTTTTTTTGGCTTTTAACATAGCAAAAGATAAACACCTCTCCCAAACAAAAAAACAAAATGTAGAATATGTGTCGAAAACATATACATTTTCTCTAAGTGTATACTTGAAACTCCCATGTAACTGGTCAGTAATTGGTTTAGCTGGTAAGAACATAGAATAAATGCAGTGAACATCATAGTTCATTAAAAATTAATTATACTTTCCCATTTTGCATAAATAGATGGGAAAGCTAGAATACAGCAGATATAGGGACCGATTAAGAGATGCACACAGAGTCGATGACGCACGCAAGCGCCCATAGTTTTATGCCTGCGCGTGCGTCAGAGTCACACTGTGCATGAGTCCCGACTGTTACCGCTGGGTAAGCATAGCGAATTTGGATGTAATAGCCTTGGATTGCAGCGAGCGTTCTTGGGAGGTAACGGGGGTGGTTAGGCAAACGCAGGCGTGTCACTGACAGGGACTGCGTCTGGACGCAGTAGCACAGACACAGGACTCCATGTTCAGACAGAGAAATTGCACCTGTCATAGTGCTGGTGCAAGCTTCGAGACGGATTAGCGCCACAGCCAGAGGGCGTCTCAGTAGGAAGATAATCGTTTGCGGCATTATCATTAACATGTATACGTGGCTGCGGCAAAAGACGCATCTGCATCTGCGTACACCTCTGAATCAGGCTCATAGTGCGACACATAACTTAGCTCTGCTGAGAGATAAACTCACCTTTCACTTTTGGTGTTTTCAAACCACTTTTTGTTAAATCATGTGTGCTCTGCTGTTTTTTTAAATCTGCATTTGCTCCATTTATGTATATAGAAAATCCTTGTTCCAGATGTTCCAACTTCACTTGTGAAGGATCCTTTGCTTTGAAACTTGTCAGCGCCCTAAAGAGAAGAACTTGTGATATGCATTATGATATTTACTCTTGCTATAATCTGGTCTCCTAAGTATTAAACTAAAGATTATGTCTAACAATGAGTTCTGTCTAAACAACTACAGTTGTGCTACAATATTGTTAATGCACCCTGATCCCATTTGTCACTTTCCTGTTTCTATGTTGCTGAACCGGGATACGTTCACTATCCCGACAAAGGGGATGCCGGCGATTCGAATCCCGGCGCTGGAACACAGACACTTGTCAGAATCCCGGCGCCGGCATCCCGAAGATAAGTAGCGGGTTAGGCACTAGGGGGAGAGTTAGGCACTAAGGGGGGAGGGTTAGGTTTAGGGAACAGGGAGGGGGAGGTTAGGTTTAGGCACTAGGTGGGAGGTTAGGCTTAGACACTGGGGAGGGAGGAATAGGGGGAAGGTTAGGATACCGACCGACAGATGTCGGTATCCTAACCGTTGGGATTTCGACTGCTGGGATCCCGAGCGCCGGCATCCCGTACCCATCCCGCTGAAACACTCATTCAACACTGAGGAGCCGAGTCTGTAAGTTCAACTCGGTCGAGGAGGGAATTACAGTTAAAATAAAACTTCTTGGGAAGGAAGCTGGAATTTATCCTCAATGCATATCAGAATGTGTATATCAGAATGGAGTTATTATTGTGTGCCATTTTATAGGCTACAAATAAGAAAAGCAAAAAAAGCCAAAAATATTCTGGACAAGTTGTGTTTCTATATAGGTTAATAACATACATCACTACATGTCTATTGTCCATCTCCTCTTGTATGTCCAAGAACTTTATCATATTTAACATGTCTAATACGGAAACCAGTGTCTTCCACACCCCCAGGGTTGCCTCACTCCCCTTCACTTACTATCCCATGACAAATTCATCCTCTCCTCTATCCCCTTTACCCCTAAAATTCAGTCCCTCTCCCAATTCTGCTGCATCCACCTTAAAAACACTTCCAGAACCTTCTCATAGACTCTCGTTATCGCTCACCTCAGCTACTGTAACCTCCTCCTATCTGGCCACCCTCTCACCCATCTCTCTGCAAATTTAGTCCATACTCAACGATGCTGCCCAAATTATTTTCTTCTTTTGCAGCTCTAATTCTGCCAGTCACTACACTGGCTGTCATTCCTATAAATAACCTCACCCTCACCTCCACAGCCACTCCTCTCTCCCCTACATCTCCAACCTCATCTCTACACACTCACTGCTGCCCACCCTGATCGGACACTGACTGCCACCTCATAATCCCTATGATTGCTTTGTCCCATTCTCGCCACCAAAACATTTCCAGAGCTGCTCCACACCTTCGGAATGTATTATTATTCCCATTTAGACTAGCTACAAGTCTCCAAGGTGCCAAATTAGCCCAAAAGACTCTTTTCATTAAAGCGTACCAATACTCCTCCTACCCCTTCCTTCTCAGGAACCCCTTTACCTACTCCCTATCTCAGCGCTAGCCTCTTTGTGTCCACCCCCTCCCACTGGGATTGTAAGAGCTCATGAAAAGGGCACAAGTATTGCATACTCTGTAGTGCTGCCTTCAAATTATGGCTGTTTGTTTACTGCGTAAATTACTTAATTTTTAAGTTTGTTCAAACATCCACCCCCTGCTGCTGGCTGCACTTCTTGAAGTGCTGCAAGAAATGGAAGGAAAATTATGTTTTATAGAGTTTAAAAAAAAAAAAAAAGGTTTATATATATGCACTGATCAGCCATAACGAAGCACATACTCCACCAAACCTCTGAAGGTGTCCTGTGGTACCTGGCACCAAGATGTTAGCAGCAGATCTTTTAAGTCCTGCACATAGTGAGGTGGGGCCTCCATTGATTGGACTTGTTTTTCCAGCACATTCCACTGACGCTTTATTGAAATTGAGATCTGGGGAATTTGGAGGCCAAGTAAAAATGTTGAAGTCTTTGTCATGTTCCTTAAACCATTCCTAAACATTTGTTGCAGGGAGGCAGGTCGCATTATCCTGGTGAAAAAGGCCACTGACATCAGGGAATACAGTGCCATGACGGGTGTACTTGGTCTGCAACAATGTTTAGGTTAGTAGTATGTGCCAAAGTATTATCCACGTGAATGCCAGGACCCAAGGTTTCCCAGCAGAACTTTGCCCAGAGCATCACACTGCCTTCTCCAGCTTGCCTTCATCCATTTGTGCATCCTAGTGCCATCTCTTCCCCATATATATGAGACACACACACACACACACACACACACACACACACACACCTACATGATGTAAAAGAAAAAATCATATCAGACCAGGCCACCTTCTTCCATTGCTCCATGATCAAATTCTGATGGTCACATGCCCTTTGTAGGCACTTTTTGAGTTGGCATGGGCACTCTGACCAGTCTGCGGCTATGCAGCCCCAGCAAGCTGTGATGCACTGTGTGTTCTGACTCGTTTCTATCATAGCCTTCATTAACGTTTTCAGCAATTTATGTTACAGTAGCTCTTATGTGGCATAGGACCAGACGGGCTAGCCTTCACTCCACACACTCATCAATGAGTCTTGGGTGCCCACTACCTTGTTTCCAGATCCTTCATTGGACCACTTTTGGAAGTACTAACCACTGCATACCGTGAACACTCCACAAGACCTGTCCCATTTTGGAGATGCTCTGACCCAGTCGTCTAGTCATCACAATTTAGCCCTTGTCAAAGTCGCTCAGATTTTTACACTTGCCCATTTTTACTGCTCAAAAAAATATCAAACTTCAAGAACTGAGTTTTCACTTACTGCCTAATGTATCCTACCCCTTTACAGGTGACATTGTAACGAGATAATCATTGTTACTCACTTGATCTGGCAGTTTTTCCTCAGTGGGACTGGTAGTAGATTATCAAATATACTTCCCATTCTACAGTGATTACTAACTAGTAAGACAAACCTAGAGCATTAATATACCAACAAGTGTCTATGAGACACATTAATCAACACAACACAATCAAACGGAGACATGCAGTGGGATGAATCATTTTATTTTCACATTTTTTTCAATTTAAACACTCTGTACACTATATTTTTAACATATTTTGATGGTCTTGTTGATGTTTTAATGCATATCTAATAAAAATAATTTTTAATGAATATAAAAAATTATCAATGTGCGCCGCACAATAGACAAAAGTTTTTTCTGTCTCACATTGTGGTTCTGGGCAATGGTTCTTCGAACCACAAGGCCTGTAGTTCACTTATTCCTCTTGTTGATGTTATTGCGATCAGGGAGACCACTTTCCAGGTTAGATGCTTTAGGGAAATTTCTTCAAGAGGTTCAAATGGTGTCATCATTAAAATCTTCAGGACTAAATTTAGATCCCATGGGATAATGAAAGATTTGATCTGTGCATGTATCCTCTTAATTGTTGGCAGAATCTCTTCACCAACTCCTCGTCTGCTAATTTTCTATCCAGAAGCGCACTGAGAGCTGGTATTTGTACTTTAAATTTTGAAACTGCCAGGACTTTGATAAATCCTTCATATAGGAACTGTAATATTCGAGGTATGTCTGTTGTCATGGCCTCAGCTTCACTTCCTAAAAAGGAGATAAAGGTTTTCCAAATCCTGTAATAAATCTGAAGAATTCTCCTTTTTGCTTGTAGTAATACTGCACCACTTGCTTTGAAAGCCCTTTTTTCTTTGACATTTCCCACTCAACCTCCAGGCTGCTAACTTGAGGACTGTTTGATTCTGGTGCAAGAGTCAGTATGTCCAGTCTTGCTGGTAGCATACATGGTTCCTCCACTGCCATTTCTAGCGCTGTTGAAAACTACGCCCTTCTAGGCCAATAAGGTAGAATTGCTATAATCTGTACTTGTTCCTTTTTGATCTTATTCAATATGCGATATATCAATGGTAGAGGCGGGAAAACATCCTAGATGAAAATCCCATTGCTGGGACTAAGCATCTATCCCCCTTTGCCCCTGGTACATGGTGTCTTGAAAAGAATTGAGGCAGTTTTGTGTTTACATTGGTTGCCATTAAGGACCATCTCCGGACATCTGAATCTTTTCACAACTGCTTGGAATATTTCGCATTCAGGCCCTCATTCAGAGCCGTACGCTCTGAGCAGAGCGCACGCTCTGAATGAGGGCTGCCCTCCATAATTCTGAAGAGTCCTCCTGGACGCTCGTATAGCTGTGGGTCACCACTCACAGCCTATACGAGCGTGCAGTTTGATGGTCGTGACCATCGCGACCATCTAAACTGCGAGCCGGAGCCTGCGGTTGAGGTTTTCAACCGCAAGGCCCGGAGTGATTTTGGCTCTATCAGAGAAAAAATCACTCCCACTGACATCACTAGTGATGTCAGTGGGCCGGCTTCTGACGGTAGGCGTTCCCTTGGGAACGCCCCCGTCAGGGAGGCACGCCCACCAAAGGGGGCGTGCTGTCAATCAACATCGACAGCACGCCCCCTTTGATCAGACACAACGAGCGAAGGACTTTCCTTCGCTCGTCGCGTCTGGCGCATGCGCACGACGGAGCTCCCGCCGTCGTGCGCATGCGCAGTGTACAACATCGACCCACTTGCGAGCGGACAGCCGCTTGCGAGTGGGTCTGAATCAGGCCCTCAGTTCCCATTCTCCTGGGAGAATCTGTTTCCTGCTCAGAAAGTCTGCCGTACACATGTAGTGCTGAATGAGAAAGAGGGTGTTTCTCCAACCCAGATCATAATTTTTGAAAAGCTTGTG
Source organism: Taudactylus pleione (assembly GCA_031769625.1). Taxonomy (NCBI): domain Eukaryota; kingdom Metazoa; phylum Chordata; class Amphibia; order Anura; family Myobatrachidae; genus Taudactylus; species Taudactylus pleione. Next base: position 19,220,612 of record JAUIMM010000065.1, on the reverse strand, counting down.
TTACCCCGTGACGATTTATATATGCTACCACAGTCATATTGTCCAAGAATATCCTTAAATGACTTCCTCTCAGATGATCTTGAAAGTAATATATTGCCTCCAATACCGCTGTCATCTGTCTTTTGTTTGAAGAAAATAACTTTTCTTGTGCAGTCCACCAACCTTGTATCACAATTTGTGACAAGTGTACTCCTCATCCTACGGAACTTGCGTCTGTTGTAAGGACTACGTACTACGGTTGAGACAATGGTGTTGACATTTTTTCCAGAACTACACTTTTCTACCAGTCCAAAGATCTTTTTATGTCTAGTCTCAGTCGTACATGATGGAGAAGAGGCACGTTCCTGTGAATTAATTTTGCCCACTTTGCCCATGGGACCACCACTATAGTGGACGAGATCATACCAAGCAGTCTCAATCCCATCTGGAGCTGAATCTTGCTTAATTTCTGAACATATCTGATCAGTTTGTGTATTTTCATACATTTTTTTTTCCGTGAGGCGGACTGCATAATCCTGGGTATCTATTATCACTCCTAGAAATTTAATTATTCGAACTGATTCAACAGACTTTTTTTCCAATTTATGATCCAACCATGCCTTTCTAGAAATTGTAGAACTTGGGCCACCTTGACTTGCACTAGTTCCCTCGTCCTTCCGGTGATTAATAGGTCGTCTAGGTATGGCCACATCATTAGTCCTTGAGTTCTTAGGTGAACTATCATGGTTACTAGAACCTTGGCAAATGTTCTGGGCGAAGTTGATAGGCTGAAGGGAAGACATGTGAACTGGAATTGTTCTTCTGCTACACAAAACCTCAGATAACATTGATTGTCTATGTTTACTGGTATGTGAAAATAAGCATCTTTCAAATCTATCGACGCTAGAAAGTCCCCTTTCAATATGACTGCTAGAATAGATTTTAGCATCTCCGTCAGAAATACTCTTGTCAGGACGTACTTGTTCAATTCTCTTAGATCCAAAATAGTCCTGAAATCTCCTGAGATTTTCTTTACCAAAAAAAGAGGTGTATAAAAATCTGTTTTCCTTTCCACAATGAGTACTGGCTTTATTGCTTGAACTCTGATTAGTTTTCCCAAACTGTCTGCCATAGCGATTTTTTCTGGTCTCACAACTGGCATCCTTTACAAATTTGTCTCTTTCTGGTCTCTCTCTGAACTCTATTTGGTATCCTGTGGATATTATATGCAATACCTATCTGGCCTGAATACATTGAGTCCATGTGCTTTGAGATTTTCTCTTCAATATCTGTATGCAAGGATGAACTCCAGAGTCCTAATTATCTGGAAACAGAGTCTATAGCAATACCAGACTTTAAAGATACAGCAGTAGAAGTATGTAATTTTTTAAATTAATTTTCCATTCTTTTATCCATGGAATCCTTAAATGCAGCTCTGCCTCTAAAGAAATGGTAGTTCTTGTCATTCACTCTGCAATCGCAGCATCCACCTTCAGTAGTGCACACCATTTAAGCAAATCTTCAACTATTATAGCATACATACTTTCAACACGGTTCATGTTACTATGGGGTAGATGTATTATAGCTGCACTTAACGTGCCGCTATAATGCTTCCTGCTTCGCCTCTTTACCGAGGCGAAGCAGGAAGCACTACCGATGAGATGTATAAACATCTAATTGGCCGGAGAGGGGGAGAGTTAACTCCCCCCTCCGGCGCTACCCGCTAGAGACCACAGTGTATCAGCCTAGTGCTGATGAGCTGTGTCTCAGTCCCAGCCGGCTCCACTGAGCATGTGCGGGATCTCGCAAGTATCGCGAGATCCCCGCGTGCAGCCTGGAGCCGGCAGCCGCCGCAGCAGGGACAACGCTGTCCCTGCTGTGGGGATAGGGCAGCGCCAGGCTGTAGCTGTCGATAGCAACAGCTACAGCGGGACGAACGGTCAGGCGATCTGACCGTTCATACATGGCCCATGCTATCGGCACTGCTATCTTGTAGATAGCAGCGCCGATAATGAAAACAGGATTTTGGTACTTACCGATTAATCCCTTTCTCCAATTCCGTAGGGGACACTGAAGAGCATAGACAGTGGGGGTATAGACGGTGCTGAGAGAGAGCTGGCACTTGAAATTTTAAGAAGTGTGACTAGCTCCTCCCCCTCTATACCCCCCCAAGCCTCAATCTTAGAAAGCTGTGCCCGGGGGGAGCTGAGAAAAAACAAACGGAAGAGGAGGAGGTGAAGCAAGTACACAGAACATAGGAAAAGGTTGAAAAGCAGAAAAACCACCAGAGACAACCAGTGTCCAACAGAGAACAGAAAAAGACCCCAACCCTGGCAGGAAGGAACAGTGCAGGGTGGGCGTCCAGTGTCCCCTATGGAATCGGAGAAAGGGATTTATCGGTAAGTACCAAAATCCTGTTTTCTCCTTCATCCACTAGGGGATACTGGAGAGCATAGACAGTGTGGACGTCCCAGAGCTCCCATTACGGGCGGGAAAGCGATGAGAACCCTGCAAAACAGACCGGCCATAGTGCGGTGCAGAGACGCAAACCTGTGAAAACTATCAAAAAGAATACAGGAATATCAGCCAGACCAAGAAGCCGCTTGGTAAAGTAACTTCAAGGTAGAAACTCTGAACAGGTGCCCACGAGGAACCTACAGAGTGAGTGACGTTGTAATAGAAAAAACGGAGGCTCCCTAGAAGAAGCAATAGAAACACGACTGATAGTAAGACAAATCCAGTGGGCCAGTGACCGTTTTGAAGCTGGCCAACCAGGACAAACAGCAGCAAACTAAACAAATAGAGTTTGCTTTACATAAGGCTGCAGTACCACATAAAAAACGAAAAGCACTAACTACATCCAAGTACCCTGACGAAGGAGAGTGTCATGGAAGAGACCTGTACCACAATAGGTTGTTGATGTGGAGAGCCGAAAAATCTTTTGAAAGAAAATCCATTCCTGTATGGAGCTACGCTCTATCCTCATAAAATATCAAGTATGGAAGCCGACCGGATAGAGCTCCCAGATCCGACAACCTCCTGGTTAATACCAGCATGAGAAGAATTTCTCAATACCCTGAAAGGTATTTGAACTCCACCAACTACCAGAATAAAAATTGAACAGAGGAAACTGTAGGAAAGAAAGTAAAAGATCCAAATATCAAGAACCGCAGGAGGAACAAAAGTGATTGCAACCGAATCACACCCTGTAGAAATATCTGAACATCCGGTATTCCAGACTCACTTCTTCTGGAAGAAAAACAAAATAAAACCATCTGAGCTGAAATATGAACCTTCAGCGAACCCAACCACAGATCGGCTGAGAAACGAGCCTGCAGAAAAAGCAGAAATCTGGCTAGGTTGAATTCTGTAGGAGGAGCCCCTCCACATTCATAGCATGAAACATAAGTATTCCAATTATGGAGGTAATGTTTAGGAGTACCTTCCTTCCTAGCTCTAAGTATAGTAGTGCTTACCCTGGATGGGATCCCTGTACTTCTGAATATGGCCCTATTAAGAGCCCCTCTATCAAACGCTACTCTTAGTGTGGATAGGCCAAAGGAACCCAAAGTAAGAGAACTTCTCCCAGAGGTATAGGCCACGGATTGTCGATCAACAGAGGCTGAAGGATGAAATACCAAGATCTGCGAGGGCAATCCGGAGTTACCAAGAGAACCTTGGACTGCTCCCTAGTGTAGAAATCGAGGACGGAAATGGAGGAAACAGATAGACAAATCTTTAACAGTCACGGTGTTGACAATGCCTCCACTGTCACTACATCTGGGTCTCTTGTCATTGAGCAGAAGATAAAGTCATTTGATGATTTTGTCTGGATATCATGAGGTCAACCTAGGGAAAACCCCCATTGGTGAAAAATAAAAGACCTGCTGGTGTAGTGTCCATTCCCCTGGATCCATGTCCTATCGGCTGAGGAATTCGGTTTCTCAATTTTCTACAACTGTGATAAAGATTGCCAAGATAGCCATTGCAAGCCTTTCTGCCCAGATTAGAATGCGGCTTACTTCTTTAAAATCTCCAAACGTCTAGATCCGCCCTGACTAATGTATGCCACTGTTGTGGCATTGTCCAACTGGACCCTGACTGCATGGCTCTGCAACCAGTGATCTGCTGTCTGAATAGCGTAGAAAACTACCCGCAATTCCAATATGTTTATCAGTAGACCCGCTTCCAGTGGTACCCAGCGTCTTGGAAGTGCTGTTCCTGAAAAACACCACTTCACCTCCTCTCAGACTCATGTCTGTGGTAAGAAGAATCCCATCCCCCACTCTTATTCTCTCACCCTCCAGTAGGAATATCAAATTCAACCACTAGAAGAGGGTATCTGAGTTGAGGGACTTAACTTTACCCGATGGTGAAGGAAAAGATAGGATTCTGTTCACTGAGAGAGAAGGACTAGCTGAAAAAATCTTGGAGAGAAATCAACGTAAGGAAAAAACCTCTAATGCCTTGACCATCTTCTCCAGGAGTCAAGTGCAAACATGCAGCAATACCAGATGATGTCAAAAGACCGTCTTCACCATGTCCTGGATGAAAATTTCTTGATGAAGGAACACTCTGGCATCAGGTGTCCATTTGAGTCATTGCAGATGAGACCTGGAAAAATACAGAAACCCCCCATGACGAGAAGTCGTGTAACATTGTGCAGTAATTAGACCCTGTAATGGGCCTTCAGCAAAAGATAGTCTATAATAGTGATCCAGTTTCTGAAGGAGAGTTGTTATGTCTGTGGAAATGAGAGTTACGAAAAACAAATCTCATAACTGCCTGGTGAGGCGGCAGTACAGGAGATAAAAATAGTCTTTGATATCCATAGATATCGAGATTCGCTATTCTCTGGTCCCTATCTGAAGGGACTCTATGTTGAACTTGAACATCCTTAGGACTAAAATGAGATTCTACAAGTTCAGAGTAGGTTTGACCTATCTCAAAACCTGGACCATCACTCTAGTGGATAGAAGCTAGTGTGTAGTTTGCTGTAAAACGATATTTCTGTCATTGGAAACTGGCAAACCTGTGTAAACAGGTAGAGGAGAAAACTAAAGAGTGAAGCTTGAATCCTTGAGTGAAGAAATTCCAGACCCAATCATTCGTACAATATTCCATTCATACTACTCTGAAGTCCTGTAAACTCTCTTCCCCTCTGGGAACCTAATCAGGACTCTACCCGGACCTCCGGAACCACAGGGAGTTAATGGATCTGTGAACAACCCGGAGCACTAAAGGACTGAACCGAGGATTCTGCATAAGAACTTCTAGGGGGAGGTAGACGAATATAAGAGGATCTACCCCATCCATGTCCTTCATGTAGAGTACAATAACAGGATGCAGAATCACACTTGCAGCTGTACAAATGGACTTGAGCATACTTCAAACTCCTGTACGATGTCTTTAAAAGACATCTCTTAAACAGCTGCTAAAGTGTATATGCCTGAAAAAGATAAAAACCGCCAGAACATCTGAAAGTTATTTATCCGGATGTTCCCTAGTTGACAACAGAACTTAATGCACTTTATTGAAACTGGAGATGAAATAGCATGTCTGTTATTTCTTGACAAAGAAAACTGTGGGGCAGGTCTATAGTGCTATAGAGCAATTTCTGATTGTAATAGCTAGTTTGCGCACGCGCATTGCGAATTTTACGCATGCGCAGTTTAGCAAACATCGGTGGCGTACGACCGAGCGGCCGCAACGACCGACTCTGAATGAGGTCCTGTGTTCTCAACCTGTTGAACCACAGCTCTTCAGAGAGGAGCGCGCGAACGGCCGTGACGTCACCGGGCGCTCTGAAAAAGCTGCCACTAGTAAGTGGCTGGCTCTGCCTCCGCTCCCAGCGTGGGAGCGGTAACTGCGGGGTTACACGCCCCGCGCTGTCCGACAGTAACTTATTGCTTTAAACTGTGTGCTCAACCTGTTGAACCACAGCTCTGCAGAGAGGAGCGCGCGAACGGCCGTGACGTCACCGGGCGCTCTGAAAAAGCTGCCACTAGTAAGTGGCTGGCTCTGCCTCCGCTCCCAGCGTGGGAGCGGTAACTGCGGGGTTACACGCCCAGCGCTGTCTGACAGTAACTTATTGCTTTAAACTGTGTGCTCAACCTGTTGAGCCACAGCTAATGCAGAGTGGTGTTCTACCTCTGTGCAGCGCGCACAATGAATGGCAGGGACGCAGGGCGCTATGAAAATGCTGCCAGTAGGAAGCGGCTGGTTCTGCCTCCGCTCCGGTAGCTGCGGGGTTTATACTCCCCGTTCTGTTGATCAGAGGCTGGGTCGGACCGCATATGTGCTTATTTAAGGCTGTGTGCTCATAGTGTTGAGCCACAGGTATGTTATACCGCCTGTTATAATAATAACCTGGCTACCCCGCTACTCTGGGTGCCAGGGTATACTCGCAGGAGCTGCAGTGCTGTCGGCGGTGGTAGTGACTGATGGGGGCCGTATGCGCGCTGCATGCAGCGGCATTTGGAACTTCCCTGTAATGGAGATGTGGTCTCAGCAGTCGGGGACCCTATGCATGCACTTGCCAGAGGGTCCCCCCCGGCAGCTCCATCGTCGCAGACAGGCAGTGCAGCTGCTGCCTGTCTGTCCTCAATGTTTTCTAACTTCAGCACAAAAGTGCTACTAACTAATTACATAACCCTGAGGAGGAGTGTGCAAAGACATCCAGCTCCCCTCGGGCATGAACTAAAACTGAGGCTTGGGGGGGGTATAGAGGGGGAGGAGCTAGTCACACTTCTTAAAATTTAAAGTGCCAGCTCTTTCTCAACACCGTCTATACCCCCACTGTCTATGCTCTCCAGTGTCCCCTAGTGGATGAAGGAGAAAGGGGCACATAGAACCCCTGTCATTTACCGCTCAACCATCATACATCGGGGAGAAGCGGTGTCAACGCTCATAACGTGTGCTGATACCGCTTCTGAGCTTCATATATCTCCCCCCCCTGTCTCTTATCAAGGTTCTGCCACTCTTTAATTATAATTTATTTCTTTACCTTGTGAACGGGAAAACTTCTAACTTTTTTTACTCTGTCTCCAAATAGTAAATTTTGCACATTCCTCTGTTCTGGGACTTTCTTATAATTCATGGCTTTATATATAGTTTTCAACATGCTTTCAACCAGATCCACATTAAATGCCCTTACATCCGCACAAATCTCTCCAGACTCTTCACTAGATAAATCATCACCTTCCTCAAAATGACCATATTCAGAAGAGACAACATCATGTTCATAATCAAGACTTGCTTCAGATCTAGACCTCTTAGACATATGCACTGTTAGAAACTCCTCCTAAGATACAAATAATTTTTTCATCCAATCCATTAGCTCGATGCTGGTTAGGCTGTGGAGAAATGACAGGTGTGGGACTCTTCTGAACACAGCTTTCACAAAAGACCATCTCCTGTGTCCCTGCAAATAGCTTATCACAGGCTGCACGCAGACACTTCACATGCTTTTTCTTGACCAACTTCTTCTTTGCTCCCATGTTATGCAAAGGCACACGAGAAATGAAACACCCTATTACTAGCCTAATACTACCAACCTGCATACCTATGCACACACTAAGAAGGACTTACTTCGACTGGGTGCTATTCGGCTGTTGGGGTGAAAGCTCAGATTCCAAATTAAGGCTACAGACTTAACAGATAAGTGGATAGGTAGAAGAGAATATCACACTCTACCTCCGTGAGCGGCTCCATTTAAAGCCCTCTGACATTTAGCCCATGTCGGGCGCATGTGAAGTGACAGCCGCACTGCATTCTGGTCCGCGCGTCATCAGAACTACTGACGCGCGCCTGCGCACTCCGGCCAGCTCCTGGCCGCGAAGGATTTTTGTTTGTACTTAGTCAGGGAGCTGCGACTAAAAATGCTCCACTGGCTGCAAGGACTGCCTCGGACCGAAGCGCAGGCGTCCTCATCAAACTCCGGTATAGTACTGGTTTTCAGCCATCCGCCGTCATGACAACATACTAGAGAGGTAAGCCTTATTTAGAAAAAAAAAATATGAGATATGGTAAGAACTTATCCTTGTTATCTCTATTTCTACGAAGTCCTTAGGGTTCCACAGGATACCTTGGGGTATAGGTGTGACGTCAGTCGCCGGGCACCATAGAGTTAAGCTTTTCAGCCTCCCAGGATGCACTAGGTCCCCCTCCTATACCCCGCCCCCGAGCCAAGGCACCTCAGTTAGTTATCAAGCCATAGGCCGGAGGAGGAGAAGGAAGAGAGAAAAAAGATCTGGACACATACAAGAATCACATTCTCACCAGAGGGAGACGGAAAACCAGTGACCAGAGCAAAGCCCATCTGTAGCACAGGTGCGACAGGGCGGGAGTCCTGTGGAACCCTATGGACTTCGTAGAAATAGAGATAACAAGGGTAAGTTCTTACCATATCTCATATTTTCTACTTCAGGGTCCATAGGATACCTTGGGGATGTCCCAAAGCAAGTGTGGGGACGCTCCTGTGCAGAAAGGAGAATCCGCCATCCTGAGAGGCGAAGGTGTCAAACCTGTAATACCTCACGGATATGGACAGAAGACCACGTAGCAGCCTTGCAGATCTGGACTGCAGAGGCACCACGTCAAGCTGCCTACGAAGGACCAACGAAGGACCAACAGACCTAGTGGAATGAGCCTTCACAGAAGGAGGAACCGGCAGGCCTTCATGAAGATAAGCTTCAGAAATAGCCATACGGATCCAGGCTGCCAAAGTTTGCTTTGAAGCAGGCCAACCCTTTTTACGGAAGCCACAGAGGACAAACAAAGCGTCCGACTTCCTAAACGAAGAAGTGCGGTCAACATAAGTCCTTAAGGCCCGCACAACATCCAAAGAGGCCTCACCCACGGAAAGACCCGGTGAGTTAAAGGCCGGAACAACGATTTCCTCATTAACATGAAACTGGGAAACAACTTTGGGAAGAAACTCGGGCCGAGTGCGGAGCACTGCCCTGTTCCCATGAAAAACCAAGAAAGGGGGTCTACAAGAAAGAGCCCCTAAATCAGAAACACGTCTGGCCGAAGCAATAGCCAGAAGGAAAACAGTCTTAGCTGTTAGCCATTTAAGATCCACTGAGCTCAGTGGTTCAAACGGCGGTCCTTGGAGAGCCCTCAGGACCACAGCCAAATCCCAAGGCGCCACAGGTGGAACAAAGGGCGGCTGAATGCGGAGAACACCTTGCATAAAGGTGCGCACATCCGGGATTGTAGCAATCCTACAGTGAAACCAGACCGATAGGGCCGAAACCTGTACCTTCAAAGAAGCAAGGCGAAGCCCATGATCTAGTCCCGCTTGCAGGAAGGCAGGAATCCGAGACAGACAAAACTCCCGCGGTGCATAACCTCTCGGCCGACACCACTGGAAGAACGTATGCCACACGCGATGGTATATCCTCGCGGAAGACGGTTTCCGAGCTCGCAACATGGTACGCACCACAGAGCTGGAAAACCCCCGGGACCTCAGCATGGCCGTCTCAACAGCCACGCCGTCAAAGACAGCCGAGTCAGGTCCGGGTGAAGACAAGGACCCTGAGACAGAAGGTCCGGTCATAGCGGCAACCGCAGAGGACTGTCCACGGACAGACCCTGAAGGTCTGAGAACCAGTGCCGTCTGGGCCACGCGGGAGCTATCAACAGGAGCGTCCCTCCTTCCTGTTTGAATTTCCGGATTACCCGTGGAAGAAGGGAGACCGGAGGGAACAGGTTTGCGAACCGGAACGTCCACCGGACGGACAGAGCATCCACCAGAGACGCCCCTTCGTCTCTTGTGCGAGACCCGTACACCGGCAACATGTTGTTGTGCCGGGACGCAATGAGGTCGATCTCTGGAAGACCCCACCTGTCCACCAGCAGTTGAAACACGTCCGGGTGCAGGGACCATTCCCCCGGATGAACGTCCTGGCGACTTAGAAAGTCCGCCTCACAATTTAGCACTTCCGGGATAAAGACCGCTGATATGGCCGGAAGATTGCGCTCCGCCCAAACCAGGATCCGAGAGACCTCTACGAGAGCCGCCCGACTTCGGGTTCCTCCCTGCCTGTTTATGTAGGCCACGGTGGTAGCGTTGTCCGACTGGACCTGCACCGGGTGACCCAGGAGAAACCGATGTGCCTGCTGGAGAGCATTGAAGACCGCACGGAGTTCCAAGATATTTATTGGAAGCTCCGCTTCTGTCGGCGTCCACCTGCCCTGGAACAAGGGTGGACCCGAAACTGCTCCCCAGCCCCGAAGACTGGCGTCCGTTGTCAACAGGACCCAATTTGGAACCCAGAACGGACGTCCCTTGTTGAGGTGAGTCGTCTGTAACCACCAAGCAAGGGACAGGCGAACCTCCGGGGTGATCACAATCGTCTGGGACTTCAGAGACTGAGGCAGCCCATTCCACTTGGACAGGATCAGGTGCTGCAGAGGTCTGGAGTGAAACTGGGCGAATTCCACCATGTCGAACACCGACACCATGGAGCCCAGTAACCTCATCGCCGAGTGTAGGGACACCTGGCGGCTGTGCAGACAACTGCGCACCCTTGACTGTAAAGCAGAGATCTTGTCCTCCGTCACGAAGATCCTCTGCTGTCCCGAGTCCAATAAGGCTCCCAGATGTAGAATCCTCCGAGACGGGATTAGAGTGGACTTCTGCCAGTTGATTAGCCAGCCGTGCCGTTGCAGCAGTGCAATGGTCAGGTCCAAGTGGCGTAACAGGAGCTCTGGAGATCCTGCCACCAATAACAGGTCGTCCAAGTATGGCAACATGGGAACTCCCTGCAGCCGCAGAGAAGCCGCCATGACCGCCATCACCTTGGTGAAAACCCGTGGTGCTGTCGCCAGGCCAAAAGGTAACGCCCGAAACTGGAAGTGGTCGCTGTTGATTGCAAACCTGAGGAACTGTTGATGGCGCAAAAGAATAGGGACATGCAGGTAAGCGTCCTGTATGTCCAATGACACTATGTAGTCCCCAGGTTCCAGCGCCAGAATGATGGACCGTAGGGTCTCCATCCGAAACTTCGGAACCCGCAAAGACTTGTTGAGTGCTTTGAGGTTGAGAATCGGACGATACGACCCATTGGGTTTCTGTACCAAAAAAAGATTTGAATAGAAACCCTGGCCCCTCTGGGAGAATGAAACAGGCACTATAACTCCAGCCTGGAGCATAGTGTGCAATACCTTCCGCAGCTTCATAGCCTTGTTCCGGTCTGATGGCAGACCCATGGTGAAGAATCGCGCCGGGGGTCTGTGCCGGAAGGAGAGGGCGTACCCGTGAGAGACCACCTCGAGAACCCAAGTGTCTGTCGTAGTGGCCGACCAACACTGGGCGAACTGCAGCAGGCGGCCTCCCACCCTGGGATCCCCCAAAGGGAGGCCCGGACCGTCAGGCCGCAGGCTTGTCATCTGGCTTGGGGGCCGGACGTCTGGTACTCCATGCCTGCTTCCGGGGCTTGGCCAATTTCTTAGGGCCAGCCTGTCAAGGAAACGACTGTGGTTTGGGCCTGCCCTGGACCCTAGATGACCGAAAGGACGATGGTCCAGAACCAGAAGGAGCAGCGGCCGACGGGAGACAAGCCGATTTGGCTGCCGCCAGCGTGGCCACAATCTTATCCAGATCCGGACCGAAGAGAACTTCTCCGGTAAACGGCAACGCCTCCAGACCCTTTTTGGAATCTGCGTCCGCCTTCCAGGATCGCAGCCACAAGGTGCGACGAGCAGCCACCGCTGCTGAAGAAATTCTAGACACCAGAGTACTAATGTCTAGGGCCGCCTCGTTGATATAAGTGGCCGAATCACGGAGCTTGCCAATCAACTCCGCCTGTTCGGCCGGACAGTCGGAATCAAAAGAATCCTCTAATGAATCCGCCCAGCGCTCCATCGCTCTGGCAACCCAGCAAATGGCCATAGCCGGCCGTGCTGCCCCCCCCGCAAGGGAATAAGCGGACTTCAGGCAGATCTCCACCTTGCGGTCCGTAGCATCCTTAAGGGAGGACATGGATGGCATCGGCAATGTGGCACTACGGACAAGACGGGTCACGTGAGAATCCACCTGTGGAGGGGATTCCCACTTTGCAAAATAATTATCCGCGAACGGATAAGCCACCGCCAGGCGTCTCTGCGGCTGGTATCTTTTGCCAGGCTGTTTCCACGCCTCCTCTAAATGGTCCACTAACTGACCCGAAAGAGGAAAGACTGTGGCATCGCCCTTCACATCTTTGAAAAAGGCATACTTAGATTTAGCCGCTGGGGGAACTTCGTCCTCAATCACCAAGGCTGTGCGGACCTCCCGAATAAGTCCAGGAATATATACCTTGGACTTAGCATCAGCGTCCTTACTGTGGAGAGGTTCCTGATCGCAAGGATCCAGAATCTCCCCATCATCAGACGTCCCCTCGTCATCCTCATAAGGAGCCGACAGAGACGCCACCGGCCGTTTATGCGGCCGCATCACAGACTCCCCTTGCAACACATCCGACAAGTGCTGTACAGAACTCGTCAGGGAGTTAACCCACGCTGGCTCCTGAGAAACCGGGAGCGGGGAAATAGGGAGACTGTGGGGTACCACCAATTGTCGTGGGAAACCCTGCATGGGTGACGACACCACTGACTGCTGGGACAAACCCATCGGTGTAAACGCGGGCTGCGGAGCTAACTGGCCCACTAAGGCTGTAAGCGCCTGAGCGAAACAAGCCCAGGGCAGCTCCTGTACCGGTGCTGTAACAGTAAGCGGTCGCACCATGGACAAACACTGCCGGCAAAGGCCCTCCGCGCTACCCTCCCCCTCCGCTAACGGTACTTTACACGTAGTACACTGTAGCCGGAGAGGAAAATCACTTTCAGACATGATGGCACCAGGTATGTGACCCCTCTCACCAATTAAATAGTTAAAAGGCGAGAGACCACCCTGCAGCACCGCACCGCAAGGGCTTAGCAGAAAGAACAGGGACAGAATAAAGCTGACAGTTTAGAAGAAAAGTTACAGACAGCAGCGCTAGCACAGTCACAAACAATGCAAAGAAAATCAATTCCTGCACTAACAGCGCTGATCACTCAACTACGCAGACACAGGGCCTGGTAAGACACAGCGCTGCATACACAGACCTGACCACAGCGGAGGAGAGGTATGCGGGGGGACCCAGACCACGATGCTTCCGTCCAGCGCTTCCAGCAGCGTTCACCATGCGTCCAGAAGAAGATGGCCGCCGAGGAGCAGAGAGGAGGCTGGCCTGGGGGAGGAGCGCTGCCACAGGACCAGTCGGCAGCGTGCAGAGAGGGCTGTGTGCAGCGGGGGAGGCGCCGGCTGTGAGACAGGGAAGGCGCGCTCCCCTGGCATGCATTTAACCCCTGGGACGCCGACAGCGCTACCGCTCTGCTGCGGTCCGCTGTCCCAGGGGGTAGTGGAAGCGCAGGTTGGTTGCCTGGCTCCACGCTGCAGCCAGTCCCCAGGGAGCCCCCTGCCTGGGTACTCAGGACCATGTGATCAGCGGGGACCCACCGCGGGACCCCGCTGCTTACCTTTGTCCCCCTTAAATCCGGCCATGGTCCGGAACATCTGGGGTCACCGCTAGCTGTGACCCCAGATGCTCACCAGCATCCCCGGATCGGTACCGGCGTTCTGGTACCGGCAGGGGTGTAGGGAAGACAGCATGGACGTCAGGACTGACTGTCCATGCTGTACATCCAGATGTGCAGCCACAGCTGCATAGGAGAAAGCTTCAGGGGCTCTTCTAGCCCCCACTCCGACAGGTGCACCCGACTCCGGCCGGGCACCAAACTAAACTGAGGTGCCTTGGCTCGGGGACGAGGTATAGGAGGGGGACCCTAGTGCATCCTGGGAGGCTGAAAAGCTTAACTCTATGGTGCCCGGCAACTGACGTCACACCTATACCCCAAGGTATCCTGTGGATACCCTATGGACCCTGAAGTAGAAATAACACTACTCTACATCTATACTGTTAGGAGACAGGAAGAAAAAGAAAAAGGAGGAGGGGGGGGGCCGGAATATATACAGCAGGGAGGGCGGTCCCTGAAGAAAACTTCCTGTCTATACTAGGGGAACAGGTCCTATATCTCAAGGTGAGGCTGCCAGGGAGGATCGAAGAAGAAAAAAGTTATACCAAGTCATGTTTAATTATCCATTATTTACATTATTTGATAATTATAAAAAAATAAATCAACAATTTTGGGGACATTTTTAGAAAAAACGTCAGTCAGTTAAGTGGTTAAAGAAGCTCACATTCATGTAATGCCTTCTATTAACAATTTCCTTTCCAAAAAGCAATGCAAAGCGCATGTGTCTTTAGAGATTAAAGGTGAAATGTATTATGATAAATTGCAAGGAGCAGTTTTGCCACTATAATAAATAATGTTTCTTCTTTTTGATCATGCATAAGTCAACAGTTCTATGCCAAGCAGAAAGCACAAAATCCATCGAGAAACAACCTTGAATATTTTTTTTTATTTTTGACAGCTGCCATAGAGCTGTGTAGCTGTTCACTGAGCAGCAAGCCAGTTTTTGTCTTTCTTTCAATTTGGTTATGTTTTTTCTTACCTGTTTTTTTGTTGGAGCTCTAGTAAATACTCATCGTGTTTCTCATCAAAATCAATCCGATTGACAACGTCATACTTTAGAAAAGATAAACAAACAATGAATAAATCCTTGGCCATAGTTACAATAGCCTAGAAGAAGCTCAAACATAAACAAGGGTCTATTTTACACCATCGTAATTTCTAAAAGTTCATTCTTATTTTGTTTTTAACAATTAAGGTGATGATGCAGTGCGAGTATTCCTCAAATCGCTGTGGTGCATTTTCAATAATTTCAGACTATGCATACCAGAATGTGAAAGCACGCCATTTGAACCTATTGACCTTATAACCATATAGGTGGAACTAGGGTACAAAGAAGCATTCTAACGTAGGCAATGTTCATTAAGGACAGGTTCACACAAATGTGGCCCATGTCAATTATAGTTTTGTGGACATACCCTCAAATGAAGAAATACAATTTACACCAGCTACAGGGTAGGTGCCAACAAAGGTTTATTATGATGACTGACATCAACATGAGCTCATCAATTCTAATTGGATGACTGATGAATTGCTGGTACACACCTGACAACACTGCCATCATTAAGCACATCCTTATCAGCTGATGAGTGATCAATGTTGTGACACCTTACAGAACGGAGTGAAGCGTCCTGACAGGAGAGTTAATGCTTTTGCCTATGTTTACAATCATTCATACATACCTGTGTCTCACTAGTTGATTAACGATTAATAATTGAACAATTGCACTTATTTCATCTTGCTACATTTGTTCCGGGATTATTATAATACCTCTTTTACACCAAAAAACCCAGGTCCGACCTGGGTTTTCAGAGATGGTTCCAACCCAGGTCAGACACCGTTTACACAGCACCGTCGATCTGGGTTATTCCCAGGTCAGCCCCGTTCACACTGAACCTGGGTCTGCCCTGCTAAACTTGTGAGGTTATAAAAAGTGGGAGGTGACTGCTCCACAACCACCAATCAGCTAATTTAAGGCATGACCCAGGTCGGATAACCCAGGTTGCACCGCTTACACTGCACCATTACCCAGGTCCATCCTGGGTCTGACCCTGGTAGCTACCTGGGTTGGATTGCCGGGTCACTTGACCCAGGATATTTTTCAGGGACCACTTTACACTGAGCTGCGACCCAGGTAGACCCAGCAAAAACCCAGGTTTTTGTTCTGGTGTAAAAGGGGTATCGCTGAGAACTTTGTGAAACCTCATGTTTTGAATTATTTTTTTCCTTTTTTTTTTTTCCTCTTTTGCAAACAAATACAAGCACAATTTACAAGTTAATTATACATACAGTATATGTCCTATATATAGAACACCTTGCATTATTGTTCTCTCAATGTTATTTGCATCCTAATTATCATCTAGTCATGTAATTAAAACATGGCATTTGTGTAATTTACAAAAACAACAAAAAAAATTCCAATAATTTATTTCAGGGTACATCTCTAATATTTAATTGTTTTGTTTATACTTCTATAGCATTCCCGCTAGGCTGTTTTCATAGATGGTTAATTATCTTAAAAATAAGACGCAACTAATCTTGCAAATACTAATCACTTGTTTACATGCAACATATATTTATGTTATAAAGCTATATATAGTTAGGCTTGCCATATTATCCCTTTAATTCCGGACACATATGAATTATACAGATTCTGTAGCTGGCTGACTTCAAGTCTCCATTTCATATGGTTTTAATCAGCCACAGAACCTGTGTAATTCACATGTCCCCCTAATTAAAGAGATGATACGACAAGCTTATACTATATTGACTTCTTGGAGGTGATGCTTTAAATTTTATTTTCTAATTTGTATAAGAATGATAATAAAAAAAGTAAGTACATTTAATTAATATGTTAACATGTGGATGTTTCTTTATAATGAATTAAGTTTCTTTCAAGTGATGGGAATGCGTATATTTGTAAAAGTTTGCTGAGGGTGTTAATGTTGCAAGGTCAGTGGGATAATCATAGAATAAATATAAACAATGTCACATACGCATCTCTAATACTTTTTACATATAATTTAATATAATAGTATTAATCCCACAATTTTGTAAAAAAAACAAATGTAGAGTTTTTAGCTAATAATGCTTCCATATTATTAATTCCTCCATAGAGTTATTAAGATTTAATTTAATAGTATTAAACCTTCATAATGAAGATTTCTGAAAATTAAAAGCTTTGGGAAGTGGTTCAAAAGTGATTAATATTTTAAACGCAATGTGTAAGTAAAGGCCCCCATACACGGCATGATATAGGTGCCGATCCGACGGATCGGCACGATATAGGTGCCATATCGTGCCGTGTATGGGCACGATATCGTACCTGATATTGTGCTGCGCGCTCCCGCGGGGTCATACATCGCATCCCCAGATCTTCAAGATCTTCCTACAGAACCATCTGATCTGGGATGCGATGTACGATCCCATCCAAATGGAGGAGGGGAAGGCTGCATATTGTGCAGTCAGCAGGGACCGCACGATTGCCGGCGGTGACAGCACGATATGTCTGTCGACGGATCGGCAGTGTATGGGCACCTTAAGTCATACACCTCCAGTGTTACTATTCTTTAATTTAAATGTTCTGAAACAATACTGTTTAGTGACTTATGTGCCACATTAAGGACTCATTTCCGTGTAGATTTGACATGATTATATATATATATATATATATATATATATATATATATATATATATATATATATATAGGCTACTTGGTAACCGGCACTCCGTATGATTATGAAAAACAGCTCTGGTGTCCTTCCCCAGGGAATTCAACATATAAATCAAAGATGGGGGGCACTCAGCGAGACTTGGTCAACGTTTCAGTGTGAACCACTTTTATCAAGACATCTCTTGATAAAAGTGGTTCACACTGAAACGTTGACCAATGGACGCACAGTATTGCCGTGATTCATTTCAGTTGCAAGTCTCGCTGAGTGCCCCCCATCTTTGAGATATATATATATATATATATATATAGCACAATAGCAGACTTGCAGTACAACTGTAATGATAAGGCTGGAGTGCACACAAAAAAGTCAATGTAAAACACAAAATCCAGAGCCAGCACATCCGTATCAAAATAGGTTTTATATATCCAAATAAGTAGCCATAAAAGTATCAGACATATGTGTAGCCGTTTGCATTGTGTATCGAGATGACAAAGCACTAGAAAAGTCAATAGCATGAAAAAATGGAACCAAGAAGTCAATATAATACTCACCATGGGTAAAGTGCAGTGCCAGAAGCAATCACCAAGTCACCAGCTCAACAGCCGTTTCGGTGCACCACAACCACCTTCGTCAGGAGCCTGAGCCCCATGTCAGCCTTCTGAACCGGTCGACAAGTCATATCACACCCTTTGAAAGGGTACTGTCGCAACGTGCCGGACACGGCTTTTACTTACCGGGTCCGGCGCCACTGGGGACCTGGCCATCGGCGGGTAGCGAGTGTGCAATCCCCGGTGCCCGCTGCAGACAGCCTCTAATCTTGGACCTCTCCTTCCTCCCAGTCGGGTCTGGAACAAAGGCGGCCGCAGCTCCAATAAGGCCGCCCGCGGTGTGCTGTTTAAAACTTAAAGGGGCACGCGCAAATTGAGTATACAGGTTATATAAGGGGGTTCCTGTGCACAAGCACAGCATTCCAAGTGATACTTACTGCTCGTTCCCGACCTCGGCTTTGTTCGTGACTCTGAATCTATCTCATCCCTGCGCTTGCTATTTGGGTTTTGACCTTGGCTATTCCGTGTGACCTGTTTACGTCTGATCCTTGGAACCGCCTTGCCCATTTGGTTCTGAGCCAGCTCGTTGACTATGCTTCTTCGTACACTGCTTTATTCCAGAATACACCAGCACCTGTATTAGGGAACCAAGTCTGAGGGCCGCGACCTGCATGTTAGACCAAACCTCCTTGCGGGGGTCCCTGGTGAATACCGCTGGCACGTTAAACTCTGTGCCTCAGTACTGGGTCTCACCAATCCCTAAATACGGGCTAGCATCCATTATGTATCCGGGAATTGTGACAGAATACACTGGATGATGCTGGTAATCAGTCACCGAAAGAATTGCTAGAACACCTTCCCGCCAGTGTTGAGAAGCAGGAACAAGACCAGGCGCAGATTATGCAGTGGTTACAGACACTAATGCAGCGGGTTTATATTGCACAGACGTCGCCAGTGCAACCTGCACCGCCTCCCGCTGAGTCGATGCAAGCTTTAGGAGCTTCAGCCCCATAAAGGATTCCAAATCCCTTGAAATTCGACGAGGATCCTAAGAGTTGTAGGGAGATTTTAAATCAATGTTCGATATCCAAGCCGCAAATTTTCCAGATAATCCAGAGAACTGCCCTCATCCCTGAATGATCTGATATCGCTGTGCATTCGGGTGGACCTCTGCCACAGAGAAAGGGATCAGGAAAGAGAACAGTCCCATTGCTACAGTTACAAACTTGCACCTTGCTGCACAGCTCTAATAAGCGATGCAAGTCTGGAAATCTTGCCTACCTGCGGGGGGTTGGGGAGGGAGAGAAAAAAAAGAGAAAAAGAGAGAATGAGAAAAAAAGAGAGAGAAAGAAAAAGACAGAAAAAGAGAGAGTGAAAAAGAGAGAAAAGAGAGAAAAGAGAAAGAGAGATGAAAAGAGAAAGAAAGAGAGAAAGAAAGTGAGAAAGAGAGAAAGAAAGTGAGAAAGAGAGAAGAAAAAGTGAGAAAGAGAAAGTGAGAAAGAGAGAAGAAAAAGTGAGAAAGAGAAAGTGAGAAAGATAAAAAGAGAGATAAAAAATAAGCTATGCCTTTATTGCGGAGAACCAGATCATCTACTTTCCGTTTGCCCCAAGCAACCGGGAAACGTGACGTCCTAACTGAATGTGGGGTGGTCAGGTTAGGTGCATTCCCACACACCCCAAGAAGGAGTGCTCCATCACAATATTCAATCAATTTGACCCTACTGCTAAAGCAATCTGCTGAAACTCTTAATGCCTTCCTAGTTTCAGGTGCTGACGGCAATTTTATAACTGCTAAAAAGGTCAAGGAGTTGGGAATTCAGAGTATCCCTCTTCAGACTTCATTCCATGTCATTGGAGTGTATGGGAATAAACTCCCTTTGGCTTCCGAACTTCTGAGGTCACCATGCAAGTCGGCGCTCTCCATAGAGAGGTAAATTCTCTTTATATACTCCCATTAGGCGAATGTTTGATAATCCTGGGTCTTCACTGGTAACGCAAGCTTGCTCCCACTCTGAACTGAAATGCACCCCAAATCTTGTCTTGGGGTCCTCAGTGCCAACAGGGGTGTTTGCCGGCTATCAGATCTCCATTCAGGATCAGGTTCTTGAAAAAATGATCAGAATTTATGTCTCCGCTAATCAGGATGACTGGGTCTCTCTATTACCATGGGCGGAATTCGCCCATAATAATCTTTTTCATGAGATGTCTGGATTTTCTCCCTTTTCCATTTAGAATGGGTTCCATCCTGTCTTGCCGGAGTTACCCTCTTGCCAGACAGTTCCCCTTTCAGCAGTTTGTGCTACCACTGGGTGTTTTGTCAAAATTTGGAGCAAAGTGAAGAGGAATCTGTACAAAGCCTCTTCAAAGTATAAATTCTTTGCTGACAGGAAGAGGAGGGGGGTTCTGTTACTGAGAACTGATGATAAAATGTGGTTGTCAACGTAACATTTACGATTTAAGTTTCCCACTATGAAATTCACCCCCACATCCTCCAGGTGATCAGTGCAGTGACATTTCCTCTGAAGCTTCCAGGCACACTCATAATTCCTACTGTGTTTCAGGTCTCCCTTCTCAAACCTCTGCTAATTAATCGGTTTGCCGCATCCAGCAGCCCTCCCTCTGCAATTCCAGTGGATCATCAATTGGGATATTAAGTAAAGCAGATCTTGGAATCCAGGGTTTCTAGAGGTTCTGTTCAATTTCTTGTAAACTGGAAGGGGTATTGTCCTGAGGAGCGCTTCGAATGTTCATGCTCCTTGGCTTTTTCAGAAGTTTCACCAAAGATTTCCTGACAAGCCATTTGTGGGGTGTTCTGTGCCCACCCTTCGAGGTAGAGGGGAGGGTAATGTTGCAGCAAGCTGGACACACCGGCTGTTACTGGGGACTTTGGCGTCGGCGGGTGTGCAAGGTTTTGACCGTGGCTATTCCCTGTGACCTGTTTACATCTGATCCTTGGTACCCCCTTGATGAGCCAGGTCAGAACCAAACTGACGACTACGCTTCTTTGCCCACTGCTTTATTCCAGAATACACCAGCACCTGTATTAGGGAACCAATTCTGAGGGCCACAACCTGAGTGTCATATGCAGCTAAGACTAAACCTCCTTGCGGGTGGTACCTGGTGTAGTGTTCACTCTAGGTCCGGCGCAGGGCAACAGACCTAGAGGAAGGGCACATCTGGGGCATGGCCAAGGAAAAGGGGGCATGTCTTTAAGACACGTCCCCTTTTCGTCACTCTTGGGGGCGAGCCCCTTCACTTACGAACATGCTGGGGCTGCCCCCAAGTGCTGCTGTCAGTGTGAATGAATGCTCGGCGCATGCGACCGGCATCCATTCACCGGCGGTGACCGATACACCGCAGTTTTCCCCACCGTCCAGCACGTTAGACTTTGCGCCTCAGAACTGGGTCTCGTTAATCCTGAAATACAGGCTAGCATCCATTATCCATCTGGGAATTGTGACAGGTACACAAAAAAAAAAAGTAGATGATGTGAATATACTAAAGCTGGGTACACACTTAGCGACGTGTACCCGGACGATATGTCGGCCCAAAAGGCCGATATATCCTAACACTTGTACACAATGAGCGAAGTAATGAATGATGAAACTATCCCTACCTGCAACGGCGCAGCATGCATTATCGTCCAGTTGGCCGCGCAGCACAGCCAACCGGACAATATTGCATGCGACCTCGGGAGCGCGTAGATAGTCCGTACACACTGGATGATCCGGCCGATATGTCATTCCGATTCGGCCAGAAACGACAGATCACCGACATCGTCCTAGTGTGTACCCAGCATTACATTCAGCATTACCACAAAGTAACTTAATACATTTTGCTTTTCTCATTTTTGACAGTCTTCAGCAAAAACCGTGATATTTTTACCACACTAGACAAAAATATGAGATATGGTAAGAACTTACCCTTGTTATCTCTATTTCTACGAAGTCCATAGGGTTCCACAGGATACCTTGGGGTATAGGTGTGACGTCAGTCGCAGGGCACCAAAGAGTTAAGCTTTCAGCCTCCCAGGATGCACTAGGTCCCCCTCCTATACCCCGCCCCCAGGCCAAGGCACCTCAGTTAGTTACCAAGCCATAGGCCGGAGGAGGAGAAGGAAGAGAGAGAACAAAGATCTGGACACATACAAGAATCACATTCTCACCAGAGGGAGACGGAAAACCGGTGACCAGAGCAAAGCCCATCTGCAGCACAGGTGCGACAGGGCGGGAGTCCTGTGGAACCCTATGGACTTCGTAGAAATAGAGATAACAAGGGTAAGTTCTTACCATATCTCATATTTTCTACTTCAGGGTCCATAGGGTATCCACAGGATACCTTGGGGATGTCCCAAAGCAGTATCCTTTAAGGGTGGGGACGCTCCTGTGCAGAAAGGAGAATCCGCCGCCCGAAGGAAGCATCCTGAGAGGCGAAGGTGTCAAACCTGTAATACCTCACGAAGGTATGGACAGAAGACCACGTAGCAGCCTTGCAGATCTGAACTGCCGAGGCACCACGTCAAGCTGCCCACGAAGGACCCACAGACCTAGTGGAATGAGCCTTCAGAGAAGGAGGGACCGGTAGGCCTTCATGAAGATAAGCTTCAGAAATAGCCATACGGATCCAGGCTGCCAAAGTTTGCTTTGAAGCAGGCCAACCCTTTTTACAGAAGCCATAGAGGACAACAAAGCGTCCGACTTCCTAAACAAAGAAGTGCGGTCCACATAAGTCCTTAAGGCCCGCACAACATCCAAAGAGGCCTCACCCACGGAAAGACCCGGTGAGTTAAAGGCCGGAACAACTATTTCCTCGTTAACCTGAAACTGGGAAACAACTTTGGGGAGAAACTCGGGCCGAGTGCGGAGCACTGCCCTGTTCCCATGAAAAAAACCAAGAAAGGGGGTCTACAAGAAAGAGCCCCTAACTCAGAAACACGTCTGGCTGAAGCAACGGCCAGAAGGAAAACAGTCTTAGCTGTTAGCCATTTAATATCCACTGAGCCCAGTGGTTCAAACGGCGGTCCTTGGAGAGTCCTCAGGACCACAGCCAAATCCCAAGGCGCCACAGGTGGAACAAAGGGCGGCTGAATACGGAGAACACCTTGCATAAAGGTGCGCACATCCGGGATTGTAGCAATCCTACGGTGAAACCAGACAGATAGGGCCGAAACCTGTACCTTCAAAGAAGCAAGGCGAAGCCCATGATCTAGTCCCGCTTGCAGGAAGGCGAGAATCCGAGACAGACGAAACTCCCGCGGTGCATAACCTCTCGGTCGACACCACTGGAAGAACGTATGCCACACGCGATGGTATATCCTCGCGGAAGACGGTTTCCGAGCTCGTAACATGGTACACAGCATAGAGCTGGCAAACCCCCAGGACCTCAGCATGGCCGTCTCAACAGCCACGCCGCCAAAGACAGCCGAGTCAGGTCCGGGTGAAGACAAGGACCCTGAGACAGAAGGTCCGGTCGTAGCGGCAACCGCAGAGGACTGTCCACGGACAGACCCTGAAGGTCTGAGAACCAGTGCCGTCTGGGCCACGCGGGAGCTATCAACAGGAGCGTCCCTCCTTCCTGTTTGAATTTCCGGATTACCCGTGGAAGAAGGGAGACCGGAGGGAACAGGTATGCGAACCTGAACGTCCACCGGACGGACAGAGCATCCACCAGAGACGCCCCTTCGTCTCTTGTGCGAGACCCGTACACCGGCAACTTGTTGTTGTGCCGGGACGCCATGAGGTCGATTTCTGGAAGACCCCACCTGTCCACCAGTAGTTGAAAAACGTCCGGGTGCAGGGACCATTCCCCTGGATGAACGTCCTGGCGACTTAGAAAGTCCGCCTCCCAATTTAGCACTCCCGGGATGAAGACCGCTGATATGGCCGGAAGATTGCGCTCCGCCCAAACCAGGATCCGAGAGACCTCTACGAGAGCCGCCCGACTGCGAGTTCCTCCTTGCCTGTTTATGTAGGCCACGGTGGTAGCATTGTCCGACTGGACCTGCACCGGGTGACCCTGGAGAAACCGCTGTGCCTGCAGGAGAGCATTGAAGACCGCACGGAGTTCCAAGATATTTATTGGAAGCTCCGCTTCTGTCGGTGTCCACCTGCCCTGGAACAAGTGTGGACCCGAAACTGCTCCCCAGCCTCGAAGACTGGCGTCCGTTGTCAACAGGACCCAATTTGGAACCCAGAACGGACGTCCCTTGTTGAGGTGGGTCATCTTTAACCACCACGCAAGGGACAGGCGAACCTCCGGGGTGAGCACAATCGTCTGGAACTTCAGAGACTGAGGCAGCCCGTTCCACTTGGACAGGATCAGGTGCTGCAGAGGTCTAGAGTGAAACTGGGCGTATTCCACCATGTCGAACACCGACACCATGGAGCCCAGTAACCTCATCGCCGAGTGTAAGGACACCCGGCGGCTGTGCAGACAACTGCGCACCCTTGACTGTAAAGCAGAGATCTTGTCCTCCGTCACGAAGATCCTTTGCTGTCCCGAGTCCAATAAGGCTCCAAGATGCAGAATCCTCCGAGACGGGATTAGAGTGGACTTCTGCCAGTTAATTAGCCAGCCGTGCCGTTGCAGCAGTGCAATGGTCAGGTCCAAGTGGTGTAACAGGAGCTCTGGAGATCCTGCCACCAATAACAGGTCGTCCAAGTACGGCAACATGCGGACTCCTTGCAGCCGCAGAGAAGCCGCCATGACCGCCATAGCGTCCTGTATGTCCAATGACACCATGTAGTCCCCAGGTTCCAGCGCCAGAATGATGGACCGTAGGGTCTCCATCCGAAACTTCGGGACCCGCAAAGACTTGTTGAGTGCTTTGAGGTTGAGAATCGGACGATATGACCCATTGGGTTTCTGTACCAAAAATAGATTTGAATAGAAACCCTGGCCCCTCTGGGAGAATGGAACAGGCACTATAACTCCAGCCTGGAGCATAGTGTGCAATACCTTCCGCAGCTCCGTAGCCTTGTTCCGGTCTGATGGTAGACCCGTGGTGAAGAATCGAGCCGGGGGTCTGTGCCGGAAGGAGAGGGCGTACCCGTGAGAGACCACCTCCAGAACCCAAGTGTCTGTCGTAGTGAACGACCAACACCGGGAGAACTGCAGCAGGCGGCCTCCCACCCTGGGATCCCCCAAGGGGAGACCCGGACCGTCAGGCCGCAGGCTTGTCATCTGGCTTGGGGGCCGGACGTCTGGTACTCCATGCCTGTTTCCGGGGCTTGCCCGATTTCTTAGGGCCAGCCTGTCGAGGAAACGACTGTGGTTTGGGCCTGCCCTGGGCCCTAGATGACCGAAAGGACGATGGTCCAGAACCAGAAGGAGCAGCGGCCGACGGGAGACAAGCAGATTTGGCTGCCGCCAGCGTGGCCACAATCTTATCCAGATCCGGACCGAAGAGAACTTCTCCGGTAAACGGCAACGCTTCCAGACCTTTCTTGGATCTGCGTCCGCCTTCGAGGATCGCAGCCACAAGGTGCGACGAGCAGCTACCGCTGCTGAAGAAATTCTAGACACCAGAGTACTAATGTCTAGAGCCGCCTCGTTGATGTAGGTGGCCGAATCACGGAGATTGCCAATCAACTCCGCTTGTTCGGCCGGACAGTCGGATTCAAAAGAAGCCTCTAATGAATCCGCCCAGCGCTCCATCGCTCTGGCAACCCAGCAAATGGCCATAGCCGGCCGTGCTGCCCCCCCTGCAAGGGAATAAGCGGACTTCAGGCAGATGTCTACCTTGCGGTCCGTAGCATCCTTAAGGGAGGACATGGATGGCATCGGCAATGTGGCACTACGGACAAGACGGGTCACGTGAGAATCCACCTGTGGAGGGGATTCACACTTAGCAAAATAATTATCCGCGAACGGATAAGCCACCGCCAGGCGTCTCTGCGGCTGGTATCTTTTGCCAGGTTGTTTCCACGCCTCCTCTAAATGGTCCACCAACTGACCCGAAAGAGGAAAGACTGTGGCATCGCCCTTCACATCTTTGAAAAAGGCATACTTAGATTTAGCCGCTGGGGGAACTTCGTCCTCAATCACCAAGGCTGTGCGGACCGCCCGAATAAGTCCAGGAATATATACTTTGGACTTAGCATCAGCGTCCTTAGTATGGAAAGGTTCCTGATCGTAAGGATCCAGAATCTCCCCATCATCAGACGTCCCTTCGTCATCCTCATAAGGAGCGGACAGAGACGCCACCGGCCTTTTATGAGGCCGCATCACAGACTCCCCTTGCAATACATCCGACAAGTGCTGTAAAGAACTCGTCAGGGAGTTAACCCACGCTGGCTCCTGAGAACCCGGGAGCGGGGAAATAGGGAGACTGTGGGGTACCACCAATTGTCGTGGGAACCCCTGCATGGGTGACGACACCACAGACTGCTGGGACAAACCCATCGGAGTAAACGCGGGCTGCGGAGCTAACTGGCCCACTAAAGCTGTTAACGCCTGAGCGAAACAAGCCCAGGGCGGCTCCTGTACCGGTGCTGTAACCGTAATAGGCCGCGCCATGGACAACACTGCCGGCAAAGGCCCTCCGCGCTACCCTCCCCCTCCGCTAACGGTACTTTGCACGTGGTACACTGTAGCCGGAGGGGAAAATCACTTTCAGACATGATGGCACCACGTATGTGACCTCTCTCACCAATTAAGTATTAAATAGGCGAGAGACCACCCTGCAGCACCGCACCGCAAGGGCTTTAGCAGAAAGAACAGGGACAGTAATAAAGCTGACAGTTTAGTGAAGAATAGTTACAGGCAGCAGCGCTAGCACAGTCACATACAATGCAGAAAAATAACAATTCCTGCACTAACAGCGCTGATCACTCAACTACACAGACACAGGGCCTGGTAGGACACAGCGCTGC
This sequence comes from Taudactylus pleione, assembly GCA_031769625.1. NCBI lineage: Eukaryota > Metazoa > Chordata > Amphibia > Anura > Myobatrachidae > Taudactylus > Taudactylus pleione. Next base: position 19,193,974 of record JAUIMM010000065.1, on the reverse strand, counting down.
ATACACAGACCTGACCACAGCGGAGGAGAGGTATGCGGGGGGACCCAGACCACGATGCTTCCTTCCAGACTTCCAGCAGCGTTCACCATGCGTTGCAGAGAAGATGGCCGCCAAGGAGCAGAGAGAAGCTGGCCTGGGGGAGGAGCGCTGACACAGGACCAGTCAGCACAGTGCAGAGAGGGCTGTGTGCAGCGGGGGAGGCGCCGGCTGTGAGACAGGGAAGGCGCGCTCCCCTGGCATGCATTTAACCCCTGGGACGCCGCAGCGCTACCGCTCTGCTGCGATCCGCTGTCCCAGGGGGTAGTGGAAAGCGCAGGTTCAGTACCTGGCTCCACGCTGCAGCCAGTCCCCAGGGAGCCCCCTGCCTGGGGACTTAGGACCATGTGATCAGCGGGGACCCACCGCGGGACCCCGCTGCTTACCTCTGTCCCCCTTGAATCCGGCCATGGTCCGGAGCATCTGGGGTCACCGCTAGCTGTGACCCCAGACGCCCACCAGCATCCCCGGATCAGTACCGGCGTTCTGGTACCGGCGGGGTGTAGGGAAGACAGCATGGACGTCAGGACTGACTGTCCATGCTGTTCATCCAGTTGTGCAGCCACAGCTGCATGAAGAATAAGCTTCAGGGGCTCTTCTAGCCCCCACTCCAACAGGTGCACCCGACTCCGGCCGGGCACCAAACTAAACTGAGGTGCCTTGGCCTGGGGGCGGGGTATAGGAGGGGGACCTAGTGCATCCTGGGAGGCTGAAAGCTTAACTCTTTGGTGCCCTGCGACTGACGTCACACCTATACCCCAAGGTATCCTGTGGATACCCTATGGACCCTGAAGTAGAAAATATCATACTTTTATTCCACTTTAATGTATGTCTCATGTTAAAAGTTACTTTAATAACGCATAAACAGGAAGTACAATTTTTATATTTTTTATATCAGAAATACATGTTTTAGCTCTCAAAAAAAATGGTTTGTCATACTGTATCGCAAAAACACAATTTTTATACTCTATTAGTACAATAAAAAAGTCAGGACGATGGATGGCACAAAAAATATATTGTAATACATAAAATATTTACAATACAATTTAGTAAATGTAAAAAAATAAACAAGTAAAAACTTAAAATGATTATACAATGCAGTTGTAAAATGGAAGGATTCAATTGATAATTAAATGACTACAGAACAGTTTTGAGGATACAAAACAGCACTAAAAGCCTTAGAACTGTACAGCCATATTTTAAAGCATTCAAGGTAAACTCCCAATGGAGAAAGAGGTAACAAATTTAAAGAGTAATAATGATGAACACAATATTTTTACCTCATTCCTAGACTTCGACTTCAAATGCTGTCTCTTCTCATCTCCTAAATATTTGCCTGCAAACATACATATGAATTGTCAGATGCTTTATCCCCTATAAAAACAAAGTTCTTCTTTAACATAAATCACTAACTGTGACACAAGGGAGGAATTTACTAAATATCAGTTAGCCGTCCAAATTTGACTGCATTTGGATTAGATAGCAGCAGTCTAGGGGCCTGATTCAGCAAGGATCGCAAGTGCTATTACGCACACAGACGGCCGATTGTTGCGTTCTGTGCATGTGCACTGCAATCGGGACAGTGATCGTAGTGGCTATGCAGACCCATCACAGAGTGATTGACTGGAAAAAGCGTTTGGGGGGTGGTGATGGGAAGGATGTCAAAATGCAGCGAGCTAAAGGTTGGAGAACGAAATGAACAATAACGATATTGTTCAATGATTTATCTTTCGTATCGTCTAGTGTGTATGGTTCGAATGACCAACGATGCACGCTACCGTGTGTCATTAACGATATTCCCAGTCGGCTCTACATGCAGCCCAATCTGGGGATATCGTGAGTGATGCCATGCTGCTGAATGCAGCATGGCCCTTTTTTCTACTCAGTTATTTCTTTTGTGGAAGTAAATAAAAACTAATTTAATAAACAAAAATGCAGAAAAACAATACTTTAGTACAGAATTTGCCATCCCAATTTTTTCCCATTAAAAGTATACAAAACACCAGATTTACTAAGCAGCTGCCAATACACCCCCCCAAAAATAAGTTGCCCCTATGAAGTGTTTTGGATAAAGCGATGAACGAATCACTTGGATCCTTATATAGTGAGAAATAAACATGGGAATGAGGGGTGCAAGAGATTTTTTAAAAATAAACAATATTTTCTCACAGTCTCCGAGTCCTGTCTGCAATAGCAAATTGGTCATGGCAGCACAAGCTGGAAATTGTAATACACCTGTGAATTACAATTTTATTTACATTTTTAAAAGATTTATCAATCCCACACCTAACGTACAAGGCATGTGGAGAATAGCCCTAGTGCTACTGGCACAGGGCTGCTTCTTCTTGTGGGGGGGGGGTATCAGGCATTTTTTTGTGTGTGCCAGACTTCCTTATGCTGTAGAAAATCTGTTCAATCTGGCTGGTTGGAATGAGAATCTGGTAATGTATGAGAGCAAATGACAATCAACCATTTGCTCACAAAACTGAAAAACATCAAAAATGGTAATTCACACAAATTGGTTAAACTTAAAACACACGAATTTAACCAATTAGAACAATTGTTTTTTGTCCATTTTCCAGTGTTTAAGACAATATGATCGACTGTCATTTGCTCCCATACATTACCAGCTTTTCTTTCCAACCAGCCAGATTGGACAGATATCTGACAGATAATTGTATAGTGTATGCCCAGCATTAGGGATTTAAATGCTGTGCTGACCGGCCTAGGGCTGGTTGCAGTATGATGGAGGGAACCCACGTAGTGCGCCCCCCTGCCATACAGCAGGGCTCGACAAATTCCGAGGGCGAGGTCGCCATGGCTACCAGATTTTGCTGCCTGGCTACTAGATTTTGCAGTGCGGGAGGAAGCAGATCCTCATCAGCTCCAGTGGAGATTCATGCCTATAGTATTGCTGTGTTCTTATCATGCACAGAAATGCATGTGCTGAGTGATTGATGCCAATTATCGCGCCGATTGATAGAGGTCAGGTTTAACCGCGTAAAACAGCTAAACCCGACCAAAGAGGCGCAATCGTAAAAAGTGCCGTTTGGGCTTACAAACGGGTCATTTTACAAGCATTCCAGTTTGCCACCCCCGGGGGGTTTGAGAGCTGAAGTGACAGCACCGGCAGTTGATTGTGCAGGTAGGAGCAACAATTGAATAGCCCCGTCCGGTGCGAGGGGGGGGGGGGGGGGTTGGTCAGCTGCCGGCAAAAATAATTGAATTGCGCCCTTTGCAACTTAGAAGAACACACACACAAACAGACACCCCAATCACCCAATCAACCTTAGTCAGAGCATGCACATTATCTGGATCATATTGCTCCCGGTTCCCAGCAGTCGCCGGTAGGAATGTAAGAGTGCCAACAAGACCGGCATAGCCTACAGAAAGACTCACTATAAAGGGATTTATGCAATTCTCATTGCCAGGTAAACCCCTCCCTATTTGGACCTATTTGGATGCACCCACACAAAGACAGCTCCTGGAGGAGGTTTTGACTGTATCGGGTAAGGAGGTGGTCAACAGAGGTGTGGAACGCTACCCTCTATGGACATCACCACTGTGAACTGGACTTCATTACTCCGTCTATTGTCATCACTTTACACAATATTGCTTTCTGTCAATCTGTACCAAGTACACAGAGAACTGTCAGCAGAGTGGATACTACATACCTCTGACACACTAACTCCTACCGTGGTGGATGTGCCACAACCATATTCCCCTTCCACCACCGGTAAATATACTGTAGAATCCGTATCTCTCTGTTACAATAAAAACATTTATAGCACCACTACAAGTCTTATTAGATACAATAGTAGTAACACTTGCGCAAATCAAAGACTATCCTTATTTACAAGCTTCCATGGATCCTAGGGATTCGTGCAGCGCTTGTAAAACCCATAATTTCTGCAGCATTTTGTTGTCAGGATTAGGGTTTAGAAACTGATGGACATCAACAGTTTACAAAGTAGCCTCAAATCCGATGCTTAATAAAGTCTGTATTTTGGTCCCCAAAGCAACAGTGATGCCCATCGGTTTCTAAGCAACAGCCAACACAACGTTTAATAAATTTCCTACAAGGGGGGGAATTCAATTCAGTGCAATGTTGAATAGCCGCGGGAGGGAGCTCCCGAAGCTATTCAATACACCGTGCTGTTTGGGCGGGCAAAGGATTTCTTCTCGCAGACCCCTGGGGATGTGAGGAGAAATCCACCAAAAGTGTCGGGCGTGCAGCTGTTTTACTGTTTAGTACGGCGCTAACAGCCGCGCACCCGTCACTTTAGTCAGAGAATGCCCGTTCTCGCGCCTTAACACCTTTGATAAGTCACGAGAACCGGCATTCTCCGACATACCAGCGCACTGAATTGAATAGCTCCGGGAGCTCCCTCCTGGCGCTATTCAATTCATGTTGAACTGAATTCCCCCCATTGTGTTATTCATTATCCTTAGAATTTTAATTTAAGCTGAAATTAAAAGACAAAGTTGGTCAAGTACTATTGATTTACCATGGAAACCACAATCATATGAGCAGGGGTTTTGAAACTTTCATAGCATAAAACCTCAACCCTATCCTCTACCACCATGTAACCACTGAATAGCTAGGTGACTGATTGGCTTGTCTTAGATGGGTACACACTATGCAACAAGTTGTTCATTCAGCTGACTAATTAAATATCTCATAGTGCATTTGTCAATGTGTACAGACAATTTGTCTATGTACTACATAGTTCACAGACATATTGAGTCGACTCTGCTGCACATCCGATACCGATATATCTTGCAGGTATATTGGTTCATCTTGCTTTGTTACGGACGACCCGCCAAACTCCCGTGCACTTGCTGCAGGGACCACCAACAAGGTCATCTCAACTGGGCAGGCAAATTTAAATGGCCACAGAAAAATTTACACCTTGGGCCAGATAGTGGAATAAATTATACTAAAAGTAATCTAATCAACCTGATGGTGAAAGAAATGTGTTGAATCAAGATATAGATATAGCAAAATATAAAGTGCATAATTGTGCAACAATTGTTACAGTGATAGTCGTGAAACAATACTCACATATAATTACAAATATTTTAAAATACTGCATTAACTAACAAATATCCATATTAATCACTGTGTTGAATGTCACTATTGGCCTTTCCATTCATATATCATGTACCATAGGGTGCTTCTGTTATTTAATTGTGTCACACCGTTATTACCCCTCTTATTTCTTTAGGGTGGTAATTCAGTATATAGTATCTCTCTGAGGTTGTAACATCCCCGCCAAGGGATTTATTTCAATTCCTCTTGGGGTATCAATAAAATTATCTTATTGGGGTATAACATCAAAGTTTTTCTATTTTATCCTGATCTAGATACTTCTCCTTGTGCTTTATCCCCTCCACATACTTAAAGGTATGTCTGAATATCATTCAAATCGGACACTGGGTTTCATATGTTTATAATAAATGTATCACTTCTCCAGTTCAAATTACCCTTAAAATACATATTTCATTTGATTCAGACATTAATTGGTATATGATTTGTTATCACAGGGTAAGAACACTGTTCAGTTTTTATTCCTTGCCACTGCGATCTTTGTATGTGGGGAGATTTTCTTGGTGTATAGGACAGGGCTCAACAAATCCCAGGGGCCAGGTCGCCATGGCTACCAGATTTTGCTGCCTGGCTAACAGATTTTGCAGTGAGGGAGAAAGCAGATCCTCATCAGCTCTGGTGGAGATATAGTAATGCGGTGTTCATATCATGCACAAGAGTGCATGTCCTGAGTGTCTCCTGCGGTGACTGCTGTGCCTTTATCCATCCTGGCCTGCTCTGATCCCTGTTGTCTGTCCCAGTCTATGCTGATCCTCCTGTATGTCCTGGCTGTCTACTGTCTACTATCTCCGGCTGCATAGAGCTCTCCGGTAGTAGGGTCTATGCGTGGCCAGGGATTGCGGAGCAGCTTTAGAGGGATAGTGGTGTAACCATGAGGGGAGGGGGGGTTTTGTTGTACTTTCTGGTACCATTGTTTATGTGAAATGTGGTCCGTTATTACAGGAGGGTGGAGCAGGGGAGCTGTGCAGAGCAGTGAGGGAGCCTCCATGTTACTATATCCATTCAACTGTGACCATTTTGTGGACTAGTATAGTGTGTATAACAGTTGCATAACACACAGAGCTGTGCTCCTCACTCACTCCTGTAATTTTTATGGGGGGGCGGTGGTCTGGCTCCTACAATTTCATCCTGGCTCCTAGATTTTAGAAAAATTTGTGAAGCCCTGCTATAGGAGTATGTCTCTCCTGTACGTTATTACTCACTAGGTACATAGTAGACACATTGTTGCTAAATACAGACACACTAACAATGTATTCTCAATAGAGAGTGCCCGTATGTATGGCTTAGTCTCATAGGCATCCATATTTCTACTGAGAGTCTGAATGGAGGCCGTACAGTGGATTGCAGTCATTAAAACCCCGACACGCTATCCCGCATGTGCGGTCCTGCCTGACGTACGTTTCGCTACTGCTTATTCATAGAGTCAACCCGACTCTCGGGTTGATAGGGGTTATATCCTGGTTACATGTGAGTGGCATCCCGTGCGGCCAATAGGTAAGGTTTGTTCGCGTCTCATGTGGCCAATAGAAGAGGTTATCCTTGCCGCTACTAAGTAGTGATGATTGGCAGGTCATCTGTCCAATCAGTTTTGCCTGTCAGCTGCCTTATTGGTTCTTTTCCTCTTAACATAAAGAACAGGTTTTAATATTTAGGGATTGATGGAAAAGTTATAATAATACGGATCTCATATTTCATCAGCATCCTTGATTTCTTAGTCATTGAAAATATATAGTTAGAGTAGTAAAATTAGATTAATACTTTTCTTCTAACATTATACTGTAGCTTGTTTTATAAAATCATAGTTTATTCACCATGTATCTCAATAGGGTATTATTAGACTATTTGTTCATACACTTATAAAATTCATACTGTATGTAATAGAATTATTTGGAGATCAGTTTATCCATAAAGAAATACATGGAATGTATATGTCTCCATTTGTGACTTTTTCTCAGTGTCCTGTGACCATATAAGTGAATTAACACTTAAGTTGATCTTCAAATATATATTCCACTGTGAAATTATATTAAATTATCACACATTTAATAAATTAACATAATGTGACATATATACCCTTATATTATTTACTAAAATGAATCATCATGTGACGATAGTGATCATACTTCTGTGAAAATAAAATTCAGTGAAAATAATAGTGCACAGATATTATATGCTACAACAGTGACCTAAAATTCATAGTGACCAAAATTAATAATCTACCATTTTTCGGATTTTTAGATCAAGGAAGGTGACCTCAGTGTCACTCACTTCATACGTAAGTTTGATATTCAACCTGTTATCGTTTAAGAACTCCACAAATTTGTTTTTAGGGCCGTCCCATACTACAAGGAGATCATCAAATGTATCTCATCCACATTAAGATACATTTTGTGTATTCTTCATGTTTTTCATTGAATACAATTGTCTCCTCCCACCACACTAAATATATGTTAGCATAGGTGGGGGCACAGGCACCTGTAGGAAGAATTTGTCATCAAACACAAAAATTTTTTTTTGTTAGTACGAAAGTCAATGGTTCTACAAAAAATGAGCCAAAGTTGGTTGCTCACTCCTTTTCCACGAAGAATTTGATCGAGTCTATACCCTTCTCATGTTGGATACTTGTGTACAGTGGTCAATGTATATTTCGTCCAGTTTACGTAGGACATCCACAGTGTCCTGAACATAGGAGGGTAGATTAATGACATGCTTTCTCAAATGAGCATCCAAAAATTTACTTGCCTGCTCCATAAGGCTCTTAATTCTCGATACTATCGGTCGCCCAGGTGGAAGTTTTTCATTGTTATGTATTTTTGGCAATAGGTAGAGGTTGGGGATCCCTGGGTTTCCCACCTCTAAAAATTGTAATTAATTCTTCGTAATGATATCTTAACCATGTCGGGTTACCAACAAGGTATCATATTGCCCTTTATAATCTTCCAATGGGTTGAAGGGCAGGCATTTATAGCATGTCGTATCCTTCAGTTGCTTTAAGGATTCCGCTATATATAGATCTTTGGCCTATAAAATGACATTACCCCCCTTATACGAGGGTTTAACTACAATGTCGTCCCATGATTGAATCTCTTTGAGGGCCTCAATCTCTTCCTTTTTGAGATTACTCATCGTCCTTTGATGTCTGAATCCTCGATTCCATAGTTCATTGAGATCCCTGGAGACTAGATCCATGAAGGTTCCTACTACTGGACAGATGTTTGTCTGTGGGAAAAATGTTCCTTTTTTCCTGCATATAGGTCTAGAACTGCATGGTAAATTGTCCTGATCCTAACTTAACTCCTGTAATATCACAAGTGCTTCCATCTCTTCCGGAGTGAAATTACTGGTCATATTGACATTTTTGTCAATTTCATGTATTTGTTGATCATCGTTGCTAGTCAGAATGGTGGTGGAATAGAATTTATTGAGGAGGAGTTTTCTCCCGAATAGGCGAAGATTCTTCTCCCAGGTAAAACGATCAAAGTGGTTAGTAGGGGAGAAAGTTAATCCTCAACTTAACACCTCCACATGCCATTCATTTAGTTCTCTCTGGGTCAGATTGATAACTCTATGCCTATTCTCAGTAAACCTGATCTCCTCCTCTGTGTTCTCCTTTGGTATTGAGGATTGTCCTGTGAACCCAATTTTTCTCGACTCGACTCCAGGTATTTCTTCCTTTTGGACCTTGAGGAAGATCTAAAAAATCCCTTGTTCATGGTCCTGGTAAGTTGTCTTTTAGTCGGAATGAATGGGTTGACCCCTATGTATCTGAGGATTCCTGATCTGTGGAGGTATACTCTTGTAAGGGTCTCCTTGTTTCTCTTCGATCTCTCCCTCCTTTGATATTCCATTGTCAAAGCTGGATAATTGGCTGAGACAAGATCAGTTTAAAATTGAAGCGTGCCCGACGCCATCTTGTGAATGGCAGCTAGACTCCATTTTAGAAACAAGAATCTGCAAGATGCCATTTTGCGACCAGCGTCACTTTAAGTTACAACTCACGAGCTAAGAACAGATGGCAATGTTTTTGATAATCTAAATAGAATAGACAATGCACCAGAAACTGTGAGTGTTTTACATACAAATTGGGAATCCCTGTTGGCAATTGTAATATAATCCAGGCATTGAGCTACACAATTGGATTTGTCTGAATCCAAACAGGTTTTAGTCTCATACCCAGACAGGATGGTTTAGTTTCACTGTTGGAGGTCACATTTGCATTGCAGTCTGAAACTGTGAGTGAGGAATGATATGTGTGTGTGTGTATATATATATATATATATATACACATACACACACAGTCAGGTCCATAAATATTGGGACATTGACAGAATTTTCAGATTTTGGCCTCTATTCACCACCACAATGGTTTTGAAATGAAACAAACAAGATGTGCTTTAACTGCAGACTTTCAGATTTAATTTGAGGGTAATTACATCCAAATCGGGTGAACGGTGTAGGAATTACAACAGTTTCAATATGTGCCTCCCACTTTTTAAGGGACCAAAAGTAATGGGACTATCAACTCAAAAGCTATTTCATGGACAGGTGTGAGCTATTCCCTCATTATTTCATTATCAATTAAGCAGGTAAAAGGTCTGTAGTTGATTCTAGGTGTGACATTTGCATTTGGAATCAGTTGCTGTCAACTCTCAATATGAGATCCAAAGAGCTGTCACTATCAGTGAAGCAAGCCATCATTAGGCTGAAAAATCAAAACAAACCCATCAGAGAGATAGAAAAAACATTAGGTGTGGCCAAATCAACTGTTTGGAACATTTTTTTAAAAAAAGAACGCATCGGAGAGCTCAGCAACACCAAAAGACCCGGAAGACCATGGAAAACAACTGTGGTGGATGACAAAAGAATAATTTCCCTGGTGAAGAAAAACCCCTTCACAACAGTTGGCCAAATCAAGAACACTCTCCAGGAGGTAGATGTATATGTGTCAAAGTCAACAATCAAGAGAAGACTTCACAAGAGTGAATATAGAGGGTTCACCACAAGATGTAAACCATTGGTGAGCCACAAAAACAGGAAGACCAGATTAGAGTTTGCCAAACAACATATAAAAAAGCCATTACAGTTCTGGAACAACATCCTATGGACAGATGAGACAAAGATTAACTTGTACCAGAGTGATGGGAAAAGGAGAGGAGAGGAACTGCTCATGATCCAAAACATACCACCTCATCAGTGAAGCATGGTGGTGGTAGTGTCATAGCGTGGGCATGTATGGCTGCCAATGGAACTGGTTCCCTTGTATTTATTGATGATGTGACTGCTGACAAAAGCAGCAGAATGAATTCTTAAGTGTTTTGGGCAATATTATATGCTCATATTCAGTAAAATGCTTCAGAACTCATTGGACGGCGCTTCACAGTGCAGATGGACAATGACCCGAAGCATACTGCAAAAGCAACCAAAGAGTTTTTTAAGGCTAAAAAGTGGAATGTTATGCAATGACCAAGTCAAGACCCTGACCTGAATCCGATTGAGCATGCATTTCACTTGATGAAGACAAAACTAAAGGGAAAATTCCCCAAGAACAAGCAGGAACTAAAGACATTTGCAGTAGAGGCCTGGCAGAGCATCACCAGGGATGAAACCCAGGCGCTGGTGATGTCTATGAGTTCCAGACTTCAGGCTGTAATTGCCTGCAAAGGATTTGCAACAAAGTATTAAAAAGTGAAAGTTAGATTTAGGATTGTTTAGTTTGTCCCATTACTTTCGGCCCCTTAAAAAGTGGGAGGCACATATAGAAACCGCTGTAATTCCTACACCGTTAACCTGATTTGGATGTAATTACCCTGAAATTAAATCTGAAAGTCTGCAGTTAAATCACATCTTATTTGATTCATTTCAAAATCATTGTGGTGGTGAATAGAGGCCAAAATCTGAAAATTCTGTCAATGTCCCAATATTTATGGACCTATATATATGGATATATATATATATATATATATATATATATATATGTTAAGTCCATCATAGATGGAATCTCATGCATAAACACCGCACATTACGCACAATTGAGCTGCTAACATGATGCCCAGTAGCGAATGCACAATTATTAGCATCATGCGATTGCATCTTTCACCATTTCACATACACACATTATGCTTAAGACCCCGAATGAAAATACCGTTTAGTAGCTAAATGCGCACGCATCTGTCCCCAGTTAACTAGCGTCTTCATATCAAACCCCGAATTCTCACACATTACATATTCACACATAAGGTTTAATAAGCTTTAAAGTATATGATTTAAGTTGGTTCAGTTAGTTTAAATGCTGAGAAATAAAGATATTTGATAACTAAGGTTTTATACATGCTAAACAAGTCGTGTTTGGTTTCGTACTGATGCGTACTCTTTTTACAGTATTCCGGTGTTATCGGTGGGGAGGTCGCATCATACATTCTCGAGTTATGGATCGCAGAGGCTACAAGCAACAAAATGTATATTTCATGAACAACTGTTAGGATGTTACAGGGGGCGGGAAGGGAAAGACACCCAGCTGTTAGAGGCAGGGAGAGTCTATTTGAACCAGCCTGTTAAATGCTTTGTAACAGATGCTTCTCCCCTGGGAACCAATGACATCAGCAGCAAACTTCTCTATTGTCCTGTCTATTCTGGGGAGTATAAATATGTGTGCTCTAACACTGGGTCTTTAGTCTTCTTGCTGAATGCTGACTGAAGGGTTTCATGCTGATGCCTAACATTTGGTACCGGAAGCGCTGCATATGTATACTGTACTTTTACTTGAATAATACTTGTGCTTTGGAACCACAGATTCCAGGTCTAAGTCTTTATTTACTGTATGACTGCGTACGCAAATTAGCGTCATCCTTAGAAGGTATAGGCAGGATATTAGAAGGTATAGGAAGGTGTGCATAGCGGTTCAATTTTAATATCATCACCATTTAAATACTTGATTTTGTGAGTAATCCATCTTATCACAAGCAAATTTCCTTTTCTTACGTTCAATTATATCTGTTTCAAATTCTGCTAATTCCTTTTTATACTTTTCAAATTTCTGCTGGAAAGATAACTCCTGTTCGTGGATCTTTAACTTGTTTGTCAATTGTTTTATCTCCCTTGAGTACTGATCCAACATTAGGTTGTCATGTTTTATCAGAATAAGCATTAGTTCTTGTGAACACTTCTTTAAGGCATCTTCCCATTCAGTTTTCAGATTACCCGTTACTAACTCTAATGATGGGAAAACTCTTGGCCTTAAGCCTGTTGGTGTAATTTTATGCTTCATATAGTTTTCAAAGGTGGTCATTTCCCACCAAGTCGTCGTCTGTTTTTATAGATTATATTTCAATTGTATCAGATCCTCATTCCAATTCGGAGTTAGTTCTATTCCTCCATTTATGGTTTCAGGAAAAATGGTACCAAATTCACTACTCCACCATTCCCTTCTACTATTCAATTCTGCAAACAGACTAAAGTTGGCCATTCTTCTCACAATAACCAGTTTATAGAACCCTTGTGGTGACCAAGTCAATTGACACAATCTGGTCACATTGGATTTTGTATATTTCTTTATGATCTACATGGATTGCGAGGGATGTAGGATAGTATTATAGATTCACCTACACACTGGGTGGGGGGGGGGTAGATCATTCACGTAATGACTAATTTATGTATGCAATATTGAAATATGATTGTCACGATGGATCATTGTCCTATGATCTAAACATATGATTTTAACACTATAGATTTAATTTTTTTTTTTTACACACCTAGTTATTATAATAAATGCTTTACACAATTTTATTTCACTAGATTATTAAGTTTGGTCACTATGAATTTTAGGTCACTATTGTAACTTATCTGTACACTATTATTTTCACTGAATTTTATTTTCACAGAAGTATGATCACTACCCTCACAGGATAATCATTTTATTAATCATTTTAGTAAATAATATAAGGGTATATATGTCACATATTATGTTAAATGATTAAATGTGTGATAAGTTAATATAATTTCACAGTGGAATATATATTTGAAGAACAACATAAGTGTTAAGTCACTTATATGGTCATAGGACACTGAGAAAAAAGTCACAAATGGAGACATACGATACATTCCATATATATTCCATATATTTCATTATGGATAAATTGATCTTCAAATAATTCTGATACATAGCGTATGAACTTTATAAGTGTAGGAACAAATAGTCTAATACCCTATTGAGATATAGTGAATAAACTATGATTTATAAAACAAGCTACAGTATAATGTTAGAAGAAAAGTATTAATCTAATTTTACTACTCTAACTATATATTTTCAATGACTAAAAAATCAAGGATGCTGATGAAATATGAGATCAGTATTATTATAACTTTTCCATTAATCCCTAAATCTTAAAACCTGTTTTTTATTTTAAGAGGAAAAGAACCAATAAGGCAGCTGACAGGCAAAACGGATTGGACAGATGACCTGCCAATCATCACTAATATGGTAACTCCCCTGTAAGAATACTTAGTAGCGGCAAGGATAATCTCTTCTATTGGCCACACGAGACAAGAATAAACCTTACCTATTGGCCGCACGGGATGCCACTCACATGTAACCAGGATATAACCCTTATTAACCTGAGAGTCGGGTTGATTCTATGAATAAGCAGTAGCGAAATGTACGTCAGGCAGGACCGCACACGCAGGATAGCATGTTGGGGTTTTAATGACTGCAATCCACTGTACGGCCTCCATTCAGACTCTCAGTAGGAATATGGATGCCTATGAGATTAATCCATACATACGGGCACTCTCTATTGAGAATACATTGTTAGTGTGTCTGTATTTAGCAACAATGTGTCTACTATGTACCTAGTGAGTAATAACGTACAGGAGAGACGTACTCCTATACACAAGGAAAATCTCCCCACATACAAAGATCGCAGTGGCAATGAATAAAAACTGAACGGTGTTCTTACCCTGTGATAACAAATCATATACCAATTCATGTCTGAATCAAATGAAATACACACCCTATAACTGATGTATTTTAAGGGTCATTTGAACTGGAGAAGTGATAAATTTATTATAAAAAATTAAACCAAGTGTCAGATTTGAATGATATTAAGACATACCATTAAGTATGTGGAGGGGATAAAGCACAAGGAGAAGGATCTAGATCAGGATAAAATAGAAAAACTTTGATGATGTTACACCCCTATAAGATAATTTTATTCATACCCCAAGAGGAATTGAAATAAATCCCTTGGCGGGGATGTTACAACCTCAGAGAGATGCTATATACTGAATTACCACCCTACAGAAGTAAGAGAGGTAATAACGGTGTGACACAATTAAATAAGAGAAGCACCCTATGGTACATGATATATGAATGGAAAGGCCAATAGTGACATTCAACACAGTGATTAATATGGATATTTGCTAGTGGATGCAGTATTTTAAAATATTTGTAATTATATGTGAGTATTGTTTCACGACTATCATTGTAACCCATTATTTGTTGCACAATTATGCACTTTATATTTCGCTAGCCTTAATTTTAAAGGATGAATTAAAAGTTATATTTTAGCATTGTTTGTAATACTTTTCTTGGGTCACCATGACTTAGAGATCTCAACTGGAAGATTCTAGATATCCGCGAGTGCCCCTTGTTGGAACACACTCTCTTTTTGTACCTTATTAAAATCAATAGAGTCTTCTGGTCTGTCCAAATCGCATCGCATTGCGACTAAGATTCATTTTCAGCAAAAGAGACGTCCCGGCGCTAGCAGAGTTGCACCGGACCTGGTGGCTCACTCACATCTCGCACCGTATGGCGTATTCAGACAAGATGTGTGAGTACACATCTCAAGCGGTATTTTCTGCCTAAAATTCACCCACTTTTTCTACATTCCCTCTGGGAGATCCAAGGGGGCAAGTACACAGTGTAAGACATGATGACGTGTTTCATTCCATCTCTGCACCACCACTTGCATCACAATGATGCGTTTTGCTTCATAACGCGGCAGGGACAAGGCTGTGATGATGTGAATTTTGTGATCAGACCCACCCAAAGGCAAGGCCTGATGGTGCCTTCCCAACATCAAGGAAGAGTAGGTAAGTATGCATTCATCTTATAAATTATATTTAATTCATATGGCACCACAAAGGTCCCATAGTTCTAAACAAAGGGAGCAGAACACACATCCCTCCTGGGATGTGGGCAGAAATCCGACAAAAGTCTAGGCGGCGCGGCGGAAACAGCATCGCGCCAGGAAGTTTAGTCGGAGAATGCCTGTTCTCGCGACTAAACACCCTGTTTAAGGCGCAAAAACGGGCATTCCACGACCTAACAGCGTGCAGAATTGTATAGCTGCGGTAGCTAATTCCCGGCGCTATTCAATTTGCGTTGAATTGAATCGAGCCCATAGTGACCATGAAAGGAGAGAGAGGCAATGACCACGAAAGTAGAGGGGACCCTGCTCATGAAAACTTATATTCTAGAGGGGCTACCAGTATACACAAAGAAGGTGGCACAGTTGGTGAATTGCAGGGGCTGGACAATTACGGAAAGGCGTGGTAGGCTTCAATAAAGAGATGAGTTTTAAGGGCACATTTAATGCCTTGGAGGCTGGAAAAAACTCTGTTTGCGGAGGCAGCGTGTGGAGAAATGAGACTGGTAATGAAGGTTCAGTATATATGTTCAACTATCACAATGTCGTCATGGCTGTAATTATTATTACATTTTATTTATAGAGCGCCACAAGTGGTCCGCAGCGCCGTACATACAGTAAAGCGTACACAGAACATTACATTACAATACAGTAACCAAAATATAAACAGAACACAAGTAATCATTAGCAACACAATTCTCCATACAGAGTACAGCTCTGAAGGTGAAGGCTGTCATAGAAGTGCTAGAGAAGAAGGCTGTGAGACATTGGGGAGGAGGACCCTGCTCCTAGGAGCTTACAATCTAGGGGAGAGGGGAGACAGACAGATGACATGAGGCGTGAGTGTAGGAAGTAAGCAAGGTAGAGATGGCTGAGGCGGGAGGGACAGAGGGCCTGATTCAGAGCCGGACGCTCTGATAAGAGCACTAGCTCTGAATCAGGGCCCTTCTACCTCTTATTGGAGCGGCCTCCTGGCCGCTCGCATAGCTGTGGGGTGACCACCCACAGCTTATGCGAGCGGCCAAAAAGATGGTCGCGATGGTCAAGACCATCACGACCATCGGGCTTGCGACGAGACCCTGCGGTAGGGGTCTCGCTGCTACAAGCCCAGGAGTGCTTTTGGCTCTATCAGAGCCAAAAGCACTCCCACTGACATCACAAGTGATGTCAGTGGGGCCGGCCCCAGACGGTAGGCGTTCCCATGGGAGCGCCTCCGTCTGGGCAGCAACGCTCCCGGCACGCCCACCAAAGGGGGCGTGCTGTCAATCAACATTAACAGCACGCCCCCTTTGGTGCGAGAACCATAGCGACGGCTTGGCCGTCGCTATTCGGGTCTCACGCATGCGCACTAGGGCATCATCGATCCGCTTGCGAGCGCTCAGCGCTCGCGAGCGGGTCAGAATCAGGCCCAGAGATCTGGTAACATGGTTATGTGGTGGAAGGGTATGCCTTGGTGAACAGGTGGGTTTTCAGTGCACGTTTGAAGCTCTGCAAGGTCGGGGGAGAGCCTGATCGAGCAAGGGAGCTCATTCCAGTAGAGGGGGGGCTGCACGTGCAAAATCTTGGATACGAGCATGAGATGAAGTAACCAGGGTGTAGTAGTGTTAACTCTAGCTCCGGCGGCAGGGCAGGGCGCCGGAGCTAGAGAGGGCAATGCGCGCACGCCCGAAAAGGGGGCGTGGTCATGAAAAGGGGGCGTGTCTATAAGACGCGTCCCCTTTTCGTCATACTTGGGGGGCGTGCCCGGCGCTTACGGACATGCCGGGCAGCCCCCAAGCGCTGCAGGAAGGGAGAATAGATGCCGGGCGCATGCGTCCGGCGTCTATTCAACAGCGGTGACCGGGTCACCGCATGTTTCTCTACCCCGCGGGACACTGCGTCCCGCGGGTGAGAACGGCACCCGCAGGCTGTGAGGGCAGGGCGCTTTCTGCCCTCCAGAAGGAGGGCAGGGTGCTTTTTGCCCTCCAGAAGGAGGGCAGGGCGCCGCGCCCCGCTAAAACAGCCTAGCGGGAACGCTATGTAGGAGAGGTAACAGTCCATTGGCAGACCGGAGTGAGCGGGAGGGAGTGTGTAAGGAGAGGAGGTTGGAGATGTAGGGAGCAGTAGAGTTAGAGAGGGCCTTGTATGTGAAGGTGAGGCGTTTGAAGACATTTCCATTTGAAGTAATGCCGACATTGTACCTGTCCATCACGTCAACATACTGGCTTTCTTCTCATTTTGTCCCGAACCCTAAAATTCTTGAAAATTTCAACATTATGACAATGTCAACATTCTGACCATATTGACATTTTGCAGATGTCGATATCATCAATGTCGACATTGTGAATGTGACTGCATATATTTATCATTGCTTTTGGGTGGTGGAGAACCATCAGCAACATCCTATACCACAGATCTGGGACCAGTAATAAAAGTGGGACTGAGAATTATCTCACCAGTAAAAGAAGCATTAAAGAAGATATATAATTTACATAGCACTGCTGCTTTCCTACTTTGATCATTTAAATAGCTCTGATATAAAATAGCTCCAATTATTGCCACAAATAATCTGATTATACTAAAATGCTAACTGCTAGAACAATATGAGAAAAAGCTACGTGCTCTAAATGCCCTATTTGGCTCATAAGCTTAGCAAAAATATACATGCCTGATGCTCTGGACAAACAAATTACATCAGCAAAGAGACACTTAAATGCTGAATAATAAACTCTATAGATTTACATACAGTTTAATAAATTTTTTCAAATTATAACATATGTAGATCCACAAAATCTAATTTTATTTTTAGTTGCTGCAAATATCTATTGAAAAAGACTTACTTATGTGTGGGTACACACTGCGTACAGCCAATGAACGATATATTGTTCAATGCATCTGCAGGTATGTACATACAACGATGAATGACCGCCGGATGTTAGTCTGGCGGTCAAGATCCGGACGCCAGCAGCACGATGGGTGAAGATCCCGACAGCGCCCTTAAGTGTACTATCCCTACCCCTCCTAACCTCCCCCCACAGGTGCTTAACCTAATCCCCCTATAAACCTAACCCTTCCGGGGGGGGGGTGCCTAATCCTAACCTCCTCCCGGGGGTGCCTAGACCCCCCTTCCCTTAGCCTAAATCTACCCCTCCTGGGGGGGGTGCCTAACCCTAAGTCCCCCCGAGAGTACTGAAACCTAACCCTTCCCCCACGCTGCTGTCCGCTCTCGACGCCCGGCCTACCTTCGGTAAGTCGGGCGTCGGGTATTAGGCAGGTGGATAATGGTAGGCGTCGGATTTCGACGCCTATCATTAGTCCCATGCCGGGATTTAACAGTCGGGAAGCCGGCGGTCGGGATTTTGACCGTCAGTTTCCTGACTACATCCCCATACAATATATCTGCGGATTATGTCACTCACAGAAATATTGCGTCAGCCATGCAGAACGGGCCGATCAAATATATCGTTGAGATATATGGGGCCAAATGTAATGGGTTGAGAGTTTCGAAAATGTGAGATTTTAGCAGTAAAACTCACTACTACATTGATCGAGTTGTATTTCAAAACAGGACATACCTGGATTAGAGTTTAAATCTTGAGTTTTTGGGTCTGAAAAACATGCAAGTTGGCCTGTTCTGTGACTTTATTACATTGGCTAAGTTTAAAAATGTGACAGTTTTCTCTTACATTTTGTAAACTCTCACCCTATTACATTTGGCCCATAGTGTGCATCTGCCTGTGTGTACAGACGACCGACTGACTGACCCATTTGTTGGGTGCAGAAAGCGATGACAATGATCTCAACACTGGTTTCTCTGGCCAGACATATCGGTCGGCTGATTGGTAAGTGTGTATGCACAAGTACATACTTACCAAAGTCATCGGTCTATCCGTTGGCCAAGACTGTACCTGCCATTAGTCAAATATTTAGAGACATGGCTTAACTAAACAAAAGAGCCACAGACTATTGCGCTTCGCTTCCTCCGCTCTGTTTGACAGTTGCTGTCTCAGGGGTCTATTTACTAAGCTTTGGAAGGAGATAAAGTGAACGGAGATAAGGTATCAGCCAATCAGCTCCTAACTGCCATGTCACAGGCTGTGTTTGAAAAATGACAGTTAGGGGCTGGTTGGCTTGTACCTTATCACCATTTACTTTATCTCCATACAAAGCTTACAGCCATGGCCAAAAGTATTGAGAATGACACAAGTATTGGTTTTCACAAAGTTTGCTGCTTCAGTGTTTTTAGACCTTTTTTGTCAGATGTTACTATGGTATACTGAAGTACAATTACAAGCATTTCATAAGTGTCAAAGACTTTTATTAACAATTACATTAAGTTCATGCAAAAAGTCAATATTTGCAGTATTGACCCTTTTTTTTCCAAGACCTCTGCAAATCGCCCTGGCATGCTGTCAATCAACCTCTGGGCCACATACTGACTGATCGCCGCCCATTCTTGCCTAATCAATGCTTGGAGTTTGTCAGAATTTGTGGGTTTTTGTTTGTCCATCTGTCTCTTGAGGATTGACCACAAGTTCTCAATAGGATTAAGATCTGGAGAGTTTCCTGGCCATGGACCCACAATTTTGATGTCAACACACGGGATGATTGTCAACGATAACGTTGATGATCTCCCGGGTGCGCTGGATGATCGATAATCCAGCACACCACCAACGATCCGCGATCAACAATTGCGGGTCCCTATAGTAACCTGGTTGATATCGACCAGGTTAGCCTGCATGCACAGACGATGGACGATATCATTATCGTCCATGCGTGCCTGCGCAAAGCAGGTCGTTGGTGGGCACCGGAAAATGCATGATATGAACGATAATGATATGATCGATATCATTCATTTTAATCGTACCGTGTGAATGCACCTTATTGCTGATAAGCGATTGTTTCACAACTTTCTGTTAAAGCAAAGCAGTAGCCATTTACACAGGATCCAGGAGTTCGAGGAAGTTTCAGAATAGCCACTAGTCTAGTGGGACGTATAACGAATGCTGCATCAGAAATGATACATAGCTGACAGGTAACTGTGACTTTATGCTGTCGGAATATTTACTGACGTTTGGTATAACTGCTCTTATATCACTTGTACAGAAAGCCCGCCCTGCCCCAACTGAGCACCCACTAAGTCCCACCAGCCATTACATAGTACGGAGCTACTTACTGTGCATTGTACAGGTGAGCGGAGATAGCGGTGACACACATAGGTAACTTATCAGCGCCCAAATGTTTCCTCCAGGTTACCTAGCTGCACACAGCCAATAAACGACAGCTCTAACAGTAGCCAATCATAGCTGCCCCGCCCGTAAAGTCCAAGCACCCAAAGCTCCGGAGACAACTCGTCCCGCCCAGGACTCGAAGCCAGAACACAGAAACATCCAATCACCATTCAGTTCGACCGTTCACAGCCACCTTCCGCATTCAGCTGCTGCTTCATCATCACGTCATGTCCAATCACCGAGCTCGCGTGAGGCCGCCTTAACCCCATGCAAAACAGTCTACAAAACAGTTTCCGTCCATCATTGTGGAGACCACTTTCCTTTAACGCTTACATAACAATCTCTGGTAACATGGGTTCTTTAGTGCAGACATAGATGTAAGGTGTATGTATAAGATCTTGCAAACAGGAAAATAGCAGAGAGTGAGCTGTGTGTGATTCAAAGCCAATGAGAGTGTGAGAAGAATCAGTGTGTATATGTTGTTGATAACCCCGCAAGGAGCTATCTGACTGTGAAACATGTGCTGCTGCTAGGCTAGCCGGTGTCAGGGAGATGGATCCGCTAGAGGCAGCGCTGGACGAGGTGTCTCTGGAAGGTCTGGATGGGATCACGGTGCCGGCTCTCTGGATGCGGCTTCAAGCTCGTGTCCCGCAGTTCCCTCTCCTCCTGGATGCGGCTACCAAGCAGCTAGTGTGGAGGTCGCTGGTGTCTCACGCCGGGCTGGACTTCTACGAGCTCCCGCTGACAGGCGTCCCTTACCGATCAATAACAGGTCAGTGCCCAGGTCACACTGCGGCTGCGTGCCCATGCCCAGGTCACACTGTGCCTGACTTTAATGATATAGTCTATGCTGTACTTTGGTATTTTCTTTAATTAAATATGTGTCTGTTAATGGAATGATGGTATCAAGAAAAGCGTCAAGGTAGAATAACTGAATTACCTGTGAAAGACATGATTAGTATAACTGCTTCACAGCACTGAGGGGTGGACTCGATTCCCACCATGGCCCTAACTGGAGTTAGTATGTTCTCCCTGTGCTTGCATGGGTTTCCTCTGTTTTTTTTTTTTCCCCATTATCCAAAATATGTTGGTATGTTAATTAACTCCTGACAAAAATTAGGTCAATGGACTGATATGAATATTCTCTGTTATGCACTGCGGAATATATGTGCGCGCTATATAAATAACTCAATAATTATAATAATTATACATAACGGATAGGTATAAGGTGGTAATCTCCTGAAAACCAGATTAGGATGGGCCTATGTAGATATAAGGAAAAATGTATTTTTGCTTTTAAGATTGTGCAGGTGATTAGTGTTAACGCTACACTGTTTTAGCGGGATCCGGTCTAAAGATCTACAGTAAAAGGGTAGACAGTGTCTAGATACATACCAGATGTTAGACAGTCAATAGGTTGACAGGCAGGGGCTGGCTGGCAACTATTAGCCTGGGAGGCAAATACATGCAGGCGACCCTGGCAGAGGAGTAGCGTGTGTCCGAAGAATATGCGTGCTACGGCGCCCCCCTCCCCTCCAGTGTTCCAGGGAGGAGGCGGGTCCATATGGGATTAATGTAAGGTAAAAATAAAGATTAGGGCAGCCCCCTGTCGTAGTGCCCATATGCAGTGCCCCCGTGTGCCACAGGAGAGAACACCCTTATGCAGGCCTCCATAAGTCCCAGTAGTACTAGTCCCCCCCCTTGTAGTGCCCCCAGTAGTACTAGTCCCCCCCCCTTTGGAGTGCCCCCAGTAGTACTAGTCCCCCCCCCATTTGCAGTCCCCCCCCTTTGTAGTGCCCCCATTAGTAGTAGTCCCCACTTTGTAGTGCCACCAGTAGTAGTCCCCCCCCCCCCCCTTGTAGTGTCCCCAGTAGTAGTAGTCCCCCCCTTGTAGTGTCCCCAGTAGTAGTAGTCCCCCACCCCCCTTGTAGTGCCCCCAGTAGTAGTAGTAGTCCCCTTATAGTGCCCCCAGTAGTAGCAGTAGTCCCCAGTAGTAGTAGTCCCCTCCCCTTGTAGTGCCCCCAGCAGTAGTCCCCACTTGTAGTGCCCCTAGTAGTAGTAGTCCCCCCCCCTTGTAGTGTCCCCAGTAGTTGTAGTCCCCCAGCCCCATGTAATGCCCCCAGTAGTAGTTCCCCCTTTGTAGTGCCCCCAGTAGTGCCAGACACCCCCCCCCAGTAGACACGTAATATAAAAAACAAAATAAAAAAAAACACTTACTGAATCCCCGCTCCCGCCGCCGCCATCTGCTCCTCCGTCTGTCCTCCCGGGCCGGGCCACTCTGCATTATGGGATAGACGTCATATGACATCACGACGTCTCTTCCATTGCCCACTGCGGGAGCCGGAAAATGGAGCTGCTCCCGCAGTGGGCGCAGCAGCAGCTAATGAGAGTCTGACAGACTCTCATTGGCTGCTGCTTACAACAAACACACAGCTGCCGGAGCCGGCGGCTGTGTGTTTGTCAGTGTAGCGCTGACCGAACTCCGTCCGGTCAGCGCTACACACGTGGTGCAGTCTGTGTCACAGTGACACAGACTGCACCGGCCCGCATGACGCTGCGGCCCGTGGGGCACATGGCACCCTGCCCCCCCGGCCCAGCCCGCCACTGTTGACAGGGACAAAAGGTTGACATGTAAGGTCGACTGGTGCAAATGGTTAACATGAAAATGGTTGACACAAAATGGTCACGTTTTTTTTTTCTTTAGGGTTAAGCACTTACCGGAGGGTTAGGGACTAGAAGGGACGGTTAGGCACCATTAGGGAGGGTTGGAGTTAGGGTGAAGATTAGGGTTAGAAAAAAACAAAAAAACATGTCGACCATTTTTGTGTCGACCGGTTTGACCCTGTTGACTATTTGTACCTGTCGACCTTCTTACATGTCGACCTTTAGTGTGTCGACCTTTTGTCCCTGTCGACCTATTGACTGTCTAACATCTGGTGTCTATCTAGACATTGTCTACCTTTTTACTGTAGCTCTTTCAATCCACACCCATTTCAGCGGGGTGCAGCATCCTGCCTGATTTTAAAACGACAAAATGTGCACCTTGTCTGTTAGTGGCGCCCCACTAAAACAGCCTGCCCTGAGCCTTCCCCACCCGCGGACCGCAGTGTCCCGTGGGTGTGAAAAGTTGAGGTGAACGATCTCCGTTGAGTGAATAGATGCACACAGCATCTATTCAC
Source organism: Taudactylus pleione (assembly GCA_031769625.1). Lineage (NCBI taxonomy): Eukaryota > Metazoa > Chordata > Amphibia > Anura > Myobatrachidae > Taudactylus > Taudactylus pleione. Next base: position 19,170,294 of record JAUIMM010000065.1, on the reverse strand, counting down.
CATGAGGGGACAGCTTGGGGGAAGTTCAGCACCTCTGTAAGTGCTGGGCTGGCCAAGTGTGACAAATTAGAGGTGTTTAACAAGTACACGCCCCTCTCTGGATGGCCAAGCCCCTTTTTTGGGAGCACGTGTGCCAAAGGCGCGCGCAGAGGCGCCCTGCCCGCAGTCTAACGGGAAAGCTATGAATGGATTTGGCTCTGCTGTATCTTATAGTAAAATGTAATGAAATATATAGATAAAGCCAAATCTTCATATGTCCATATTTTGTTTTCCAGATATGATGGGCAGGATTGTGATCCCAGTGTTCTTAAAGCTAAAGAAGAATCATGCTTTGAAGACATATATCCTGTTCACATTATTACTGATGATAAAAATGGCAATCAGGGCTCATGTCAGTATTTTAATGAGCGTGTTTCAGTTACAGAGCTCCTAAGGACACAGTCTATCACATGTGAAGAAGCTATTGTTAAGTGAGTATCATGGTCATTAAGTCATTATTATTTATAATAGCTTAAGTATTTTCCTAGTAACATATAGAAGGAGTGCATTATTCCTTCTAATACACGTGATTGATGAAGTGATGGAATCACAACTCCCACTTTATACATATATGGGTGAATTCTGAGCTGGGATCAAAGCAAAAAAGAGCAAGTAACTTTGTACCTGGAACAAACCATATTGCAATGCAAGGGATGCAAACACAGTTATTATTTTTTCATGCTGGATAAATACTGTCTGCTTTTTTATGTAGCCCACAAATCCTGGATAGCTTTATTTTTACAGTACACTGCAATTTAGGAGGCAATTCTGTAGTTTTTGCTTGCCCAATCGCCTGTCACTCTAGAAGGGAGATATACAATTCTTGTTCCAGATCGGGGCGCCCATTCATTTATTGCGCTGGTCGCACCCTAATAGACCAGGTTTAGCCGCGTAAAACTGCTTAAACTGTTTAAACTGTTGGGCGTGCAAAGGAAAATATGTGAAAAGCTAGGCTATTTCACATTTCTGTTCGCCACCTCAAGAGAAGTTGAGCAGAAATAATGGGTGCACGCGGTAAGCGCGCCCGAATGGAGCTACAATTGAACAGCTCCGTCGGGTGTAGGGCACACACAAAAAAAATGTAATTCCCCACTAAGTTTGATTTTGGACATGCGTCTCTCAAAGCTAAACCTCTCTGCACATATTACATCTGCCCCACCTGCAGTGCAGTATGGCTTTACTAAGGTGCAAAGTTACTTGCTCTTTCTACTTCAGGGTCCATAGGGTATCCACAGGATACCTTGGGGTATAGGTGTGACGTCAGTCATCGGGCACCAAAGAGTTAAGCTTTCAGCCTCCCAGGATGCACTAGGTCCCCCTCCTATACCCCGCCCCCGAGCCAAGGCACCTCAGTTTAGTTTGGTTCCCGGCCGGAGTCGGGTGCACCTGTCGGAGTGGGGGCTAGAAGAGCCCCTGAAGCTTTCTTCTATGCAGCTGTGGCTGCACATCTGGATGTACAGCATGGACAGTCAGTCCTGACGTCCATGCTGTCTTCCCTACACCCCCGCCGGTACCAGAACGCCGGTACCGATCCGGGGATGCTGGTGAGCATCTGGGGTCACAGCTAGCGGTGACCCCAGATGTTCCGGACCATGGCCGGATTCAAGGGGGACAAAGGTAAGCAGCGGGGTCCCGCGGTTGGTCCCCGCTGATCACATGGTCCTGAGTCCCCAGGCAGGGGGCTCCCTGGGGACTGGCTGCAGCGTGGAGCCAGGCGACCAACCTGCGCTTCCACTGGGACAGCGGACCGCAGCAGAGCGGTAGCGCTGCGGCATCCCAGGGGTTAAATGCATGCCAGAGGAGCGCGCCTTCCCTGTCTCACAGCCGGCGCCTCCCCCGCTGCACACAGCCCTCTGCACGCTGCCGACTGGTCCTGTGGCAGCGCTCCTCCCCCAGGCCAGCCTCCTCTCTGCTCCTCGGCGGCCATCTTCCTCTGAACGCATGGTGAACGCTGCTGGAAGCCTGGACGGAAGCATCGTGGTCTGGGTCCCCCCGCATACCTCTCCTCCGATTTGGGTCAGTCTGTGTATGCTGCGCTGTGTCCTACCAGGCCCTGTGTCTGCGTAGTTGAGTGATCAGCGCTGTTAGTGCAGGAATTGATATTTCTTTGCATTGTATGTGACTGTGCTAGCGGTGCTGCCTGTAACTTTTCTTCTAAACTGTCAGCTTTATTACTATCCCTGTTCTTTCTGCTAAGCCCTTGCGGTGCGGTGCTGCAGGGTGGTCTCTCGCCTATTTGATATATAATTGGTGAGAGGGGTCACATACTTGGTGCCATCATGTCTGAAAGTGATTTCCCTCTCCGGCTACAGTGTACTTCGTGTAAAGTACCGTTAGCGGAGGGGGAGGGTAGCGCGGAGGGCCTCTGCCGGCAGTGTTTGTCCATGGCGCGGCCTCTTACGGTTACAGCACCAATACAGGAGCCGCCCTGGGCTTGTTTCGCTCAGGCGCTTACAACCTTAGTGGGCCAGTTAGCTCCGCAACCCGTGTTTACACCGATGGGTTTGTCCCAGCAGTCAGTGGTGTCGTCACCCATGCAGGGTTTCCCACGACAATTGGTGGTACCCCACAGTCTCCCTATTTAACAGCTCCCGGTTTCTCAGGAGCCGGCGTGGGTTAACTCCCTGACGAGTTGTGTACAGCACTTGTCGGATGTGTTGCAAGGGGAGTCTGTGATCCGGCCACATAAACGGCCGGTGGCGTCTCTATCGGCTCCTTATGAGGATGACGAGCGGACGTCTGATGATGGGGAGATTCTGGATCCTTACGATCAGGAACCTCTCTATACTAAGGATGCTGACGCTAAGTCCAAAGTATATATTCCTGGACTTATTCGGGCAGTCCGCACAGCCTTGGTGATTGAGGACGAAGTTCCCCCAGTGGCTAAATCTAAGTACGCCTTTTTTAAAGATGTGAAGGGCGATGCCACAGTCTTTCCTCTTTCAGGTCAGTTAGTGGACCATTTAGAGGAGGCGTGGAAACAGCCTGGCAAAAGATACCAGCCGCAGAGGCGCCTGGCGGTGGCTTATCCGTTCGCGGATAATTATTTTGCAAAGTGGGAATCCCCTCCACAGGTGGATTCTCACGTGACCCGTCTTGTCCGTAGTGCCACATTGCCGATGCCATCCATGTCCTCCCTTAAGGATGCTACAGACCGCAAGGTGGAGATCTGCCTGAAGTCCGCTTATTCCCTTGCGGGGGGGGGGCAGCACGACCGGCTATGGCCATTTGCTGGGTTGCCAGAGCGATGGAGCGCTGGGCGGATTCATTAGAGGCTTCTTTTGATTCCGACTGTCCGGCCGAACAGGCGGAGTTGATTGGTAATCTCCGTGATTCGGCCACTTATATCAACGAGGCGGCCTTAGACATTAGTACTCTGGTGTCTAGAATTTCTTCAGCAGCGGTGGCTGCTCGTCGCACCTTGTGGCTGCGATCCTGGAAGGCGGACGCAGATTCCAAAAGGGGTCTGGAGGCGTTGCCATTTACCGGAGAAGTTCTCTTCGGTCCGGATCTGGATAAGATTGTGGCCACGCTGGCAGCAGCCAAATCTGCTTGTCTCCCGTCGGCCGCTGCTCCTTCTGGTTCTGGACCATCGTCCTTTCGGTCATCTAGGGCCCAGGGCAGGCCCAAACCACAGTCTTTTCCTCGACAGGCTGGCCCTAAGAAATCGGCCAAGCCCCGGAAGCAGGCATGGAGTACCAGATGTCCGGCCCCCAAGCCAGATGACAAGCCTGCGGCCTGTCGGCCCGGGCCTCCCTTTGGGGGATCCCAAAGTGGGAGGCCGCCTGCTGCAGTTTGCCCAGTGTTGGTCGGTCACTACGACAGACACTTGGGTTCTCGAGGTGGTCTCCCACTGGTACGCCCTCTCCTTCCGGCACAGACCCCCGGCTCGATTCTTCACCACGGGTCTACCATCAGACCGGAACAAGGCTACGGAGCTGCGGAAGGTATTGCACACTATGCTCCAGGCTTGAGTTATAGTGCCTGTTCCATTCTCCCAGAGGGGCCAGGGTTTCTCTTCAAATCTTTTTTTGGTACAGAAACCCAATGGGTCGTATCGGCCGATTCTCAACCTCAAAGCTCTCAACAGGTCTTTGCGGGTACCGAAGTTTCGGATGGAGACCCTACGGTCCATCATTCTGGCGCTGGAACCTGGGGACTACATGGTGTCATTGGACATACAGGACGCTTACCTGCATGTCCCTATTCTTTTGCGCCATCAACAGTTCCTCAGGTTTGCAATCCGCAGTGACCACTTCCAGTTTCTGGCGTTACCTTTTGGCCTGGCGACAGCACCACGTGTGTTCACCAAGGTGATGGCGGTCATGGCGGCTTCTCTGCGGCTGCAGGGAGTCCGCATGTTACTGTACTTGGACGACCTTTTATTGGTGGCAGGATCTCCAGAGCTCCTGTTACGCCACTTGGGTCTGACCATTGCGCTACTGCAACGGCACGGCTGGATAAATAACTGGCAGAAGTCCACTCTAATCCCGTCTCGGAGGATTCTGCACCTTGGAGCGTTATTGGACTCGGAACAGCAGAGGATCTTCGTGACGGAGGCAAAGATCTTTGCTTTACAGTCGAGGGTGCGCAGTTGTCTGCTCAGCCGCCGGGTGTCTCTACACTCGGCGATGAGGTTACTGGGCTCCATGGTGTCGGTGTTCGACATGGTGGAATATGCCCAGTTTCACTCCAGACCTCTGCAGCACCTGATTCTGTCCAAGTGGAACGGGCTGCCGCAGTCTCTGAAGTCCCAGACAATTGTGCTCACCCCGGAGGTTCGCCTGTCCCTTGCCTGGTGGTTACAGACGACCCATCTCAGCGGGGGACATCCGTTCTGGGTTCCAAATTGGGTCCTGTTGACAACGGACGCCAGTCTTCGGGGCTGGGGAGCAGTTTCGGGTCCACACTTGTTCCAGGGCAGGTGGACGCCGACAGAAGCGGAGCTTCCAATCAATATCTTGGAACTCCGTGCGGTCTTCAATGCTCTCCAGCAGGCACATCGGTTTCTCCAGGGTCGCCCGGTACAGGTCCAGTCGGACAACGCTACCACTGTGGCCTACATAAACAGGCAAGGAGGAACCCGAAGTCGGGCGGCTCTCGTTGAGGTCTCTCGGATCCTGGTATGGGCGGAGCGCAATCTTCCGGCCATATCAGCGGTCTTCATCCCGGGAGTGCTAAATTGGGAGGCGGACTTTCTAAGTCGCCAGGACGTTCATCCGGGGGAATGGTCCCTGCACCCGGACGTTTTTCAACTGCTGGTCCGTCCGGTGGACGTTCCGGTTCGCATACCTGTTCCCTCCGGTCTCCCTTCTTCCACGGGTAATCCGGAAATTCAAACAGGAAGGAGGGACGCTCCTGTTGATAGCTCCCGCGTGGCCCAGACGGCACTGGTTCTCAGACCTTCAGGGTCTGTCCGTGGACAGCCCTCTGCGGTTGCCGATACGACCGGACCTTCTGTCTCAGGGTCCTTGCCTTCACCCGGACCTGACTCGGCTGTCTTTGACGGCGTGGCTGTTTAGACGGCCATGCTGAGGTCCCGGGGGTTTTCCAGCTCTGTAGTGCGTACCATGTTGCGAGCTCGGAAACAGTCTTCCGCGAGGATATACCATCGCGTGTGGCATACGTTCTTCCAGTGGTGTTGACCGAGAGGTTATGCACCGCGGGAGTTTCGTCTCTCGGATTCTCGCCTTCCTGCAAGCGGGACTAGATCATGGGCTTCGCCTTGCTTCTTTGAAGGTACAGGTTTCGGTCCTGTCTGTCTGGTTGCTACAATTCCGGATGTGCGCACCTTTATGCAAGGTGTTCTCCGCATTCAGCCGCCCTTTGTTCCACCTGTGGCGCCTTGGGATTTGGCTGTGGTCCTGAGGGCTCTTCAAGGACCGCCGTTTGAACCACTGAGCTCAGTGGATCTTAAATGGCTAACAGCTAAGACTGTTTTCCTTCTGGCTATTGCTTCGGCCAGACGTGTTTCTGATTTAGGGGCTCTTTCTTGTAGACCCCCTTTCTTGGTTTTTCATGGGAACAGGGCAGTGCTCCGCACTCGGCCCGAGTTTCTTCCCAAAGTTGTTTCCCAGTTTCATGTTAATGAGGAAATAGTTGTTCCGGCCTTTAACTCACCGGGTCTTTCCGTGGGTGAGGCCCCATTTTCACAGTGCCTGCAAGTGCAGCTTGTCTCCAGAGAGTGCAGGCTCCTTCCCTCAGCGGTCAGGTTATACATATAGCTCCTTCCTCCCTTTTTATTGGGGTTAGTTTGAGTGCTTATTGCCTTTTCTGCTGTGCATCGAATGTTTTTGTGTGTATGACTGTTTAGTGTACTTGCATAGTCTCAGTCTCTATATTGCCCCACTTATTTTTCTATTTGTGGTGCATTTACATTCATTGCTCTACCCTTATTGGCACATCAGTTACTGGTTCTGGTGTTGGATTGGATTTCGGTACTATGTCTTGCAGGGATAAAGCTCCCAGGGAGGTGGATGCTTCTGTGCTGCTTAATTGTAGGTCTTGTGCTGCTGTGTATTCGTTACAGGTTCCGGACCAAGATGGTCTCTGTGTGTGCTGTTTTACAACTCCACAGCAGGAGGTTCCTTCAACTTTACCTGCCAGCCAGTAACCGGCTTGGGTTTCCCTACTATCCCAGGTAATGTTGCAGGTAGTTGATAGGCTCTCATGCCAGGGGTCCGCTTCCCTCGCTGGTGTCCTCTCTGGCGTGGTCCAGTACTCCATTGTGATGCCATCCACTTTGCTGCCTTCTGTTGTGAAGCCTACTTTGATGCAGTCCTTTACGCGGTCAGAGTTTTTGGCGAAGGTGTCAAAATCTTTCAAACAGATGCTGGACCGGGAGAGCGCTTCTAAACGTAAGCCTTCTAAAAGGGACAGCTCTACACCCCTGTCTGATATTGATTCAGACTCTGAAATTTCCTCTGACCATGAGAAAAACATCTGTAGCCTCTGATGTTGTGTACTCTTCTATTACGGAGTATTCCCAACCTCCGGTAGATGTAGTTTCTTTGATCAAAGCAGTTAATAGTTTTCACTCTAGGTCTGGTGGTAGGCAGGACGCCGGACCTAGAGCTAGGGCACTTCTGCGCGCGCCTGCAAAGGGGGCGTGGTCAACGAAAAGGGGACACGTCTTTTCGTAACTCATGGGGGCGTGCCCGGCACTTAGGGACATGCCGGGCAGTCCACAAGCGCCGCGATCACTGTGAATGGATGCTGGCCGCATTTGTCCGGCATACATTCACCGGCGGTGACCGCTGCTCTGACGTTTTCCCCACCCGTGGGACACTGCGGCCCGCGGGTGGAGGACAGAACCCGCCAGCTGTTTCAGCGGGGCGCTGGAGGGCAGGGTGCTTTCTGTCCTTTAGAAATAGGGCAGGGCGCGGCGCACCGCTGAAACAGCCTAGCTGGGAACCCTAATTAAATCTGTGCTGGTGATCAAGGATGCGGAACCGGCCCCTATGTCCAATTCTCCAGTGTTTAAACGTCAAAAGAAGACCGATTCCGAGATCCCTTCTTCGGCTCAGCATGAGGACATTTTGGCGGAGGCATGGTCCCATCCTAATAGGCGCTTCCAGGTCTCTCTAAGTGCATTACTTCCTTTTATCCTTTGCCTGCTGCCGTTTGGGCTAAATGGGAGTCTCCTCCCCTGTGGATGCGCATGTTGCCCACCTAGTTAAGAATACCACTTTTCCTCTTCCTAACACGGCATCCCTTAAGGGTCCGATGGATAGGAAGATGGAAACGTTTCTTAATGCTATTTACTCTAGTGCAGGTGCAGTAGTTCATCCGACCCTCACATCAAATTTGGTTGCTAAGGCCATCGGTTGCTGGGCTGACGCCCTGGAGGATTGTCTCACTTCAGGTACCCACAGGAAAGGGCTATAGGGGTAAATTTACTAAAGTGAGAGTTTTTAGAAGTGAGTTTTAAAAGTGATGTTGCCCATAGCATCCAATTAGATTCTAGCTATTATCTTCTAGAAGGTGCTAGTTAAATGTTAAGTAGAATCTGATTGGTTGCTATGGGCAACATCACTTTTAAAACTTACTTCCTCTAAAAACTCTCACTTAAGTAAATTTACCCCTTTGTCTCTCGTAGAGCATATCTGTGAGGCAACTTCTTATCTTGGGGAAGCGGCTATAGACACAGCTGTACGAACTTCCAAGGTTTTGGCCTCTTCAGTGTCAACTAGAAGAGCCCTCTGGCTTCGTCCCTGGTGGGTGGATTCTGACTCTAAGTAGGCCGTTGAAGCTCTTCCTTTTTCGGGGGATCTTCTCTTTGGTCTGGAATTGGCCAAAATAATGGCTACAGTGGCGGCATCTAAGACAGCCTTTGTCCCTTCCGGGGCAGCCCCTAGGTCACAATCTCATGGGGTAAGGCCAAAGGCTTGTCGTTCCCTAAGTCACATGGATCCTCTGTTAAAGGTTCTAAACGAGCAGGTAAACAACCCTGGTCTACCAGACGCCCGGCTGCTAAGCCAGCCAACAAGCCTGCTGCATGACAGGGCAGGCTTCCACCTGGGGGACACCAGCGTGGGAGGTTGGTTTCTTCTTTTTTATGAAATTTGGAGGGCGACCACGGAGGATGCCTGGTTAAAAGGGGTTGTTTACCAGGATTACGCATTGACCTTTCCAGATCATCCTCCGACCGAGTGTTTTTCCACAGGTCTTCCTTTTGGATCAAGAGAAAACCGGAGGCCTGAGGGAGTCCATTCGCTCTCTACTGGACTCAAGGGTCATTGTTTCACTTCCCGCGTCTCTGCGGGGCACGGGCTTCTCTGCCAGTCTGTTATGGTTCAGGAACCGAACGGGTCCTTCCGACCGATTCTCAACCTAAAGTTTCCCAACAGGTACTTGAGGATTCCCAAGTTCCGAATGGAATTGCTTTGCTCGATTATTCTAGCTCTGGAGCTGGGGGATTTCATGGCATCCTTAGACATCCATGATGACTATTTGCATGTTCCCATCCGTCTCTGTCACCAGCGATTCCCAGGTTTGTGGTCCAGGAGGATCATTTCCAGTTTCGGGCTTTTCCATTTGAACTTTCCATGACTCCTCGTGTTCACGAAGGTCATGGCGGCTCATCTTCGGAGCAGGGTAATCCGAATATTTCCCTATCTGGATGACTTGGTTCTTCTGGCCCAGTCTCCAGAGGTTCTCAAGGAGCACGTTCCGGTCATGGTGGATCTTCTCCAGGCTCATGGATGGGTCATCAATTGGAAGAAATCCTCTCTGGCTCCCTCTCAGGAAATGGTGCATTTGGGGGCCTTGCTAGATTCCAAGGATCAGCGGGTGTTCCTCCTGGTACACAAGGTTCGGGACTTCCAGTCCAAGATTCGTTTACTTCTGCAACATCGCAAGGTGTCAATTCACTCTTGCATGCAGATTCTGGGCTCCAATTTCGAAATGGTGGAGTATGCCCAGTTTAATTCCCGGCCTCTCCAGTTGGAGATTTTAGCCCAGTGGAACAAATCCCATCCTAAGCTCAGGTCTGAAATTATTGTTCTCTCTCTTTTGTGATGGCTCCATGGGTCCCATCTGACCAAGGGACTTCCCTTTTGGGTTCAGGACTGGGTCCTCCTCGCCACCGATGCATGTCTTCAGTGGTGGTGTCCTGTCAGCAAACTTTTCAGGGTTAATGGTTGGCTCCAGAGAGCCAATTGCCGATCAACATTCTGGAACCCAGAGCGGTTTACAGAGCTCTTTGTCTGGGCTTTGCCTCCTCCGGAATCACCCAGCTCAGGTACAATCTGACAACACGCCGACTTGTCGCTTTGACGGGGTGGCTCTTGAGACATCTGTTTTGAGAGCGAAGGGGTCCTCCAGGTCAGTCATTAACACTAAGCTCCATGCCCGTAAACCCTCTTCAGCTACAATTTACCATCGGATTGATCTTTTACAGACAGATTGCGCTGTTACCTGTTGTTTGGACTTTTCTTCACATACAGCCTCCATTTGTACTGCCAATGGCTCCTTGGAATTTTGTATTTGGTTCTTAGGGCCCTTAAGTCTTCGCCTTTTGAGCCTTTAGACATGGTGGACATTCGTTGGCTTGCCTGTAAGACTGTCTTCCTTCTTGTCATAGCTTTTGCTTGGCGGATGTCTGACTTGAGCGCACTCTCCTGTCGCTCTCAGGGCCTAATTCAGACCCGCTCGCAAGCGGGTCGAGGTTGCCCAAGTGCGCATGCGCGCGACGGAGGTGGCTCCGTCGTGCGCATGTGCGAGACCCGAATAACGACGGCCAAGCCGTCGTTATGGGTCTCGCACGAAAGGGGGCATGCTGTCGATGGTGATTGACAGCACGCCCCCTTTGGTGGGCGTGCCAGGGGCGTGGCTGCCCAGACGGAGGCGTTCCCAAGGGAAAGCCTACCGTCTGGGGCCGGCCCCACTGACATCACTAGTGATGTCAGTGGGAGTGCTTTTGGCTCTGATAGAGCTAAAAGCTCTCCAGGGCTTGCGGCAGCGAGACCCTACCGCAAGGTTCTCGTCGCAAGCCCGATGGTCGCGATGGTCTTGACCATTGCTACCATCATTTTGGCCGCTCGCTATAGCTGTGGGTGGTCAGCTGTGGTCAGCCTCCTGGCCACCTCGCTATAGCTGTGGGTGGCCAGGAGGCCGCTCCAAAATCTAGGAGGGACGGCCCTGATTCAGAGCGAGCGCTCTGTCAGAGTCTCCGGATCTGAATCGGGGCCTCAGTTTCTAATCTTTCGCCAGGGCAGAGTTGTCCTTCGAAAGCGACTAGGCTACCTTCCTAAAGTTGTTTCCATGTGCCCCATCAATCAAGAGATTGTGGTTCCTTCTTTCCAGGTTCCGGATTCTTCACCGTGAGAGTCCTCCTTGGATATCGTGCAGGCTCTCTGGATTTATGTGGACAGGACAAAAGACTTGCGTAGGACAGATGCTCTTTGTTTTGTATAACTTTCACAAACGCAGCTGGCCGGCTACTAAGCAGTCGCTGGCCAGATGGATCCGTTTGACTATTCGCCACGCTTATGCTGTGGCAGATCTTTCAGCCCTGTCCGTGGTGACTGCTCTTTCTACCCGATCGGTGGGAACTTCGTGGGCAGTGCGACATGGTGCTTCTGCAGAGCAGCTGTGTAAGGTGGCCACGTGGTCATCTGCCAATACCTTATTGAAGTTCTATTCCTTTGACACCTTCGCCTCCCCTTAGGTGGTTTTTGGGTGAAGAGTACTCAGCGCAGCCCAGGAGCGTCCCCTCCCTTAGGGGAGTAGCTCTGGGACGTCAGTGTACTATGGAGGAAGAAGATAAGGAGATGTGTGCTTGCCTATTAAATCCTTTTCTTTGTTTCCATATGGGACACATGGCGCTCACCCAGACACACCTGGCTTGCGGGGCTTTGCACTTCTTCCAGGTCCACTGTGCACATTTCCTGTGTGTTGGGACCTGAGTGTGAGTTCTTCCTACTCCTTCTCGCTCCTCTCCTTAGACTTGCTAACTTAACTGATGTGGCTGGGGGGTGGGGTATAGGGGGGAGGAGGGGGGGGGGGGGGGGGGGAGTCTGGGCTTTGGTGAACAAGTTTAACTATGTGGTGCCCAGACTCCAGCCCACCAACCTATACCCAACGTAGAGCTTGTGTTCCCTATGGAATCGAAAAAAAAGGATTTAACAGGTAAGCACATAAATCTCCTTTTTTTTTTTTTTTGTGATTGCTAATGTGTGGGTCCCTATACTTATTAGGTGGTCTGCATGCATAATGTATCAGCATTGTCCAGTCTCTAATATTTCACTAGTTTTTATCGAAAGATGTAGGGTTTACATGAATTAAGCATAGATGATTCAGATATAGGAATCAAATATTGACTGACATGTATGACTCCTATTTTTCAGGTGGGGAGAAAAACTTGTAATTGTTGCATGTCAGGTCATGCGTTTCCGGGCTTTGATTGGATGGGAAGGGGATCCCTCATTAGAGATACCAGACTGTTCATACTGTATTCTGGAAAAAGTTGGGAGATCACGATGGCAAGGAGAAATTCAGAAAGACCTGCAGGGTGCATTCAAGTATGTTGTGTATATACTTTTTGCATAAAAAAAAAAAAATATGTTTAGTGGTGTGTTCACAGCATATACATTTAGGATTGGTTTGCTGAGTGCATTGTTTTTTCCTGGGATCACCTTTTGGTATTATGGTTTGCGGTTTCAGACACTTTTTTTTTCTAGCCTCTCCGCTGACGGCAGCCTTGGCAGTCATAGTAAGTAATACCTGGCGCCCTGATTAGCAGTGTGGCCAGGTCAGTACAGGCGTTGTTTTTCAATAGCTAGCAAGGTCGTCTGCAGCTCAAGTTTTGAAACGGGCGCCATAGAGGATGGGGGCGGAGCCTAACGGGAGTCCTGCTTCTTCCTCCCAGCGCCCCGGTGCTTCCATAGTCACTGGCGTCTGCCATCTTAGCTGCTGCTAGCTGCGCTGACTGCAGTGCACAGATTGAGAGCCTTCCCAGCGTGAGTTATATCAGTGGGGTTAGGCTGCATAGGAGAGCAGTTCATATTGTATGCTGCATCACTACAGCGTTTTTAGCATGGCTGTTAGGGCGGGTGTGTGCCTCCCCCTCTGTGCCCATCTCTCCTTAGGGCACATTTCTCAATCTCTATCTTCACACTGTCCTATACCGTGTGTGTGTGTGTGTGTGTGTGTGTGTGTGTGTCAGTCAGTGGTTGTATACCAGGACTGGTAGAAAGGTTGAGAGAGAAATTTTATATATACATCTATATCTCTGTTTGCTATACGCCAGGTATTAAATGTGGTTGACGTCGAGCCGGCTTCTGCGCGGTCATCTATTTTCAATAAAAAAAACAAAGACAAGCAGCCACATTTCCTGCCTCGGAGGAGCTAGACGCTATCCTCATCTCGGCTTGGAAGCACCCGGATTAAAAGATTCCTGGTGTCCCGTAGACTGTTGTCTTATTATCCTTTTCCTACAGATAGCAGGAGGTTCTGCGAGACTTCTCCCTCGGTAGACCCCCTCCTTGTCTCATCTGTCCAAAAAGACAGTCCTCCCAGTACCTGGATCCACTTCCTTAAAGGAACCTTCAGACAGGAAGTTGGAGAACACCTTAAAGTCTATCTACATGGTAGGAGGAATGATGCTTCGTCCCGCTTTCGTAAGCTGCTGGGTCTACAAGGCTTGTGGAGGCATGGGCTACACAGCTATCGGAAGGTTTCAAGGTGGGTCTTCCGGCTGAAGACCTTTATTCTTTAGCGGATCAAATTGGAGAGTCAGCTGCCTATCTGGGTGAGGCATCTAAGGATGTGCGTACTCTCTTCCAGGTCCTCTGCGTTGGCTATTTCGGCCCTCAGAGCTCTGTGGCTGCGTCAGTGGTAGGCTAATGCTGGAGCTTAAAGAGCAGTGGAGGCTTTTCCCAGGCCACCTGGAAGCAAATCTACTTATCTTCCCTCAGCTTCTCCAGTATCCTGTAAGTTTTTTTATTCTTTTTTTTCAGGACCATCCTTCCGGTCCTTTCGTGCTCCAACAGAAGAGGTCCTACCCTTGCCCGAGCATCTAGAGGAAGAGGTAGAGCCACAGCATCCTCTGCTCACCACAAGGGTAAGCTTCTTACCAGGCCCAGTGCATGACGGGCTTCCCTCTCACCTGGGGACCGCAGGATGGGAGCTCATCTTTTGGCCAATGGATCCTATCTTCTCCGGATTGGGTCAGGGCATCATCTCTCAGGGTACAAACTCGAGGAGGCCATAAACAAGCTTCCCGTCTTCTCAGGTGGTGGTTTTTGTGCCCACACATCAGCTTAGACAGGGATTCTATTCCAGTTTGTTTGTGGTCCCCAAACTACAGTTCAAGGAAGTTTGGTTCTAGACTTGTTCAGAAGCCTGGGTCCGCAATCTTGTATCACTTGGTTACAAAATTCAGCTTGTTTGTTCTCCCCAAGTTCAGTTCTTCACTACAAATCTACCGGTTTCGATGCAGAAGATCTTGCAACAGGCAATACAAAAGCTTTTTGTCTACAAAGTGATTGTTCCGGTTCCAGTGCATCAGCGCACTCGGGTTTTTATTCAAATCTTTTATTAGTTCCCAAGCTGGACGACTTGGTCCGGCCTATTTTGAATCTAAAATTCCATTCGGTGTCCCACAGGGTTCTATATGATCTCCCATGCTTTTTGCAGCAAACATGCTACCATTGGATGAAATAATCAGACATCATGGCCTGGTCTACCACTGCTATGCAGATAATACACAACTGTACTTGGCCTTTGCTCCAGCTACAAAGGACCCCATAACAACCTTAAATGGCTAGCTGAGCTTCAGGAGTGGATGAGTGCCAGTTGGCTGTGACTGAACCCTGATAAAACAGAGGTCATTATGATAGGTCACAGGACATGCCTACAGCATAGCCAACCAACAGGATTTACATGCAGAATTACAAAACACTGAATATGTGCGGAATCTTGGTGTTGTCCTGGATAGGTGATTTGACACTTAAACATCAGATATCCACCTCAATCAAATCCTCATTATTTCCTCTGAGGAACATAGCCAGAATCAAGCACTTAATTCCCTCTGAAGATCTGCCTAAAATCATAAATGCATTGATATCATCCCGCTTAGACTACTGCAACGCCCTCTACCTTGGACCCCCAGCAAAAGAATTGCACCGCTTGCAGATGGTACAAAATGCATCTGCCAGGCTATTAACCAACCAGCCACATAACACCCTTTCTCTACTCCCTTCGCTGGCTGTCAGATGGCGAATTGTTTTCAAGATTGGCTTACTAACATTCAAAGCCCTACATGACCAGGGCCCAAGGTACCTGAAGCAGCTTCTAATTCCTTACTGTCCCAATCGATTACTGGGTGCGTTGACAAAGGACTGTTAACAGTACCTAGAATCTCCCGGAATTCATCTGGTGGTCGATCTTTCAGCTTTGTGGCTCCGACCTTATTGAATTCTCTTCCCTGCACACTTCAAGAGGCCTCCTCTAGAATCCTTCAAAAATATACTCAAGACTCCTATTCACCCAAGCATTTCACTAATGTCCCTTGTTAAGCTTGTTTTGTATATTGTACTATAGAGGCAAATGTAAAGCACTTTGAGTCCTATAGGAGAAAAGCACTATATAAATAAAATTATTATTATTATTATTATTAATAAAATCCTTGAATGGGTATCTAACGTTTCAGTATTTCAAGAAGGAACCCCTGCATTCGGTAATTGCAGGTGTGGAGGCCGAAGAATGTTTGGTGTCCTTGGACATAAGGGATCTTACCTCCACATTCCAATTTTGGGAACCGCATCAGGCTTTTCTCCGTTTTGTGATCCATGACTTACATTGCTGCTCCTGAAGGATATTTTGTCAGCAGGGTGCTTTGGTGTATCCCAACTAACAGCATATGCGTTTAATGGTGTGGCTGTTGAGACCGCGATCCTAAGACTTCAGGGTATCCTGGAGGAGGTTGTTCCCACCATGCTTTGGGCACGAAAACCGGTGACTGCTGCACACTACCATCGCATATGGAAGTCTTTATGTGGCTTGGTGTGAACGTTGTGGTTGTTCTGCTACTTCTTTTCAACTGTCCCGCCTTCTCTTTGAAAGCTGGGTTGCTGTTTGGTTCGATGAAGGTTCAGGTGTCAGCCCAATCCATCTTTTTCTTGCTCATGGAGCTTCGTCCCTTCTTGCGTTCTTCGTATCCGGCCACCGTTTCTACCTCAACTTGGTCCTAGCTTTCCTCCAGTCGCCAGTGATTGAGCCTTTGGAAGATGTGGACCTCAAACACCTGTCCTTGTACTTCTTTTAGCTCTGGCTTTTGCTAGGCGGGTGTCGGAGCTTGCAGATTTATCCTGTCACTCTCCATGCTCGCCCCTATGGTGAGCAGTGACCCCCAGATGGATCAAGAGAAATGCATTTAACAGTGTGTACCAAAAATCGTATTTATTCTGACATTGATTGAATGTACATAAACAGTTGTCTGTTAACGTCTACTTTGTTTTCTGTGTTTTTAGAGTGGATGCTGGGAAAATCCATTATCTTCGACGTGTGCTTGACAGGAGTGGACTTATCACAATGCAGACTCATGTAATAAAGCTACCAAATGGAGCTCAGCAGCATTCACTACTTTTGCTTTTGAATCGTTTTCATGTTGACAGGTATGGTTTCGGCTATTCAATATACAGACCAATATGTTAAAGTAGAGACGAATAACCTATGAATGGGTTTGTGGTCACACAAAAGTTTTCCCACAACTACCTGAAAATAATAAGACCCCCACCCGTTTCTGTATCCATTATGGTGGTGGTAACATACCAGCTTCCCTCTTACATTTTAAGACCATTAGTCATAGGATGATCCGTAGCTCCTGATTAGTT
This sequence comes from Taudactylus pleione, assembly GCA_031769625.1. Taxonomy (NCBI): domain Eukaryota; kingdom Metazoa; phylum Chordata; class Amphibia; order Anura; family Myobatrachidae; genus Taudactylus; species Taudactylus pleione. The sequence goes on along the minus strand of JAUIMM010000065.1, from coordinate 19,153,918 downwards.
GCTTATTCATTCCCCCCATATTCCCGAATTAACATCCAGTTGTGAATAGCTTGTTAAGTTTGTGCAGGAGATGTCTATCAACTAACTATATTGTTATAGATTATATTACAGGTTAAGTCTCTCATATCCAAAATGCTTGGGACCAGGGGTATTTTGGATAATGGAATAGTCCGTATTTTGGAATATTTGCATATCATAATGAAATAACTTGGGAATGGGACCCAAATATACACATAGGATGCATTTATGTGTTATATACACCTTATACAGACAGCCTGCAGGTAATTTTATACAATATTTGCAATAATTTAGTGGCTCAAGCAAAGTTTGTGTACAGAAATTAAATTCATTTGTTTCATATACACCTTATATACACACAGCCTGAAGGTAATTTTATACAATATTTTTAATAATTTGTGCCTTAGACAAAGTTTGTGTACATTGAACCATCAAAAATCAAAGGTTTCATTATCTCAGGCATGAAAATTTTTTTCCGTATTTTGGAATGTTTGGATATGGGAGACTCAACCTGTATATCAAGTAATTTCTCCAGCACAAATGTATTCTATATGAGTTGCACAATTTTTATATCTATTTTTTCTTCCGGTTAATCATTCATTTATTGGTTAGTTGAAATGACTTTATTGATGTGATTAGCAATAAAACATATGTATTTCATTTTTTAGGCGAAATAAGTATGACATGCTTACTGAGAAGACTTCTTCCATGCTAAGTGGACGTGAAAATCAATTGGAAACTTTGGTGAACCTTCGTGAAGAATTGGTATTCGATTTATACTATATTCCCTCTAATGTTTATTTCCATATAGTGTTGCCCATTGCTATGTGCGGATATCTGGCTGACTGCTCCATATAATGAACTAGCTGGGATACCCAGGTTGCGCCGGTTGAAGACTGGACGCTTAAGTACACCTGCAGCCTTTATTTGTTTACATTGTCCTCGCCTATAACCCTATTCCGTTGATCCTGAAAAGGGCCCCAATATTTATTAACATGCATGCATGCAAGCAGTGGTGTAACTATCGTGGGTGCAAGGGGTGCAGCTGCTACAGTGCCCGAGCTTCCTCTGTGGCCTGTTGCTCCCCCTGCACCCAGTCACCCACACAAGTTGGGCCGGTCCTGTTAGGGCCGTCGAGGAGGGCCCAGGTGTCAGCGATGTTGATTTGTTGCTGGCCCGAATACAGCTGGTGCACTGGCAGGCAGTCATGGAGCGAAAGCGCCGCCAGTCGCGAGGCAATCTGAGCTCAAGGACTGGAAACCAATCAGCAGTGGCGGCTCTTGATTGGCTGCCGGTCCACGAGTTGCGATTGACTCGCGACCGGTGCCAGATTAAAATTGCGCCAGCACTGTCTGTTTTTTTTTTCTGCCGGTGCACCAGCTATAAGTAGCTGGCGGCCCGGCCCCAGTCTACACCTGCTGACTGCTGATGGCATACGGGGAGGCGAGAGGCTGCTGGAGGGGCAAGGAGTGTGAGTTGCTAGGGGGGCATAATGTGTAAGGAGCACTACTATTGTTTGTTATGGGGCACTTCTACTATGTGACTTAATCCGTAAAGGGCATTACTGTGTGGCAAAATGTATAAGGGTCACTATTACTGTGTATCATAATGTGCTCTGTGTGGGGGCAAATGTATGTGTTATATTTTTTTCTCTGTTTTGGGGGACGGGGGGGTGCAGGCTTTTAAGATATTGCTATGTGGCCCACAAAGTACTAGTTACGCCCTTGCATGCAAGGATTTAATATGAACTTGCATGAGTCTTGCTCAGAGGTTAAAAGGACACTTTTGAAGCTTTCTCACAGGTTTTTGGCTCATTGGAGCCAGCCTCTGAACCATTTTTAGGGATTGGTCCTGACCAAGTTCAAACCTAGGCAAAACCCTAATCCTGGCCAAACTACACCACCATGCCAAGTTGTGGAGATAGGGACAAAACTCTGGCCGTGCATAAAGGACAAATGGACAAACAGACAGACAGGCACGCTTTCTCGCTTACTATATAGATATGTCACCCAATGCAAAAAGTGACAAAGCTAAACAGCAGCCTTGTCTCCATTTATTTTACAAGCTGAGTTACAAACTGTCACTGTTTTCTTTATGTATATCAGACATTGTTTCTGCAAAACCTCCCAAAACACAGCATTAGTATTTCTTCTTCCTGGATAGGAGGCACAGGCTATTACGCTGGGTATTGGTTGGTGGGTTGGAGTCTGGGCACCGCATAGTTAATATTTAAAATCCATCAGCCCAGGCTTCCTCACCCCCTATACCCCAGCCACAGGCACTTAAGTTTTCTTCTTCCTCCACTAGGGGACACAGGGATAACTCTGGGTATAGTCTGTAGAGAAGGGTTTTTTGTTGGCACCTGCAGCAGCTGCACAGTATGAAAGCTTATTTTTTTAACTTTATTTTATTTTTAACTGAGTGGGCAGCGCTGGGCATCCTATAGGACGCCCGCAATGCCGCTCCATCACCCCAGTGCCGGTGGTCGCAGCTGGCGGTGCTGCCTGTTGGGGGACCTAGGTCCTCTCTTCATCCCCACTAGACCACCAGGACAGCGGGGCACCACGGTGTAGACGGCCATTTTCCTTGGGGTTCATGCCAGAAGGGGGAGGTAGGCTCTCCCCGTTAGCTCCTCCCCCGTGCCTGGGCACTATCCCTCAAGACATTTCGTCCCAGGGTCATTCCTCCACTCTACCCTCCTTCAGAGACGCTAAGCAGCCATTTTCACAGTGCCTACTACCGTGTTTCCCTGATAATAAGACACTGTCTTATTTTTTTTTTTGGTCAAAAAAAAACTCCATAGGGCTTATTTTAATTAACATTGACAGCAATTTCAATAATTCAATACAATTCTTTACTTACCTTTTATTTTTTTCCTCTTTTTCTCTCCTCTCCTCCGAGACGCTGCTGTAATTGACGCTGCCACGGGCCAGCTGCCGCGCGCTCACTGTGATAGAGTGAGACGCTGCAACTGTGATTGGATGCCACTGTTAAATCTTTAACAGCGCCATCCATTTCATGCAGGGGGCGTAGCTGGGGGCATTTTAGTGTAGCGCAGGCAGGGACTGGACAAAATAGGGATTTTGTTAGGGCTTATTTTCGGGGTAGGGCTTATTATTGGGGAAACACAGTAGTGCAGCTTGTCTCCGGAGAGTGCAGGCTCCTGATCTCCCTGTATTCCTCGTCCTCAGCGGCCAGGTTATACTATACAGCTCCTTTTTTTTTTTTTTTAAAGTGAGTTTATTTATAAAACTTTCCCAGACAGATAGAAAATACAGTACAAGAAACAAAATCCCCACCCCAATAAACCCATAAAAAAAAATAATAATAATTTGTATATATAAATATATCAGCCAAAAGTCATAATATACAACCTATAACATTTAGACTCATTAATACAAATACAGAATCATATCCAATATATAATAAAACAAATTAGAGTATCTGCACAAAATAATTCTCAGCCTTCCTAAAAAAAAAAAACAGAATAATCACAAACAACGACTCAGAGTACCTAAACACTAGCGCGCCGCCCTGCTGGGTGCCAACCCATCAGCGTCCGATATTCCCCCTCGCCACAGAAACATAATAGGAAGAAACAGTCCCTGGGCCCCAAATCCGATCATATTTGAGAATGCAATTACGCTTAGTATATAAAAATCGTTCATGCCCCACCACTTCATTCATCAGCCCACCCCACTCAGCAAAGGTAGGGCCCCTAGATGCCATCCAAGTGTGGGCAATACAAACCTTGGCAAGAGTCATTGCATTAATTATATATTGACTCGTTAAACGATGCACCCTGTCCATGAGACCCAAACCAAAAATACACATTTTAGGGAATAGAAGGGGAATACCACCACCCGTGTTAGTGATACAGTTGTGACCAAAACACCCGGACAACAGAACACTCCCACAGGAGATGCCAAAATGAGTACTGTGGAGTAGAACATTTAGGGCACCTATCAGATGCACCAGACCCAAATCTACTCGGTAATAAGGGGGTAAGATACACCCTGTGTAATAAAAAGAACTGAATCTGTTGAAATCGCACTGCAGAGGTGGCAGACAGAGGGCTATTCAGCATTAGACCACTCTTCATCCTCTAATGGACCGAAATCATCCACCCATTTAACTCTAAGCGGTGCTAGGGCGTCATCTGAATTAACAGTAAGGAGGTAGGAGTAAATTCAGGAAATCAATCTACTTCCACTAGTCGCCTGCAACAAAGCCCTAACAGGATCAGGGGCAAATTGTGGAGGGCCAGAAGAAAACTGGACGGATAGGGCATGACGAAGCTGTAAATAGTGGAAAAACATAGAATTCGGGACCCCAAATTTAGTCTTAACAGTGTCAAAGGTTTTAAAAACCCCGTTACTATACAAATGTCCAAGGGAGAAGACCTCCCTCCTGGACCACAGAGAGCTTGCCATCAAGTCGGGCCAGTTCTAAAAGAGCTGAAGAATGCCATAAAGACAAATCTGGATCAAAAACCGTCTCCCCCCACTAAAGCACGGGCCTGTTTCCACAATGTATGAGCCTGTGTGACCACCGGAGCTGCCCCCACCCAGTACATCTGTCGTCAAGTAAGAGCTGCAAAGGGGAGCATCTTCTAGAAACCGGATGTACAGGTTGAGTCTCCCATATCCAAATATTCCAAAATACGGAATATTCCGAAATACAGTATTTTTTTTGGCATGACTGAGATAATGAAACCTTTTGATGGTTCAATGTACACAAACTTTGTCTAAGGCACAAATTATTGAAAATATTGTATAAAATTAGCTTCAAGCTGTGTGTATAAGGTGTATATGAAACATATTAATTTCATTTCTGTACACAAACTTTGTTTGAGCCACAAAATTATTGCAAATATTGTATAAAATTACCTGCAGGCTGTGTGTATAAGGTGTATATAACACAAATGCATTCTGTGTGTATATTTGGGTCCCAGTTCCAAGATATTTCATTATGGTAGACAAGTATTCCAAAGTACGGAATATTCCGATATCCGAAATACCCCTGCTCCCTAGCATTTTGGATATGGGAGACTCCACCTGTACTAAGAAAGTAGGCAAATCCTGGCCCCCCTCGCCAAAAACCCACCGCCGCAGATGTACTAACTGAAAGGCCAAATAATAAAGGCGGGAAATTCGGCAGTGCTAGGCCACCCAACACTCTTGGCCCACATAGGGTCTTAAGTTTAATGCAAGGTTGTTTTTCTGCCCACACTAAAGAGGAAAGATAACTATCAGTGATCGCGCTGAGAAAGAAATTATGCGGGTCCCAGGGACCCATCATTTAAAATATTTAGTGTCCTACTTCATCGTTGCTGGGTCCCAATATTTAATGCCCCTCAGATCACTGACACATGCCATCACACCATCCCATCTTGTTAATATGACCATCATATCCACAACATGCTCTCAGACTGTATATTATAAACCCACACCACCCTGGCTCTGCTGTAATTCCTCTGACATATACTTTCTTGTTCTTCCCCCATTGACATTACACATGTATATAAATACCCCCAGCTCTACTCCTCTGCTGCCGCCCAGTGGCCTGTATTACCCATACTGACTTTCACCTATAATGTTCCCAGCTCTAGCCCTCTCCGTGTAATCCGCAAAGGCAAACCTCTTTAACACAATGTATATAGTGTCCCAGCTCTAACCCTCTGCTTCTTCCCACTGACCTGTATTACCCCTAGTGGCAGTATATACACTCATGTCTGTGTATTCTCCTGCCCGTGGCAGGCTGCAGCCTCATCCTGTGCTACCCCCAGCCATGTCCTGTCCTGCCACCTACCACTGGCATCTTCCGTGGGCATTATTCCATAGTGTTTTCTCTAGGATCTATTTTGAGCAGGGTTCTGATCAGCGAGGATAGGGCACACCTGCATGCGCCAAAAGGATGTATGAAAGGGGTGTGGTGTGGCCTAATGACACTCATTTCCTGTCTGCACTTAAAAGATGAGTGGCAGAGATACATACGAGCTATCTTCTATATACATGTTGGCTAGTAGTCCATACTGATCTCTGCCCACCTATATCCACACTGTGGGCAGGCGCCATGCACAGAGACCCTGTCCCCTATTAGCCTGCAACAGCTGCTCCCACACCCAGTGTCCACCTCCCTCGAGCAGCTCATGTTTTCAGGATTTCTCACCTGTGCATGACTGATTCCGGAAAACATGGGCTTCTAGAGGAGGGTCACTAGCCGTGCTGAAGATGTAGCACACATACTTTGTGCTGGTTGTATTGAAGTTGGAGCTGCTGGCGCCTGGTGTGAGCAGCTGCTGCAGGGAGAGGTACACCATACAACAGCAGCACAGCAGGGATTCCGGCACCGAACAGCAAGCTCCGGCTGCTGCGCAGCATCTTCTAGTCACTGCCGCTTCTCTACTCCTGCTAGCTCCCGCCATGGCCCAACCTAGAGCCGCCACACTGTGCCTGGAGTGACCTACAGAACAACAACCTTGTGCCCGTCGAGTGCTCCAGACTAAACCCCTAAACCCAACCCTGGCTTTCAAAGCAAGCTGCGAGTGACTCGCATTGCGTGCTGTCCAATCAGTGTGTTGCAGACGGATTGAGGTGACAGCGGGGAGGGAGCCAGTTGACCGGGAGGCAGGACACCGCAGGTCCATCGAGGACAGTAGGCTGAGCAGTGTGCCAGGACGCGTCCAAGGAGGCAGGGCGCATTTTCGCACTTTTAGTCCCCGGCCACACACAGCATGCTGCATGATGACTATCTAAATTCTGTGCGGACTGCGAAGCATAGGGTGAGTTGAGGGTGGGAGATCACACACTCCTCCCCTTCCTCTACCATTGGAGCATGAAACGGATTGACAGCCCTGCTGATTGGTCACAGCACTTCCTGAGGGACCCACTGTGTTTTTGTTTGAGTCCCCACCTTCAATTCCTGGGTAAAATAAACGCTATAGCGCGTATTTGCGAACACTGACTGAGTCGGAATATATGAGGAGAAATGTAAACAGGAACCTGCTAAAAAACATACAAAAATTTGGGGAGAACAATCATTTTAATCAAATTCACCCGATCGGTAACAGTCAAGGGAAGTTTATTCCAGACGTGCAACTTAGATTTCAAGAAGTCAATTTGTGGCTGGACATTAAATGGGACAAAGTCCGACATAGATGATGATACCCAAATTTCCAAATATTTCCACCTGGTGGTCCATTCCAAGGGAATATTTGCAGCCCCAACAGGAGGGAAGGGCCATGAATAGAAAGAATGCATGATTTATTCCAGTTAAACTGTCCAAAAGAATCCACCACCGAGAGAAGGGCGATCAAAGACTCTGATGCATCAGACAAGAACAGCATGTCGTCTGCATAGAGAGCCACCTTGTCAACCCTTTGCTGCATCTGAATCCCCCATATGCCGGGATGACTTCCAATAAAAGATGCTAAAGGTTCAATGGCCAGGGCAAAAAGGGTCGGAGAAAGAGGACAGCCCTGTCTAGTACCTCTAGAGAGGCGAAAAGAAGGAGAAACATACCCATCAATACAGACCCGCCCTAAAGGGGAAGAATCTAGTAATTTAACGCAGGCTATGAATCTAGGTCCCATCCCAAAACGATGTAGGATCTCCCAAAGATAATGCCACTCCACAAAATCAAAGGCCCTGGCGGCATCCAAGGATACCAACACTGCCCCGTCATCCACCGAGTCTACCAGCTGCAAAATTGAATACAAACTCCTAAGATTCTGTGAGATAGATTTCCCCAGCATAAAACCCGTCTGATCGGGATGTACCACCTCACCAATTACCCTATTAAGCCTAAGTGAAAGCACTTTGCCAGTATTTTAACATCTGTGTAAAGGAGGGAGATCAGGCGATAAGAGCTAATATCAAGAGGGTCCTTTCCGAACTTTGGTCACACAGTTCGTTAAAAAGGTCAAGGAGTCTAGGGAAAAAGAAAAAAGTTCAGAAGGAATCCCGTCCACCCCTGGGGCCTTACCCCCCGGAAATGAAGAAACAGCCACCCCAATTTCCTCTAAAGTAAATGGGGAGTCGAGGAATGCTCTACTGTCCGAGGAAATGGTTGGGAGGGATATATGTCCCAAATATTCAAATAATTCTTCTAAAGTATAGTGAGCATGGGAACCTGCCTATAGTTGTGGTTCTCCCTGATTGGATTTCCAGGGCGCCCCTTGGATGGCTTCACGGAGGTCCCACCATTCGCGTAGATCAGCTACCTTGCAGAAACCTGCTTTGTTTTAAGGTATATTAAAAGAATATAGGGGCTGATTCAGATCCGCTCGCAAGCGGGTCGATGTTTGCCCCCAACGCATGCGCAGCCCACAGCTTAGTGAGCGGGCAGGAGAAAAAATATAAATAATAAATCCCCGCCCTGATTCAGAGCGAGCGGCTCTGAATCAGGCCCATAATCTGCTATGAGTGTGCTGTCTCCTGTGGGTTCCTCTTATGCACTGTATATTGCCAATACTGGGGCTTATATTAAATTAGCAATATATGTCAACCACCTGGGCTGGAGACCCAGGGGCATCTGGGGGACACACAGTAACAATATGCTGGGTGCCCGTCAACGTAATAGACAACATTTCAGTGCCTTTTTATTAATATTTGTGGCACTTGATGATATTTAGAACAAGGAAATGGAAGAAGAGCTTGCTCTATCCACTCCACGCATTGACCTGGTATGCAGTACTTCCAGGATCGATGCACTCTAGGGCACCCCCGTTTAGGGGGACCTATTTTTATTTACTCTAGGTAATTAACTCCAGTGCTGGTACTTCTAAGTCACTAAGCATAGTACTATCTAAGCAGGTTAATTTGAGCTAACTCTTCCTTTCACAGATATTGACTTCTCATGCAACTTTGTTTATTATACACCCATTCTTCATATGGATATTTCATGATTGTGAAGTTATGTCTACAGGTGTATCCCTTCTTTTATTGGGATACCTACACCATAATATTGACTTGACGCACACTGAACGATAAGGATAAGTCTCTTAAGCAATGGCCCCAATGTAGAGCCCTTATTGGGTTTAATTAGAGCAGACTGCAGTTACAGCTACTATGTCTGAGGGTCACCCACCAAGAAGTTAGGCGGGGCTAGGCCTGGGTTGCTGTGTAATGCTGGGCATCTAGGAACAATTTGACCCTGCAGTTCAATTTTTATTGTGTTTTTTTTTTTTTCTTTAGCCCTTTCTTTGTGCCACTATAAATGTCAAAGGTCACTGGAAGGGATCCATTGTCATATATGTGATATACTCTGACCGGTACAGGGTCTTGGTGTATATCTTACGTTATCCTGTGATTCTGCCTCTTAGCTAATACACATTTCACCAAGTGTTCATGTATTGATACTTACACTAACAGACTGTTTTTTTGGGGATATATGTATATTTTCTATATGGATACACATCCCTAATGGAACACTCTTAGGTAATGTCATAACATGAGGTCCTGTTGTTTGACCTACATGTCTCCACTAACTATTCTGCTAGTTCCTACAGTATTTTCTACTGCAACATCTCCAGGATGATGTCCGAGCAGTAGAGCTTTGGACCTTCGACCGCCAATGCTACTCCAGGGTTCAGTGGGTGTTCTCCCGATGGACAAAGTTCAGGATTTACTTGTCAAAATATGTTTATTTCTACATCATCGTCAAGTGTCGGTACACTCACATTTACAGAGCTCTTTGTCTGGCTCTGCCTCTCCTCCAGCGTCGCCCAGTCCAAGTACAGTACGACAACACGACGGCTGTCTCCTGCATAAACCATCTGGCGGCACGTAGGGCCTGTCAGTTTTCACCTTTTTGAGCCTTTAGAAACAGTTGACGTTCGTTGGCTTACCTGTAAAGACTGTCTTCCTTCTTGCCATAGCGTCTGCACGGCAGGTGTCGGACTTGAGTGCATTGTCCTGTTGCTCTCCATTTCTGATCTTTCACCAGGACAGGGCTGTCCTTCAAATGCGATTGGGCTACCTTCCTAAAGTTGTTTCCAGGTTCCACATCAATCATGAGATCATGGTCCCTTCTTTCCAAGTTCCAGATTATACACTGGAGGAGGCCTCCTTGGATGTCGCACGGGCCCTCCGGATTTATGTGGACAGGACAAAGGACCTGCATAGGATAGATTCTCTCTTTGTCTTGTATGACTTTCACAAACAGGGCTGGCCGGATGGATCGGTTCAACTATTCGCCACACTTATGCTGCGGTGGACCTTCCAGCACCATCTGTGGTGACCGCTCATTCTACCCGGTCAGTGGGAACTTCGTGGGCAGTGCGACGTGGTGCCTCTGCAGAGCAGCTGTCTAAAGCGGCCATGTAGTATTCTGCCCTAAAGTTTCTGAAGTTTTATTCCTGTAACACCTTTTGTCTCCCCTGATGCGGCTTTTGGGTGAAGAGTTCTCAGCGCAGCCCAGGAGCATTACCCTCTCTTAGGGGATTAGCTTTGGGTCATCTCAGGGTAAAGCCTGTGTCCCCTATGGAGGAAGAAGAAAACTAGATTTATGTGCTTACTTGTTAAGTCCTTTTTTTTTTTTATTCCATAGGGGACACATGGCACTCACCCTGACGTACCTGGTTTGTGGGGCTTTGGTTCTGGTTCTCCTGTCCACATCTGCTGTACATTTGTTCCTTAGTGCGTTACGGTCTTCTTTCTACTCCTTTTCGCTCCTTGCCTTAGGTTTGTTAACTGAAGTGCCTGTGGCTGGGGTGGGGTATAGGGGGAAAGGGAGCCTGGGCTGATGGATTTCAAGTGTTAACTATATGGTGCCCAGACTCCAACCCACCAACCTATACCGAGCGCAAAGCCTGAGTCCCCTATGGAATTGAAGAAAATAATTTAACTGGTAAGCACATAAATCTTTTTTTTTTTTTAAATGTTTGTTTTCATTTCTGCTTTCATTTGAAGGGTCTCCCCGAAAGAATTTTTAAAAGACTTTATCATTATATGGCAAGTGCTGGATATGTGAAAATCGTTTCTTTACCATTACATGAGATTCAACCTCTTGCAGAACACCTCAGGACTAAGAAAGGTATGTGTTAGCATACAATCTACCTGTGTTTTTATTTAGATATACTTCTAGGGACATGCCCTATATACTGGAATGCCTCCATTATGCCAAACAATGCCTACCTCCTATGTGTGCTATGTATATTTATAATGCACTATCTTAAAAGTGGGTTAGCAGTTGGGTGCATTGCACCAGGCATAAGTAAATTACAGAGTTCACTTATAGTTCACTGCTTAAACCCTATATTTACTTTGCCTTTTTAAAAGAAACAATAATCATTAATGTAAATATTATGTTGAAAAGACATTCTGCTTCTGCTAACTGCATGTAGCTTGCTTGATTAAAGTGCGATACATTTTACAGCTGTCCTTTGTCATCTGCGCTGAGTAGTGGCATGACACAGCTGCTCAACCTTACAGAATTGCAGATTTTTCCCTTTTGTGGTCACTTTAGTTACTTAAACACTGAAACACTCCACCCCAGAACGTTACTACTGGGGACCTAGAAGGTCCTTGGATGTAGGTCTAGTCACTCTTCTGTCTCGACCCTTGTCAAAACGTGTGTTTTTGGCATGGCCATTAAAGCAATGATTCTTAAGAAGAAGGGCACTGCCAACTCAGTAATTCAGACAATGCTCTTTTTCCTGACGTTATTTATATGCTATGTGGTCTGGTGTGGACAACAATATCTTCCATCCAAGGTGTTTTTTTTTGTCTCTCTCATTTGCGAATTTTCATTCAGAGGACGTTTGAAAAGCTTGTTGTACTGCATTCTATGAAGGGGCAGGTTTTTCTACACTGGATCCTTAAGGAAGACTACTGCCATGGGATCTGGCCTACCCATCCTTTGAAGAGGATTTCTGCTTCAGAGGAATGGGGGGACCCTGCTTTAGATCTTACAGGGGGCCCTGTTCTATGTAGGGGATGAGCACAAGCCACCTCTGTTAATCTAAAGCTTGTGGCTAACAAAAAAAAAAAGTTATAAAGAATTTGATAGTTTTGACTTTCTTAATATCTAATCTGTTTTTTATTATTTTCTATTCTCAAATGAAATGTAAATTGTATGTTGTACAACACAGTAGAGATTGTAATAACTTGATTTCCTTGGCTAGGCACAGACATAATGGTTCGATGTATGAAGCTGATCAAAGAGTATAAAAGAAAGGAGGACGAGGATGATGATGAAGAGGATGAGGATATGAAAGCTCGTTCGCTTCCAGTAGATGTCATTTATGAAAAGGATATGTTGACACAAACCTATGAGCTCAGTATGTGTTTTTTCTCAATGTACTTGAAATACTATTGTAAACATTGATTATTTATATTGACTAAAGAGACAATGCATTACTAAAAAATTATTTTCTTCGTGGGGTTTCATAGGGTCCATAGTTGGAGTAATCCATAGCACCAAACAGCTACAGCTTGTCGAGCTCCCAGCATGCACAGGACCTCCTCCTATATACCCCGCCACCAGCCACAGGCATTGTTTTTTTGTTTGGTACGGCAAGTATCCAGACGCACCTGTTATAACCGCAGGACTGCTTAGGCAGTCCTAGGCTTTTTATTTTTTGACTTGCCTTAGTATTTTTTATATACTACTGGGTTAAGTTAGTACTAAGCGTCCAAAGGGACGTATTTACTATTGCAATCGGAATCAAGGAGATGACGAGGTAAGGCGATTTCTCGCTTGTTGGGGAATTGTGCACTGCAGTGCTGCCTTCCAGTGTAGGAGACACACCGCCGGCTGCTACTGGTGACGGCCCGCTAGCCGTGTCATCACTTAGACCGCCGGGGCCATATCGTCTGACACCAGGGATGGGTAGTATACACACTCGCAGCGCACTAGTAAGCGTCTGCTACTGTGAGGCCAGCGTACCAGTGCCATTAAGCAGATTAGAGGAGATAGGCGGTCCCCAAACCCAGGCGCATCTGGTTTGTTATTTATGACCACCTCATGTATTGAGACGCTCGCAGGTCTCCTACGGTGTGCTGCTGAAAGCTGGTTATTCTCAGAGGTGTGGGTCTGTCTCCATGTATGCCTCTCCCTTGGGTCAGGTATATACAGTGCTCTATATCATACCAAACCCCCGGGACTTTGGTCAGTTGATTCAAAGCACATGTGCATTTACATTTGCATATGAAGTTATATTTGCGTTGTATGTGACTGTAATGCTAGCTGCTGTATTGACACTGCCTTTTGTTTTCTAAACTGTCAGATATATCCATCACTGTTTCTCCTCATCCCTCTGCAGGTGTGAGGTTTTAATTTGTCTTTTCAAACATTTTACTTGAGAAGACTGTCATATTGCATTTATACCTTATACCTGTGTCCTGTGTACATTGTTATGTCTAAGAGCAGGGGGAAAAGGGAGGTTGAGCCTCCTATGCTGGTATCATGTAAATCCTGTTCGACAGGCCTGTCAGAGCAGGATTTTGTGCAAGATGGTTTATGTAGGGTCTGTTGTAAACAGCCACCTCTCCAATCCAGTACAGCAGCACCTGCAGAAGAACCACCTTGGGTGGCCTTTTGGTCCCAGGCTTTGTCAAATTTAGTGGACCGTGCTACAGCTTCACAAGCACCTGCAACGATACTATATCCCACTATGGGGTGCCCACAGCATTTGCATCCTTCTATGTATATGTCTCCCATGAATCCTTTTTGGTTTGATGCTTATGCTCACTCTACTCAGAGTATGCTGCCATCTATAGCCGCCCAGCGGGTAGTGCAAGCGAATAGTCCAGTGGTGGTAAAGCAAAAGCATAAGAGAGTATCCCTTCAGGCATTGCCTCAGGATCCTCATAAGTCGTCATCATCAGACTCTGATACTCAGAGTTCGAGTTCTTACTCGGTTGAGGAAGACTCGGTGGATCTCCCCTCTGGTGAGAGCAGTTAGATCCGTCCTACGTATAAAGGAAGAGGAGGTTCTTCCTAAAGAATTTGGTGGTGGCAAAGGATTATTTTCCTCAGTCTGAACAACTGACGGATCTCATGTCTGAAGAATGGAATACTCCAAATAGGTGTTTCCATGCGACACAGAATTTATCTTCTCGGTACCCGTTTTTATCTGGTGAGTGTAACAAATGGGAAGTTCCTCCAACGGTAGATACTCACGTGACATGATTGATCCGGAGCTCTACATGTACATGACCTTTTCCTGCCGCATCCTGACTAATGGAAATTACAGATCGAAAGCTTGAAAACTATTTGAAATATGTTTTTTCATTATCTGGAGCTATTACCAGGCCGACTATGGCCGTAGCCTGGGTGGCCAAAGCTATGGAAGAATAGATGACGTCTCTGGAAGATAGTATACCAGATGCTACCAGAGAACAGCTGTCTTATCTGCCAATTGCGAGAAGCAGCTGCGTATGTTGGAGAAGCAGTTATTGATGCAGGTGTTATGGCTTCTAAAGTATCGGCAACCTCGGTGGTTGCTTGAAGGACCCTGTGGCTAAGAACCTGAAAGGCAGATACAGGATCCAAGCGAGCCCTTGAGTCTTTGCCTTTTGTCGGGAAAGTACTGCTGTTGGGCAGAATTGGATAACATAGTGACTGCTCTGGCAGCATCTAAATCTGCTGGGTTGCCCTCTACGTCTACTCCTAAGTATAGGCATTAGTCCTTTTGCCCGCAGGGGAGGACGAAGGGACAGTCCTTCTCCAGACACAATATTCCCGCAAAAAAACAGAGACCAGGAAATCCTTGTCAGTCAAATGTCCAGCCTCCAAGCCAGACTGTAAGCCCGCTGCCTGGGGAAACTCTGGGTAGGAGGCCGACTCCAGTTTTCTTACCCCTGGCATCAGACCACTACATGCTTGGGTTCAAGAAGTGGTCTCTCTTGGATATGCCCTCACGTTCCTGAGGCATCCCCCTTTTGTACAACTCAGTCAAGACTTTGGCCCTCCAAGAAGCTGTTTGTGCCCTCCTGAAGTCAGGGGTTATAATTCCCGTTCCTGTGACGCAACAGGGAAGGGGGGTTATTCTGAAACCAAATGGGTCTCATCGCCCTATTCTGAAACTAAAGTCTCAACAAATTCATCCATGTACCCAAATTTTATTGTATGAAAACCCTATGGTCAGTTATGCTGGCAATGGAGCCTGGAGATTTCATGGTTTCCCCAGACATACAGGATGCATATCTGCATGTACCTATTGCATGATCTCACCAAGAGTTTCTGAGGTTTGCGGTGGGTCAGCAACATTATCAAGTTCAGGCTCTGCCCTTCGGTCTGTCCACAGCCCCCCCCCCCCCCCCCCGGGTATTCACCAAGATAAGGGCAGTCATGGTGGCTCATCTCAGACGACACAAGGAGTCAGGGTAATACCATAGTTGGACGACGTCCTGATATTGGCACAACACCATCTCCAAAGACCATTGCCTGTCTGCAAAAGCATGGCTGTATAGTCAATTGGAAAAAGTCTTCTCTTTCTCCAACTCAGCAGATGGTACTTTTGGAGGCGCTGCTGGATTCCCTGGAGCAAAGGATTCTTTTACCAGTGGACAAGATTGCTGTCCTACAAGTACGAGTACACAAACTGCTCCGCAATCAGAAAGTGGCAGTTCACTTGGCAATGCAAGTACTGGGGTCTATTGTATCCACCTTCGACATGTGGCTTATTCCTAGTTCCATTCCAGGATCCTGCAACGATGGATTCTCTCATTGGGATGGTCAGTATCATCTGATAAAGGCCCTGATTCAGAGCCGGACGCTCTGACCAGAGTTCTCGCTCTGAATCAGGGCCCTCCTCCATTAAAATGGAGCGTCCTCCTGGACGCTCATATAGCTGTGGGTCACCACCCACAGCATATACGAGCGTGCAAAAAGATGGTTGCGATGGTCTTGACCATCGCGACCATCGGACTTGCGAGGGAAACCCTGCAGTCGGGTTTCCCAGCCGCAAGGCCAGGAGTGATTTTGGCTCTATCAGAGCCAAAATCACTCCCACTGACATCACTAGTGATGTCAGTGGGGCCGGCTTGAGACGGTAGGCTTCCCATGGGAACGCCTCCGTCTGGCAGGCACGCCCACCAAAGGGGGCGTGCTGTCAATCAACATCGACAGCACGCCCCCTTTGGTGCGAGACCCCGAGCGATGGAAAGCCCGTCGCTCGTAGGGTCTCGCGCATGCGCACGACGGAGCTCCCTCCGTCGTGCGCATGCGCAGTGGAGAACATCGACCCACTTGCGAGCGTACTGCCGCTCGCGAGTGGGTCTGAATGACCCCCAAGGTCTCAAATGATCCGCATCTCGCCAGAGGTTCGCCACTTCCTTGTGTGGTAGCTGCAGGTGACTCCATTAGACGAGGGTCGCCCATTATGGATCCCAAATTGGGTGCTCCTCACCACGGATGCAAGTCTGCGAGGATGGGGCCCGGTGACAGGTCATCACACCTTTCAGGGAAGATGGACAGCTCAGGAAACTCACCTGCCCATAAATATTTTGGAGCTTCGTGCAGTGCACTGGGCACTCATTCTGGCGCAGGGCCTCCTTCAGGGCAGGCCTGTCCAGATTCAATCCGACAATGCAACCACAGTGGCCTACATCATCCATCAGGGAGGTACTCTTAAGTCCGGAAGCCATGAAGCAAGTGACAAACATTCTGGTTTGGGCAGAAGGCCATCTTCCAGCAATATCTGCAATATTCATCCCATGAATCCTCAACTGGGAAGCGGGCTTTAAGTCGTCAGGACATACATGCCGGAGAATGGGCTCTTCATCCGGACGTCTTTCAGCCCCTGGTAGACAAGAGGGGACTACTGGAGGTAGACCTTATGGCATCACGTCACAACCACAAGGTCCCCCGGTACGGGTCCAGAACAAGGGACCCCTCAGCCATCTTTGTGGACGCTCTGGCGGTGAGGTGAGCCTTCAGGTTGACATACCTGTTCCCTACAATCTCCCTCCTACCAAGGGTAGTCAGAAAATTCAAGCAAGAAGGCGGTAGGATGATACTAATAGCTCCTGCCTGGCCAGGAGACATTGGTCCACCAATCTGACAGGTCTATTCATAGATAGTCCATTTCAACTTCCACTACGGCTGGATTTGCTGGTGCAGGGTCCCTGCGTATATCCGGATCTACCGAGGCTGGCTTTGACGTCATGGCTCTTGAGTCTTCCGTCTTAAAGGCCAAAGGTTTTTCTACTTCTGTGATCCAGGCGATGGTTAGCCTGCTTCCGCCAGCATTTATCATAGAATTTGGTATTCATTTTTTTTTTTTGGTGTTCCGACAGAAAATATGACCCTAAGGTTTTCAAGGTCTCCTGAGTTCTTGCTTTTCTTGAGGCTGGACTAGACTTAGGTCTTCGTCTGGCTACCTTGAGAGTTCAGGTTTCTGCATTGTCAGTTTGGTTCCATCGCAGAATTGCCACTCTGCCAGATGTTAGAACATTTTTTCAGGGTGTTCTCCATCTGTAACCTTCGTTTGTCCCTCCAGTGGCACCGTTGGATTTATCCTTGGTTCTCAGGGTGCTGCAGGCTCACCCCTTTGAACCCTTGGACACAGTGCATCTCAAATGGTTGACAGCGATGATGCGGTTTCTTCTCCCCATCTCCTCAGCTCGCAGAATTTCTGATTTGGCAGCAGTTTCATGTCGCTCTCCTTATTTGATTTTTCATCAGAATAGAACTGTCCTCCGTACAAGGGCATACCTTCCAAAAGTGATATCTCGTTTGCATATGAATGAAGAAATCTTAGTCCCAACCTTTCAGTATTCTGGCCTTTCTGTAAGTGAAGCTTCACTGGATGTGGTTCGAGCTCTTCCTATCTAAGTGAATTGTACCAACTCCATCAGGAAATCAATTGCATTTTTTTGTGTTCTATGGCTTTCATAAGCAAGGTTGGCCAGCTAACTAGCAGACTCTGACTCGGTGGCTGCATATGACTATTTCTTATGTGTATACACAGGTTGATCTCCGGGTTCCGAACACTGTGACATCACATTCTACTCGGTCTGTGGGATCATCGTGGGCGTTTAGACATGGCGCCTCTGCAGAACAGTTGTGCAAGGTGGCAACTTGGTCTTCGTTCCACACTTTCATCAAATTCTATGCATTCGATACTTTTGCCTCCCAGGATGCTTCCTTTGGGCGGTGGATTCTCCTCTCTGCTCAGGAGCGTCCCCTTCCTTAAGAGAACTGCTTTAGGACATTCCCATGGTATCCTTGTGGACCCTATGAAACCCGAAGAAGAAAATAAGAGTTATGGTATAACGTTCCTTTTTACTTCGAGGTTCATAGGGTCCACAGGGCACCCACCCTGACGCACCTGGCCTCTGTTGGGATCTGTTCCTTTCTTTTTGTGTCATTTATTCCCTATTTGTATTTTTAATTTTATTTTTTAGTGTGTCTTGTGTACATTGTACTTCCTTCTCAACTTTCCGTCTCTTGCCGCTAGGCTTGTTTACAACTGAATGCCTGTGGCTGGGGGCGGGGTATATAGGGAGGAGGTTCTGTGCATGGCGGTAGCTCGACGAGCTGTAGCTGTTTGCTGCAATGGATTACTCCAACTACATAGCCCATGGTATCCCTGTGGACCCTATGAATCTCGAAGAAAAAGAGTTAACAAAGGTATGTTATACCATAACTCTTATTTTCACATACATAAAATATATATTTTATTGATCAACTGTTTGAAAAATCTCCTTTTCCAATGTAGTAAGTAATTACATCCAAAATATAAGGTTTATATAATGTGGGAAGCGTTGACTTCCTGCTGCTCTGCTCCTGTACCGTGTGAGCACAGGACGTCGCAAATGCTCTTGTCGAGTGTGCCCCTACCAATAACTCATTTCACCACCTTTCCTCTTATAAACCTGTGAAATGACTTCTTTAGCGGAAGGAGCTTGTCCCTGATGTGGAACTTAAAAAGAAATTATCGTTTTTCTGACATCCTGTGTTTCAGAAAAGGAGGCTATAGTAATCTCCTCCTTCAGAAAAGGAGGAGATTACTATAGCCAACAAAGCCAGATTTGTTCACAGCATCAGGATGTCTTGATATGATCATGTGTAAACAATCTTGTATCCAATTATACATTGTGCTGATAATTTGTACCTACAGTGTACTTAAGGCTGCAATTGCTACCAAACATATATGCATGTTGTCTTTCCCTTTGGCTCCATACACTTTTTGTATTACTTTATTGTGCAGATGCCCCTACTTTTGGAGCTTGGATCTGTCTGTTAACTCTGCAGACTGACACATGTCCAACTGCTCCTTTTTGGCTGCTGACTTCTCCTTATTACGTCAGCTGCACGGGTCACGATCATTGTAACGCCTGCTTTTACAAATGTAATAGATCTGCTTTACTGTGCTTGATACCTCTGATAGTAGTGAACAGTCCCAATGAGCCACTCCTTGTCTTGTTGGCAATTCAAATAGAAGTGACACAAGGACATTTAAAATACTTTCCACTAGGTTATTTACTCACAAATTCTCCCTGTTCTGACACCTGCTTAGCTCAGCTGATGAGGCAGGAAAAAGACAAGCAAAGGATGGAAAAGTCCCACAATACTCCTTCTGAGGGTGTCAACATTTTCCAGTTTCTACTCATCTCTACAGCTTTTACAACAGTGAATCTGAGAGCGAGAAACAAAAGAGACATGTCTTACCTGGTTAAGTCCATTTCTTTGAATTCCACAGGGGACACAGGGACTATGCTGTGGGACATAGGCAGGCAGTAGAGTCTGGGCACCAAACAGTTAAAACTTTCACACTCCGGCAGCCCACGCTCCTCCAGTCAAGTTAGCAAGCAAGCCCAAGGCAGGAGCGGATAGAAGGAGAAGGAAGACTGGCACACACACAGAAACAAACACATCTTAAGAGACAGACAGGGGAACCAGAAATCAAAGAAAACAAAGCAAGCCAGGTGCATCAGGGTGGGTGTCCTGTTTCCCCTATGGAATTAGAAGAAAAGGACTTAACCAGGCAAGACATAAGTCTCCTTTTCTTCCTCATCTCCATAGGGGACAAACAGACTACACTGCGACGCCCCAAAGCATTTCCCCTAAGGGAGGGGATGCTCTAAGCTGCACTGAGGATATAAATGCCGGGGAATGGGCTCTTCATCCGTATGTCTTTCAGATCCTTGTGGATAAATGGGGACTACCGGAGGTAGACCTCATGGAATCAGGCCACAACCACAAGGTCCTCAGGTACGGGACTAGAACCAGGGATCCCTCAGGCGATTTTGTGAACGCTCTAGCAGTGAAGTGGAACTTTTTGCTCTGATCTCCCTCCTCCCAAGGGTCATCAGGAAATTCAAGCAGGAGGGCGGAATAGTAATACTGATAGCCGCTGCTTGGTCCATACGCCATTGGTGGTTCACCGACCTTCAGAGTCTCTCCATAGACACTCCATGCCCTCTTCCTCTAAGGCCGGACCTGTTAACACAGGGTCCCTGCCTGCATCCGGACCTTCCCCGTCTGTCTTTCACGGCGTGGCTCTTGAATCTTCCATTAAAGAGCTAAGGGTTTTACTACTTCTGTAATTCAGACGATGCTTAGGGCACAGAAGCCATCCTCTGCCCGCATCTATTACAGAATTTGGCACTCCTATTTCTCAATGGTGTAGTCATAGAAAATATGATCCTGAAGTTTTTAGGGTCTCACGAGTGCTTGCTTTTCTCCAGACTTGGTTAGACCGGAGTCTCCACCTGGCCACCCTGAGAACTCAGGTATCTGCACTCTGTTTGGTTTTAGTGAAGGATCGCCCCCTTGCCTGATGTTAGGAATTTTTTCAGGGTGTTCTGAGAGATCAGCCTCCCTTTGCCCTTCCAGTAGCTCCATGGGATTAGTCTTTGGTCCTCAGGGCTCTACAGGCTCCCCCATTTGAACTCCTGAAATCCGTAGACCTTAGGGGTGGGGAACCTCTTTTCTGCTGAGGGATATATATATATATGTTCAAGTTTGCACGTTGAGTTCGGATTATGTCCAGGAATGATGATGTTCGTCCATGTAAGATGACGTTTAGCCTCTTTCTCAGTTCCATTTTTTTTGGAGGGAAAAATCCGAACTCAACGTGCAAACTCGAACCTATACGAGCCTGCACATCCCTTATATATAATATACATACACACACACAGACCAGTAGAAACTAAGGCACCTAAGTGCAAGTTAGCTTTTTATCAGTCTGCTCAACATATGGATTCAGACGCTTCATCAGAGGATTCAGATGATGCGCACGTTTCCTCTCCAAGGGCTCTGTGGAGGAGAATCTGAACAGCTAACTGAGCTTATGGATGAGGCATGGGGTAACCCTGACAAACTCTTTTTATGTGAATAAGAGAATAACATTGTTTTATCCTTTCCTGACTTCTGTATGTACTAAGTGGAAGGTACCCCCTACAGTGGATGCTCATGTGATGCATTTAATCAGAAATGCTACATTGCCTATTCCGTCAGCATCTTCCCTGAAGGATTCCATGGATAAAAAGATTGAAGCGTGTCTTAAAGCTATTTTTTCATCATCTGCAGCGGTTACTTGTCTGAGCCCGGGTAGTCAAAGCGGTTGAAGAATAGATGGGAGCATTGGAAAATTCTCTACCAAGGCTACCAGAGAACAGATGATTTATATCTCCAATATACGGGAAGCAGCTTCCTATCTGGTAGAAGCTGCTGTAGGTGCTGGAATTTTAGCTTCTAAAGCATCCGCAGCTTCAATAGTGGCACGCAGGGCTCTTTGATTGAGATCCTGGAAAGCTGATACAGGATCAAAGGAGGCAGTGGAAGTTTTACCTTTATATGGAAAAATACTTTTTGGAGCAGAGTTGGATAAAATAATAGCTACTCTGGCAGCTTCAAAGTCAGCAGGTCTGCCATCTACAGCGACTGTAAAGTCTAGGCAGGTTTCTTTTCGGTTCCCAGATACGAGCAAGGGAACAGCCTTCCTCTAAGACAAGGGTCTTCAACCTATGGCAGTAAGTGCAGTCTGCACTACAAACTGAAACAAACACACCGCCGCCGGCAGCATTGTGTTTGTTTTGACAGCCAGCCAATGAGAGTCAGACTCTCATTGACTGCTGTGCTCACTCATGAGCTCCATCTTCCGTCTCCCGCAGTAGGTAATGGGAGAGACGTCATAACGTGTCTCCCATAATGCAGAGCGGGCCGGCCCGGGAGGACGGAGGAGCGGACGGCGGCAGGAGACGGAGCGGGGATTCAGTTAAGTGTTTTTTTATCTTTATGTGTGTTTACCTGCACTGCTGGGGGGGGGGACTACTACTTGGGGGCACTACTGGGGGTACTGCATTGTGGGGGACTGCTACTTGGGGTACTGCATCGGGGGACCACTATGGGGGGCACTGCATCAAGGGGGTCCACTACTGGCGGGAGGGACTACTACTGGGGGGGGCACTGCATCGTGGGGACCACTACTGGGGGCACTGTATAGGGGGCGACTACTATATAAAGGGCACTGTAAAGGGGGGACCACTACTGAGGGCAATGCATAGATGGGACCACTACTTGGGGCACTGTATAAGGGGCAGTTATGGGGCATAAAATTTTAGGAGGGGGCAGTTATGGGTCATAATTGTGTGAGGAGGGAAACAGAGTTTAAATACCGCAGTATACCTTAGTGGCCCTTTGCTTCATTGAATTTTTTAATGTGGCCCACACTGCCTTAAAGGTTGAAGACCCCTGCTCTAAGATGTCTAGTTATCGCAAAATATCAAGGCGACAAACTAGGAGGTCTGGGCCGGCAAGACGTCCATCTTCTAAGCCGGACAACAAACCCTCTGCCTGATGGGGCAGGCCTCCTCCTGGGAGATCCCAGGGTTGGAGGCTGACTTCTTCAGTTTGCGGATTATTGTCAAACAACAACAGATTCCTGGGTCCGAGAAGTGGTCTCTCAGGGGTATGCCCTCATTTTCAGAAGGCATCCTCCCCAGAAGTTTTTTTGCACAGATCCCCCATCAGATGCTATCAAGGCCTTGGTCTTTCAGGAAGCCATTCATTCCCTGCTGCAGTTGGGGGTAATAGTCCCAGTTCCTCTGTTGCAATAGGAAAGGGGTTATTATTCCAATCTATTTCTGGTTCAGAATTCGAATGGGGTTCATCGCCCTATACTAAATCTAAAAACCCTCAACAGGTTTATCCATGTACCCAAGTTTCGTATGAAGACTCTCCGGTCAATTTTTTTGGCAATGGAGCCGGGGGGGATTACATGGTTTCCCTGTACATTCAGGATGCATATCTGCATGTTCCGATTATACCACTTATACTTATACTTCAGCAACATTACCAATTTCAGGCTCTACCCTTTGGCCTATCTACGGCTCCCCGCGTTTTTACCAAAATAATGGCAGTCATGACGGCCTATCTCAGGCGTCAGTGAGTCAGAATTCTGCCATATCTGGACGAGCTTCTGATAATAGCACAGACTCCGGTTGTTTTACAAAACCATCTTCAACTTAACATAGCCTGCTTGCAAAAGCACAGCTGGATCATCAATTTGAAGAAATCATCACTTTCTCTAACACAGCAGATGGTACATCTGGGAGCTCTTGTGGATTCTCGGGCACAGACAGTGTTTCCGCAAGAGTACAAGATTGTGGCCCTATCGTTGCGAATATGCAAGCTGCTTCGAAAGTGAAGGGTATCCATTTTGCTAGCAATGCAGGTCCTGGTATTAATGCTATCCACTTTTGACAAGGGGGGTATGCGCCGTTCCCTTCCAGGCCTCTGCAGAGATTGATTCTCTCTAAGTAGAACGGGCAGTATCATTAAATAAAGTCCCAGAGGATCCTTCTTACTCCAGAGTTTCGTCACTCCCTCCTGTGGTGGCTGAGAAAGGATCATCTGAACAAAGGGCGCCTATTCTGGTTTCCAAATTAGGTGCTGCTCACCACAGACGCCAGTCTTCGCGGATGGGGAGCAGTGACAGGTCATCATACCTTTCAGGGAAAATGGACAAATCAGGAAAGTCATCTGCCAATAAACATTCTGGAACTGCAAGCACTGTACAAAGCACTTGTCATGGCACAGGACCTGCTCCAGGGCAAGCCGTTCCAGATCCATTCCGACAATGCGACAACAGTGGGCTACCTCAATCATCAGGGAGGCACAAGAAGTTAGCAGCCATGAAAGCGGTGACACGGGTTCTGATTTGGGCTGAACGTCATCTTCCCCCCCATCTCTGCAATATTCATACCGGGAGTACTCAATTGGGAAGTAGTCTTCCTAAGTCGCCAGGACAAACACGCCGGAGAATGGTCTCTCCATCCGACAGTGTTTCAGCTCCTGGTAAATAAAGGGATCTGCCAGAGAGAGATCTCATGGTGTCATTCCACAACCACAAGGTCCCCAGGTACGGGTCCAGGTTCAGAGACACATCAGCAACCTTTGTGGACACACTGGCAGTAAGATGGGACTTCAAGCTGGTGTATCTCTTTTCTCCGATCTCCCTCCTCCCAGGAGTTCTCATGTAATTCAACCAGGAAGGTCCAACAGTAATACTGGTGGCCCAGGCGTCATTGGTTCACCGACATACAGAATCTGTCAATAGACATTGCGTATCCTCCTCTTCTATGGCAGGATCCGGACTTGCCTCGTCTAGCTTTGACGGCGTGGCTCTTGAATCTTCCATCTTAAGAGCAAAGGGTTTTTCCAATTCTATAATCCAAACGATGCTTAGGGCACGGGAAAACCCTGCCTCTGCCCGCATCTATTACAGAGTTTGGCATTCTTTTGGTCAGTGGTGTTCACACAAAGTATGATCCTAAGGTGTTTAGGATTTCCAGCGTTCTAGCTTTTCTCCAGGCAGGTTTAGACCGTGGTCTCCGCCTGGCTACTTTGAGAGTGCATGTTCTGCACTGTCAGTCTGGTTTCAGAGGAAGATTGCCTCATTACCAGATGTTAGAATTTTTTTCCAAGGAGTTCAGCCTCCTTTTGTTCCACCGGTAGCACCCTGGGATTTGTCTTTCGCTTCTTAAGGGGTTACAAGCGCCCCCATTTGAACCTCTAGACTGGTTGACAGCGAAGACACTTTTTCTTCTCGCTATCTGTTCTGCTCACAGTCACTGATTTGACAGCGCTTTCTTGTCGCTCTCCATTTTTATTTTTTCACCAGGATAAAGCTGTTCTTTGTACAAAGGAGGGTTACCTTCCTAAGGTAGTGTCCCGCTTTCATGTAAATGAAGAAATTGTAGTTCCAGCTTTTCAGGCTCCAGATCTTTCTGTAGGTGAAGCCTCCCTGGATGTAGTTTGTGCTCTCCATATCTATGTGGAGCACATAAACTCTGTTAGAAAAATCAGATGCTCTTATATGGTTTTCACAAATGAGGATGGCCAGCTAATAAGCAGACTCTGGCGAAATGGCTACGGATGACTCTCTTAGGTGTACACACAGGCTGATCTCCCTGTCAAAGCACGGTGACTGCATATTCTACTCTGCCTGTAGGGCCAACGTGGGCATTTAGTTGTGGTGCCTCTGCTGAACAATTGTGCAAGGCAGCCACGTGGTCTTCTGTCCTCACTTTTCTTAGGTTTTATGCCTTTGATACTTATGCCTCTCAGGATGCTTCCTTTGGGCGACTAGTTCTCCTTTCTGCTCAGGAGTGTCTCCCACCCTAGGGGAACTGCTTTGGGACATCCCCATAGTATCCCTGTGGATTCCTATGGACCCTAAAGAAGAAAATTAGAGTTATGGTAGACTTACTTAGATAACTCTTTCTTCAAGGTCCATTGGGTTCACAGGGCTCTCACCCCGACGCATCTGGCTGCATGGGTACATTTTTTCTTTCTGACACAGATTCCCTCATTTTGTATATGAGTGTTTCTGACGTACTATTGCTCTTCCTTCTCCTCTTTCCTTCTGCTGCCTTGAGGCTTGTTAACAAACTGAAGTCCTGTGGGTAGGGGCGGGGTATATATGGAGGAGGACCAGAGGCATCCTGAGAGCTGAAGCTTTAACTGTTTGGTGTCTGGTCTCCAACCATAATATCCCCATGGGATTCGGTATGATACACCGCCGGCCGCATGGTTCAAATCCCGGCAGCGCCAGCCCGACATGGAAGGAAATCCCGATCGTCTAGACGGTAAGTACTTACTAACCTAACTCTACCACCTAGAGTTAGGTCAGTAAGTACTTACCTTCTAGACGATCGGGATTTCCTTCTCCTTGCTTAACCCTAACCTCCCCCCCTCCTGTGCCTAGCCCTAATCCCCCCTCTAAGTGCCTAAACGTAACCCTCCCCCCCCCCTTTCCCTGATGCCTAAACCTAAGTCCCCCGTGGGGGTACCTTGCCCTAACCCTCCCTCCCCCTAGCCTTAACCTAACCTTCCGAGGGGGTGCCTAACCCTAAGTCGTCCCCCCCCGAAAACCCTAAACCTACACGCGGGCTCCGTCTCCGGTCTCCCGGCGTAAGTTAGTTAACCCTCGCCGGGATTCTGTAGTCTAGATGCCCGCCAGAATCATAAACTTATACCTCCCCATGGTATCCCTGTGGGCCCTATGGACTTCAAAAAAAAGTCTAGCCAAGTCTACCATAACTCTAATTTTTATTCGCTCCCAGCAGTGGATAGGGCCAAATAGGTGTTCTTCTCCAGTAGGTGCTCACATCGCCTGACTAGTCAAATCTACTACCCTTACTATCACTAACACGGCCTCCCTTAAGGATTCAACAGATGGGAAGCTAGAGCACTTCCTTAAACCAATTTACTCTAATGCGGGAGCTATTGTTTGCCCAGCCCTGGCGTTTGTTTGGGTAACTAAGGCAATCTTGCGCTGGACAATTGCCCTGGAGGATGGTCTCAGTTCTGGTACCCACAGAACGTTGATCATCTCAGGGAAGCCGGTTTATATCTTAGTGAGACAGCCATTGACACTGGTAGTGTTCCTTCTATGGTGGGCAGGTGGCAGGGTGGCTTTAGCTGAAGGTCTCTGCTCTGTGTGTGCTTGAAAAAGGGTTGTGGTCACTAGAAAAGGGGACATGTCCTTGAGGAACGCCCACCTTTTTATCACTTAAGGGGGGGGTGTCCAGCACTCACTGAGATGGCGGGCTTCCTCCAAACTTTCTCCGCAGTGTGAATAGACGCCATGCGCATACACACAGCATCTATGCACTCGCCGGTTGTTTCAGTGGAGCTTTTCCCCGTGGGACACAGCGGCCCGCAGGTGGGGACAGCAGTTTCTTCCAGGCCAATACTTTTTACAGTAAGCATTCTCATCAATTTGGGAAAAGCATGAGCGCTGCAGGAGTCCATCCGCTCCCTTCTGGCCTCCAAGGTCAACATCCCAGATCCCTCGTCCCAGAGAAGCAGAGACTTCTATCCCAACCTCTTCCTGGTTCAGAAGATGGGACGGCTCGTTCTGCATAGAGTCTCTTCGCTCCATCATTCTGGCTTTTGAACCGGGGGACCTAATGGCTTCCTTAGATATCCAAGATGCCTATTTGATATTCCCATCTGGGTCAGTCACCAGAGGTTTGTGGTGCAGGAGGAACACTTCCAATTTCTGGAATCACCATTTCCATGGCTCCTCGTGTTTTCACAAAGGTCATGCAGCACATCTCCGACACAGGAAGGGCAGAATTCTAACCTATCTAGACGATCTACTTCTCCTGGCCCAGTCACCTTATCTGCTAAGGGATTTCATCCATCTCACTGTGGATTTGCTACAGTCTCATGGGTGGATCATAAAGCGGTGGAAATCCACCTTGACTCCATCTCAGGTGATGCTACATTTAGGAGCCTTTCTGGAGTCCAGCAAGTATTGCTTCCAAAGGACAAGCTTCTGTCTTTGCAGGCAAAAATTTACTACTTCATGGGTCATCATCATATATTGATACACTCTTGCATGCAGGTCCTGGGCTCCCTGGTTTTGACCCCCTCCCGTCCTCTACAAATGGAGATTCTAGCCTGATGGAACCGCTCCCCGTTGCATATCAAGTGTCGGGTAGTCACTCTCCCTCAAAAACGTCAGTCATTCCTCCTTGTGGTGGCTCCACTGGTCCCACCTGGACAAGGGCTGTCCTTATGGATCCAGGACTGGGTTCTGCTCCCCACCGATGCAATTCTTCAGTGTGGGGAGCAGTGACTTGTCATCAGACATTTCATGGTCGATGGGCAGCTCAGGGGAGCAGCCTACCTATCAATATTCTGGCGCTCAGAGCAGAGCTCTTTGCCTAGCACAGTCCCTTCTCCAGCATATGCCGGTCAAGGTTCAGTAGGACAACGCAGCAACCGCCGCCTACGTAAACCATCAGGACAGCAGTCGTGGAGCATGAGGGAGGTGTGTTGCATTCTTCAGTGGGCAGAGCATCATCTTATGGCTCTGTCAGTGGTCTACATCCAAATGGGAGGTGGACTCTCTAATCCACCAGGACGTTTACTCAGACGAGTGGGCCCTGTACCCAGACGTCTTTCAGCTCCTGCTCTCCGCTGGGGCCTGCCAGACATAGACATTGCATCTCAACGTAACCACAAGCTGCCACGATACTGGTTGCCCACCAGGCATCTGGGGCCACTACTGGTGGATGTCTTAGCAGTTTGGTGGACCTTCCCCCTCATGTACATCTTTCCTCCACTTTCAATGATTGAAAATTTCAATGCCGCGGCCGCATGGTGACAGTGAGTGACACTATCACTGTCACACTGTCTGAGCGGCACCCGTGACCGGAGTGGAACTGTCACTGCTCTCAGTGCTCTGTGACTTGTAGGAGGAAGACTGGGTCTGGGAGTCACTAGTCGCTGCCAGGTACCTGTGCTGCTGCCCGCTGTGCCAAGGAATGCCTGGGCTTGCCTTGCTTGCACTCTCTGCTCTGCCAAACGGTACTGTTTGGACTGTCAGTGATTGCTGAGGCTGGGTTTGTTGCCTCAGGGACCAGTACTTTCTTCAACTGGAGTGGACTCTGGACGAGGGTGAGTCATTTGAATGTTAATTTCTTACTGTGGGGCACGGCCAGCTGGGGGGGCCATGAAAGTTATTTTATTCCTGTGGGGGGTTGGGGTGGCATGAAAGTTTTATATTTTTCCTATGGGGCATGGCCAAGATGATGTATAATATTTTTTATTTCTGTGGTGTGGGGGCTGGGCTGAAAAAGTACAGAATAATAATTTTTTTGATCAACTGAAGATTTTTGCACTCCCGAAGCCCAGGATTAAAAAAATGAGGCAGGATTGGCTTCCCTACTTGGGTTTGTTAATTTAACTGGACCTATAGGCTGGGGGCGGGTTATAGGAGAGAGGGAGCCTGGGCTGCTGGAAAAAGAAAGTTAACCTTTCGGTGCCCAGCTCCCACTCGCCAATTATATTTAGTGTATAGCCTGTGTCCCCCATGGACTCCACGAAAAGGATTAAACATATAAGAACATAAATCTCCTTATTTAAAAAAAAAAATAAGCAAATGTGTGACCAATGTTACTGTTAATATTATTTAAACCTAAATGTTTCTGAAAATAAGATTACAATGACTGTGAGATGTCCTATCAGCAGACACAATTCCAGCAATAAAAAATTTATTTGTACGATGTAGAACTCGCATAAATCTCTGCCTGCAGATCACTGCACATGTTCACATACTTTCTTACAGGAGAGCAGTGATTTGCTTCATAGACTTGAAGGTTTGCCATAGTTAAGGCTTTTTGAATTGCTCCTGGTACATGTAATCTAAAAGCTACCAGTTACCTGTAAGGTGAAAGTGCTGTAATAAACATCTCTGCACATATGAACATCCAATCCATCTACACGGTCTGTCTAATGATTAATATATCGGTCAGTGTGTAATTATGTATTCTTTAATACCACTACTGTATTTCTAATGAATATTTTTTTTTTTGCAGTTGAAAATCGGGGAACAAAAGGAATTTCTCAAAGGGAGATAAAAATAGCAATGAATGTGGGGAAGTTGGAAGCCCGGATGTTGTGCCGTTTATTAGAGAAATGCATGCTTATTAAGGTTAGCTGTGTGTGTATGTGAATGTGTTTATGTATATATTTGTATTGGTGCATATCCTTAACACCACCCCATTTCCCCACAAATCTGCATCCTATTATTGTATAGGTTGTTGTCCCAATAACAAGTCTTGGCTCTATATAGAGGTAATAAAAAAAAAAAGTGCAGGCTGCGCTCAGAGCACCCACATTTTGTTTTGGGTACCTCTCCTCAGTCCCAGGCCTTATACCATGGTTAGGCAGATGTGATGATTGACTGGGTTTAAAAATATTGCTTTGCTTTTGGAGAGTCCTGTAATACTGACAGGCTGAAGAGATGCAGCACAGAGTATGACTTTACATAGCGAGGTAATAATTTAATAATACTGCATAATCCTTTTTGTTTTGGTTATATTACATTATATAATGTGTGTTCCTAAAACATATGTTTATACATGTACTAAGTTTGTTTTTCAAATCTGAAAATCCATTTAAACTATTGAAATAGAAAAAAAAAACATATAATGGTTATATTGATGCATATAATAGTGTTCATTCTAGAGTGGCACGGGGCCAGGAAGCCTTGCCCGCAAATGGGCACTTTCGCACTCTTCTAAAGGGGGTGTGGTCACGTGAAAAAGCAGTGTGACCTTGAGATGTGCCCCCTTCACATCACTGTGGGAGCGTGCTCAGCACTCATGGAGATGCTGGGCTGCCCCCAAGCTCTCGCTGCAGTTTGAACATATGCCACGTGCAAGGCATCAATTAACTTGGGTCATATATACTGTATAAGGCACTATCTAAATACCTTTTTAGTGGAATTTAGCAGATGCTCTTTAATTTCATAGCTTCGTATGTTTTGTAAGGTCTGAATTATAGATGATTGCAATGTGTTCCTTACTAAGATCACACTGTTTTTTCTGTAACTGTCTGTATTCATAATTTACTCTTGCCCCTTTAGGGTTTCATGGAAGATGAAGGGCGCCAACGGACAACTAAATTTATTTCTCATGTTTTTGTTGAGGAAAGTGACTTACGCAAGCAGTTTTTGGAGGAAAAAGCAAAAAGTGAGAAGTTGTCAATGTTTAATTCTGCACCTCCACAAAATGTGGGGGATGATAAAACAATGTCTCCTGAAAATAATCCACCAAAAGAAACACCGATTTCAGAAGGTGACCATGATGAAATGCTAAGTGGCAACTTGCCTAAAACAGCAGAAACCTGTTCTTTTCTGAATAGTCATACTGTCAACACAAGTACTCCACTGCCTAGATCAAAAGGTGAGATGCATTCTGTTGTTAATTTACTCTGTACAGTTACGTAACTTTCAGGGGTGCATTATCACAAACCAAAGTAGAACAAATCTCCTGTGGCTCCACCATCATATAATGAGAACATGAGCCCTCTACTTAAAGATAAAAAAATAGTTTTTTTTTAATTACCGCCAAATCGACATGTCCAGTGAAATCCGGTACACTTCCTTCAGACATCATTGTAATCACATTTGAATATACAAGTTGTCGATGTTTCGTCACATCACTGTGGTTACTTGTACAAAGTCCCTGGACTGGTGTGATTGACTGCTGCATGCAGAGTTCAGCTGTCTATCCCAGTAAACGGCACTCCTTAACCTGATCTTGCGACAATATATATAGTAAATTTAAGATTACCCATGTTGCATGATGTCCAAATACTGTAGCTATTAAGTGTCCATATAGAAGTAATAATGCACTCACCCACTTATAAATCTCATGGAGAGCGTGCGTCTTTCCCAGTTTAAAATTAGTCAGGGAGCATTCTATAAGGCTGGTGGCAACCTCCTTCTCACACAAACCTCAGGTATAAGCGGATAATTTATGCAAAGCAGCAGGGTGGTCCACTCGCTACTGTGATCAGACATTAGCTTCTGGATGTGGTATCGTCTTCTGATTCTCAGTAAGGAATCCTTCAAACAGTTGTTCAATCAAAACTCTTTTGTTGCAGTTTATTTGTACTGGAACTGTTGATCATATTTAACCAACTCTTTGCTCTCATACATTGCTATGGTATGTCACATGTTATGGCACCCATGGAGATGAAAATAAATAGTACAGTAAATTTAATTTTACTTTTATTTCCTTGAAATAGTTCATGGCGGTTGGATATTCCCAAACCTGTTGTCAGTGTATGTTTTTAGCACAACTTGGGAAGAACCTCAAAAACGTCAACCGGAAGGATGAGTCGCATTATGGGGTCTATTTACTAAGCAGTGTTAGGAGACAGAGTGAAAAGTGATAAGGTGCCAGCCAATCAGCTCCCAACTGTCATTTTTCAAACACAGCCTGCGAAATGACATTTGGGAGCGGATTGGCTGGCACCTTATCACTTTCTTATCACTTTTCACTCTGTCTCCTAACACTGCTTAGTAAATAGTATATGTCTTCTGTAGGTGTTATTTACTTCCTTTCTCTACTAAGGAGTTAACCTCTATGTTATGACAGCTATTTAAAGGAAATACAATGAATGGTAATAATTCTTACAGTAGAACACATTTTTAGTTCTAATGCTGCAACCCTTTTGAAAAAAAAAATTTCGTCGCCCTCCTTTTATAAACACCTGAAGTCACTTGTCCGTTAATTTGTGGAGAAATCATTAACTTGTAGCCGGGGAGATGTATAATCAACAGGGAATAACGCTTACAGTACACTGCAGAAATAATTAACCCAGGGATGGGGGGGTTGGAGGGTCTCCCTTTCTTTTAACTTAAAAAAAAATAAGGTGCTTGCTCATTTGAAAGAGTCCCCTCCTCTGTAATTATGTTATGATCAACAGATATCACTGCAGAAAAATGATAGAGCAAGGCGAAAGGGGGAAGAGCTAAAAATGCCTGATCTCCCCCTGCCTTGCACTTAGAAACTCTGGTGCCCTTTTAGTGGTTATTGTCTGGTGATCATTGTACAACACAGAAATCGATGAGGTTCTGAGATGGGGGTTTCTAATGTAGACCATCCCTGCATCAATAAACACAGAGGTTTCATATGGAATGCCTTGTTTGTTGTTCTACCATTTTAGCACTGGCAGGTAAATTCGCTTTTAACACAACCCTAATGTGTTTGTCTGCCTATACAGTATATATTGAAAGCTCTACTGGAGCATACAGAGCATGTTTTTTCTTTCTACTGAGATATATATATATATATATATATTATATATATATATATATAATTATTTTTTTTTTATATATTATATTCTATTATTTAATTTCATCATTGTAGGAAGATCCCGGATTCAAAAGAAACGAGCTTTGTCCATATATGCAGATAAAGTGTCTGTGTCTGAAAATCACTGTGGTATGGACAGTTTGCATTTGGAGTCAAATATCTCCACATTGTCTGGTGATGAAGATGATGATATTTCCGTTGTTGAAGAGATTCTGGTATGTGAAAGTTAATTATTTTGCTGTGGGAACCTAGGCTGGCACTCTGACATACAGAGATGCCCTCATACACTTGGGTGGGAATTTAATTAGACAGCTACTTGAACGCACTGCCCAATTCAATTGGCTGCGGGAACCCCACACACTAATCCCCAGAGGGTGGATTTTTCCTTGCAGTCTCATTAACTGCAAGGAGAAATCCACGTTAAAATGCAGACTGCATTGTAATGTGCGGGGAAACCCTTAGATTCCAGCACTATGCACCTAGTCTATGGGTTTGTGCTTGTTAACCCGTGGGGAAAACCACCGCACCTAATTGAATTCTCCCTTAGCCTCAATGCACCACGAGACATCTGGCACGAGTGAAATACCAGGCTCAAGCAAACTGCTTGAGCCGGGCGTCTTTTTTTTTTTTTTTTTTTTATTTGTCTTTTTTTTCCCCCGAAAATTTCTAAGTCCCAAATCGTATGTGGCACATTACTAGACTGCACATATTAATTTGATATGTGTATCTGGATTGCCGAGAAGGGCTGTTTGGCTAAACTGCAGCAATAGTATATGTGGTCACTTCTCTAATGAACAGCATGGTTTTAAGCCTTGGACAATACAAGCATCACTGAGAGATCCACAGTCAGTATCATAGGACAGGGCACATTGAAGAAAAAAATGACCTCCTCAATTCTAGCTTATGAATACAGAGTATGCGAAAAGCTCCCCGCTCCCCTTCCCCATGTCTTCAAGTCTCATAGCGTCTTATTCAGAGGTTTAATGGAGGTGCCGTAGCAGCTGCAACTTTTTCTTCTTCCTCCACTAGGGGGCACAGGGATAACTCTGGGCCCAGTCTCTCCTTTCCAGGCTATACCCAAATGGTTAATTGTTTACCCACAAGCCCACTCTCCTCTCCTCTCTACTCCGCCCACAGCCACTAGTTTGGTGCCATAGGCAGTAGCTGGGCACCTTGTCAGGGGGGATGAATTAAATACCCCCCATATTTTAATTACATTTCTTTGTTTTTATTTTTCTGAGCAAGCGTTGCAGAGCGTCCTACAGGACGCCGTCACGGGGGCCGCAGCACTGGCGACTGGGTCAGTGACTTCGGCTGCGGAAGCCACTGGAGCCGAATGCCACAGCCAGACGCTGGGGAGAGCCGGAAGCTCGCTCTCATAAGGTAAGAGCGGCTCCCTGCTAGCAGGGAGCAGCACACCACACGGCAGTCACCGCTGTGCAGGAGACCACCGCCGGCCGGTGCCGGTTGTGAGGGCACCGGTCATCTCCGCGCTGCTCACTAGACCACTAGGGTTGTTACAGAATAGGACACCACTTAATAGCGGTGCTGGTCTATACCCTGGCGTCCATATCAGACGGGCAAGCAGGGCTCCTCCTGTAAGCCCCTTATAGTCAGTCCAGGGGTCAGCTCCAAGTACTTTCAGCAGATGCTAGATAAGGATAGGGCTCCCATACGTAGGCCTACTGCATGCGAGAGCCTTACTCCTTTATCTGGGTTATGTCCTAGTAGATGTGGCGATTCTTTTCAGAGCAGTACAGTCCCTTCTCCTAGTGGAAGACTCAGAGCAAGCCTCCCAGATCCAGAGCAGTAGAAGACAGTTATAGAATTCCGTCTTCCGCTCAGCTGCTAGATCTCCTAGCGGAGTCACAGACTCACCCTGGTAGCCATAAATCCAATCGCATTGCAACCTTTTATCCTCTCCCAGCAGTGGATAGGGCTAAGTGGGAATCTCCTCCCCCTGTAGGTGCCCATATTACTCTTCTGATAGTATCCCCCCTTCCTATTCCTAATTCAGCATCTTTTAAAGATCCTATGGATAGGAAGCCAACAAATTTATTAAAAACCATTTATGTGATGCAGGAGCTCTAGCTCGTCCTGCCCTTGCATCAGCTTGGGTGGCTAAGCGGCTGGCCGCTGTGCAGACGCTATGGAGGAAGGTCTTTCCTCTGGCGCATCTCTATGGTTCCAAAATTAGAGAAGCGGCTTCTTAACTCTCCGAATCAACTATAGATTCAGGCCTGGAATGCAGACACAGATGAAGGCCCTTCCTTATTTGGGGGGTGTTCTGTTTGATCCAGAATTGGACAAGATAGTGGCAACGTTGGCAGCATCTAGATCTGCTTTCTAGCCACCTGATATCACCCCGAGACCAAAAGCTTTAGTGTCTTGTTCCTTTTATCCACAGGGCAGAGCTAAAGGTCAGCCATTTCCCAGAATCAAGAGTTCAGCCTCTAAGCTAAGAGCTCCAAGTCCAGAGGTAAGCAACACTGGTCCATGAGACGTCCAGCTGCCAAGCCAGCGGACAAACTTGCTGCAGGATGGGTGAGGCCTCCTCCTGGGAGACCTTGGAGTGGGAGGCCGACTTCGTAATTTTTTCGAGTACAAATGTATATAGATGCTTGGGTCAGAGATGTCGTACCTTAGGGCTACACTCCCAATTTTACAGCGTCCACCTTTTGGTTCTTTTCCACCGGCCTTCTTAAACAGCCAGAAAAGACAAAGGCTCTCGAGGCTTCTATTTGCTATCTCATTATCTCAAGGTCATCAATCTCTTCCCCCATCAAAAAGAAGGTTAGGCTTTTACGCCAGTCCATTTCTGCTTCAGAAGCCGGATGGCTCTTTTAGACCCATTCTCCATTTGAAACACCTGAACAAATTTCTCCGCATTACCAAGTCCACATGAAGTCCCTTCAGTCCATCATTATAGAATTGGAACCTGGGGACTTTATGGCATCGTTGGATATCCCAGAGGCCTATTTACAATAGGCTCTGGTTACTATCGCTTTCTCAGGTTTGCAATAGAAACCAGCCATTGTCAGTTTCGGGGGTTACTCTTTGGACTGTCCACGGCCCTTTGTGTGTGCACGAAGGACATGGTGGTAGTGGTAGCATGTACAGCTCCTTGCAAAAGTGTTCACACCCTTTGAATTTTTCATGTTTTGTTGCCTCACAACCTGGAATTAAAATAGATTGTTTGAAGGGGTGCATCATTTCATTCACATAACATGCCTACAACTGAAGTTGTGTGTTTTTTTTTTTTTTTTTTTTTTATATTGTGAATCAATTAACATTTAGGACAACATAACAGAAAATTTCAGTGTGCATAACTATTCACCCCCCTAAAGTCAGTACTTTGTCGAGCCACCTTTTGCGGCAATTACAGCTGCAAGTCGCTTTGGATAAGTCTCTATGAGCTTGCCATATCTTGCCCCTGGGATTTTTGCCCATTCCTCAAGGCAAAACTGCTCCAGCTCCTTCATGTTGGATGGTTTCCGCTTGTGAACTGCAATCTTCAAGTCTGACCACAGATCTTCAATTGGATTGAGATCTGGGCTTTGACTAGGCCATTCCAACACATTTAAATGTTTCCCCTTAAACCACTCGAGTGTTGCTTTAGCAGTATGCTTCGGGTCATTGTCCTGCTGGAAGGTGAACCTCCGTCCCAGTCTCAAATCACAGGCAGACTGAAAAAGGTTTTGCTCAAGAATATCCCTGTATTTAGCACCATCCATCTTTCCCTCGACTCGAATCAGTATCCCAGTACCTGCTGCTGAAAAACATGATGCTGCCACCACTATTTTTCACTGTGGGGATGGTGTTTTTGGGGTGATGGGATGTGTTGGGTTTGTGCTAGACCTAACGTTTTCCTTGGTGGCCGAAAAGTTAAATTTTAGTCTCATCTGACCAGAACACCTTCCTCCATACATTTGGGGAGTCGCCCACATGCCTTTTGGCAAACTCAAATCGTGTCTTCTTATTTTTATCACTAAGTAATGGCTTTTTTCTGGCCATTCTTCCATAAAGCCCAGCTCTGTGGAGTGTACGGCTTATTGTGGTCACATGCACAGATACACCAGTCTCTGCTGTGGAACTCTGCAGCTCCTTCAGGGTTACCTTTTGGTCTCTGTGCTGCCTCTCTGATTAATGCCCTCCTTGCCCGGTCTGTGAGTTTTGGTGGGCGGCCCTCTTTTGGCAGGTTTGTTGTGGTACCATGTTCTTTCCATTTGATGATGATGGATTTGATGGTGCTCCCGGGGGATCATCAAAGATTGGATATTTTTTTACAACCCAACATAGAAATATACTTCTCAACAACTTTGTCCCTGACTTGTTTGGAGAGCTCCGTGGTCTTCATGGTGTGATGCCTCTTGCATAGTGGTGTTGCAGCCTCTGGGGCCTTTCAGTAAAGGTGTGTTTATACTGACAGATCATGTGACACTTAGATTTCACACAGGTGGACTTCATTTCTCTAATTATGTGACTTCTGAAGGTAATTGGTTGCACCAGAACTTTTGAGGGGCTTCATAGCAAAGGGGGTGATTACATATGCACATGCCAATTTTCAGAATTTTATTTGTAAAGATTATTTTTTATATACATTTTTCTCAATTCACTTCACCAAATTAAACTATTTTGTGCAGACCCATCACATAAAATTCAGATTACAACCTGTAATTTATTTATTTTTTTAATGTAACAAAAAAGGTAAAAAGCCAAGGGGGTGAATACTTTTGCAAGGCACTGTATTTGATGCAAGGGCATAAGAATCTTACCTTACCTGGACGACTTGCTTCTCCTGGCTCAGTCTGACAATTCTCATAGATCATTTCCGTCTGACAGTAGAGCTCCTACAGTCCCACGGCTGGGTAATCAATTGAAGGAAATCTACACTATCTCCATCCTAGGAGATGCTCCTCCTGGGAGCCTTTTTGGAATCCAGAGCTCAAAGAGTCTAACTCACTCCGGACAAGATTTTGATCATTCAAGCCAAAATATGCACCTTTCTCATGTCGTTTCCATACTCGTGCACATTCTGGGGTCATTGGTCTCAAGGTTTGACATAGTGGAGTACGATCACTCCCGAAGGGTGTCTAATCTGAGCACCCTTTCGTGTCGCTCACTATTTCTTGTGTTCCCTTTGGACAGGGCGGTATTGAGGACTCGCTTGGGCTACATTTCCAAGGTGGTATCCCGCTTCCATATTAATCAAGACATGGTAGTTCCTGCATTTTGGACTATGGGTCAGTCTCCGCCGGAGGCTCTCCGGCTTTCTGTCAGGAGGACCGGAGAGATCCTCAAGTCAGACTCTCTGTTGTCTTGTATAAGGTTCATATGAGTGGCTGGCTGGCTATTAAGGAGATCTTGGCCAGATTGCTTCGCTTTATCATTCGCCAGGCTTACTGCTTGGTGAACCTACCTGCCCCTGCCGTGGTAACGGTCCATTCCATCCGATCAGTGGGGACTTCGTGGGCAGCATGCTGTGGGGCTTCTGCGGAACAGCTTTGTACGGCTGCCACATGGTCATCTGCTCAC
Organism: Taudactylus pleione; assembly: GCA_031769625.1. NCBI lineage: Eukaryota > Metazoa > Chordata > Amphibia > Anura > Myobatrachidae > Taudactylus > Taudactylus pleione. Next base: position 19,115,282 of record JAUIMM010000065.1, on the reverse strand, counting down.
ACCATCAGGTTTTATGCATTGATACTTTTGCATCCTCGGACGCCGCCTTCGGGCATTCTATGCTCAATGCAGCTCAGGAGCATTCCCGCACACAGGGAACAGCTTTAGGACATACCAGAGTTATCCCTGTGCTCCCTAGTGGAGGTTGAAGAAAAGGAGACTTATGTCTTACCTGTTAAGTCTCTCTCTTCGACTTCACAGGGGGCACAGGGCACCCACCCTGACGCACCTGGGGGGTGTTTACTTGGTGACCGGTACGGCTGTACTTTGCATGGCATGGATGGTTCTGTATGTATGCCGGCTTTCTTCTTCTCCTCTGCCTCGCTCCTGCCATGGGCTTGCAAACTAAACTGAGGTTTCAGTGGCTTGGGGCGGGGTATAGAGGAGAGGAGAGTGGGCTTGTAGGTAAATATTAACAGTTTGGTGCACGTCTCACCTCTCCAGGCTGTACCCAGAGTTATCCTTGTGCCCCCTATAGAGTCGAAGAGAGAGACTTAACAGGTAAGACATAAGTCTCCTTTTTGGCACTGCTACTGCAAATTTATGATAATGCCGCAGCCGATGGGCATTTTGCTGAGACTCCCACTGACTGTGGCTCTGATCATCTGTGGTGCTTTGAAAGTCATGCTATTGAGCAAATATCGGCCCATGTTCTAAATCCGTTTACCTCTGAATTGGGCTATAGTGTGGAAACAGGTTTTACCCAGTCAGTAATACATATTTTCCCTTAGGGGGAAAAGATTTATTAAAAGTAATATATACCCCTTTCTACTTCAGGGTCCATAGGGTATCCACAGGATACCTTGGGGTATAGGTGTGACGTCAGTCGCCGGGCACCATAGAGTTAAGCTTTTCAGCCTCCCAGGATGCACTAGGGTCCCCCTCCTATACCCCGCCCCCGAGCCAAGGCACCTCAGTTTAGTTTGGTGCCCGGCCGGAGTCGGGTGCACCTGTCGGAGTGGGGGCTAGAAGAGCCCCTGAAGCTTTCTCCTATGCAGCTGTAGCTGCATATCTGGATGTACAGCATGGACAGTCAGTCCTGACGTCCATGCTGTCTTCCCTACACCCCCGCCGGTACCAGAACGCCGGTACCGATCCTGGGATGCTGGTGAGCATCTGGGGTCACAGCTAGCGGTGACCCCAGATGTTCCGGACCATGGCCGGATTCAAGGGGGACAGCAAGGTAAGCAGCGGGGTCCCGCGGTGGGTCCCCGCTGTTACATGGTCCAGAGTCCCCAGGCAGGGGGCTCCCTGGGGACTGGCTGCAGCGTGGAGCCAGGTAAGAACTGCGCTTCCACTACCCCCCTGGGACAGTGGACCGCAGCAGAGCGGTAGCGCTGCGGTGTCCCGGGGGTTAAATGCATGCCAGGGGAGCGCGCCTTCCCTGTCTCACAGCCGGCGCCTCCCCCGCTGCACACAGCCCTCTCTGCACGCTGCCGACTGGTCCTGTGGCAGCGCTCCTCCCCCAGGCCAGCCTCCTCTCTGCTCCTCGGCGGCCATCTTCTTCTGGACGCATGGTGAACGCTGCTGGAAGCGCTGGACGGAAGCATTGTGGTCTTGGTCCCCCCGCATACCTCTCCTCCGCTGTGGTCAGGTCTGTGTATGCAGCGCTGTGTCCTACCAGGCCCTGTGTCTGCGTAGTTGAGTGATCAGCGCTGTTAGTGCAGGAATTGATTTTCTTTGCAGTGTATGTGACTGTGCTAGCGCTGCTGCCTGTAACTTTTCTTCTAAACTGTCAGCTTTATTCTGTCCCTGTTCTTTCTGCTAAGCCCTTGCGGTGCAGTGTTGCAGGGTGGTCTCTCGCCTATTTACTATATAATTGGTGAGAGGGGTCACATACTTGGTGCCATAATGTCTGAAAGGGATTTTCCTCTCCGGCTACAGTGTACTACATGTAAAGTACCGTTAGCGGAGGGGGAGGGTAGCGCGGAGGGCCTTTGCCGGCAGTGTTTGTCCATGGCGCGGCCGCTTACGGTTACAGCACCGGTACAGGAGCCGCCCTGGGCTTGTTTCGCTCAGGCGCTTACAGCCTTAGTGGGCCAGTTAGCTTCGCAGCCCGCGTTTACACCGATGGGTTTGTCCCAGCAGTCAGTGGTGTCGTCACCCATGCAGGGTTTCCCACGACAATTGGTGGTACTCCACAGTCTCCCTATTTCCCCGCTCCCGGTTTCTCAGGAGCCAGCGTGGGTTAACTCCCTGACGAGTTCTGTACAGCACTTGTCGGATGTGTTGCAAGGGGAGTCTGTGATGTGGCCGCATAAACGGCCGGTGGCGTCTCTGTCGGCTCTTTATGAGGATGACGAGGGGACGTCTGATGATGGGGAGATTCTGGATCCTTACGATCAGGAACCTCTCCACAGTAAGGACGCTGATGCTAAGTCCAAGGTATATATTCCTGGACTTATTCGGGCGGTCCGCACAGCCTTGGTGATTGAGGACGAAGTTCCCCCAGCGGCTAAATCTAAGTATGCCTTTTTCAAAGATGTGAAGGGCGATGCCACAGTCTTTCCTCTTTCGGGTCATTTAGTGGACCATTTAGAGGAGGCGTGGAAACAGCCTGGCAAAAGATACCAGCCGCAGAGACGCCTGGCGGTGGCTTATCCGTTCGCGGATAATTATTTTGCAAAGTGGGAATCCCCTCCACAGGTGGATTCTCACGTGACCCGTCTTGTCCGTAGTGCCACATTGCCGATGCCATCCATGTCCTCCCTTAAGGATGCTACAGACCGCAAGGTGGAGATCTGCCTGAAGTCCGCTTATTCCCTTGCGGGGGGGGCAGCACGGCCGGCTATGGCCATTTGCTGGGTTGCCAGAGCGATGGAGCGCTGCGCGGATTCATTAGAGGCTTCTTTTGATTCCGACTGTCCGGCCAACAGGCGGAGTTGATTGGTAATCTCCGTGATTCGGCCACTTATATCAATGAGGCGGCCCTAGACATTAGTACTCTGGTGTCTAGAATTTCTTCAGCAGCGGTGGCTGCTCATCGCACCTTGTGGCTGCGATCCTGGAAGGCGGATGCAGATTCCAAAAAGGGTCTGGAGACGTTGCCGTTTACCGGAGAAGTTCTCTTCGGTCCGGATCTGGATAAGATTGTGGCCACGCTGGCGGCAGCCAAATCGGCTTGTCTACCGTCGGCCGCTGCTCCTTCTGGTTCTGGACCATCGTCCTTTCGGTCATCTAGGGCCCAGGGCAGGCCCAAACCACAGTCGTTTCCTCGACAGGCTGGCCCTAAGAAATCGGCCAAGCCCCGGAAGCAGGCATGGAGTACCAGACGTCCGGCCCCCAAGCCAGATGACAAGCCTGCGGCCTGACGGTCCGGGCCTCCCTTTGGGGGATCCCAGGGTGGGAGGCTGCCTGCTGCAGTTCGCCCAGTGTTGGTCGGCCATTACGACAGACACTTGGGTTCTCGAGGTGGTCTCCCACGGGTACGCCCTCTCCTTCCGGCACAGACCCCCGGCGCGATTCTTCACCACGGGTCTACCATCAGACCGGAACAAGGCTACGGAGCTGCGGAAGGTATTGCACACTATGCTCCAGGCTGGAGTTATAGTGCCTGTTCCATTCTCCCAGAGGGGCCAGGGTTTCTATTCAAATCTTTTTTTGGTACAGAAACTCAATGGGTCGTATCGTCCGATTCTCAACCTCAAAGCACTCAACAAGTCTTTGCGGGTTCCGAAGTTTCGGATGGAGACCCTACGGTCCATCATTCTGGCGCTGGAACCTGGGGACTACATGGTGTCATTGGACATACAGGACGCTTACCTGCATGTCCCTATTCTTTTGCGCCATCAACAGTTCCTCAGGTTTGCAATCCGCAGCGACCACTTCCAGTTTCGGGCGTTACCTTTTGGCCTGGCGACAGCACCACGTGTTTTCACCAAGGTGATGGCGGTCATGGCGGCTTCTCTGCGGCTGCAGGGAGTCCGCATGTTGCCGTACTTGGACGACCTGTTATTGGTGGCAGGATCTCCAGAGCTCCTGTTACGCCACTTGGACCTGACCATTGCACTGCTGCAACGGCACGGCTGGCTAATCAACTGGCAGAAGTCCACTCTAATCCCGTCTCGGAGGATTCTGCATCTGGGAGCCTTATTGGACTCGGGACAGCAGAGGATCTTTGTGACAGAGGACAAGATCTCTGCTTTACAGTCAAGGGTGTGCAGTTGTCTGCACAGCCGCCGGGTGTCCCTACACTCGGCGATGAGGTTACTGGGCTCCATGGTGTCGGTGTTCGACATGGTGGAATTCGCCCAGTTTCACTCCAGACCTCTGCAGCACCTGATCCTGTCCAAGTGGAAAGGGCTGCCTCAGTCTCTGAAGTCCCAGACGATTGTGATCACCCCGGAGGTTCGCCTGTCCCTTGCTTGGTGGTTACAGACAACTCACCTCAACAAGGGACGTCCGTTCTGGGTTCCAAATTGGGTCCTGTTGACAACGGACGCCAGTCTTCGGGGCTGGGGAGCAGTTTCGGGTCCACACTTGTTCCAGGGCAGGTGGACGCCGACAGAAGCGAAGCTTCCAATAAATATCTTGGAACTCCATGCGTTCTTCAATGCTCTCCAGCAGGCACATCTGTTTCTCCAGGGTCACACGGTGCAGGTCCAGTCGGACAACGCTACCACCGTGGCCTACATAAACAGGCAAGGAGGAAGTCGCAGTCTGACGGCTCTCGTAGAGGTCTCTCGGAACCTGGTGTGGGCGGAGCACAATCTTCCGGCCATATCAGCGGTCTTCATCCCGGGAGTGCTAAATTGGGAGGCGGACTTTCTAAGTCGCCAGGACGTTCATCCGGGGGAATGGTCCCTGCACCCGGACGTTTTTCAACTGCTGGTGGACAGGTGGGATCTTCCAGAGATCGACCTCATGGCGTCCCGGCACAACAACAAGTTGCTGGTGTACGGGTCTCGCATAAGAGACGAAGGGGCGTCTCTGGTGGATGCTCTGTCCGTCCGGTGGACGTTCCGGTTCGCAAACCTGTTCCCTCCGGTCTCCCTTCTTCCACGGGTAATCCGGAAATTCAAACAGGAAGGAGGGACGCTCCTATTGATAGCTCCCGCGTGGCCCAGACGGCACTGGTTCTCAGACCTTCAGGGTCTGTCCGTGGACAGTCCTCTGCGGCTGCTGCTACGACCGGACCTTCTGTCTCAGGGTCCTTGTCTTCACCCGAACCTGACTCGGCTGTCTTTGACGGCGTGGCTGTTGAGACGGCCATGCTGAGTTCCCGGGGGTTTTCCAGTTCTGTGGTGCGTACCATGTTGCGAGCTCGGAAACCGTCTTCCGCGAGGATATACCATCGCGTGTGGCATACGTTCTTCCAGTGGTGTCGACCGAGAGGTTATGCACCGCTGGAGTTTCGTCTGTCTCGGATTCTCGCCTTCCTGCAAGCGGGACTAGATCATGGGCTTCGCCTTGCTTCTTTGAAGGTACAGGTTTCGGCCCTATCTGTCTGGTTTCACCGTAGGATTGCTACAATCCCGGATGTGCACACCTTTATGCAAGGTGTTCTCCGCATTCAGCCGCCCTTTGTTCCACCTGTGGCGCCTTGGGATTTGGCTGTGGTCCTGAGGGCTCTCCAAGGACCACCGTTTGAACCACTGGGCTCAGTGGATCTTAAATGGCTAACAGCTAAGACTGTTTTCCTTCTGGCTATTGCTTCGGCCAGACGTGTTTCTGATTTAGGGGCTCTTTCTTGTAAACCCCCTTTCTTGGTTTTTCATGGGAACAGGGCATTGCTCCGCACTCTGCCCTAGTTTCTTCCCAAAGTTGTTTCCTAGTTTCATGTTAACGAGGAAATCGTTGTTCCGGCCTTTAACTCACCGGGTCTTTCAGTGAGTGAGGCCACTTCGGATGTTGTGCGGGCCTTAAGGACTTATGTTGACCGCACTTCTTCATTTAGGAAGTCGGACGCTTTGTTTGTCCTCTATGGCTTCCGTAAAAAGGGTTGGCCTGCTTCAAAGCAAACTTTGGCAGCCTGGATCCGTATGGCTATTTCTGAAGCTTATCTTCATGAAGGCCTGCCGGTTCCTCCTTCTGTGAAGGCTCATTCCACTAGGTCTGTGGGTCCTTCGTGGGCAGCTCGACGTGGTGCCTCTGCAGTCCAGATCTGCAAGGCTGCTACGTGGTCTTCTGTCCATACCTTCGTGAGGTATTACAGGTTTGACACCTTCGTCTCTCAGGATGCTTCCTTCGGGCGGCGGATTCTCCTTTCTGCACAGGAGCGTCCCCACCCTTAAAGGATACTGCTTTGGGACTTTCCCAAGGTATCCTGTGGATACCCTATGGACCCTGAAGTAGAAAATATGAGATATGGTAAGAACTTACCCTTGTTATCTCTATTTCTACGAAGTCCATAGGGTTCCACAGGGCTCCCGCCCTGTCGCACCTGTGCTGCAGATGGGCTTTGCTCTGGTCACCGGTTTTCCGTCTCCCTCTGGTGAGAATGTGATTCTTGTATGTGTCCAGATCTTTTTTCTCTCTCTTCCTTCTCCTCCTCCGGCCTATGGCTTGATAACGAACTGAGTTGCCTTGGCTCGGGGGCGGGGTATAGGAGGGGGACCTTAGTGCATCCTGGGATGCTGAAAAGCTTAACTCTATGGTGCCCGCCGACTGACGTCACACCTATACCCCAAGGTATCCTGTGGAACCCTATGGACTTCGTAGAAATAGAGATAACAAGGGTAAGTTCTTACCATATCTCATATTTTTGCCCGGCCTAAAAACGTTAACCAGTGTTAGCTGTGAAATAGTAAATTCTAATGAAGGGCCTGTTTTTGTAAATTTTTAGGTATTTAAAGTTTTTGTCAATTGTGAATTAAGTTTTTTTTTTTCTTCTACATTGTGCGCATTCTTTTTTTTCTCCTTCATACACTGGGGTATAGACGGTGGTGTGCGGTGCCTGGCACTTTAAATCCAAGTTTTTATGACAATTGGCTCCTCCCACTCTATACCCCCCTGACTTTAGTTTAGGTGCACATTGGAGCTGGCCATTTTTAAACGATTTAATATTTTTTACTACCATACGGGGAGACTGCTACCACAGCCTGTCTACATCGAGGAAGCCTCTAGATTGACCCACCACGGCCGGCGCTGGCCAGCGTCCGGGTTCCTAAGGACACTGTGGGACCACGCAATGGAGGGGATTAGCGTTGGTAAGTAGGACTCCAATCTAAGAGGCTGGGGGACAGCAGTTCTTCAGACTAAGTTGCAGGGAATTTGTTCCCAACAATAGGCTCTGTCAATGTCCTGGAACTCAAAGCAGTCTTCAACGCATTGACGGCGTCTCATCCAATCCAGCAAAGGCATCCAGTATAAGTCCAGTCGAACAATGCCATGTCGGTAGCTTACATCAGTCATCAAGGAAGAAACGAAAAATGTCCTAGCCATGAAGGAGATGGTCTGCATTCTCAAGTGGGCGGAAAAGCATGTACCATCTCATGGGTCAACGATTGGGAAGTGGACTACCTCAGTTGTCAGGACCTACAATGCATTGAGTGGTCCCTTCACACGGACATCTTCTAGGATCAGGTAGCATGATGGGAGTTGACAGACGTCTATCTCACAGCGTTTATCAACCACAAAATTTCTCTTTATTGCTCTATAGCAAGGGATTTGGGAGCTCTGGCGCACCGTGGACTTTTTACCCAATTTACTTGATCTCACCATTCCTACTTCTGCCCGAGTTTCTGAAACGCATCAAACTGGAGCGTGCAACAGTGATCCTCGTAGTTCCAGATTAGCCACGTCTGTTGTGATAATTGTACCTTCAACGTCTACTACTGGATGATGTGTGGCCTCTTCCTCTTTGTCCAGACTTCCTGCAGTAAGGCCCCTTCTTTCACCAAGTTTTACCTTGGCTTCCTTTTAAAGGCGTGGCTTTTGAAACCTATATACCAGTGGTTCCCAAACTGCGCCATGGCACCCTGGGGTGCCTTGGGACACTTGCTGGGATACCTCAGGTTTGTGATACAGCACCAAATCAAATTATTTATGGTCAATATAATGTAAATATGTAAACAAACAGAAGAGCAAACCTGTCCACCACCACATAACTGAACCTGATGACCGCTAAGCACAATATACTTAACTTTACTATTTTACTCGAATTAATTTCTGAATTTCTCAATAACAAGCTTAAACTTAGGGGTGCCGTGAAAACAATGCTGATACTCTAGGGCGCCGTGATTCAAAAAAGTTTGGGAACCACTGTTCTATACTAAAGACGAAGGGTATTCCGAAGGCAGTCATTCCAACTATGCTTAAGACTCGAAAGCTGGTATCCGTCGCACATTACCACCGCATTTTGCAGGCTTATGTGGCTTAGTGTGAGCAAAATGAGTTTCCTTCTTCCTCTTTTTGTCTCGCGCGTTTGGATGCTTGCCTGGGCTTTGGGCTTCTTGAACGTGCAGGTTTCTACCATGTCTTGTCTTTTTCCAGCGCCGATTGGCATTGATCCCGGAACTGTATATTTAAATTCAGGTGGTCCTCCATATTCAGCCTCCTTTTCTTCCTCCCATAGCTCTTGTTTTAAATTTCTGGTAATCTGATCTACTTGAACCTTTTGATTCGGTGGACTTGAAATACCGTTCTTAGAAGTTGCCTTTACTCCTGACAATTGCCTCTGCCAGGAGAGTTTCCGAGCTCTGTGTTGTCACACTCCTTATTTGGTGTTTCATGATGTCCGGACAGAGCTTCTTCCTTTTTTGACAAAGGTTGTTTCCAAATTTCTCATCAAATAGCCTTTAGTGGTTCTGGTTCTTCCCAGTGAAGATTCCTCAGAACTTTCTTTGGATGTTGTCCGGGCCCTGTGATTGTATGTTTCCCGTACCTTGATTTTATGTAAGACTGACAACTTGTTTATAATTTATGCTTTCACAAGTGGGGTTGGACGGCTTCCAAGCAAACAATTTCTAGGTTTATCTGAACGGTTATCCAACAGCCTGCACTTCTAGAGTTTTGGCTCATTCCTCTAGGCTGGTGGGTGCCTCTTGGGCTGAGCAGCACGGGGCCTCTGCTGCTCACCTATATCCCGCTGCCGGGTTGGGTATTCCGACCCTGGAAGCCCGACACATCATAATCCCAATGCCGGCAGGTAAGTATATTAAATCCTCCCCTTACCCTCCCTTGTGGGTGCTTAACCCTAAGACTCTGGTAGGGGGGTCTAACCCTAACCCCCCCCCCCTCCCTGCACCCTAAACCTAACCCTCTCTGGGGAGGTGCCTAACCCTAACCTCCCCCCGGTGGTCCCTAACGCCCCCTTCCCCTAGCTTAAACCTATCCTCCCGAAAGGGTGCCTAACCTTAAGTTCCACCGGAGGGTTCCTAAACCTAACCATCACCCCGTGGCTGACCCGTCGCAGCTACGCTCGGTATGTCGGGCGTCAGGATTTCGGCATGGGGCTAATGATAGGCGTCAGTATTTAGACGTCTATCTTTAGTCCCATGTCGGGCTTTCAGTGTCAGGATTCTGCTGATCGACATTTCAACCACCGGCATCCTGATTACGTCCCCCCGCTGCCACCTGGTCCACCGTGCATACCTTGTTATTATTTTGATACATTCGTGTCCAAGATCACTAGTTTTGGGTGCAGGGTGCTTTGTGCAGCCACATAGTGTTCCATCCCATGGAGACTGCTTTGGGACATCCCAAGTGTAACTCCAGTGGATGAAGGAGAAAACCAGATTTTTATACTTACCAGTAAAATCCATGTCTCCAAATTCATGTGGGACATTCGATGCCCTCCTTACTCTGTTGTTTGGCCAGACTCCACACACCTCTGTCTATACCCCACAGTGATCTCGCTGAGTGAAAAAAATTGTGGGCCCCAGGGAACCCTGGGGAGGGGGGGTGCAGGCAGCAGTTGGAACATACCTGGGGACAGCTGGGGTAGAGGTGGTTAAGTGCAAGCAGCAGTTGGGGTAGAGCTGGAGGTAAAGGCAGGGAGAAGTTGTGGTAGAGCTGGGGCTAGATGGGGAGTTAGGGTTGTCAGAGCTGGGATAGGGAGGGGTAAATGCAGACGGTTGCGACAATGCTGGGGGCAAAGAGGGGGCTAGTAGTGCTGTGGGGCAAGGATAGCAGTTGGTGCCGTACTGCGGGCAAGGAAAAGGTTAGCGGCAAGCAGTACTAAGGATAGGGAGGGTAAGGGTAAATAGCAGCTGGGGGAGTACTGGGGGCAAGAAGGTTAGGGAAAACTAGTGCTGGGTATAGGAAGGGGGCAATGGTAGATAGCTGGAGCAGTATTGCTGGCAAGGAGGAGGTTAGGGACAGGCAGTGGTGGGTGTAGGAAGGGGGCAAGGGTAGATAGCTGGGACACCTATCGGCAATGCCCGCGGACAACATCCCCACAGACACCGCCCGCGCCCAACATCTCCACTGAGGCACAGTAACTGGAGAGTGGCTGCGGCGGGAGAAGAGTGTGAGGGAGAAAAACCGGAGTGTGGCTGAGTGACGAGTGGGCGCAGGAAGAGTGACTGAGTCTGTCTGAGACCCTGAATGAGCGAGGAGCGGGCAGCAGTTGCCAGAACACAAACATCCTGGTATAGTCATGGTTCATCCATACATACGGACAGTGCTGTGCTGAGCGCGGTGCACTGTAGATCCTAATCACAGGGAAGCAGTGGCAGGAAGTCTCTAGCTCTTAGGCTGGAGGGGAATCACAAGTCCCAGCCAACAGGGTAGGCTGGGAGGTGTAATAGCACGGCAGCCGGGACGGCTCACACTGTTACCTCACCAACACAGGGACAGCGCCGGCTACTCCAAAGCAGCAGTGAAGGTGTACTGGCCCGGCAATGCGTGCCAGCATCAGTCTAGCTATCGGGCAGGGAGAGCGGGCCGGAAAGGAGAACTATGAGGGTTGGAGCTTTCACCATCCTGAGGAATTCCCTGCTGCTGAAGGTGGACATAGAGGGAGGAGGAGACTTGCAAGCACGAGGGGGATTCTGGGAGCTGCAGTGAGGAGAATCTGCTGACAGCGATTGGTTGAGAAGACTCCACCGCCAGTGATTGGATGTTGTGGTGCTGCACACAGACAGGACAAACAGCGCGTCCTGCAGGACCCACTCATTTTAAAAACCTTGTCCCCACCTTGCTGTAGCGTGTAAAAACGTGCTATATGACGTATTTTGCGATTACTATTCTAATGTAATTTTTTTTTAAATTGCATAATTATATATAGTACCAGGTTTCACGACAGACATTTTCGGTTATGCCAAAGAGCAATGCCGTCAATACTAATTGATAGCTGGCAGCATTCACATATTGCCAGGAGCATTCAATGTGAAGAGTTTGAATTTATATGAATTTCATTTGAGCTCCAAAGTATTAGACTTGCTTTATTGAAAAGTCAACCACACAAGTTTTTACCTCATGTTTTAAAGATTACATTTCTACTTCAGGGTCCATAGGGATCCACAGGGATACCATGTGGATAATGTGGTTGGAGTGATTCAGGCACCAAACAGTTAAGCTTTCAGCTCCCAGGATGCCTCTGGTCCTCCTCCACATATACTCAGCCCCTGGCCACAGGCATACAATTGTGCGTTTTTGTGCGGCAGGATTCAGACTCACCTTTTGTAACAGGGGACTGATCAGGCAGTCCCAAGCTTCTATTTTAGGTTATATTTTATTTCTTTGTTTTTGAGTTAGCAGTGCTGAGCGTCTGTATTAAGACGCATGCATTGCAACTCAGTGTACCTCTGTCGAGCCGCAACACCAGTAACGTCTTTGGTTTTCTGCGGGTAACGGCAGAGCTTGCTAGCATCGATGCTGGGGCCCGGACTGCAACCGGACGCACAGAGATGTCAGGTAAGGCGATTCCTCGCTTACGGGGAATCGTGCCTGGCATTCCTTGCTTCCGGCGCTGTAGACGCACCGGAAGCCGCTGCAGGGAGGCCCTGAGTGTCCACTCCCTCATTAGACCACTGGGGCCTTATCTTCTGACGCCGAGGATTGGTAGCAGATTCTTCAGCTGCCATGAGGCCAGTATACCCAGCCGGTTGATGTAGCTTAGGGGAGGTAGACTCTCCCCCGGCAGCTCCTCCCCTGACGCAGATCACTCATAAGGTTTTCCTGCGTCTGGGTCGCTCCTCCTACCTAGTCCATATGAAATGTTCACAGTCCACTGTCTGTGCTCTGCTGAAGCGGTTTGGTCTCAGGAGGTTTAGGGTCACTCTCCCTGTATACCACTCCCCTGGGTCAGGTATATGGTGCTCTATATCCTACCAAACCTTGTGTTTGAGTAGTTGATACATGGTCTATGGCAACTTAATTGCATATGCATTGTATGTGACTGTTTGCTAGCTGCTGTGTTGTTACTGCCTTTATATTTTGTCAATTATAACTACTGTATCACAGTTGTTTCTCATCCCTCTGTTGCAGGTGTGTGGGGGGTTCTCTTTGTACTTCACATTTACTTGTTATTTGAGAAGGCTGTCACATTACATTGCATTGTTAGCTTTATAATTGATATGTCAAAAAGTAAAGGGAAACGGGGTGGAGGCCCCTGTGCTGGTTTAATATAAATTCTGTTAGGAAGGGTTGTCCCCTCAGGATTTTGTAAAGGATGGCTTGTGTGCTGTCTGTTATAAAGAACCACCTCACCAGTTCAGTCTACCAGCCCCTTTACAGGAGCCATCTTAGGTGTCCTCCTTTTCTCAGGTGATGACACAGCTAGTGGATCAGTTGGCTACTCCTACACTACCTCCTTTAATGGCATACCCACAGCATGCTACATATATTTGCCCCTCCTATACATCTTTCCTGGGTGGATGTTTATGCCCACTCAAGTTCGAGTATGGCTCAGTCTGTTGCAGACAGACCGGTAGTCACTAAGGGGCCTAAGCGGATGTTATCTTTTTATCAGTCTGCTCAGCATGTAGATTCAGACGCATCATCTGAGGAATCGGATGATGCGCCAGGTTCTTCCCCAGGGTCTAGTTCGGGAGAGGAGGACCGTCCTTCTATAGTGGATGTTCCTTCTTTAGAAAGGGCGGTCAAATCAATCCTAAATATTCAGGATGATGAACCCGTTCCTAGAAAGAAGGCCCCAGTGTTTAAACATCAGAAGGTGGTAAAAGCTGAGTTTCCTAAATCTGAGCATGTTACGAAAGCATCGTTGTATCCTTTCCCAGCTTCTGAATGTATCAAGTGGAAATCCCTCCTACTGTGGATGCTCATATGATTTTTAGTCAGGAATGTTACGTTGCCTATTCAGTCAGCATCTTCTCTTAAAGATTCTACAGATAGAAAAATTTTAACATGTTATGGCTGGGGCTTGAGTAGCCAAGGCTGTTGAAGAATGAACAGCTGATATATATCTCCCACATACGGGAAGCGGCTTCCTATTTGGGAGAAGCGGCAAAAGATGCTGGGCTCCTAGCTTCTAAGGCATTGGCAGCCTCAGTTGTAGCTTGTAGAGTCCTTTGGTAAAGGTTCTGGAAAGCAGATACAGGGTCAAAGAAGGCTCTGAAATCCTTACCTTTCTTTGGGAATATACTTTTTGGAGCATAATAAGATAATATAGCTACTCTGGCAGCTTCAAAATCTGCAGGTCTGCCATCAACAGATAATTTGAAGTCTAGGCAGTCTTTTCGGTCCTTTCGTCCTCAGGGATGAGCAAAAGGACAGTTTTCCTCCAGGCCATCTAGGTCTCGCAAGAAAACCAACAGCAAACTAAGAGATCCTGGCCTGCCAGACGTCCAGCTTTTAAGCCGGATGACAAACCCTCTGCTTGATGAGGCGGGTCTCCTCTTGGGGCATCCTAGGGTGGGGGGCCAACTTCTCCTGTTTGCAGACTACTGTCATCAAACAGACGCCTGGGTCCGAGAAGTGGTCTCTCACGGGTATGCCCTCACTTTCCGGAGGCGTCATACCTTAACAAGTTCATCCATGTACCCAAGTTTCCTATGGAGACTCTCCGGTCAGTTATTTAGGCAATGCAACCTGGGGATTTTATGGCTTCCCTGGACTTTCAGGATGCGTAACTGCATGTGCCTATTACGCCATCCCACCAACAATTTCTGCAGTTTGCGGTCCTGCAACAACATTGCCATTTTTAATGGCGGTAATGACAGGATACCTCAGGCGTCAGGGAGTCAGAATACTACCATATCTGGAGGACCTTCTGATATTGGTACAGTCTCCAGCTGTTCTATAACACCATCTCCAAATGACCATGGCCTGTCTACAGACGCACGGCTGGATCATCAATTGGAAAAAATATTTTCTTTCTCCAACACAGCTGATGGTACATCTGGGAGCTCTTTTGGAGTCTCAGGCACAAAGGGTGTTTGAGGACAAGCTTACGTCCCTATCATTGCGAATTCACAAAATGCTACTCAATCAAAGGGTATCCATTATATCAGCGATGCAGGTCCTGGGGTCAATGGTATCCACCTTTGACATGGTGGCGTATCCTCCGTTTCATTCCAAACCCCTGCAACGATTGAATCTCTTCCGGTGCAACGGACCGTATCATCTAATAAGGTCCCAGAGGATTATTCTTACTCTGGAGGTGTGTCTCTCTCTCCCTCTTCCTCTCCCTTTCCCCCTCCCCCTCTCTCTCTCCTCCCCCCCCTTGACAAAGGTTGCCCATTCTGGATTCCAAATTGGGTGCTTCTCACCACGAAGTCTTCACAGATGGGGGGCAGTGACAGGTTATCACACCTTTTCAGGGAAGATGGACAAATTAGAAAAGTCATCTGCCCATAAACATTCTGGAGCTTTGAGCAGTATACAAAGCACTCATCATGGCACAGGACCTGCTCCAGGGCAGGCCAGTCCAGATTCAGTCCGACAACGTGACCACAGTAGCCTATCTCAATTGTCAGGGAGGCCCCCGGAGTCATGCAACAATGAGGGAAGTGACACATTTTCTGGTTTAGGCAGAACGTCATCTTCCGGCTGTCTCTGCAATATTGATCCCGGAAGTCCTCAATTGGGAAGCGGACTTCCTAATTCATCAGGACATACACGCCGCAGAGTGGGCTCTCCGCCCGGGGTTTTTTCGACTCCTAGTGAACAAATGGGGCCTACCAGAAATAGACCTCATGGCATCACGTCACAACCACAAGGTCCCCAGGAACGGGTCCAGGACCAGAGACCCCTCAGCCACCTTAGTTGACGCACTGGCAGTAAGATGGGACTTCAAACTGGCGTATCTCTTTTCGACGATTTCCCTCCTCCCAAGGTTCCTCAGGAAATTCAAGCAGGAAGGTGGAACAGTAATACTAGTGGCTCCTGCTTGGCCCAGACGTCATTGGTTCACCGACATAAGGAATCTATCCATAGACATTCTGTTTCCTCTTCCTCTATGGCCGGATCTTTTAACACAGGGTCCCTGCCTACATCTGGACTTACCCCATCTGTCTTTGTCAGCGTGGCTCTTGAGTCTGCCATCTTAAGAGCCAAAGATTTCTCCAGCTCTGTGATTCAAATGATGCTTAGGGCACGAAAACCTTCCTTGCCTGCATCTATTACAAAGTTTCGCAGTCTTTAGGTTAATGGTGTTCCCACAGAAAGTATAACCCTAAGGTTTTAGGGTTTCCTGGGTACATGCTTTTCTCCAGGCTGGGTTAGACCTTGGTCCTCCGCCTGGCCACCCTGAGAGTACAGGTTCTTGCACAGTCAGTCTGGTTCCAGAGAAGGATTGCTTCTTTGCTAGATGTTGGAATTTTTTTTTTCAGGCGTTTCTTGGAATTCGGCCACCCTATTTCCCACTGGTAGCACCGTGGGATTTGTCTTTGGTTCTCAAAGGGCTACAAGCTCCCCCATTTCAACCTCTGGACTCTGTAGATTTGAAATGGTTGACAGTGAAGACCCTTTTTTTCCTAGCTATCTCTTTTGCATGCAGTCTCTGATTTGGCAGCACTCTCTTGTTGCTCCCCATTTTTTATTTTTCACCAGGGTAGAGCTGTGCTCCATACAAGGGAGAGTTACCTTCCTAAGGTAGTGTCCCGTTTTCATGTGAATGAAGAGATTGTGGTTCCAACTTTTCAGTCTTTAGACCCTTCTGTAGGTGAAGCCTTCCTGGATGTGGTTCGTGCTCTACGTATATATGTGGAGCGTACAAACTCTGTTAGAAAATCACATGCTCTTTTTGTGCTATATGGTTTTCGCAAACTGGGATGGCTAGCTAACAGACTCTTGCTCAATGGTTACATATGACTATCTCTCGGGTATACACACAGGCTGATCTCTCTGTCCAAAACACAGTGACCGCACATTCTACTACGTCTGTGGGGCCATCCTGGGCGTTTCGTCGTGGTGCTTCTGCTGAACAATTGTGCATGGTTGTCTTCCGTCCACACTTTTTAAAAAATTGTGCAAGGCAGCCACGTGGTTTTCAGTCCAGGTTTTATGCCTTTGATACTTTTACCTCTCAGGATGCTTCCTTTGGGCAACGAGTTCTCCTTTCTGCTCCGGGTCGTCCCCCACCCTGCTTTAGGATATCCCCATGGTATCCCTGTGGATCCCTATGGACTCTGAAGAAAAAGAGTTGTCAATGGAAAGTCTACCATAACTCTAATTTTCTTTTTCAAAGTCCATAGGGTCCACAGGGCATCCAGCCCGATGCACCTGGCTTCATTGGCTATTTTTCTTTCTGGCACGGTTTCCCTCATTTACTGAGAGTTTTTGGTGTACGTTTGTTCGTTCTTCTCCTCTTTCCTTCTCCTGCCTGGGGCTTGTTTCCTGAACTGAATGCCTGTGGCCAGGGGAGGGGTATATGTGGAGGAGAACCAGAGGCATCCTGAGAGCTGAAAGCTTTAACTGTTTGGTGCCTGGATCACTCTAAGCACATTATCCCCATGATATCCCTGTGGACCCTATGGACTTCGAAGAGCTATCAATGGTAAGTCTACCATAATTCTAATTTTCTGTCTTTATTTAAAAAAAAAAAATCTGTCTTATTTAGGTAGTACTAAAATATTTTTATTGGATTAAATGTTTTTGTTTTTTTACTATTTAACATTTCTGACAATATTATGGCCTTATTCATATATTCCTCTGCTGCTGTGATTTTATGTATTTGATATACATTTTAGATAATTTTATATATTTAGCTTAAAAATAATAATAATTGAAATATATAATTCCTGGTTCCATTGGGTATACTCAGTGAATGGTTTCCTCTCTACTGGTCTTTGGGGTTTATGCTGTTTTCCCTTCAATTTTCTTTGTATTTTTTTCTTTGTAAAATTTTTTTTTATTTTTTTAATCTTTCATTGCTAAAAAGTAATTTATATCTCAAGTTCCTAATGTATTGCTAGTTAACAACATTAGCATATTTTAACTAACATGTTATTGCCACGTGATACACCATTTTGACATGTTAAATTTGATAATGTTTAGTATATATTTACTTTTGATATAGCATGTACTGAAACGGCAAACTTTACTTTTTGGTGTTGTCTTTAGTAATGTCTTGATACTGCCTGGTTAAATCGAGCTGTCCACTGCCCCCATTTTATTTTACAACATTTAGATTTCTTTACAAACGACTGTGCATCTTAATCTAGGACAAGAATCCTGAAAGAAAAAAAGTAAAAAAATCCTCTAAGGCTGCATTGCTGGAAAGATCCCGTGAAACTTACCGCCTGTTAAAGAGGAAAAACCTAATAGTGGAGACAGTCAAGAACCTGCGATTAGTGGAGAGCTTGTTCACGTAATTGTTTTTGTCTTTGTGTTTGTTTCAAATTGTGTAATTAGTATCATGGTTTGCTAAAGTGTTTTCAAATTTTTGCTTTAAATGTGTTTTTCTCTGTCACCATCTTGGGGGACACTGACCATAAGAATACAGAGCCTCCACTGAAATTTTGGTACTTTAAATAAGTTCAAATTTCTTAAGATCCAGGCCTGCAGTGAGTGTGTTCCCTCATGGTTCTCTGTAGGGTGGAGGTCATACGGTGTTGGATGTGAGTTGTGGGAACCCGACATCCGTCAACTCCCATCAATGTATAAGGACATTCAACACCGAGGCTCGCCCATCATTCCCGGCATAGCTGCATTAACATCGGTAAGACTGTGCACAGTAGAGCACAGAACGCCATCCTCTGTATGCTTGCATCTTCTCATCTGACTTTGCAATTTTGCAAGACTGCCACAATCCAACCTGGTTCTGACTTTACAGCACTCTCCTTTTTAAACCATTGGATTCAGTGGATTTAAAGATCATTTCCTGGAACACTGCCTTCCTGTTGACTATCACCAGAGCTTGTAGAGTGTTGATGCTCTGGGCTTTGTCTTTGTATGTTTCATATTCTCATGTTTCATGAAGATGAAAAGGTTATTGCAGCTTCCTTTCAGCCCAAGGTTGTCTCTAAGTTTAAACTAAATCATAATATGTTGATACTGGCCTTAGACCAGTAATGTCTGCTAAGAAAGAGAGGGCTCTCTGGACATTGTAGGGGCATTGAGAACCTTTGTACATAGGAACCAGGAAGTGTGCAGAATGGTTGACCTTTTGCTCAAGTCACCAAGAGAGGTTGGCCACCTGTGTAGCTTTGTGCAGTCCCCATTGTCTAGTGTTCCCACCCCTAAGAGCATTTTTCTACTTCAGTTAAATCATTCTATTGGAAGGACACTGAGCAGCCACCCATTGTACACTCTAGTCCTCCTGTCAACACTTGTCTTTTTTTGTTTGTTTGTTTTTTTGGAGAAGATATTGTTTCTGTTTTGCTGATTCTGTCTGTGGCTTGTTTAGATAAATGTAGTTCTCTGCTGGATGTGGAGAAAGAGGAGGGAGGAGCTTAAGTTTGAATTTAAAGTGCCAAATTCCCAATGCAGAGTTTGTATTCCTATGACCCAGTGTCTCTCAATAAATTCAAAGAAAAGGATTTAACTTGCAAACAAAAAAAATGATTTATCTTTCATCCATGGAGGACACTGGAAACAATGCAGTGTTCTCCCCAGAATGTTTTTCCAGCCGAGTGGCATCAAGAAGTAGCCGGATGGGGGCCTTCGCAATAATGCGTGCGCCGGGAAAAGGGGTATCTCTCTTACCATTCCAGCCCGACAGGTCTCGGCTGCTCCCCCACTGGCTCTCAGTCAAAAGTGCCCATTATGCAGTGCCCCCTGTAGTTATCCCCATATGCAGTGCCCCCTGTATTGTGTGCTTTATACATTGCCCCCTGTAGTTTTCCCCTTTATGCATTGCCCCTTGTAGTTTTGCTTTGCCCTTATGCAGTGCCCCCATGCTGAAGTAGTGCCCCCAGACTGGTCCCTTTATGTAGTGCCTCCAGGCTTAAATAGTGTCCCTTACGCATTGCCCCCAGGCTGGTCCCTTATGCAGTGCCCCCAGGCTTAAATAGTGTCCCTTATGCAGTGCCCCCAGGCTTAAATAGTGTCCCTTATGCAGTGCCCCCAGGCTTGGTCCCTTATGCAGTGCCCATAGGCTTAAATAGTGTCCCTTAGGCAGTGTCCTCAAGCTGGTCCCTTATGCAGTGCCCTCAAGCTTAAATAGTGTCCCTTATGCAGTGCTCCCAGGCTTAAATATTGCCCCTTAGGCAGTGCCCCCAGACTGGTCCCAGCCCAGAACTTACCTTAACTTGCTCGCCACTCCCGCTGCCTCGCTCTGACTGGATCTAACTAGATCTAGCAGGCGCGCAGGGCTGGCTGCATCACTGGGAACGCGTGCCTCTGAAGCGATCGGAGGCTTCTTTAGCTTCCGGTCACTTCAGAGACCAGCGTTCCACAGCAGGGGTCGGCGGGGGAAAATGCCGGGCGGTAGGCTGTTTCTGCCGGGCGATGTGCCCACAGAAAACAGCCTGGGGAGAACACTGACCATGTATAACAGGTGTGTCAGGAGTCGGCACTAAATAAAGTCCTCCAGCACGGCTCCTCGTCCTCTATGCCTCTCCCCTGCATCCTAAAATAAGTTGTTTTATTTTAGTGCCTCAGGGTTTGGACAATTTTTAAGCTGCTCTGCCTTTTTTATTTTTCTTGGGATGGGCAGTGTAACAGCCGGCAGCCCGCTCTCCACCGAGGGAGCTGCTTCAGGGTCATAGCAGTGTCATCTGAGATAATTGCTTTGACTCAACAGGCACCAGTGGGGAAGCAGCAGCACTGTCTGTAAAGAGTCGCAGGAGCTCAGCAAGGAACCTATCCCCTCGTCAGGATCTGATTGCCACAAACGCAGCTTCACTTAAGAATGTGACGTATAGGAGACTAGATGGGTTTCTAAAATGTATATTTACTACTACAAGTATGTCCTTAACACCAGCTATCTCCATAGCTTGGGTCAACAAAGCAGTTGAACGCTGGGTGGACTTCTTAGAAGATAGTCTTCGTAACAGTACGCTCCGTTCCGAGCTGCTGCCCTTGGTAGAAAACCTCAGATTAGCGTCCCGTACTTAGACGAGACAGACATTGATTTGGGTGTTTTGTCTTCCAGGGCTTCGGCGTCAGTCCTGTTTGTCCCAGAGTTAGATAAGATCATTGCAGTTGCAGCAACATCTAAGACTGCTTTTCTGACCTCATCTGCACTTAAACAAAGATCTTCTTCCTCGGTCCTTTCATCCTCGAGGTAGACCACAATTCTTTCCCCCTCCAGGAGCCAAGCAGCCTCTCTTCACGCAGGTCCTTCTCACGGATCCAGACTTAGAGGTTGTCAAGCCAGACCTGAACATCGTCCTGCGCCCAAGCCTGCTTAAAAACCTTCATCGCAACTACCTTCCCGTCTCCCCCAGGGAGATTCAGTGGTGGGGGTCCATCTTCGGTTCAGCAAACGATGGTTTCATACCACAGACCTTCATTTAAATCCAGCCAAGGAGGAAACTGTAAGGGGTTCCAATTATTCTTCATTCCCTTTTAGTTTCAGAAGTTTTTTCCTGTACTTCCTCATTAGCGTTGAAAGGGTTTCTATTCCAACTTGTTCCTTGTACCAAAGCCAGATGGGTCTTTCTGTCCCATTTTGAATCTTGAATCACTCAACGTCCACCTCAAAGTTCCCATATTCAAAATTGGATCCCTCCATTCAATTGTCCAATCTCTGGAACCCGGGGACTTCATGGCATCTCAGAACATCAAGAACTATTATGTACATATCCTAATTTGGCAGGGTCACCAGTCTCGTCTGTGACTCGCAGTGCTTAACGAACACTTTCAGTTTCAGGCTCTTCCATTTGGCCTCTCAACAGTGTCTAGGGTATTCACCAAGGTGATGTCCATAATGACCACAGCCCTCTATCACCCTGGTGTCAAGGTTTTTTCTCTACCTGGATGAACTTTTGCTCACGGGCAGTACGCAATCCATCCTGGAGAATCGCCTCCAGCTATCGATCCGTCTATTACAATCCCACGGTTGAATCTTGAATCCTGGTCAGTCAGTCCTGGTTCCAGCTCAGCAGATGCATCAGTTGGAAGCCTTCTTGGACACAAGGACGCAGAGTTTTTTTTTTGCCAGCATACAATATCTTGGTGGTTCGGTCCATCACTGACAGCTTCTTAAACAGAAGAGAGTCTATAATTACCTTTGCATGAGAGTGTTAGGCAACCTGGTTTCAGCATTCAACATGGTCGAATTTGCTCAGTTCCACACTTGGATTTTCAGAGGATCCCCTCTCCAAGTGGAATAGATCTCCACTCCACATCCGTTCTCAAGCAATCCGTCTGTCTACCAGGATGAGACAACCTCTGCAGTAGTGCTTATGTGCCCCTCACTTGGACAAAGGCCGTCCCTTTCAGATAGAGTCATGGACTCTGCTCACTACAGACACAAGACTCCGAGGGTGGGGGGCGATGACCCTGCACACTACCTTTTAAGGGTCGTTGGTCGACTCTCACAAAGCACTACTTCCCATCAGTTTTCTGAAACTTTAAGCGATTTATCTAGCCATGCGGGAAATTGGTCTGATCATGTACTGTGCTGTAGATAATCTTCAGGCCTTACCGGCCGTCTACGTCCCAGGAGTGGACAATTGGGAGGCAGATTATCTCAGCCGCCTGGATGTCCACTCTGGACATTCCTCTGTCTTCTAGTAGAGCAGTGGGGCCAACCGGAAATAGACCTTGATGGTTTCCACGAGGAATTAACAAGGTGAACAAGGACCATGCTCGCACTCGAGAACCTGGGGCTTATCTCATTGGCGCCCTATCTGCTCTTTGGACATTTCACCTGGTCTACGTCTTCCCTCCAACAACTCTGATTCTGCACGTTCTCAACAAACTCAAGGAAGAGCATGTTCTGGGAATCCTTGTATCTCCATGTTGGTCTAGTCAGTCTTTGTATGCAGACCTTATTTCTGTCTGTCAGTGGCCCCTTCTTGGCGGCTACCTCTTCGCTTAGTCAAGGCCGTTCTATCACGACGATCTACGGAGACTGGCTTTGACAAGGTGACTATTGAAACATTCATCCTAAAAGCAACAGGCTTCTCCGAAGCTTTGTTTCAGACTATGTACAGGCCCTAAAACTTTCTTGGGCTCACATTTACTACAGGGTGTGGAAAGCCTGTTTCACTTGGTGTGACCAGCAGGAGTTTTCTCGCTTCGTGTTCCGGTTATTTTGACTACTGTCCTTCCTTCAGAGGGGATTGGACTTGTGTCTGTGTCTTAGTTCTTTGAAGGTACATGTGTCGTCCCTTTCTGTCATCTTTTAGAAGAATCTGGCGGTCAATACTGCCGTTCAGACTTTCATGCAGGGGGTGTTGCTTATCTTGTCTGCCTTTATGCGTCGTGTCATGCCATGGGACTTGGTCCTAGTGCTCAGGGCTGTCCAGAATCCTCCTTCTGAGCTATTGGAGTCGGTGGATCTATGTTTTTTAAACATTTTTTTACACCGGATGATCTTGGAATTTGTTGCCTGTCACATTGGTCCCCATTCCTTATCTTTCACCAGGACTGGAATATTCTCTGCACGCACCTGACTTTCCCACCAAAAGTGGTTTCCGGTTACCAAATTAATCTGTAAATTGTAGTCCCGATCTACCTGACGGGGAGTCGGGTGGCTTGGCTTCATCCTTCCGTTTCCTGGATGTTGTACGTGCACTCCGGATCTACGTTTCCAGGACTAAAGACCTGCGTCGTACCGATGCCTTGTTTGTCCTTTTTGACGCTCATAGGAGAGGTTGGCCTGCGCCCAAGCAGTCGTTCGCCCGCTGGATCATGGCCATTATTCACCATGCTTATACTTCAGCTGGACTATCTGCTCCAGATTTGGTAAAGGCTAATTTTACCAGTCAGTGGGAACCTCCTGGGACGGCTTGTAGCGGTGACTTGGTGATACAGCTTTTTAGGGCTGGCACCTGGTCCTCTGCACACACTTTCTTAAAGTTCTATTGCTTTGACATCTTTGCACCTTGGGATGCCAGTTTTGGTTGTAGGATATTTTCTTCTGCACAGAAGTACCCCCTCTCTTAGGGACAGCTCCCTAATGTCTCCAGTGGCCCCCATGGATGAAAGAGTAAACAGAAATTTTGTACATACAGGTTAAATCCTTTTCTCTAATTCTATTGGGGACACTGGATGCTCCCATCAGTCCACGGAGGCCTGGTTGCCCAGCAACCTCCTAATCTGTGTGTGTGTCTGTCTCCTCCCTCCTCTTCCTCCTCCTCCTCCTCCTCCTCCTCCTCCCTCTGTTCTTCTGCTTAGTTAATGAAAACTGACTCCAGGATGTGGGCTACGTCTATAGAGGGGGAGGAGCCTTTGCTGAAAGACTCTTTAGTGCCCAGACTCCTCTCACACCTGCTATACCCCTTTGAATCTAGTGTCCCCCATGGAATCGGAGAAAAGGATTTAACCGGTAAGTACAAAAATCCTGTTTTTTTTTTTTTTTTTTTTGTAATGCCTTTCTTAAATGTGATTTACTTGTAGACTCCTTCGAGGCTACAAGTTTCATTTTATGAAGACGCATAATATTTTGGGATTGCATCTGGTTGCTTGGTACCAGAAATATATTGTTTATATAATTTTTAGTATATTAATAAAAAATATAATTTAATAATATTGATGATTGGAATAGTTTAGGTCATTATTGTGGACAGCAGGATGTGGGTGCACCTCTGCAGTACAAGTGCTAATAATGTATTCTTGTGACAATCTGATCTATTATAAGCCTTGTGTTTTCAAACAGTACTTTTTGACTCCTGTTAAAGTAACCAACTATAAAATGTTAGAATTTAATTGACTGTTGCACAAATATAAATGGGTTTATTTTTAACAGAAATTATAACTTTGTGTATGTATTGGTAACATTGAGTTTTGTACTTCTTTTAGCCTTCAGAAAATGATCGTGGACCAGGAGAAACAGGAAGGAGTTTCTACAAAATGCTGCAAGAAATCCATCCTTAGGCTGGTTCACAAACTTTCTCAGGAAGGACTTGTTAGGCTGTATCGTACTGTCGTAGTTCAGGATGGAATCAGCAAAAAGGTGACACTTTTTTTGTAATTCGAACACAATTATAATGTGTGCAGCTCATAACTTGTGTATCTACATTACAGAATGAATAACACGGCAGTATAATACACAGACAGCTGTGCAAACTACAGCCTGTAATATTGATATTTCAGATCATGTACTATATCAAATTAAGTACTTAATTCATATGGTGTAGCACTTTTTAGAATAGTAACTGTGTCTTGTTAGAAGTACATCATAAAGGTAAAAGTGATGTATCCACACAATCCAAATCTGAAATTCACTAATGGATGTGCATTTCTGTTTTTAATGTGTTCATTAGGAAACAACATACACACAAAAATGGTTCTATCAGCAGAGCTCCATTCAATTTAACAAATGGATGAAAATGCATTGCTCCATTTAATAAATCTAGTGTGGCTGGCTAAACTGTATGTGGTGTGTAATTTCTGTGATATTGAAATTGTTCCATAGTTTTTTAAAAAAGTGTCCAGTACAATTGTTATGCAGAAAACGTACAGCACTGTCCTTAAACAAGTGTGTAGTACAGTGTGCGTCTTCTACACTACCTTGAGGGCAGTATTTCATTTTACTTAAGATTCCAGCACAAACTCAATGATTGCACTACAAGTCGAAGCCACATGTGCATTTTTAATCACTTGGAGCACAAGGATCACAAATATGTAGAAAAAAAGAGCTTTTGCTCATTTTCCACTTTCTATTGTGGTTTCATGAGGGCTCATACACTGACAGTCCATAAATAATCCCCTTCTTAAAACTTTTCTCCTGCTTGTCTCATCTTCCTCTCTTGTTGCTCTGATTAACCACTCCTCTGTTCAACTCCTTCACTGGCTCCCCTTCCTGTACACATTCCAGTTTAAGAACCTCACTTTCAAAGCACTCAAATCACTCCTCCCCCTCTTTTATCTCTGATCTAATATCAGTCCATACTCCCTCTTGCCCTCTCCATTCTTCCTATGATTATCCGTGCTGATTACCTACTCCAGTTCACTCATTTAAAGACTTCTGTGATCCACTCATCAGTCTGTCTACATGTTTGTATTGTTTCCAATGTGCTCCAAAAATGCACCTGTATATTATAATCTACCAGCTTTCTTCCCAGTTAAACCATTCACCCCATTAGACTGTAATCTCTCAGAAGCAGGTTCCTCCACCTTCTATGATTTTGCCCTTGCATTATTCTTGTCTCCAGTGCACTCCCACCCTCAGTAACTCTAATCCTTTCTGTCCACTTTTCCCAAGGTGTATGGTCATTGACTGCAACTGTTAAAAATTATGACTCGCTTAGTTGTCTTGTTATCTCACTATTTAATTTTTCTCTTGTACTGTCAACTTGAACCTTGTTATATTGTATTGATTATATGTATTTTTAGAATTTACCCTGTAGGTGCTAAGCCAATTTGGAGGGAGATTTATCAAAGCCTGGAGAGAGCTAAAGTACCTACCAATCAGCTTCTAACTGTCATTTTATAGGCTGTGTTTGAAAAAAAAAAAAGAAAAAAAAAAATATATATATATATTTATTTGGGAGCTTATTCTACTGTACCTCCATGAACTTTTGATCATCTCTATTTAAGATAAGCATATTACAATCCATCCTTTATTAATTTTGATCATTTTTTATTGGAAAAAAAAATTTATGCTCATTTTTCTCCTCGTTTTCTGAAATGTAATATTTTTAACAATTTTTATTGTCTATTAAATATATATTTTTTTATCTAAGCATAAGCACTTTGTTGGCATATTATTTCACCACTAAGCACTTTGAGATAATAATTAGTAACTTATTATCTGTCTATTGTGTATTTTTTTACTAAGACGCATCACTTTAATATTTATTCATCTGTCTACATTTATAATTGTCTATATTGTGTATAAGCACCTTGGTCGCTCACTTTCAACCCTTGTGTACACTATTCTTACTGTATATGGTGGTCGGCCACCACCATTTATTTTGTTGTTAGAGCTGACACTTAAACTTAACAAGGAGTGCATTACCCTGGCAATCACTGATAATCACATAATATCACCATAAACGTTAAGGGGTATAAGGGTGTCTTTGACCTCTCTGGTGCTGTGGACATTATATATATATATATATATATATATATATATATATATATATATATATATATATTTACACACACACTACCGTTCAAAAGTTTGGGGTCACTTAGTGCTTTTTTTTTCAAAAATAAGGAAATTTCTGTTTCTTTCAGTGGAGATAACATTACATTAATCAGAAATACACTCTATACATTGTTAATGTGGTAAATGACTATACTAGCTGCAAACATCTGGTTTTTAAAGGAATATCTATATAGCTGTATAGAGGCCCATTTCCAGCAACCATTACTTCGGTGTTCTAATGGTACATTGTGTTTGCTAAGCGCATTAGAAGACTAATGGGTGATTAGAAAACCCTTGTGCCATTATGTTAGCACAGCTGAAAATGGGTTTGCTCGTTAGAGAAGCTATAAAACTGGCCTTCCTTTGAGCTAGTTGAGTATCTGGAGCATCACATTTGTGGGTTTGATTATACTCTCCAAATGGCCAGAAAAAGAGAACTTTCCTGTGAAATTCAACAGTCTATTCTCGTTCTTAGAAATGAAGGCTATTCCATGCAAGAATTTGCCAAGAAACTGAACATTTCCTACAACGGTGTGTACTACTCCCTTCAGAGAACAGCACAAACAGGCTCTAACCACAGTAGAAAGAGAAGTGGGAGGCCCCGGTGCACAACTGTGGAACAAGACAAGTACATTAGAGTCTCTAGTTTGAGAAATAGACGCCTCACAAGTCCTCAACTGGCAGCTTCATTAAATGGTACCCGCAAAACGCCAGTGTCAACGTCTACAGTGAAGAGGCGACTCCGGGATGCTGGCCTTCTAGGCAGATTGGCAAAGAAAAAGCCATATCTGAGACTGGCCAATAAAAAGGAAAAGATTAATATGGGGAAAAGAACACAGACATTGGACAGAGGAAAATTGGAAAAAAGTGTTATGGACAGATGAATCAAAGTTTGAGGTGTTTGGATCACACAGAAGAACATTGTCAGACGCAGAACAAGTGAAAAGATGCTGGAAGAGTGCCTGACGCCATCTGTCAAGCATGGTGGAGGTAATGTGTTGGTCTGGGGCTGCTTTGGTGCTGGTAAAGTGGGAGATTTGTACAAGGTAAAAGGGATTTTGAATAAGGAAGGCTATCACTCCATTTTGCAACGCCATGCCATACCCTGTGGTCAGCGCTTGATTGGAGCCAATTTCCTCCTCTAACAGGACAATGACCCAAAGCACATCTCCAAATTATGCAAGAACTATTTAGGGAAGAAGCAGGCAGCTGGTATTCTGTCTGTAATGGAGTGGCCAGTGCAGTCATCAGATCTCAAACCCATTGAGCTGTTGTGGGAGCAGCTTGACCGTATGGTACGCAAGAAGTGTCCATCAAGCCAATCCAACTTGTGGGAGGTGCTTCAGGAAGCGTGGGGTGAAATTTCTTCAGGTTACCTCAACAAATTAACAGCTAGAATGCCAAAGGTCTGCAATGCTGTAATTGCTGCAAAAGGAGCATTCTTTGACGAAAGCAAAGTTTGAAGGACAAAATTATTATTTCAAATAAAAATCATTATTTCTAACCTTGCCAATGTCTTGACTATATGTTCTATTCATTTTGCAACTCATTTGATAAATAACTCAGAACGGTAGTGTACGTACATACATATCTTTCTTTTATTTATATCGCACTGCCAAGAGTGATTTATCAAAGCTTAGTGAGAGATAAAGTGGAGGGAAATTTGATGGCAGATATACTAAGCCTTGGAGAGAGAGAAAGTGATGAGGGTTAAAGCACCAACCAATCAGCTCCTACCTATGTATGTATGTATTTTAAATATTCATGTTCACACTCACACAACCTTATTTGTCCTTTTTTGAGTGCCTTTTATTAGGTAATACATCTAAGTGGAGATATTTCCAATTCTGTAATGAAAACAAGAATACCTGCTTCCTAAATATTATTTTCTTAAAACCCTGCAGATATCTGGATCATTTAGGGCAGGTGTTCTTAACTAGGGGTACCTTAACCCCCTTGGGTTACAAAACGTTCAAGTTGGGAGTAATAGACATGCTGCCCCACGCAATTCTTATCACGGCCATTTTTACCTATACATGGCATTTTTAATACAGTCTGTTACAGCATTATCACGAAGTATTTACTTTTTATTTTTCTAATACAGGTTGAGTCTCCTATATCCAAAATGCTTGGGGCCAGGGGTATTTTGGATATCGGAATATTCAGTATATTGGAAATCTTGCATACAATAATGAAATATCTTGGTAATGGGAACTAAATCTAACAGAATGCATTTATGTTTTATATACATCTTATGCACACAGCCTGCAGGTAATTTTATACAATATTTTCAATAATGTGCCTTAAACAGTTTGTGTACATTGCACTATCAAAAAGCAACGGTGTCACTATTGTCATGCTAAAAAAAAATTCTTAATTTCGAAATATTTGTATATGGGAGACTCAACTCTGAAAACTGACTTAAAGTTTAAGAACCCCAGATTTTGGGACTGCAAAGTTCCAATATCGGGCTAGTTTGCCATGATGACTAGGGATGCAGTCAGGAAGCCGATGGTCGCAATGCCATCCGCTAGCTTCCCGACTGTCAAATCCCGGCAAGCTACTAATGACAGGCGTTGAAATCCCGCCTGTCTTTAGACCTACGCCGGGAGCCCAACACCGGACATACCGATCGAGGGTAAGCTGGGCGCGGACAGCCGCCCTTAGGCTTAGGCAGCCCCCCTGAGGGTTAGGCTAGGGGAAGGGGGGGTTAGGGACCCCCGGGGGAGGTTAGGTTTAGGCACCCCCCTGGTAGACTTAGGTTTAGGCTGCGGGGATGGGTGGGTTAGGTTTAGGCACTTGTGGGGGAGGTTAGAGTTGGCCACCCCTAATGGAGGCTTAGGGTAGGGAATTAGGTTAGCGGTACTTACCTAAATTAGCAGTTGGGATCTTCACCCCTGCCGGGCTTCTGCTGTGCGGCCGGCAGTAAATCATACTGATTCCGATGACTTGTGGTTATCTTTGTTGTTAGGAAATGTGAACCTAAAAGCTAAGAATTCATTCAGCACTAGTTAAGCTGACACATCTTACAATATCGCTAAGATATGAAGCTGCTGGCCTAATACTGTAATAATAAAAATGACACTGCAATTAATTATGTCTAAAGGTGGTGATTATTGGCTCGTTTGTGCAGGCGCTCTCCCTGACCACATTAACACGCAGCCCTCTAAGCCAGCCAATTCTCCAAAGCATGTCCTGCAGATTGAACAAGGAAATTTGAAATTGGGTTCAATACTTTGTGCTTTTGCAGAGCCTCAAGATCAGCCTGTTTTCAGAGTTTACTTTTACACACAGTAAAGGTCCGTACTGTTGCATTATGCCTACTGCGATTGGAGATAATTGACCAGGTGCTCTAATAGAACACACATTTTTATAGTAAACTTATTCTCCCCGCAGAAAATTCTAGGAGATCCTTTTCGATTGCTACCAAACTAAAAACTGAATATCTTTCTGTCATGGGGTACAGCTTTCAGAGAAGCTCTTTATTTGTTTACTTTCTCCCACCAAGTGTCCAAACTCCTGAGAGTGTCCTTTTACCTATTGTGCCTATTTTCTCCATAGCACCTTATTTATAATTGTTTGCTGTGTAAAATTAATTTTGTTTTAATAACTTTGACAGGTGGAGTTTGTTGTTCATCCATCAATTAACCCAACTGATCCTTTGGTGAAAAGTGCCATTGAACAAATTCGTTTTCGCATTTCCAATTCTACTTCGGGAAACAGGTGAGTAAAAGTGTGAAACATGCTCATTTTTAACTGAAATATCATCATTATGTAAGACGCCATGCGTCGCTAATGTAAAAGTAAAGATAATTTCTTCTTCACTTCATAGGGGACATGGGGGTCTATTTACTAAGCAGTGTTAGGAGACAGAGTGAAAAGAAAGTGGTAAGGTACCAGCCAATCAGCTCCCAACTCATCTCACAGGCTGTGTTTGAAAAATTACATTTGGGAACTGATTGGCTGGCACGTTATCACTTTTTTATCACTTTTCACTCTGTCTCCTAACACTGCTTAGTAAACAGACCCCATAGACTTAGACAGTGGGGTATAGGCTATGATAAGGAGTCTGGGCACCAAACAGTTAATATTTTTGTCCCAGCAGAAAAAACAGGCACCTTCTCCCCTATACCCAGCCTCGGGCAGGCTAGTTTTAGTTCAGTGCCTGCAGGAGCGGGCACGGTTACATGGGGCTGCTTTTAAGCAGCATCACTTTTTATTTTATTTTTAGAGTGGGCGGCGTTGCGTTGTTGCTCCACCAAAACCTTGCATTGGGGGCCGCAGCTCTGTTGAAAAGGTCAGCGTCTTTGGTCGGGCAGCACATCGGGGAGCCGCAGCCGGATGCAACAGGGGGACAGGTAAGAGTGGCTCCCTGTGTGTAGGGTGTCGCATTATAGTGGCTGTCGCTAGACCCCTAGTGCAGTAGGCAATGGGGCACTTCTGCTGAGGTGGCCATTTGCCCTAGAGGGCTATGCCAGAAGGAGGAGGTAGGCTCTCCCCTCGTTAGCTCCTCACCCACCTCTTGGGGCATCCCCTCACTGTAGGCTTCCTGTCATAGGGTTACTCTTCCTCCTCTCCCCTCCCTCACAGAGACACTGAGCGACCATTTTCCCCTGTGCCTGCTTCAGCTAGTCCCCAGAGAGTGGTAAGGGCTCCTGTTCTCCCAGTATATCTCCTCCTCTGCAGTCAAGTTATACACAAAGCTCTGCCAAGTGGGGTTTATATTGTTGAGCATTTACAGTTCATTTTTCATGCATTGAATGTTTCTGTGTGCATGTTAACAAGTTTAGGAGTACTTTTTTGTTTCTCATTGTTGCAAAAGCCCCACTTATTGTTGTGTGGTCACATTCTTTGCACTACCCCTTTATTACACAATACAGTTTACTTCGCTTTGTGTGTGGGGACTGCCTTGGATTGTTGTACCATACCTTCCAAGGGCAAGGCATCCAGGGTTGGGAGTGCTCCTGCGTTGCATAACTGCAGCACTTGTACCACTGTACTTTCTCCTCAGGCTCCCGACCATGATGGTCTCTGTGTTTTGCAGATACGCAGCAAGAGGGTCCGTTGGGAACTTCCAGCTAGGAACCGCCTTGGGCTGCCTTCCTCTCAGAGTTAATGTTGCAGTTAGTTAATAAATTTGCAACCCCCCAGGTCCGCTCCGCCTTCTAGTATCTTTACATGGGCCCAGCTGCTCCTGGGTGTACTTCAGGAGGTCGGTGCAGGTGTTAACATCTTTCCAACAGTTTCTTGACGGAGACTGTACTTCCAAGCACAGACCCTCCAGACGAGCGATTTCTACATTTCTCTGTCCAGTGACGATTCGGACTCTGAGACCTTCGCTATTCCCAAAGACTCCCTACCTCAGATAGATGTAGGGGCCCTGATTATGGCGGTTAAAGCTGTCCTCCGCATCCAAGATGCTGAGAAGACACCTAAGGCTAGCACTTCGGTGTTCAAGCGTCCGAAGAAGGTTTCTGCATAATTTCCTTTTTCAGCAAAGCTAGAGGACCTTCTAGCAGAGGCATGTGCTCATTCTAATAGGCACTTCCAGCTTGCATTGCCTCCTTTCTTCTGCTACCTGCGGCATATTGGACAAAATGGGAATCTCCACCTCTAGTGGATGCTGACATTGCCCGTCTAATCAAGAACACTTCCCTTCCTATTCCTAATATGGCATCCCTTAAGAATCCGACAGATACAGATGTGTCCACATACATCTATCCTCTGTGCGCTACAAGTCGCGCCACACAACGCGGGATCTCCGTGTAACTTGATAGCGCTGAGCTTCTTTTGTGCGACTATTTACCTTCAAATGCGTCTTATTCGCACAGCGAATAGATACCACAAGCAGTTTCTGCTGATTAGAATTACATGTGGCATGCCTATGTACTGTGTGCCTCTGCGGGTGTATCTGCATGCTAAACACTATGTTAGTGTTACAGCCGCTGATACTGTAACGTGGCATTTTCCATGCAGATACACCCGCACTCGCTCACAGAACATAAGCATGCCACATATCATTTTAATCAGCAAAAGCTGTTTGTGCTATCTATTCGCATCGCTGTGTGATTAAGACACATTTAAATGTAAAAAGTTGCACATAAGATGCTCTGTGCTACCGAGTCACGCCACTGTATAGCGTAACTAGAAGGGCTGTTTAACGCGCAAGGAGACTAGATGTAGGAGGACCCATCTGTAGGAAGCTGGAATCATTCCTCAAAGGAAGGTTTTCTCATGTAGGTGCTATCACATGTCCTGCCTTAGCTACCGCTTTGGTGACTAAAGCCATCGGGGAGCCGGACAGACGGACTGGAAAATGGCCTCAGCTCGGGTACCCATAGGAGTGAGCTATTGTCATTTGTGGAGCACATCAGGGAGGCGGCCTCTTATCTAGGCAAGGCAACATTGGACACTAGTATCCTAACCTCCAAGGTCTTAGCATCCTCCGTGCCTGCTAGGCGAACCTTCTGTCTTCGTTCCTGGTGTGCTGAAACTGACTTTAAGAAAGCCCTGGAGGCACTTCCTTATTCAGGGAATATTCTCTTTGGTCCAGATTCGGACAAGATCGTGGCCATGTTGGCAGCGTCCAAGATGGCTTTCCTTCCTTCTGCCGTAGCCCCTACGTCGTGAACGTATAATATTTGCTCCTTTCGTTTGCAGGGCCTGCTTTTCTCAGGGTTCCAAGGCTGCTCCTCCAAGGGCTCAAATTACCGAGGTAAACATCCCTGGTCTACCAGATGCCCTGCCACCAAGCACTGCTGGAGTCCATTCACTCCCTGCTGGCCTCCAAAGTAATTGTTCCAGTTCCCCTGTCTCAGAGAGGCACAGGCATCTATGCCAACCTCTTCTTTGTTCTGAAGCTGAACGGTTCCTTCCGGCCAATTTTCAACCTGAAGACCCTCAACAGCTACACTACCGTTTAAAAGTTTGGGGTCACCCGGACAATTCCGTGTTCTACATTGTTTTATTTATCAAATGAGTTGCAAAATGAATAGAATATATAGTCAAGATATTGGCAAGGTTAGAAATGATTGTTTTTATTTGAAATAATAATTTTGTTCTTCAAACTTTGCTTTCGTCAAAGAATGCTCCTTTTGCAGCAATTACAGCATTGCAGACCTTTGGCATTCTAGCTGTTAATTTGTTGAGGTAATCTGAAGAAATTTCACCCCACGCTTCTTGAAGCACCTCCCACAAGTTGAATTGGCTTGATGGGCACTTCTTGCGTACCATACGGTCAAGCTGCACCCACAACAGCTCATTGGGGTTGAGATCTGATGACTGCACTGGCCACTCCATTACAAACAGAATACCAGCTGCCTGCTTCCCTAAATAGTTCTTGCATAATTTGGAGGTGTGCTTTGGGTCATTGTCCTGTTGGAGGAGAAAATCTGCTCCAATCAAGCGCTGTCCACAGGGTATGGTATGGCGTTGCAAAATGGAGTGATAGCCTTCCTTATTCAAAATCGCTTTTACCTTGTACAAATCTCCCACTTTACCAGCACCAAAGCAGCCCCAGACCATCACATTACCTCCACCATGCTTGACAGATGGCGTCAGGCACTCTTCCAGCATCTTTTCACTTGTTCTGCATCTCACAAATGTTCTTCTGATCCAAACACCTCAAACTTTGTTTCGTCTGTCCATAACACTTTTTTCCAATATTCGTCTGTCCAATGTCTGTGTTCTTTTCCCCATATTAATCTTTTCCTTTTATTGGCCAGTCTCAGATTTGGGCTCTTTCTTTGCCAATCTGTGTAGAAGGCCAGCATCCCGGAGTCGCCTCTTCACTGTAGACGTTGACACTGGCTTTTTGAAGTACCATTTAATGTACCATTTAATGAAGCTGCCAATTGAGAACTTGTGAGGCATCTATTTTTCAATCTAGAGGCTCTTATGTACCTGTCTTCTTGCACAGTTGTGCACCGAGGCCTCCCACTTCTTTTTCTACTGTGGCTAGAGCCTGTTTGTGCTGTTCTCTGAAAGGAGTAGTACACACAGGAAATGTTCAGTTTCTTGTCAATTTCACGCATGGAACAGCCTTAATTTCTAAGAACAAGAATCGACTGTCGAGTTTCACATGAAAGTTCTCTTTTTCTGACCGTTTGGAGAGTATACTCAAACCCACAAATGTGATTCCCCAGATACTCAACTAGCTCAAAGGAAGGCCAGTTTTATATCTTCTCTAACGAACAAACCCATTTTCAGCTGTGCTAACATAATTGCATAAGGGTTTTCAAGGGTTTTCTTATCATCCATTAGTCTTCTAACGTGCTTGGCAATCACAATGTACCATTAGAACACTGGAGTGATGGTTGCTGGAAATGGGCCTCTATACACCTAGGTAGATGATCCTTTAAAAACCAGACGTTTGCAGCTAGAATAGTCATTTACCACATTAACAATGTATAGAGTGTATTTCTGATTAATTTAATGTTATCTTCACTGAAAAAAAGTGCTTTTCTTTTAAAAATAAGGAAATTTATAAGTGACCCCAAACTTTTGAACGGTAGTGTACTTGTGGGTCCCGAGGTTCTGCATGGAGTTTCTACATTCTATCAGTCTGGCGCTGAACCCGGGGGGATTTTATGGCCTCCTTGGACATCCAGTATGCCTATTTGCATGTTCTTATCCAGCTTAGATACTTGCGCTTCCTCAGGTTTGCGGTCTGGGAGGAAATTTTCCAGTTTCAGGCATTGCCATTTGGTCTTTCCGCGGCTCTTCCTGTCTTTACGAAAGTCATTGCAGCTCATATGCGGTTCAGGGTTATCCATTTTTTTCCTTATCTGGACGAACTTATTCTCTTTGGCCTGTAACCGTAGGTCCTCGGGGGAACACTTTTACCAATACCATGGATGGATGTTGAATTTAAAGAAATTCTCCTCGACTCCATCGCTGGAGATGTGCCATCTCCTTGCTATATTCCAAAGTTCAGATGGTCTTCCTCCTGGCAGAAAAAGCTCTAAGGTCATCGCCGAGTATCAATAAACTCTTGAATGCAGATCCTGGGCTCTCTTATCTCCACCTTCGACATAGTGGATTGTGCCCAGTTTCACTCCCGAACTCTTCTGTCCCATTGGAACAATTAGCATTCTGCAGCTCAAGATGCAAACGATCATCCTCTCTCAGGAGATCTGGCACTTCCTATTGTGGGGACTCCTGGGGCCCCACTTGGACATGGCTGTCTCTTTTGAATTCAGGACTGGGTCCCTCTCACCTCCGATGCTATCCTTCTTTGGTAGTGGGCAGTAACCTGTCAATAGACCTTTCAGGGTTGGTGGATGGCTCCAGAGAACCGGCTACCGATTAACATTATGGAACTCCAAGCGATCTTAAGAGCGCTCTGCTGCTCTTCCAGCATCGTCTGGTCCAAGTACAGTTCGACAATGTGTCAACCGTCACCTACATACACCATTGAGCCTCCGTAAAGGAGGTGAGTCACATTCTCAACTGGGCAGAGTGTCATCTTCTGCCTATGTTGGTGCTTTTCATCCCCGGAGTCCAGAGTTGGGAAGCGGACTTCCTTAGCTTCCAGGATGTTTACATCTTTTTTAGGGCTTGTCAGACATCAACTTGATGGCATCTCTGCACAACCACAAGCTGCCGAGGTAATACTCCCACACCAGGGATCCGGGATTCCTTCTGGTGGATGACATTGAAGTATGGTGAACTTACCATCTCATGTACTACCCCCAATTTTGCTGATTCCGCAGGCCCTCCGCAAGTTGAAGTTGGAAGGCAGGACCGTGATTCTTGTAGCTCCCGATTGGCCATGATGAGCTTGGTACGCAGATTTCCTAGGCCTCTCCATCGACACGCCACTGCGTCTTCCTCTGCGGTAGGATCTACTGTGTAAGGGACCAAGTTTCCATCCGCATCTGGCCCATCTCGCTTTGACAAGGTGGGTCTTGAGACATCTGTCCTGAGAGCTTAAGGGGTTCTCCAAATCGGTCATTTGTACCATGTAAACCACCTTCTGCAAGGATATACAGGATATACAGATGTGCCCTGCTACATTTTTGCCGATCGCGCTACAATCTTGCGCATGCATCGTGCCATGTGATCACATGCAGCAGCATATGCTGATGCCTTATGTTTGGATTTTATTACAAAGTGTCCTCCACGTACAGCCCCCGTTTGTTTCACCAGTAGCTCCTTGGAACTTGACTTTGGAGCTTTGGGCTCTTCAGTCGTCACCCTTTGAGCTCTTGGACTTTGTGGACATTCATTGGCTAACATGGAAGACTATCATCTAACTGGCCATATTGTTGGCCCGACGAGTGTCTGACTTGATCTCGTTGCCTTGTCTTTCCCCATTTCTGGTCTTTCACTCGGACCGGACTATTCTTCAGACACTATTAGGCTACTTTCCTATGGTAGTTTCTCTGTTCTACATCAGGTTGTCACTGCCTTCGTCACCTGATTCTTCGTTGGAGAAGGCCTCTTTGGATGGAATGAGGGTCCTCTGGATATATTTTGACAGGACAGGGATCTCCATAAGTCCCTTTCATAAATGGTTCGCCTGCTATGAAGCAGACTTTGGCCAGATGGTTCCGTCTGACAATCCGCCATGCTTACGCTGCAGCGGACCTTCCTGCCCCGCCTCAATCCACCAGGTTGGTGGGAACTTCTTAGGCAGCTCGACGTGTCGCCTCTGCGAAGCAGATTTGTAAGGCGTATTCTGTACATACGTTTCTCAAATTCTGTTTTGGAAAATTTTGGCACCTTCACTTCTGCAGACGCGACTTACCAGTGACCCGGGGATCTAACTTAATTGGACTGCGTGGAGCTGGGGACGGGGTATAGGGGAGAAGGAGCCTGGACTGCTGGGATAAACATGTTAACTGCTTGTTGCCCGGACTCCTACTCATAGCCTATACACCACTGTCTAATCCTGTCCCCCCCTGTGAATTTTGAACAAAAGGATTTAACCAGGTAAGGGCATAAATCTCCTTTTTTATGTTTCTATACTGCCACATTTATAAATAATGTATAAATAATGCTTCCTTGTTTAGAACACGCTCTCCCTATGGGACAGCAATACCTGGCAAGCAAGAGGCAGATGATCAAAATAAAGAAAAGCAAAGGGAAAAACGCAATAGGACATCACTTTTTGACAGTGACAGTCTGGACAATCAACTTAAACAAGCTGATGCAATTGATGTTAAACAATTGAAGAATTATCATCCTGTCATAGGTATGGCACGAACCTTTTTTTCCTTGAATTTGGACTTTCTTACAACATTGTATGGCAATAAATAAATGGCATCTATTAATTCAAATGAGTTACTCCAAACTAGTAAAATATAATACCAGAAATAATTTATGCATGCAATAGTCTTTCCAGAATTGATTACCAGTTTTCTCCTGTAAGAAAGAATCAAATACAATCCGATAAGTTCACTTATAAACACAAGTCTTTAGTGTTCTGTATATGTATACTTGTAAGGATAGAAAATTAGCAGCTATAGACGAAGAACTGGCTTCACTGCGACAATATGTAAACACTGGTCCAGAACTATGGAGCAATGACAGTAATTGTGTCTTGAGATTGAACGACTTGTCCCACCAGTAATAATATTATTTATTATTATTACCAGCTATTAATATAGCGCACACATAATCTGCAACACTTTACATAGAATATTTGGCCACTCAAATCAGTCCCTGCCCCGACCGGAGCTTACACTCTATATACCCAACCACATTCTCTCACACATACACACTAGGGTTAATTTTTGTTATAAACCAATTAACCTACCAGGAAATGAACCCACGACCTCAGTGTTGTGCGGCAGTAATGCTAACCATTACACGTCTGTGCTGCCCAGTAATAGTATA
The DNA here is from genome assembly GCA_031769625.1 of Taudactylus pleione. Taxonomy (NCBI): domain Eukaryota; kingdom Metazoa; phylum Chordata; class Amphibia; order Anura; family Myobatrachidae; genus Taudactylus; species Taudactylus pleione. The sequence goes on along the minus strand of JAUIMM010000065.1, from coordinate 19,076,947 downwards.
AAGCACCATATTTATCGTTCACTGCATATAAGTTTAGTAGCTTTGGGAGCTTATAAGCACAAATGGCACCTCTCACTAAAGTTCCCTTAATTTAATAAAGCTTTCCCTGGGACTATTTATTTGCTTATGAATTTGTACCATCCAGTGCAGCATCTATTTTAGTTTTGTTGGTAAGTTTGCTCCTAGTTTATTATTACAGGATGGCTCAACTTTCTGCCCACCCAGAGGAGGATAGTCCTTTTCCGGAAGTAGAAACTTTTTAGCAGGATTCAGCATTTAAACCTCCAATAGCTCCTTGAGGCTTGAATTTAGTGTTGTATGCTTTACAAAAATCTCCTTTTGACGATTTCCACAGCCCAGAGGTTGTCAGAGTTGGGAGACCTGTGTTGTACATCCCCATTCCTAACATTTCACGTAGATAAAGCTGTTCTTCATATGAAACAATGTTTTCAGCATAAGGTGGTTGCAGAGTTCCTTTTTAAATGAAGGAATGAATAGGTCAGAATCCATGCACAGTGGAAGAGGAAACTCCACGCCTTGGATGTTTTTAGAACCTTGTGTTGAAATATGTAGTCCGCTACACTGCTGTCTGCATGATTGCTCTTTTAGTTGAAGCATTATCTTTTACCAAGATGTCTGCCAATTTGTCCTCTGCGCATGTGTGGTGGCAACTTGTCACTGTGTATTAGCGCCACAGTGGAACACGGATGGGTTCCACCAAGCTCCAGAGACCCGGCCTGAATAGCCTGTATGTACAGCGCATCCTGCTTATACTTGTACCACTACCTCCATACATCACCGGCTGGTGCTCTGTATGTCCCGCTCAAGATCCGCTCCATCTAGATCAACTAGTGTGAAACGTTGAGTACACCTGTTTAAGCACCTAGTCCTAGACTCTTTGGTGTATCTGCAATTCCGCTAGTGTTGCTATTAACTCTGCATACTCTGCTCAACTTGATTCATTGCTTACGCACTTTCCTCACTCCTTCTCCATATTATGATATCCAGCTTCATTAGATTATAAACGGCTACAGAACTTGTACAGTATTGTACACATTCCCTGCTGTAAAGTTGCACACATAACATCACATTCACGATAGGTGTGGGTCTCGATACAGCTGGTGTGTGTGGGCGAGTGGTTAAGGTGAGAGCCTTACAGAGTGGGCGCCCTGGGTTCGAGACTCGTAAAGGGACAATGTTATTTTGGACATCGGTATTTTCTTTATTATTATTATTATTATTCTTTTTTATAAATCTTTAGAACAGGATTAAAAATAAATCACTTGGTGTGTGAGTTCTGTCATTTAAATAATACATATCTGTGTTGGCCAGAAAATGCACAAACCGCATTAAACTCTGTCGAAATCAGTACAGTTAGTAAGATCTATTTGTTGATGAAAACACACTGATACTTTTCAGAAAATGCATGTAGCCATAGGCATCATTGTGCCTTATAACCAATGCAGGGAAACGATACTAATGGTCCCATTTGAATGTATATATCTCTGTTTTGTTTTATAAAATAACGCTTCATAATGGGGGTAAGGTACAATCAGGGAGATTGCTAGACTTTTCAGGGAGTCAGGGAGATTGCTACTATTTAGAGAGTCTACCTGACAATCAGGAAGAGTTTGCAATATGTGTGTGTAAATCTGACTATGATACTAGCTGTAGCCTCCCCAGCTATTCACCTCACCACACACAACTATCATTTACAGTACATTAAGCCAAACAGTATGCCGTTATGGCAGATACTGATTGGCTATATAATGACAGTACTGTACAGTACTTACTACGCCTAACTTGGACCCTTAGAATCTGTAGCTGCCGGGGATTTCTCCTGGCTAAATCGCTCCACATTCTTTGAAGGGAGCAGACTGTCCGATGCCAGCCATATTTATACAATATGTCACGGTGGGCATTCATATACACCCGCCCTTTTTTCAATCTTGTTGGCGAGCGCTCTGTCCCGCCAACTCACAAGGATGAGCAGCTCACCCCTACAATACGGCCTATAGTAAGCAGCCATATTGTCAGGAATGAGTACGTATAGCCCTGTAATGTGTACAATACAATGTCTACTGTATAGCGGTTTAGCGTAAAATGCAGCTGGGTGGCATACAGTAGCATGGAAATGCCAGGTGGTGGGAAGTTGAGAGCAGTGTATTGATTGTGGCAGAGTTCCTTGAGAGTATTGAACTGGAATTGCTCTGTCTTTAATGCTGGTTGTGCGTCATCTGGCCAACACAGATATGTATTTTTATAAATAACAGATCTCACACATCAAATTATTTATGTTTAATCCTGTAGTCAAGATTTTAAAGAAGAAAAAAAACACAATGTCCAAAATTACTTTGTTCCTTTCCAGTCCTCGAAACCGAGGCGCCCATTCAGTAAGGTGCTCACCTTAACCACTCGACCACACCTGTTGTGTATGTGATGTGTGCGAATTTACAGCAGTCAAAGCTAATCTTCCCACAGCCGCCTATATCAGAGGGATCTCCTGGTCCCTCTACATCCACGCCTCCCCCTCGTTTGTGTCCCAATCACTGCTGGCTACAGTGATTGGGCACCCGGCATCATCCCTCTCGCAGCGCGGCTGCAAGGACAACCGTGACTTACATAGAAGCAGCAGCCGCGGCTCCTTGTAGCCACGGCTGCTGCTGTGTCCCGATCACTGTGGCCAGCAGTGATCAGAAAGCTGGTTGCTGCTGTGTATGCACTAGAAGCAGACGGCAGGTTTGTCAGCGCTGCCTGTGCCCTGTATGTGTCCGATTACTGCTGGCAACAGTGATTGGGTAGTATCTACTGTGTATATATTAGATAAAAATTGAACCCTTATATTGCGCTTTCACTGGTTCAGCTGCACCAATTAGGTGGACCTCTGGTCTAACTCAGAATCCAGAAAGGAAGGTAATAATTTCCACAATATATATATAGAAGAGATATGTATGAGGAGTCTGCGCCACGAAAAATATTCCCATAAATCTATCTAACCAATATCTATATCAGAGATCAAAAAGCCAACAAGAACCGTACAGGTCTAGAAAAAAATCCTTTAACTCTTCCCCTCATTATAGAGGCTAGAGAGAGAGAATCCCTTCCCATCAACGGTATCAGAGACGCAGATTCCCGTCAAACCGAAATAGGTATGAGGGTATTAAGGTCCCCCTCTCCTGGGGATTCTCACCATTTTTTAGGGGGGAGGAAATTATGTATTTTACCAGACTCCCAGTGAAGGGAAGAACTACATAACCACCTGAATTCCCCTTAGGGTATAAAAAGAATTTTCAAGTACAGAGAAGGGGCAAAAGAGGGGGCAGAAAGATCCCCCAAAATAAGAAGAGCCCTGTTCTATCCACAAGACAGTCTAAATCAGAAATCCTCAACCTCTCAGAGAAGAACCTATCCTCCCCATAGGTCGCAATTTTAGATAAAGATCTGAAATTCGCCCCAGACCATCATGGCGATAAATTTAATTTGTTTAGCAATCTCAAAAGATACATGAGAACTTTAACAATCCAAAGACATTTTGTAAAAACCCTACCCCCAAACTGGTATATAAACCAAAAAGGAAGCCATTGGTCTGACTTCTAAATTCTTCCCTGTGGAATCACGGGGCAGTCATCTGCAGATCTTTTGACTCAGTGAAGGAAGACTTTAGAAAAATAAAAATCCAATCTTATAAATATAATAACAACTTAATCCCAGTCGAAGTAAAAGCATTTAAATCATTAAGAGATAAGTGTCTGGTAATAAAAAGCGCGGAGGGTCATCCTTCTCTACCTGGGGCAGGTTAACTAAAAGTTGTTTTATGCTAATTATGTATTGATTTGTATTATAAATTGTTTTATATATTTTTACCTCTGTTGACATACCAAGAATAAAATATTCAGGTATAAGAACTATGGGCTGCCATAGGGCTTTTATTTTATGAATAGTATCCAAAACATAAACAAATGGTGATTTCAAGATTAATTAGAAGGTTGTGTTTGACCAACAGCTAGTATTGCAATAAATTCCTGCGCCACACTGCAGATATATCCGTGAATAGGCTGAGAGTCAAAATCTCAGAAAAATAATAAATACACCCTCTTTATAAAAAGTGGCAGCTGCGTCCAAGATATATAGGGCAGTGGTGGTCTGCCTTTTAAAGTAATTGTAAAACCGTGAACTTGGATTATAGCACCTAAAAGTGTAATGAAGTTTATAAATATATGTAATAAATAATGAACAGATGTTTAAAATCACATATTTAAGTTCTAAATGTCTGTGCAACTAATAGATGAACAAGTAGACAATGTCAACTAGTTATAGAGTGCTAGATGCCTGTGGAATAACTGTAGTCACCGTGAACCATATGTTATACAATTGGAGCTATTCCTATTTCAATTTACATACAATCAAAGTGCTCTGTGCTTATGCTAATAAAAAAGATCTCAATGGAATGGTGACTAAATTAAAAAACACATTTATTTTTAAACAATAAAAGACAAAGGACCAATTTCATTCACATATATATAAACACACAATGCAATGTAATTAATATTAACCATAAAAGTTCAGAGCTTTCATAAATATCGATGACCAATTAAATAAATGTTTTTTTGTAAAGAAGCTCATCTTGGATCTCATAAAGAAAAGTTCATCAAGGCAGGTAAGTTCAGACCCAACGCGTTTTGTAACTCTCTGGACTTCATCAAGGGGATCCCTTTATAACTATTTGACATTGTCTACTTGTTCATCTATTAGTTGCACAGACGCTTATCACTTTTTCAAAATGTGATTTTATACATCTGTTCACTATTTATTACATGTATTTATGCATTTCATTACACTTGTGGGCTCTATTATCCAAGTTCACGGATATATGCATAGATGTGTGTGTGTATTTTGATATTTAAATGTGTGTGTGTGTATATGTGTGTGTATATGTGTGTGTGTGTGTGTATGTATGTATGTATGTATGTATGTATATATATATATATATAATGTGTGTGTATATATAATATATGTTTGTGTGTATATATATGTTTATATAATATATGTATATATAATATATGTATGTATATTCCACATAATCTTGCACACTCACTAGATGCAATATGTCACCAGAGGGGTGCCACTAGAATCACTTAGATCCAAAGTATTCAAATGAAGATCGTCCATTACCCTTGGATAAAGGGCACTCTCCAGTGTCAGTCTTGAAACAAAATTATTTATTTGGGCATAATGTTGCCACAAAAGTCACATCTCAATATGCTATTCAATGATTCATATCCGATATCAATATTGGATATGAATTCTTGAATAGCATTTTGAGATGTGACTTTTGTGGCAACATTATGCCCAAATAAATAATTTTGTTACAAGACTGACTCTGGAGAGTGCCCTTGTCCATGGTTAATGGACTCTATCTATCCATCTATCTATCTACATACACTGCCGTTCAAAAGTTTGGGGTCACTAAGAAATTTCCTTATTTTTTAAAGAAAAGCAAATTTTTTTTCAATGAAGATTATATTAAATCAATCAGAAATACACTCTATACATTGTTAATGTGGTAAATTGTAATCTAGGCTGGATCCACTGCGCTCTGAATGATTAAATTGATTGATCTATGGCTGCACTTCAAGGGAAAAAAAGGGGGTCTACCTTTTATACAAATAACATAGGAAAGAAATGTGCTCAAATGTTCAACCTTGTTATGTGTGTCTGTCAGTATGATGTAATGAACAACCCTGATTCGAGAGTTTTGAAAAGTATAACGGTGTTTATTCATATATTGAAATAAAATCAAACTTTATTGTATACTCTCATAGACACCTTCAAAAGATGTCGATATTCTCTATAGTTGATGCGAGAAGTCTGATTCTCTCATGGGGATAACTAGAAAAATATTAAAAGGTTAATAGTAAAATAATACCAGGTGCATGGATGATTAACACCTTTATCCCTATTTCACTGCGTGGGATCAGCTTCTCCTTCAGGGATTAGCTCTCCGTATGTTCTCTGCTCAGGGCTTATAGCAATATGTTCCCCAGGAGACCTCTATGCAGTCGTCAGTGAGAGATGGATAAGGAGTGGGTGTAAACTAGTACAAAGATAAACCACCTCTAACTCTAAACTCACTGCGGGAGATCAGCTCTCCAGGGATTAGCTCTCCATATGATCTCTGCTTTCGGCTTCTATCATACGTTCCCCAGGAGACTGCTGTGCAGCAGTCAGTGAGAAATGGGTGTATGAGTAGATGGTGAGATATATGTATTTATGGCGGCGTCCCGCACGTATACTCACCCCAATTCAATTATTGGTCTCTACTCGTTCTTGATGTCAGTAAACTCTGAAATCGTTTTTTAAGGCCTGTTCAATATCACTCTTCCTTTAAAAGAAGCCAGTATCGGTGGGGTGTCTCAGCTTCTCTGCAGTGTCTGTATTGTACCGATAGTCAGCTTTCAGGGTTTGTAATCTGTGCACTAAACTACTCCTGTATGTGGCCTTTGTTCTGAATGTCCTGGTATTCGAAGTAATCCACTCTGGGAATGTCCAGACTAGTGCATTGACTATGGGTCTGATGTTAAAGCTCCCTGCTCCACTCAGCTGTTTCTCCGGCAGTCATGTGATCTTACTCCCATTTGTGCGGGTGGACTGCCGTCGCGATGTTTGTAGCGTGGAGGCTTTCAGCAAAAAAATGTGACTGCATTCTAGTTCTATGTCTGCCACACACTCTGGTTCGGAGGGGACTTGGTCCAAGTCCCCTTCGCACCAGACTGTGTGGCACAACATAGGACTACAACACAGTCACATTTTTTACCTGCCACCCAACCCACGGCCATACCAGGAAATGCTGTCAGAACTGTAGTGCAAGCCCACCTCTCTCACTGTGATAGGGATGGGGCTTGTAGTGCTGTCTCCCCCTTGATCAGACTTTTGATCACTGTGTTTTGGCCAAACATGGTGGTCAAGCTGTCCTCTATACAGTGCAGTTTCTGGACGGTATCTACTGGGAGGGGTCTCCACTGCATTTTCAGAGTTTTCAGCTGATTACCTGTCACTAATTCCTGGAACCGTGGCTGGAGTACTGATACACTACAAATCCCAGCATTCTCCACCCCCAAGTCCCAGCATAGCGGCTTCACCAGAGACCAGATTTCACTGGGCTGTACCAAATACCTGAACCAAGTCAGCCAATTGGAGAGCAGCTGTGTAATATTCATAGTCTTTCAAAGTCTCCCCTCCTCTGCCAGAGCATAGTGGCTGTTCTCACTATGCTCCGTCACTGCCCCCCTGTGCCCACTCACTGCACCCTAAATGAAAAAGTTACCATTGGAACATCTTCAAATCATTAACTTTTTATGGCGGCATACATCAAAGATATATAGATATATATATATATATATACACACACAGTGCCTTGGAAAAGTATATAAAGGTCATCCTTTGTTTAACGACTGCTTAATGAGTGCTATTGCACTGTTTAAGTATAGGGATATTATCCATTATGTCCTATGATTAGGCTTCTATAATGTCAGCATCCTTGGGTACTTGTCACCTCTTCATGTTTGGGGCTTCATATTTGTACTGATGTTGAATCTAATTTTATTTTCACTTATGTTTTGATGTATTATGGGCAGTTTTTTTAGAATTACCTTTTATGTAATGTTTAGTTAGTATTTTACATTTTCTATTGGTTTTGTTTTGCTTTGGTGAGCTGTGCTGTGTCCGCCGGCGTCACCCGGTGCCTAGGAACCGATATGCCTTCCCCTATGCCTGGCTGAGGTGCACTGGTTCCGTGTGACGTCACTTTCGGTGTGACGGACGGAGCAGGTGTGCGTCGCGATACATGGAGATGGCGTGGTCCTGGCGGGGGTTTTTTCACTTTGGCTGACATGGCACAGGTGAGTTTATTTCATGCACTATTAGAAGGGTATATAACATGCTTATGGTATTATTGTGCTTTATGGTTCCCTGAGGAAGGCAACCCGAAACGGCTGTTGGAACCAGCCGGGTTCAGTGCATGGCTTCCCGGGTCTTTTGCAGACTGTTGATATTCAAAATATGCTAAGTATGGCAAATTCATCATGGCTTGTTTAACCCTGTTGGTGATATATAAATGGAATTTTTTACCATGAATTGTGTGCTGGATTCTGTCCTCATTGGACATATTGGGCCAAATGTAATAGGTAGTCAGTTTTAGTAACAGTACAAACTCGCACTTTTAGAAAGTGCGAGTTTGTACTGAAACTCACAAATTCAATAGCCTGCGAACTTTTCAGCTCGAGGCTACTGCATTTGCGAGTGCAGGCGAGTTTAGGACTATGTAAACTGACACCATTTAATGCGAGTAGCATTAAAAGGTGCGAGTTTTAGAGAAGCCATCACAGATCAGTGAGATCCGTGATGGCTTCTGTGTGTGTTAAAAAATAAAAAACGTGCACCCCCTCCCCAAAAGCATAACCAGCCCCGGGCTTTATAAAGCCTGTTCTGGTTCTAAAAATACAGGGGCCAAAATGCGTAGGGGGGCCCTGTATATTAAGAACCAGCACAGGGCTTTGTTGAGCTTGTCCTGGTTCTGGAAAATCAGGGGACAAAACGAGTAGGGGTCCCCTGAAAATTCCTGAACCAGCACCGAACTCTTTCTAGCAGGGGGATAATGCCACAGCCAGGGAAAACCTTTCACCGGTTTCCCCGGCCAAAGCATTATCCCTGACCGCTAGTCAGTCCAGGCCGGGGATCCCTGGGGAGTTGGGTACCCCCCCAATAAAGGGGTACCCCTCTCCAGGGCACCCCAGGCCTAGACTGATAGCCCGGGGCTATCCCCGGCACCCTAGGGCGGTGGGTGCCGGGTTGATAGTGTAAAGTGAAAGTGTAAAATTAAATTTACCATATTGTCTTTATTTGTAGAACCATAAGTACCAACAAGCCTCCCCTGCATGCTGGTATTTGGAGAACCACAAATACCAGCATGCGGGGCTTTACGGGCCCGCTGGCACTTGTAGTTCCACAACTAAAGAAATACGTAAAGAAACAAACTTACACCGTGAAAGTATAATTTTAATAAAACATACATGCACACTCACACTCACACATACTCACCTAGTATCCGAAGTAATCCATAGGGGTGTACCTGAAAAAAAAAATCCATACTCACCTCTCCTATGCGTAGATCACGTCCTCTTCTCCAAGTAGGCAATCCAGGGGTTAAAACAAAAAAAACGAAAAAAACCCGATCCATGCCGGACTGAGCAAAGGTATGTGTGTACACATACCTTTGCTCCGCGTAAATGACCGGGGCACACGTGTGCCCCGTCAGTGCAGGGGCCGCCAGCCAATCAGGGAGCATCTCCATCAATGATACAATGTCGCGACATTGTATCATTGATGTAAACCACAAGATTAACATCAATTAATCTTGCGGTTACTATGTAGCGGCTCTCACCATAGACGGGCTATGGGGATTTCTCACCATAGACGTCTAAGGGAGACAGAGGCTGGCCGCATTCAGCTAATCAGGGAGCTGCTCCGACGGAGATGCTCCCTGATTGGCTGGCGGCCCCTGCACTGACGGGGCACACGTGTGCCCCGGTCATTTACGCGGAGCAAAGGTATGTGTACACACATACCTTTGCTCAGTCCGGCATGGATCGGGCTTTTTTCGTTTTTTTATTTTAACCCCTGGATTGCCTACTTGGAGAAGAGGACGTGATCTACGCATAGGAGAGGTGAGTATGGATTTTTTTTTTCAGGTACACCCCTATGGATTACTTCGGATACTAGGTGAGTATGTGTGAGTGTGCATGTATGTTTTATTAAAATTATACTTTCACGGTGTAAGTTTGTTTCTTTACGTATTTCTTTAGTTGTGGAACTACAAGTGCCAGCGGGCCCGTAAAGCCCCGCATGCTGGTATTTGTGGTTCTCCAAATACCAGCATGCAGGGGAGGCTTGCTGGTACTTGTGGTTCTACAAATAAAGACAAAATGGTAAATTTAATTTTACACTTTCACTTTACACTATCAACCCGGCACCCACCGCCCTAGGGTGCCGGGGATAGCCCCAGGCTATCAGTCTAGGCCTGGGGTGCCCTGGAGAGGGGTACCCCTTTATTGGGGGGGTACCCAACTCCCCAGGGATCCCCGGCCTGGACTGACTAGCGGTCAGGGGTAATGCTTTGGCCGGGGAAACCGGTGAAAGGTTTTCCCTGGCTGTGGCATTATCCCCCTGCTAGAAAGAGTTCGGTGCTGGTTCAGGAATTTTCAGGGGACCCCTACTCGTTTTGTCCCCTGATCTTCCAGAACCAGGACCAGCTCAACAAAGCCCTGTGCTGGTTCTTAATATACAGGGGCCCCCTACACATTTTGGCCCCTGTATTTTTAGAACCAGAACAGGCTTTATAAAGCCCGGGGCTGGTTATGCTTTTGGGGAGGGGGTGCACGTCATTTTTTTTAAATTTAAACACATTTTACATAAGTACACACAGAAACATGTACATATCTCATGGATATGTGCATGTTTCTGTGTTAATCTGACCTGCTCAGGATGTACTCGCTAGCCTGAAGCAGGTCTATTATTTGGGGACTTTTGGTAATCTTTTTTTTGCGAGTCTGAAACAGACACTCTATTACATTGGGCGAGTTGATTGTTTTCAATGTGAAAACATCTGGATGCGAGTTTGAGAATGGAGAGTTTTAGTAACTCTGAAAAATGCGAGTTTTAGTGAACAGACACCCTATTACATTGGAGAGTTGTGAAAAATTGTGAGTTTAGCACCAAACTCGCCATTTACCAAAACAGACTACCTATTACATTTGGCCCATTGGTGCATAAGAAATTATCCTGGCACCTGCAAAGCAATATTGGAGTTTTGTGTAATATATATATATATATATATATATATATATATATATATATATATATATATATATATATATATATATATATATATAGAAATATTTACACACAGTACCAGTCAAAAGTTTGGACACACCTTCTCATTCAATGGTTTTTGTTTATTTTAATTATTTTCGACTTCGTAGATTAGTACTGAAGACATCAAAACTATGAAAGAACACATATGGAATTGTGTTGTAAACAAAAAAGTGTTAAACAGATCAATATATGTTTTATATTTTAAATTCTTCAAAGTAGCCCCCTTTGCTTGGATGACAACTTTGCACACTCTTGGCATTCCGAAGCTCTCAGTCAGCTTCATGAGGTAGTCTCCTGGAATGGTTTTCCAACAGTCTTGAAGGAGTTCCCAGAGGTGCTGAGCACTTGTTGGCTGCTTTCCCTTCACTCTGCGGTCCAACTCATCCATTCCTCTGAATCATCTAGTGAACACTGCTTTCACTTTTCTTTTTTCACTGTTATCTCTTGTATGGTTCTGGTGATCCCCTATGGGCTTGTTAAGTTTCAATTGATTTCCTATGGGTCGAATTGTCTCATGAAATGTAGAGGGGGAGGAACAAGCTTTTCAAACATCTTTAGTTTGAAATTTGTGCCTTCTCAGTGATCGCGCTCAGCTAATAAAAATTGTGTGTCTCAGGGACCCCTCACTTTTAAAAAAATGGGGGTCCTACTCCACTGTTTTTGGGTCCCATTACATATTATACTTTTGAGCTCCTCATATAGCATCAGACCACTCCACATGCCCTACACATGCACCATGTGAAGTCACTCCTATTTTACAGTACGGAATGCTTATAATTTCTCGTACATTGCTTTGATCTCATGTAGCCAACAGGTGCAGTGCTGGGGGCAGTTAGCAGTTGGGGTAGAGGGGGTTAAGTGCAGACAGCAGTTGGGACAGTGCTAGGAGAAGGTAAGAGTTGGGTTAGAGGGGGGTAAGGACAGAAGCAGTTGGGGTAGAGATGGGGGTTGAGGCAGGAAGCAGTTGGTGCAGGGGGTACAGGGGTGTAAGAGCATGTGGAAGTTGGGGTAGGAAGGG